>CM053575.1:12611776-12762566 GCA_028646485.1 Cryptoprocta ferox
GTATTTAGAATGAGGGGCAAGGATGCATTGAGAGCTTTGAGTTCAGTTCTCTTAAACTTTAGGGGTTCCTGAGTTAAGCATCTGACTCTCGATTTCAGCTCATGTCATAATCTCACAGTTCATGCAATTAAGCCCCATCAGCCTCTGAGCTGAGTGTGGAGCCTGCTTAGGATTCTCTCTCCCTCTCTCTCTCTCTCTGTCCCTCCCCTGCCCGAGCATGCTCTCTCTCTCTCTCTCTCTCTCTCTCAAAAATAAATAAATAAATAAATAAATAAATAAATAAATAAATAAATTTTTAAAGCTTACTTTCAAAAGGAAATAAGGAGAATAGGATTTATGTTTGGAAGAGAGCGACCAAGATAACCAATGAGAGGACTCGTGCCTTTATCATCTGCAGAACATTTAAACTATGTGGTCAAAAAAATATTCTTGGAGATATAATAGCTTACTTCAAATACTACCACCTATGGAAGAAGAATTAACATTTACTATGTGTCCAAAGATGAAGTGAGAAGGCTCAACCGATCAGAACTTTCCAGAAATGAATCACATTGGAAGTTTACCTTCAATGGAGGTGTTTGAGAGTAGACAGGAGAATCTCTGGGTGGAAAGGAGTAGAAATTCCACAAGCATACAGTGATGAGGAGGCAGGTGCCCTTAAAAAAATAACTTCTGAGGGGCACCTGGGTGACTCAGTTGGTTAAGCATCCAATTTCGACTCAGGTCACGATCTCATGGTTCATGAGTTTGAGCCCCACATCAGGCTCTGTGCTGACAGCTCTACTTTGGATTCTGTGTCTCCCTCTCTCTCTGCTGCACGCCCCCCCACCACTTGCACTCTATCTCTCTGTCTCTCAAAAATAAATAAACATTAAAAAATTTAAAAAAATAACTGCTAATCGTGTTCCCTGTTCTAATCTTGTGTCTCATGATGATTTGAATTTAAGTATGTGGAAATAAGTAAGTGTGTGTGTGTGTGTGTGTGTGTGTGTGTGTGTGTGTATGCAAGGTTAAAACTGGAGGCAGATATAGAAATATAAGAACAATTCACAGTTTAATATGCATTAGGTTCCTTCTCATTTATCCATACTCCATTCTTATGCCTTAGAAGAAGTGTGCATGTGTGAGTGTGATGTGTGTGTGTCTGTGTGTGTGCAAATAATAACCCAGACCAAAGAGAATATAAATTAAAGAAGATCAGTTCGAGAGCAAAAAGCAAGGAACTACATTAGAATGCAGGTCACTTAGGTTTTTGCAGTCACTAAATAAATAATGAATTTGGCATTGAGCTTCCTGGTTGCCAAAGCAAAAAAGGGAAATGTAATCAGTCACATGATTCTCAATGTTCACAAGAAGAAAACATATCAGATCTTCAGGGAAAGCAAAACTTCTCCTGGCACTAAGTCCTGAAAGGAATAGCTCCTGAGGGGGCACTGATTAATATCAAATGCAGTGTCCATAACAAAATCTCTGTAGCAAACAGAATAATGTGGGCTTTAAAGCTGTTTTTGACTGTTCTTAGGAGAAGACCAAGATTGTGACTAAAGGGCACAATGCAGTGGAAACAATTCTCTGCAGACCTCGAAAACATGGTTTGAATTCTTTTACAGTCTAGGTAACCTAAAAATTAGCAGTATCTAAAATGTATTTAAAAAATAGGATGGATGGGATGCGTGGGTGGCTCAGGTGGTTAAGTGTCAGACTCCTGATCTCAGCTCAGGTCTTGATCTCAAGGTTGTGAGTTCAAGCTATGTGGTGGGGGTGAAGCCTACTTAAAAAAAAAAAGATAGATGACTAGCTTTCAGGAAATCCTTTATACGCATTACTTCTCTAAACCATTTAGAAGTTTGAACTTATTCTCTGTGATAAAGGGCCAATCCTCTTTAAGTTTATAAGCATCTTCCCCCTCCCCTTTTTTAAAATTATTTTCCTTTAATGCTCAGCATATTACGCAGGGCCCCTATCTTCTGATGGGATGTTTACTGTCTCCATACTCTCATCTACAGCTGGAGACATCATATAACAGGGACCAGAAAAAAAACAAATAAGGGAAATGGAACCAAATAAAAGCAGTTGGAAAGGGAGGGACGTTTCTGCTACAAATTTATTTGTTTATTTATTTATTTATTTATTTATCTATTTAGGTTTATTTATTTTTGAGAGAGAGAGAGAGAGAGAGAAAGAGAGACAGATGGCTAGTGGGGGGAAGGCCAAAGAGAGAGGGAGACACAGAATCTAAAGCCGGCTTCAGGCTTCCAGCTGTCAGCACAGAGCCCGAGTTGGGGCTCAAACCCACAGACTGAGAGACAATGACCTAAGCCGAAGTCAGACGCTTAACCAACTGCGCCACCCAGGCATCCCTACAACAGACAAATTTGTTGAGATTTGCTCTTAGTATAAGAGGTTTTCCTCTGGGAAGTACCTCTAATGTATGAATCCAGTCCTTTGAATCTTGCAACAGACGCTGGCAAGCAGAAATCTTATGAAAGTCCTCAGTCCTTCTCATGTCCTGGGCCTGACTCTTACCACCAAGGCCACCTGGTCTCTGCCTGCTGTGCTTGTTTCTTCCCCACACTCTCCGTCACACACAGGATGCTCAAGCCAGCTTCTCTTCCCCACCCAGGCCCTTGTCTGTGTCTGTCCACCCATTCCCTCCACCTGGAACAGCCTTTTTCAAAAGACCTCTCTTCTGTTCCATTTCTGATCTAACTCAAATGTCACCAACACCGTGAAGCCTTTCCTGACCTCTCTCAAGTCAAAAATCACATAGTTTCTCTTATTATCTCTCTCCTTCTCACACTCTCTCCCCTCCCTCCCTCTCTCCAGGTCTTCCGAGAGCACTCTCTGTGCCCCCCCCCCCCCCCCGCCCCGCCACTTGCCGCGGTCCACCTTGCATGGCAGTCATCTGTACGTCTGCACAGAAAGCTACCTTCATGTATCCACAGCAGGTACTGCATGTGAGCCTTGCTCATGGTAACTACTCAGTGCACGTTTGAAAAAGGAGGTTAAGTTCTGTCTGAGGAATGGCCAGAGATGTTTGTCAGGTGAGCTTTAGTTTTCTAATCTAGAGAAGCCTTAAGGTAAAGACACAGATCAACTGGGGACTGATTCACTAAATTATGGTGTATCTATACCTCAGAAACTGTACAGCTTTTTAAATGAATGAAAAAGTCTGTATATGCTAGTATAGAATGCTACCCAAGATGTATACTTCAAAACAAAACACAAAACGCAAACTACAGAATACTATAATGGTGCCAGGTCATTCACTGAGGAGGAAAAAAATGAAATTTTGTACACATACATGCAATCGCACATAAATAGAAAAATCTGGAAGTATATGTTCTCTACTGGCCTATATGGCCATGTGGTTAGGCAGCGAAGCAATGTAACAGAGTAGTTCCTGTTAGGAACCCCAGGAGGAAAGGAGAGAGAAGGGGTCAGAAAAAATATTTGTGGAAATAATGTGCAAAACTCCCCAGTGCATACCAAAAGAAGCACAAAGATATTCACACTTGAACACATCGAACTCAAATGACCACATGCCAAAGACAGAGAAAATCTTGAAAGCAACAGACATCATTTACCTCAACACTTACAAAGGAAAAACAATTTGATTCATGACGGATTTCCCATCAGAAACAATGGAGGCCAAAAGGTAGCGGAAAGACATATTCAAGGAACTACAAAGAAAAGAACAACCAACCTGTGACCAAAAATTATATAACCGCATAAACAGCTTTCAGTATTGAAAGAGAAATAAAGACATTTCCAGAAAAATAAAGACCAAGAGAGCTCATTGCTAGCAGATCCTTCTTATAAGAAAGATTTAAGGTTGTCTTTCGGGGCAGGATACCCCAAAAGGATACCAGATTGCTAATTAGCATCTGCAAATAATAATAATGATAAAACAAAGAACATGGAAAACTGTAACTTTGTAGAAAAATATAAAAGATACTACACATATATTTTTCTCTTTTCTTTTAATTTCTTTAAAAGACATAAAATCATGTAAGTAAATAATTACAACACTGAGATGTTGGATTGTAACATATATAAATGTCATATATATGACAACGATAGCACAAAGGAAGAAAAGCATGGGGAGTTATATTGCAGAAAATGTATTACACTTTACCCAAATTAAGTTAGTATTAATCTTGAATTAGCCACTAAGAAAATAACTTTAAAAACATAGCTAAAAAAATCAACCCAAACCTTCCAGTTAGGAAACAAATGATTAAAGGCCCAGTAAAATAACAAAATCCAGCTATATGCTAGAGATGTGTACTTGAAAGACAGGCACATATTGCTTTAGAAGAGAAGGATGAAAAAGAAACGCAATGAGAACACTAAATATAACAACATCTTCTGTGATGTTATTAACATCAGATGAAATAAATAAAGTATTACCAGCTTTCCCATGGAGTGGTAAGAGCCCAGCAGTAAAGGCAGTGAGATCTGCATTCCAGCCCTGCTAAGCTTCAGACATTGGGCAAACAGGTGATGATAATAAGACCAGCATACCAAGCGCTCTACATGAATCATCTCTTATCCTCATCAAGCCCTATAAGATCAATATTATTATTATCCCTCTTTTCCACTGTATACCAGAATGGTACATAATAGATACAAAATTTATTATAGTAACAGTAATAACTATTATTATTCCTATTTGTTCAAGAAATTATTACCATGTCCAAAGCACTATTCTAAGCTCTGGGGATACAGTGATAACTATGACTAAGGTCCCTAATCTCACAGAGTTTACATCTAGTGGAATGGAAACAACCAGAGTAAAACAAAATTACAATAATTAATCAGATAGTGATAAGTACAATGCAGAGATTTAAAGTAGAGCAATATGATAGAATGATTGGGTGGGTAATTCAGATTGAGGAAATAACATTTAAGCTAAAAGTGAAATTATAATAAGAGACATGAAGATCAGGAAGAATAGTAGTGTGGGGAGAGGTAATAGTGCAAAGGCCCTGGGGCAGGAACAAGCTTAGCATATTGGAGAGAAGGTCACTGTGGCTGGAGATGTGGTGTGGCATGGCAGTATGATATGTGATTGGAGAGGCCAAGTGTGCAAGGCTCTGTAAACCAGAATAAGAGGTTATGTATTATTCTATGTGATAGGAGATGTTTGAAGGGTTTCATGTCAGTTAGTGATATAAGGTGATGCACATTTTTAAATAACATTGTCTCAGAGAGGAGAATAGAGTGCAGGGAAGCAAGAACAGATGCAAGGAGGTCAGTTGGGACTCACTGAAGCAGTCCAGGAAAGAGGAGGGCAGGTAGGTGAAGAGAAGTGGACACATTTGAATGGATTTTGGAGGTAGAGCTCATTTGGCGATGAGCTGGATTAGGATGGGGGAAGGGAAGGAGCTGAATCAAGGATGAGACTCAGGTTTGGAGCTTGAGCAACTGGGTGGATGGCGGTGTCATCTACCAAAAAGAAGAAGACAAGAAGAACAGAATCGCTCAGGGTAATGACAGAGAGGTGGGTGGGTGAGGATGGAATCAGGGGTCCTGCGTTAGCTATGGTGCATTTGAGACTCCTAGCAGGCTTCTTTAACTATTTACTACATCTAAGCAACACTATAATGATGACCAATACAGAGATCCCATCTTCCAGGGAAGTCACAAGCCTAGCAGGGGAGAAGAATACATAAGATTTAAGAGAACTGCAGGTGCTTTTTGAAAAAGATAATACAAAAGCATGGGGGAAAGACGGAGGACCTAGCAGGGCAATAGGGCATGGACATGTGGGGAGGGCTCACAGAGTAACAAGTCCTGAGTTCAAATTGTAAGCATGGATGAACTTGAACAAGCATCAGTAGAGTGTGGATATATTCCAGGCAGAGGGAGGAAAGTTAAACTGACTTTTTCTAGAAGTGAGCCATGCTCAAGGAAGGTTGAGTAAGCAGGTGCTATTAGGGTTTAGTGTGTGTTAGGGGAGGATGATGAAAGACCCTGGAAGAGTAGGTTCAAATCAAATTAGGAAAGATTTGGAAGGGAGACTGGAGCCTTGAGTGGATGGGGAGATATAGAGACTTTTAGGTGGAAAAGTTATCTGCTTCGAGATATGCATTAAGGTCACACTAGCAACAGTGTTTGAAAAGTTGTGGTAACAGCTAGCAGAGATGTGGATGGGGAGGAAGAAACATAGCAGGAGCCCAGTTCCAAGATTATCCTCTCGCCTAGGTGATGGTACTACATAGGAGACCATGAATATCAGGCCACTGAGGATTCCTATAGATGCAGCCACAAAGAAAATTATAAACTGTATTATGAAGGTGTCTGCACATGCAAGAGAAAGCAGAGGGGAAATATCACAGAGAAAATGATTGAGGATATTTGGACCGCAGAGGGTAAGCAAAATGTCAATGTCATATCGGTTATGCTACTCATAAGAGGCGTGACATAAGGGCGTATAATCAGCTGCACACAGACCCTCTGGGACATAATGAGTGTATACAGCAAGGGCTTACAGATGGCCATATACAGTCATATGCCATGGGAACCAGGAGGAAACATTCAGATACCACAAAGAGACCAAAGAGTCACATCTGTGCAGCAGAAGCTGTGAAGGAGATGCAGTTTTTTCTCTGCAAAGATATCACAGAGCATCTTGGAGGCAATGGAAGAAGAGGAACAAATATCTACAAAGGACAAGTGGCTGAGAAAAAAGTACATAGCTGTGTAGTCTGGGATGCATCCACATGAGAGAATCTCCAAGTTTCACCCTCCCCCCACCCCGCCCCCAGTGTGATGAAATAGAAGCATGACAAAGAGGACAAATCTGCTGATGAAAAGGACCTGTGAGGCCCAATAAAAGAAATCCGGTCTCTTTACAAGAAAAAAATATATAACTACATAAGGTGACTCGTGTTAACTAAATCTATTGTGGTTATCATTTTACAACATATGCATATATCAAACAATTATGTTGCACGCCTTGGACTAATTCAGTGTGATATGTCAATTGTATATCAACAAAATGGAAAAAAAGTGGATTATTCAGGAAGTATATAGCCGTAGCATTCTCTAATACTACCTACGTATCTGGAGTAGGTGATTTACAAAGGCCTTTTACATCCCTGATCCTCTCTGCTCATATAATAGCTTGCTGACATTTTGTCACTTTAATTCTGTGATTGTGTGTGTGAAATGCAGAATGCACTGTGATTCTTTAATAGAGTGTTGATTTTCGTGTCATGGGCAGGGTGTGAATTCTGGTTTTACAGTTGTTCAGCCTGGCACAGATGAAGAATCAATGCCCATGACCTCATAACTTGGGTCACACTTTTATTTCCTGCAGGTACAACATTTATCAATTATACTTGTGTATTTAATTTTCTAAAATGTAGCAACAAATCTGAGAAATGATGGGATAAACCATGTTTTTGTGCAACTCCAAGACTCACCGAGAGCCACACTCTGTCCTTCCTTGAAGGCTTTCTTTAAAAAGCATTTATTTTAGTCCACTGACTTTGAAAGATGTCAATCGTCTCTAAGGCCCTAAAATATTTTGGCTTGGCTTGCTTGTTTTTCACCATGCTTTATCCCAGTTTTTGTGTCATGTTGGGGAATGACGTGGATCAAAATGCTATTTCATAAATAGGAAATGGGAGTCAAAGAATACTACAGTCAATAATTAAGCAATTTTTTTTACCTATGTCTCTCTTTTTTTTTAAATTATAATTTATTGTCAAGTTGGTTTCCATATAATCCCCAGTGCTCATCTCAATTTACCTATGCCTCTTACACACCTGGCCTTTTACTGGGGACTATTCACATTGAGACGCTAAGTCCTCCTGGAGATTACAGATTAGTATAGTGGAAAGAAAAACAAAAAGATTAAAAAAACGTTTCCATATCCATGAATGATGATTTCTGTGACAATGGCAATGAGGGAATTAAGAGAGAGTGTAAAGGAGCATATTTCAGCAAGGGTAATAAAAGAAAGCCTTTTTAAATAAAATAGAGATTGGGAAAGATGAAAAAATTTCTTTTTGTAGCATGGCTTTGCATGGAGTTTAGAGGTCACTGGATCATAAAAGGAGAAAGGGCCCCACACAGTAGTAACAGCTGATTCTGGTGTTCTAGCACAGGAGGAAAGTGTGTAAGCTCATTGGTTCTGGTCCTCAGGATGCTTTTTTCATTCCTTTATATGATGAAGGATTTGGGAGTGTGCAAGGTTGAAAGTGTGAGGACTTTATGTAACACTTTTTTGAGAGGAGGGATTTATTTTTTTTAAAAGTTTATTTATTTTGAGAGAGAGAGAGAGAGAGAATGAATGCAAGCAGTGGAGGGGCAGAGAGAGAGGGAGAGAGAGAATCCCCTGTTGTCGGTGTGGAGACCATCACAGGGCTCAGTCTCAGAAACACTGAGACCATGGTCTGAGTGGAAATCAAGAGTCAGATGCTTAACCGACTGAGCCACCCAAGTGCCTCGGGAAAAGTGATTTATTATGGGCTTTATGAGTGCTGATAAAAGTGATCACTTTGGAGAATAGATTAAAATAGTTATCTTTTTTTTTTTGTCTTTTAAGAGACAGAGACAGAGAGTGAGCGGAGGGTGGGGGCAGAGAAAGAGGGAGACACAGAATCTGAAGCAGGCTCCAGGCTCAGAGCTGTCAGCACTCAGACTGTGAGATCATGACCTGAGCTGAAGTCGGACGCTTAACCGACTGAGTCACCCAGGTGTCCCTAAAATAGTTATCTTTCACCAGAGGACTCTTTGCTCCATAGATTTGTCAGATCTTCCAAATTCTTTATGCTGGATGGATTATGGCCTGTTTCCTAGTCACCCCAGACCTCTGCGTGCTGTGAAAACAGGACCATACAAAACTCTGAGCAGATCGCCATGGTAGTACAATCTCACTGCCTTTTGCAGGGGAGGGGAGAGCACACTGCTCAGGCCACACTCCCCTTCAGTGGTACGTGCGCCATCTAGAAGCTTCCTCAGTGGAATTGCTGAGTCATTCTTTGGGTCTTAGATGGCCTGTCCATGTTCCATTTCCTCATTATAAGGCAGTGTTGCAGATCAGTCTTTGCCTCCTTTGAGTCTCTGCCCAAATGTCATATCATCAGAGAGGCCATCTGGACCTCTTCACCGAAAATAATTCTCTGCTCCTCCCATATCGCAACCATTTACCTTTTCTGCATTATTATTTTTCCAGGTACTTAAAAACACCTGAATATTATTTACTTACTTATTTGCTTATTGTGTGTCTCTCCCTGTAGATGATGAGATTCATGAGAGAAGGTTGCTCATGGTCGTCACTTTATGCTTGATGCTCCAGCCTGGCACATAATAGGTGCTCAATGTACGGTTGTTGACTGAACGATAGATATAGGGTCAATACTATATTGTTTTATTCAGTGAATATTATATTTTGACAGACATAGGTTCAACGATCAACTCTGGTTCTGTTTCTTTCCATGGATTATGGCTTATATGCAAATGACAAAATGCATCAGAATTGAATAATACACATATGCACATAAATACATGTATGACTTTACATGCATGCAATGGTAACAAGAATAAGAACTTATTGTATTTATATTTACAATAGTACCTGATATCTTTTTACAGGTATAATATCTCAACTACAGATATAAATCTTGGAAGCATTATAATTGACTTCCCACATACAACCTAAACTTAAACTATTTCTCTTGGATTTTTAGTTGTAAGGAGAATGACATAATGCCAGAGAAATGGCTGGAGGACATTTATGTCAACGATGGTCCCCTGTAGACAGACAGTCTCTGCTACCAGGACACCCAGAGCTGTCTAGGTTTTTGTCCAAGTGATGTTCGGAACTACCTAAAATACTTCTGGTGAATTTCCTAGGTCTGTTGCTTACAACTGAAACTCGGATATATTGTTTAATTTTTCTTTTTTGAGAGAGAGAGCGAGAGAGAAAAAAGAATACTTTTTCAAAGTATTAAGTGTTATTATTCTTTTCTGTAATAATTTCTTCAATCAAATCTAAGTTTAGCATTAATAATTTAGCATACTTCAGGAGAAGGGGACTAGATTAAACTGAGATTTTATTTCTATTTAAATATTAGTTGAGGCTCTCAGTCATATTTAAATGATTCTGTTTTGATAACCAGTACAATTCTACTTGTGGAATAGTCTTGATAAGAATTATCATTGATTGAACTTCCACAGTGCAGGAGAAACATACTACGTGCTTTCCAGAAGTGTCATCTCTGATGTCTTTGTTATTATAGATATGCACCCCAGTAAAATACTGCTGTTTACATTATTTTAAAGATGAACATGCTCCTGTAGTCAGTTTCTACTGCTGCACAGCAAATGGCCACAAAGCTGGTAAATCCCAACCACACAAATGTACTGCCTCTCTTTTTCTCTGGGCCTCGGGTCCGGATGCATCATGGTCTGATTCTCCACTCAGGGTCTCACTAGGCTGAAATCAATATGTTGGCAGGGCTTGTCTCTTTTCCAAGCTCACTGATGTGTTTGAGAAAATTCAGTCCTTATGGTTGTAGGGCTGTGGTGTCTGGTTCCCCAGGAGCTGTCAGCCAGGAACCTGTCTCAGCTCCTTAGGGCTGCTTGCCTTCCTTTGGCCCCTCCAGCTTCAGAACAGCAGTGACTCATCTAGCCCTTCCCACATCTCCAGCCTCTCTGACTCTTCTGCTCTCAGCTGGAGAAAGCTTGGGACCATCAGCTCATTCAGGGTCATGTCTCTTTGAAGGTTAACTGTGCCTCAAAATGTAACATAATCATATGAGTGGTATTTCATCAAATGCAGAGATTGTAGGGATCAGGGCAAAGATTAGGGGTCTCTAAGGATCATTTTGGAAATTCTGCCACCCACACTGATAGTCTCAGAATAAAAGTCATCCTAAAGAATAGTATTCTGCAAGGGGAAGAATTGACATTTAAGCTTGTCCTGGTTAATTTGTGATGTGTGTGTGTGTGTGTGTGTGTGTGTGTGTGTGTGTTTTCTTTCCTGGGCCCTCAGTTGTGTTATTTTGTTTTTTTTTGTTATGCTAATATAATTTTTAAAGCATTCATGAGTACAGAATATTTATTCTTTAATAATAAGTTTATTTTATACATTTGCTGAGGATCTATGCTATGTGTTTTGCAAATACTTCATTGAATATTTCAGTTTCCATTTGTGGTATGAATTACTTGATCCACTTTAGCTGGAGAATTCGAGGCTTCAGGGAGCCTGAGCCACAGGCCTCAGATGGTATCTTCCAAATAAATGGTGGAGGTGCTACCGGACCCCATTCTGAGTCTCCCAAGCTCTAGTCTTATCACACAGTCAGGGTAAGGCCAAGATTGGTACAAGACTTACCATTCTTTTTTTTTCCCTCAGTATTTCTCTGGGTTCACATTTGCTTATTGCAGACAAAAATGAGACCAACATGATGTAGACAGTTATTATTTAAGATAATAAACCTGATAAGTTCTGTAAAATGATGTAACGAAAAAGAACTTGAAGTAAAGCTGCCAAAGGCAATCATTTGTGTTTTTCCATGCAGTGCACTTTGGGAAAACAGCATTTGCATTGATTCTGATAAACACTTTGCATTAATTTTAGTGTATTTTCATTTTGAAATCAATATTTCAAATCACTCTTTGAATGAATTGGTTTGACTACCAGGTTCTTCTGGTGTAATCAGCATCCTCATTTTCTCAACAACTCAGAAAATAGAGGCATATGCTCGGTAGGATTTTTGATAATGTCAGTTCAAGCCATTAAGATATGATTCTTGACCTATTAGAGTGTTTATTAGTGAAGGAAATCATGAACAAAGAATGATATATGGCGGCATTTCTTTCTTTCTTTTTTTTTTTTTTCTTTAAATTCAAGTTAGATAGCATACAGTTTGGTCTTGGCTTCAGGAGTAGAACCCAGCAAATCACCTCTTACATATGATACTAAGTGACAGAAGAGAGGCAAATCTACTGTTAAAACTCAAAGAGACTGATCATTTTTGTCTAAAAGGGATCAAGGAAGGCTTCCTGGATGAGGTTATAATTAAGCAATATCTTGCAGAACAGATGGGATTTTGACTTCCAGTATTTCAGTAAGTGAGAAGAGAAAGTCAGAAGGTTGTAAGGAAGTGGGTGCATGTGGATCTGTGTGGGAACGGTAAATCAGTAAGTCTGTTTGAATCTTATAATGCTCCCATAGTGAGAAAGGAAGCTGTCAACATAGGTCCTGCAACACTGAACAAGCCATGTTAAAGTGAATCCAGACTCAAATCATCCCAAGATACTGCTGTGATTCTGAGGTTTATATGGAAATGCAGAGGGCACAGAATACCTCAGTTAATCTTGAAGAAAACAAGCCAGGTAAGAGGTCTTCCTCTACTGTATATAGACTTACAAAACTATAGTAATTAAGGCAGGATCAAGAATAGACTAATAGCCCAGGGTGCCTGGGTGGCTCAGTCGGTTAAGCGTCCGACTTCGGCTCAGGTCATGATCTCACGGTTTGTGGGTTCAAGTCCCGCGTCGGGCTCTGTGCTGACAGCTAGCTCAGAGCCTGGAGCCTGTCCTGGAGCCTGTCTTCCAATTCTGTGTCTCCCTCTCTCTCTGAACCTCCCCTGCTAGCACTGTCTCTCCCTCTCTCTCTCAAAAAATAAATAAAAGATTAAAAAAAATTAAAAGAAAGAATAGACTAACAGTCCAGGGGGACAGATTAGAGTGTCCAGGTATATGAATGAATGCATCCTAATACCTATTGTTAGAGAATAGGTCTTGTTAAAGAATGTACAGTCCAATATATGGACGCTTCACACAAGGGTGACAGAGTATGGTAGTGGGGAAAGAAAGGATTGAAAAAAATGGTGTTGAATCCATTGGATGTCTGAAAGGGAAAAAAAGTCGAATTTTACCCCCATCTCACAGCACACATTAAGATTAATTCCAGATTATTTGGAGATTGAAATGTGAAAGGCAAAGAATTAGGGTATCTAGAAGATACTGGAGAATATCTTTACAATGTATGGTAGAAAATTAAAAAACAAAAGTAGGCTACACAAATGCTAAACATGAAGAAAAACATTGATTCTCTGTACTATATTAAAATAAAGACTTAGGTTTTATCCTTAAGAGCATAAACCTGGAAGCCATAGCAAGGGAAAGTGTTATTTGTAAGGCATATAGGTGACTTATCTGAAGAACATCAATAACTATTGTAACTTTTTTAAAGTTTATTTATTTTTGAGAGACAGAGACAGAGCATGAAGAGGGGAGGGGCGGAGAGAGAGGGAGACACAGAATCCAAAGCAGGCTCCAGGCTCTGAGCTGTCAGTACAACAGTGAGATCATGACCTGAGCCGAAGTCAGAGGCTTAACCGACTGAGCTATCCAGGAGCCCCAGTAACTATTGTAACTTTTAAAGAAAGACAATTCAGTGATGGAATGCAGGCAAGACATTTCCACAGCCAATTCATAAAAGTGGTATGGAAATGGCCTGTAAACATTGCAAAATTGTTCAATCTCTCTAGAAATGGCAGCTAAAGGCACAATGAGATACCATTACACACTCACAAAAATGGCTAAAATGGCTAATACTGACTCTCATACACTACTTATGGAAGAGTAAGCAGCGGGTTTTGGAAGATTTTCTGAATTATCGGTCCTCAGGAACATATATGTGCCCAATAACAAAGAAAGTTTCCTCCCAGGTATATTCCCATGAGAAATGCATGCTCATGAACAACAAAACACATGGCATTCATTGGATGTTCACTGGAGAAAAAAAATCACAGAAACTAATAACTGGGAAAAATTCAAATGTCCAATAATAAAGCAATTGATAAATCATTTGTGGAATATTAATATAATGGAATACCGGCATCCATAAATACATGAACTAGAGATTTATTCAGTAAAAGATGAATTTCACAAATATGAGATGGATGGAGAAGTTCTATTTCCTGACTTGGGGGGTGACTTACACGCATGTGCTCACATTGCAATAATTCAGTGAAAAGTACACATAAGATTTTTGCACTTTTCTGTGTATTATTCATCAATAAATAATACTGAAAAAATATAGTATCAGACTTGCATTTTTCAGTGAAACCGCTCTCAATTTCTCACTGAATATGACGGAGATTCTTCACACATTGTAATTCTCAGTGATTTTCCTATGAGTATCAGAAAAGGAAGATGAAATAGCACAATGCCAAGTAAGCTATCCTGGGGTTACTCCTCAACTGTGATAATCTCAGACTCAACAATTGCGGAAATTTTGTTGTTCTTCTTGTGGGGAAAACTCAGCAGTTTTTACAACATTGTACTAAAGTTTACTCATTAAATATATATACATGTATATTTAAGAAGAAGGTAAGAAGTTAAGAGTTTACTCAAGTCAAGCACAGAAAGCAAATAAGTGGATCCCAGTGGATTTTTTAGAGTTTAAGGACAGTAGTAACACTTTAATTTAATTCCCTCTTAACAAAATTCCCAAGGTACGGTATGTGTTGGGACATAAGTTCTTCCAGAACAACAACAACAACAAAATGATGTAACTAATTCTGGAAACTTCCATCCACGTAAAAAGACAATGTGCTTTGGAGTGGAATCTTACCAGTTCCTTGGGAAGAAAACTTAAGAATAAAACCAAGTGATTCCAAGAAAGTCAGCCCTCTTCTCTGTGCAGAGGCGCAGATGAAGGTGGGAAGAAGGAACACAAGCTGAAAAAGAGCAAATTTATGCTCCATTTTAATTTTGATCCCCGGAAAAAGAAAGGAACTCATTGGAATGTAAGTTTAAAGCATTTTTTAAAATCCATCTCTGTCCTTCTGTTTGCTCTTCGAGAAGTTCAAAATAAATGGATTGATGGGAAAACAAAAAGGACTGACATCTAAAATGTGTTTCTTTGGTACATAGAGAAATATCCACTGTCAGACCATAACTGGTTAGAATGTTGCAGCAAACCTAATATGCAATGATGTGAAATTTGCTAAGATGTACAAAGAGATTATAGTCAAGTGAAATTTCTCTTCAAATTCACTGGCTGTCCAGAACAGGGAGAGAAAGAGGCAGGGCCACCCTCTCCAGGTGTGGTGTCATCTGCATGGAATGTTGCCCTGCATCACACCCCAAGTATTGAGGTACAAATGGGAGCACAGGTGCAGATGTTTGAGAGCCCTTGTACTTGAGCACATCTGGATTCTTTACGGGATTTCTCTGGGGCCTCCTTGCTCTGCTTGTAATCGACAGCCCTTTCACTGATAAATTTGCATATGTGCTTTGACTGATTCTGTATCCCTCAAAGAGCATGTAAGACTGGGTTGAGACTTTGAGAGATCAAAGTTTCCCTCTTAGAGGAGTGACATCTTTGAAAGGGTGCCTACTCTGTATTCAGATAAGACAGTGTCTTAATCTCAGATAACTCTTTAGAGATAACTAGGTCCTGCCCTTCAGATATCACCTTCCACATTTGGCAGCCTTGATTGTTTGCTCTTAAAAAACCTTTTTTTAATGTTTATTTATTTTTGAGAGAAAGAGAGACAGAGTGCAAGTAGGGAAGCCAAAGCAGGATCCAGGCTCCCAGCTGTCAGCACAGGGCCTGATGGGGAGCTCAAACTCAGGAACTGTGAGATCATAACCTGAGCTGAAGTCATACACCTAACCATCTAACCTAGCCACCCAGGCGTCCCTGATTGTTTGCTCTTTAAAATGGAGACAACAAAATGTTTCTTACCCAAGCTTGGGTGGAAATCAAATTGGCTGACATTTGCAAAGCACCTGGAGCAGAATGTGATGTCATGCACACTCTGCAAATGCTTGTCCCTTGTCCCCTCTCCATTGTAACCTTGAAGGTGTTGTACCGTGGAGCCAATCTCTAATTTAGAACTGTAGGGTGGAAAGTGACTATATCTTTGCTGCCATCTCTGTGGTCCTGGGTCAGATATCTTGGAGCCTCAGTTTTCTTATTTATAGCGGGTGAGGTTGGGGCTAGAGTTCTCTCTACTTCTCAGAATTTCAGAAATCTTGAACTTCAAATGCATAGCCTGTACTTGTTTCTCACTTTCTCCCTCCTAGGCTTCCCATATTTCTTGCCTGTTGTTCTTCTCCCAATTGATTATAGCTATTTTCTTTTCTTCTCTCTTTTTCTTTTTAAGTGCTGAAATACTTTAAGGAATTGCTTTAGATTACTTTTTTGGGGGGAAGGTTCTTTAGATTATTTATTTATTTATTTATTTATTTTAAAGGGGGAGGGGCAGAGAGAGAGGGAGAATGCCAAGCAGACTCCATGCTGAGCCCCAACGCAGGGTTCAATCCCACAAACCATGAGATCATGACCTGAGCCAAAATCAAGAGTTGCATACTTAACTGAATGAGCCACTTAGGTGCCCCTAGATCATTTTTAATTACAAAAGTAATGCAAGTGTATTTTCTCCTTGTAATAAAATACTAAACTTGCAGATAAATCTAGAGACCCTTTGATTCCCTACCTACATACCAGTCCACTGTTTCTTTCTTTTCAGAGGTAATGAGTACTCTTTTGCTGCATTATCTTTCCAGACTCTTGTTTTTTAAATCTTTTTAAGTTTGTTTTTTTTTCTTGAGAGAGAGAGCAGGAGGGGCAGAGAGAGAGGGAGAGAGACGGCAAATCCCAAGTGGACTCTGCACCGGCAATAGGGCTCACACCCAAGAACTGTGAGATCATGACCTGAGCCAAAATCAAGAGCTGGACCTTCAGCCAATGGGCCCACCCAGGTGCCCTTTATTTATTTATTTATTTATTTTTAATTTTTATTTATTATTATTATTATTTTGGAGAGGGAGATACCACCTGTACTTAAGCAAAGGAGGGACAGAGGAAGAAAGAGGGAGAGAGGGAGAAAGAGAGAGGGAGAGAGAGAGAGAGAAAATCCCAAGCAGGCTCCATACGCACCTCCCCTTTGGTAATCTATTATTTAATTTTTAAATGTCTATACAATATTCCACAGAATGACATACCAAGGTTTATTTACTGTTATGCTTTTTGGAGGATATTTATGTGGATTCCCATTTTTTATCATTTGAAGCAATAGTAAAGTGGACATCATTGTTTTTCCATTCTGTGTTTCTTCAGGGTAGATACTGAGTAATGGAATTTCTGAGTCATCAGGTAATCACTTTTTAAAAAGAAATTCCAAGAGATAGTAAAAAATTGCCTTCTGGAGGCCCCATCCTACAGCCAGTGATTTCCAGTGATCACCATTTCTCTCCCTGCTTCCTCAGTATATTCTCACAGTTTTTAATATCTTGCCAATTTGAAGGGTGAAAGTATATAATTGTTGTTTCAATTTTGTTTCTGTAATTATTTGGAACATTAAAAGGATATCAAACATCTTTTCATATTTATTGGGACTTTGAGTATCTTTTGCTTATCATTACAATGAATACATGCTATTTTAGTGGATAATGTGTAGTAGTTCTTTGTGTGATCTGACTTTAATCTTCTGTAACATGATTCAGTAGTTTTTCAATCTGTATGTCTTAATTTTACTTAGGGTATATGTTGGCTCTATATATCTGTTTACTTAAAATTATGGTGTAGTAAAGCTTTCAACATTTTCTTCAGGTGATATTTATGTTCTGTTTAAGAAGGTCATCCCTACAACAAATCACAATACTATTCTTTAGTGTTTTATTGCTATATATTTATAGTAGAATTTTTCTTTTTAGTTTAATGATGTGGGTGGAATTTTAATATTATCTATTTTTTGAAATGGTCATCCAAATATTGTAACACTTTTTTAGGAGTAATTAATCTTTACTTTCCTGATTAAAAGAAAACATTTATTCATACTAGATTGACATATACCTCTTGGTCTGCTTAACGTTTTTCTAGTTTTCCTGTCTCCTGTCTATTCTAGTAATAATACCCTACTGGTTAAATATGATAGCTTTATTTATGTGTTGATATCTGGAATAGCACATCCTGTTTCTTTGATTTTCTTTTTTGAAATTTTCTTTGCTCCTTTGAACATTTTTCTCTTCCATGAATTTAAAAATCTATTGTTTCATTAAAAATTATATTTTAATTAAACGTTTTCAATTGGTTAGAATTGCATTAAATTTACCAAATAATATGGTGGCTGTCCTAGCCTCATCATCCTTAAACAGCCAGGATCAAGTGTGTAGTCTGATCCAATCAGCTTTTGACTCATTGTAATGAGGGGGACCACACACACGTGGAACCATGCATATCTCATTGGAAAAAAAAAACCTAGAGTTATTATAGGATTTTGAGAAATGGGGAGTTTAGGTGAAATTACAATCAAGGAAAATTTTGATGAGCTCAAAGCAAAGCAGGGCTGTGTCTAAGGGGGCCAACATCACAACATCAGAATAGTCTGACCCACAAAGGTAGCACAGGGTCCTGTTCCCATGAGAACTACAAAGGTAAGATAGATGTAGAATGTTGCATCCAGACATCCCTCATGTGGAGTTTTCTACTCGTGTTGGGAATTGAGACTGCTTTGCTCTGTCAGAATGACTTAGATATTCCAGACCAAGTGGGGCATTTCATCTTGCTGATATAATTTTAAACAAAAATTGTAGATAGTCTGTTTTTTCAGAAAATAAGGTTTATCATTGAGTAATAAAGTATTTGTCACCTCCCCCTCCCCCCACCAAATGTTGTTAGGACACTTTACAGCTGTAGCATATCTGTGGGAGAAATATCATTTTCTGTTCCCTTCATAACTGATGTATCTGTGTGTGCTATTCCAACCTGAAGAATGGCTATGTAGAGTCTTATATCTCTGTTAGAGCTAATTTTTACTATCTCAAGAGGAAATGAATCTTAATAAATACATTAAAAATACATTAAATGTGTTTTTTAACTGATCTAGGCATTTCATCCCTTGTATAGTAAAGTTCAATAATTTATATATTTCTTCATATGAATCCTGAATGTTTTTTGTTAGGCTTATTTATGTCTATTTTATCAATTTGTATTGATGAATATAAGTTTTTCCATTATAATTCATAGGTAATTATTGTTGACTTCTTTTACACAGATCTTCTGCTACTTTGAATTCTTCCATTTTTTTTCTAAAAAAATTATCTTTTTGGTTGACTATTTTATACTTTCTATGTGAATGATGATTTTGCTTGCAAATACTTATCTCTGTTTTATAGGATTCTTACATCTTTCTTTTTTTATAGTTCAGTATTTTGGATGTGGTCTTCAGTATACTCTTAAATAGTACACATTGTGAGAATATATAGTTTGTGGTTATAGCGTGAATGTTCCCAGTGCTTACCCTGCACACATATATTCTCTGGAAGCTAGAGGAAGATCCTTTTTACCAAGGCAAGCAATTCCTTTTTGTCTCCAATTTGGAAAGTTTTTCTTTGTTTTCTTTTTCTTTTTTTTCCCCTTCTTTTCTTTTCCTTTCATTTTTTCCTTTCCTTTCCTTTCTCTCCTTTCCTTTCTCCTTCCTTCCTCCCTTCCATCCTTCCTTCCTTCCTCCCTCCTTCCTTCTTTCTCTTTTCTCTTTCTTTCTTTCTTTTCTTTCTTTCTTTCTTCCTCCCTTCCTCCCTTCCTTCCTTCCTTCCCACATTTTATCAACTTGTTTAAAGAATTCTTTTGAAATAATTATAATGCATTTTATTTTAATATGTAAATGTGGTGAGTAATTTTATAGGTTTTCTAATGTTGACCCAATTCTTAGTTCTAATTTTCTCTTTAAAACATTTAAACCATATTCCTCTTAAGAACTTTACTATATTTGTTTTGGTAGCTTTTATTTTAGTCTCTTTTTATACCAATGCTTCCAAATTAGACCTGTAGTTTCTTTTCTTGTGTATTATGTTATGCTTTTAAATAATTTAAAGTTGTATGCATTATCAATGTTCTGTTTTTTCTCACTCTAGAGAACAGCATAGCAAATGGCTGATGGGAACTATACAAGAGTCACAGAGTTTATTTTCATAGGCCTGAAGTACCATCCTCGGATACAAGTCTTCCTTTTCTTTCTCTTTCTACTTTTTTACCTTGTTACCATGACAGGAAACTTGGGTATGATTATTCTCATCCAGATAGATTCCCGCCTTCACACGCCCATGTACTTTTTTCTCAGTCACCTGTCCTTTGTGGACATCTGCTTTTCATCAGTAGTGGGTCCTAAGATGCTTACTGACTTCTTCACTGAGAGGAAGGCTATCTCCTTCCTGGGCTGTGCCTTGCAGCAATGGTTCTTTGGGTTCTTTGTGGCCATTGAGTGCCTTCTCCTTGCATCCATGGCCTATGACCGCTATGTGGCCATCTGTAACCCATTATTGTATTCCGTTGCCATGTCACAGAGACTCTGCATGCAGCTAGTGGTTGGACCCTATATTGTTGGGTTCCTGAGCACCATGACTCACACGACAGCTGCTTTCCGACTTCCCTTTTGTCGCTCCAACGTTATCAATCATTTCTTCTGTGACATGTCCCCCCTTCTTTCTTTGGTATGTGCTGACACCTGGATCAATAAATTGTTAGTTTTCATTGTGGCTGGGGCCGTACTGGTGGTCAGTAGCCTGACCATTATAATCTCCTATTTTTACATCCTTACTGCCATCCTGAGGATACACTCTGGCGACGGGAGGCGCAAAGCCTTTTCCACCTGCTCCTCCCATCTGACAGCAGTGTCCATCTTATATGGGACCCTCTTCTTTATCTATGTGCGGCCAGGTGCAATTTTTTCTCTGGATATCAATAAAGTGGTGTCGGTGTTCTACACAGCGGTGATCCCCATGTTGAATCCTCTCATCTACAGCTTGAGAAATAAAGAAGTGAAAGCTGCCATGCGCAGAACGATCGTCAGGGGGAAGTTTTGCATCAGAAGTTAAATTCCTATCTGGAATACAAAATAAATAAAGAAAAGAGTTTCTAGACATGGTTACTCTACCTCGTCATCATCCAAAGATGCTAAACAAACGTGCAAGACTTTTTGGAGTATAGCATCCTTGAAACCTTCAATATGACTTTTATTTTAAAAACTATTTTTAAAGCCCGATTTTAATCATGTGCCTGTGGATGATAAGAGCAGTCACCAGAGTCAAAGTAATTCTGCTTTCTCAAACAATTTCATTTTGGGAATGGGATAAAAATATAGTGTTGGAATCATCTAGCTATTAAAGGTACGGCACTAGTTGAACCAATATACATGTCCAGACCAGGTGAGATTCATTGGAATGATATATATGTCCCCCAATTCTAAATATAGAATTGAACATAGCAAACTGAGCAGGTTACTTAGGTACAAATAATTTCTTTAAAACAACTCCTTCTATTTAAATATTTTTATGACTATTTTTTTGTTTTTGTCTTCTAAGAATACAATGTCATGATCACTGCAGAAAAGAAAACCGAACATAGACAAGCGAAAGGTGAAAAACACTCACAACACAAATCTTATACTTTTATTCTTCCACCAAGTGACAAACGATAAGAGAGATGCCTCTTTAGATATTTGATTTTGAAGTTGTTCCAACTATTACTTTAATATTTGATATTTAGTTATTTCTATTTCTTTCGGACAAAAATAAATAGGCATTGCTTATTATAGAAATTATACATATAATGCAAACGGGTGAATGAGAGAACAAGGAAATTCTAAAACAGAGGCAATAGGTGTTGAGAAGTCAGAGCTAAACTGAAATGCAGAAAATATACATCATATTTTCATTTTTGTCTTTTTTGTTGTTCCAATTAAAAAATGCAACAGAATGAAGTTTAAAAAGATTTTAACACTTTTTTTGTCCCTCATAAATCATTTGAGTGATTCAAGAGGTATCAGAATTATTTCAGGGAAGAGAAAATGATTTTTGAAAAGTACCCTTTTTGGTGCAAGTTAGAGTTTGCAGGCATTTGAGCCCTGATGGCTGAGCATGATCTAAAAATATAAAATTTATCTCTAGATTGTAGAAGACATAAGGGAGAAAAATAGAGTAAAACATGGCTCAGTAATGATACAGAGAGAACTAGAATGTAAATTTATCTCAAGTCTGCACCCTAATAAATTTCATGATGGAGTTTGCTGGATACACTAATGCTTTCTTTGGCAGTATTGATGGAATGATGGTGTCACAACCATCCCTTCTTGGGATCATGAACCTGTTTTGAATATTGCAATTCTTCTTGTTTTTAATTTATTTTTATTTAATGATTTATTTTTTAATTCTCCAGTTAGTTAGCATACAGTGTAGTGATGGCTTCAGGAATAGAATCCAGTGATGACACCCAGTACTCATCCCGAAGAGTGCCCTCCTTAACTCCTGTCATCCATTTACCCGTACTCCCACCCTCCCACCCCCATCAACCTGCAGTTTGTTCTCTGTATTCAAGAGTCTCTTATGGTTTGCCTCCCTCTCTGTTCGTATCTTATTTTTCCTTCCTTTCATCTATGTTCATCTGTTTTTTTTTCTTAAATCCCACATATGAGTGAAGTCATATATTTATCTTTCTCTGACTTATTTTGCTTAGCATAATACACTCTAGTTCCAGTCACATTGTTGCAAATAGTGAGATTTCATTATTTTTGATTGCTGAGTAGTATTCCATTGTGTATATATACCACATCTTTTTTTTATCTATTCATCGGTTGATGGACATTTGGGTCCTTTCCATATTTGAGTACTGTTGACAGTGCTGCTATAAACATTGGGGTGCATGTGCCCCTGTGAATTAGCATTTTTTAATCCTTTAGATTCCTAGTAGTGCAATTGAATTGCTGGGTCATACGGTAGTTCTATTTTTAATATTTTGAGAAACCACCACACTATGTATAGTGCTATACACTAAGCGCATAGCAGTTAGCAATGAGGTAATAGAGTGGTTTGTGTTCAGAGGGAGTGAGAACATTGTGGAGGGAACTGAATACCAAGACAATGAAATGATATATAGGCTAGGGACAATCATGGTTTCAGTGAGGCAACTATCTCAGATAGCAGGAATGAGTCATGGGCAAGGAAACTAGAGAAACAGAACTAGTGCCAATGTGATGCTCTGGAAAGGATTCAGATTTTAGCACAGAAATTTCTTCCATTTAATTTATATTATTTATTGAATTTTGAAACAATTAATTAGATGAAGGCTGGGATCAACAGTCTCAGATGTATATGTTTGTGCCTGTGCTGAAATAAGTGAGTTCCCTTATTTCAATTATCAATGTTTTAGGCTGTGACTTTACAGCACAGATCTTGTTACAAAGGAAGGTTTTGAGCATTTCCTTCTTTGTTTTTTTTCCCCTCTCTTATTGAGTGTTTTTTTTTCTTTTTTTTTTCCAGTAATTTCTAAGTTTAATACTACAGGGTACAAATACAAATCTGATCTGTTTTTTCTATCATTTTGGAGTAGAAATATGCAACATTAAAAAAACAACACTACAAGAAAGTCCCCCCAAACCTTTTTCATCTGAGTTATTGGGATCAAGGTAGCTTTGCTTCTGCCTGGGGGTCCATGGGAAATTTTGTGAGTCCCATGTTCCCTCTGGCATGAATGAAAAGGCACTTAACACTTCTGAAGCAATCTGGCAGAAGGATAGGGAGGGAAGGCCAGGGAATTCATTCTTGGTCGTTCAGTGGCCACTCTGCATCTCAACACTAATTGATCCAAATCACAACCCAGCACCCCCTCCCATAATACAGCTCTTGTAGCCTTGGGGAGCTGTAGTGATAAGAAATAGTGTGGGTCATAGAGTCTTAGATTTTGTTCATGTCATAATGTCGGGAGACACCATCAGACAAGTTCCATGACATTTTATGTCTCACTCAAATAACAAAAGTTTTAGAAATAATTTAAGAAAAAGTTTTCAGTCAAACGGGATGCAGAATTACTTATAAGCCCCTGTACATCTAAAATATCTTTTGCTGCAGAAAGTAACCTTCAGAATGGAGTGGGTGAGATCAGGTCTTCTTTAGGTCCTTAGAAATTCCCTGAAATTCATCGAGATAATCTGTGTAGACATTCTACTTTAGCCAAGGCTCTTGCTATTTTGTGGGTAGCTCACTAAGAAATGGACCAAAAGAACACACTTAGATGTAAGAGAGCCATATCTGAACTCAGGGTGGTGGGTCAGTAACTGCAATCTCCTTGAATCTCACTTGAGCAATTTCAGTGCCACATATAATGAATGGGGTTGAAGGCAAATCTCATGATGCTGATGGAAGAGCACACTCATCGTAACCTAGCAAGAGTTCCCACTGAGTGTGTTGAGAGGTTTTGTGCCCTCCCAGAGATTCTAGAAATCACTTTCTCCATGGTTGTACCACTGTTTTTCAACGATGAAGCAAAAATAATTTTTTAATTGAGATGTTTCAATTTACTTAAGTTATTGTATAATTTAATATATAAATTCAATCAAAGAGTCTTCAAACTAATAAGAATATAAAATATGTGCCTAAATTTCAAAAATGGTTTTTGTTGTTGTTGCCTAGGAAAAGCAATAAAAACAAATTTGGGGGGAGGAGCTTTAATTATTAGAATATGTGGAAAGCAGAACACAGAAAAGATAAAAATCATGTAATTGCACTAATCACATGTAAAAACTGTGCCTACTTTGATACATTTATTTCAGACATTTTCCTATTTGTGTATATTTGTATAGTATATATAGAATTCAGATACATATAAATGTGTATAGTATATTTTAAAGACAACGAAATCTTGAAAAGCATATGTTTTTGTAATATGATTTTGTCCAAAGAGATAAACTATGTTAAATCTTTGGCTTACATTCTTCCAGTAATTTCCTGCGTGTGCGCGCGCACGTGTGTGTGTGTGTGTGTGTGTGTAATTTTATAAAATTGCATATTAAATGTTATCTTAGCCTGTTTTAAAAGAAATGATAAATCATAAATATTTTCAAATAACTATTTTCTACTAAATATCCTTCTCAAGAGGATTTTTAATTGCCAAAATAATGTATAAAATTGACAATGACAATGAGTGCTGACTCCTAATTGGTAGGCAGTATCAGGTTCTGAGGATATAGCAGTGAACACGACAGGTAAAGACCCTTCCTCTATAGGGAATATATTTGGAAGGAGAGATGTTTATAAATAAAGGAAAATTAGCTAGGGGTCAGTAATACTACTATTAGTACTATAAAAAAAGAGCATAATAGGATGGAGGACATCCTGATGGACACATTTGAAATGGAACTTTGGGGAAACAGAAAGAAAAGTTTAAAGATGTCTGGAGAGAGAAAGAGATGCCTCTTCCACACGTTCCTATCCCCTACCAACGTGAGAAACAATCTATGTAAAGAAAACACCATTTTTTAACATGCTTGGATTGTGTATGTGTAGGAGAGGTAAGAGAGAGGGGGAGAGAGAGGAAAAGAGGCAAGAGAGAGAGAGAATTTAGATGGAAATGGCCCAGTTATATTCACCTTTCACAAGGAAGATTACATAGTGCAAAATGCAAAATAAGAAGCAATATCTAGTCATACAGAAAATGTAAATAAATATTTCTTAATATACTCATTTAGGAAATGGAGATAATGTTATGTAGGGTGCTTTATTATTATAAAATTAAGAAATAAGAGACAGATAAGTGCTTAGAAGTTTGTGACGATAGTTCTAAAGTTATTTTTGCTAGTTTAGTAAAATTTTTATATGATCATCTGTAGAGATGTTAAAAAGGCATAGAGCACCATCTGCTCCTGATCAAATTTTATAAAATTTTAGTAGCCTAAAGAAAGACAAATGCTTCCTTCTCACATGTCCTGAGGAAATACTGCTTCTTTTTCACCAGAGTCTAGCACACTATCTGACACAGGAAGTGAGTCAGTAGAAGTTTCTTAAATCCATCGGAGGTCATTTTGAAAAGAATGTGATGAAGTTTCATTAACTTTTAAGGCTGATATTAGTTTTTATCCAATTTCATGTTAATAAAGATTCCCTCAAAATGACCTTATATCCTGATTTCTTAAAAACCTAGCTTTAAATATTTAGTATTATTTTAGAACAAGAGGGTGAAGGTTTGTTTTACACTGTGTGCTTTAATACCATGACATGAGCAATTTCACATTAGTTATGAAATGTATTTTATTTTCTTTTCTCATGTTTTTTAGTTGCCTATTAGCATGGTCTCGGCATCTATAGGATGTGTTCAAATAAAAGGCAGAAAGCTTTCCTTAGTGATTTAATATTAAGAATTTCTCCTCAAGGTGTAGCTAAATGTGGCCACAAGATGGCAGCATGAGCTTATCAACCACAATAATTTTGTCCACTAAGGTTTCCTTTAATAATTGAAAGCACTATTCAAGGAGCCAAGATGGTGGAACAGTATCTAAGGTTTTTTTTTGTCTCACATACTTGAAATACAGCCAGATCAACACTAAACCATCCTGCACATCTAGAAAACTGATTTGAGGATGGTTTAGTGAGAGACCATAAGTCTCTCTGCCTGCTTAGTTTATGGACTATAAAGTGCTTCATAGTTTGGCTTGAAGGGGAAAACGATGTAATATCAATCGTATTTCAGTCTGTTCATTGGCCTATCTATTCAATTTTCTTTTTACTTTTGTTTCTTTCCTTTTAATTGAATACAGAAATATAATTAAAAAATTTATTTTTATTTTTAATTTTTATTATAAATATTTTCTTTATTTTTTAATTAATTTTTTTTTTACTTTTTGTAAATTTTTCAAATTCTACTTTACTTCCATCATTTCAAGTTATTCTATTTCATCATATTCATTTTATCAAATTTTCAAACTTTTTTATTTCTTTGTTTTGTTTTTTTGTTTTTGTTTTGTTTCTTTTTTCCTTTTTCTTTTCTTTTTCTCTTTTTTTCTCTAATCAATCAAGCTCCTTTAAATAACCAGACCAAAACACACCAAGGACCTACCATCACTTATTTGATTTTGTGTGTGTGGAGGTGTTGTTTTTAATTTTTTAATTTTATTTTTTCCTTTTTTTCTCTAATCAATCAAAATTCTTTCAATAACCAGACCAAAGCACACCTAGGATCTAGCATCATGTTTTGATTTTTCTTTGTGTGTGTGTGTTGTTTTCAATTTAAAATTTTTTACCTTATTAATTCCTTTTCTTCCTTCAAAATGACAAAATGAAGGAATTCACCTCAAAAGAAAAAGCAGGAAGAAACATCAGCCAGGGGCTTAACCAACACAGATACAAGCAAGATGTCTGAACCAGAATATAGAATCACAATGATAAGAATACTAGCTGGGGTTGAAAATAGATTAGAATCCCTCTCTATGGAGGAAAAAGAAGTAAAAGCTAGTCAGGATGAAATAAAAAATGCTGTAACTGAGCTGCAATCTCGAATGGATGCCATAGCAGGAAGGATGGAAGAGGCAGAACAGCTAATCAGTGATATAGAGGACAAATATACGGAGAATAATGAAACAGGAAAAAAAAGGAGGGAGAGTAAGGCAAAAGAGCGCCATTTAGGAATAAGAGAAATCAGTGATTCATTAAAGAGGAACAACATCAGAATCATAGGGGTCCCAGAAGATGAGAGAAAAAGTGGTAAAAGGGTTATGTGAGCAAATCATAGCGGAAAACTTTCCTAGCCTGGGGAAAGACACAGATATCAAAATCCAGGAAGCACAGAGGACTTCCACAAAATTCAACAAAAACTGACCATCAACAAGGCATATCATAGTCAAATTCACAAAATACTCAAGCAAGGAAAGAATCATGAAAGCAGCAAAGGAAAAAAATCCTTAATCTACAAAGGAAGACAGATCAGGTTTACAGCAGACCTATCCACAGAAATTTGGCAGGTCAGAAAAGAGTGGCAGGATATATTCAATGTGCTGAATCAAAAAAATATGCAGCCAAGAATTCTTTATCCAGCAAAGCTGTCATTCAAAATAGAAGGAGGATAAAAGGTTTCCCAGAAAAACAAAAATTAAAGCAGTTTGTGACCACTAAACCAGCCCTGCAAGGAATTTTAAGGGGGACTTTCTAAGAGGAGAAAAGATGAAAAAAAAAATACCAAAAGCAACAAAGACTAGAAAGGACCAGAGAACACCATGGGAAACCCCAACTCTACAAGAAACATAATGGCAATAAACTCATATCTTTTAGTACTCACTCTAAACGTCAATGAACTAAATACTCCAATCAAAAGACATAGACAAAATGGATAAGAAAACAAGATCCATCTACATGCTGTTTACAAGAGACCCACTTTAGACCTCAAGACACCTTCAGATTGAAAGTAAAAGGATGGAGAACCATCTATCATGCTAACGGTCACCAAAAGAAAGCCAGAGTAGCTATACTTATATCAGACCATCTAGACTTTAAAATAAAGACTGTAACAAGAGATGAAGAAGGGCATTATATCATAATTAGGGGGTCTATCCACCAAGAAGACATAACACTTGTAAACACTTATGCTTCAAATCTGGAAGCACCCAAATATATAAATCAGTTAATCACATATATAAAGAAACTCATTGATAATAATACCATAATAGTAGGGGACTTCAACACCCCACTTACAGCAATGGACAGATCATCTAAACAGAAAATGAACAAGGAAACCATGGCTCTGAACGACACACTGAACCAGATGGGCTTAACAGATATATTCAGAACATTTCATCCTAAAGCAGTGGAATATACATTCTTCTCCAGTGCACATGGAACATTCTTCAGAATAGATCACATACTGAGACACAAATCAGCCCTCAACAAGAACAAAAAGATCGAGATCGTACCGTACATATTTTCAGACCACAATGCTATGAAACTTGAAATCAACCACAAGATAAAAATTAGAAAGGTAACAAATACTTGGAGACTAAAGAACACCCTACTAAAGAACGAGTGGGCTAACCAAGAAGTTAGAAGGAAATTAAAAAGTACATGGAAGCCAATGAAAATGATAACACCACAATCTAAAACCTATGGGACACAGCAAAGGCAGTCATAAGAGGAAAGTATATAGCAATCCAGGCCTTCCTAAAGAAGGAAGAAGGATCTCAGATATACAACCTAACCTTACACCTCAAAGAGCTGGAAAAAGAACAGCAAATAAACCCCCAAACCAGCAGAAGGCAGGAAATAATAAATATTAGACCAGAAATTAATGCTATTGAAACCCTAAAAACAGGAGAACAGATCAATAAAACAAGAAGCTAGTTCTTTGAAAGAATTAACAAAATTTATAACCCCCTAGTCAGTTTGATCAAAAAGAAAAAGGAAAGGACCCAAATAAATTATATCCAAAAGGAAAGAGGAGAAATCACAACCAACACAGCAGAAATAAAAATAATAATAAGAGAATATTATAAGCAATTATAATATTGCTTTGACACCTTTTCTTTGACAAATGGATTTGCCTTATGAATTTGAAATTCCAACTACAGGAAATAGTAATTATATCAATATAGTTAAAAATAAATTATCTTAGGTCTTTATGACCTCAGAAAGTAATTTTAATTGGAATTTAATTGACATAATATTATACTAGTTTTAGGTATACAACATAATACTTTCTCTATGTGTATTGCAGAATGGTTACCATAAGTTTTTTACATCCATCAGCACAGAGTTACAATTTATTTTTTTAAATGAGAACTTTTAATAGCTATGCTTTTAACAAATTTCAAATATACATACAGTATTATTGATTATAGTCTTCATGCTATCACTACATCCCTAGGATTTATTTGTCTTATAATAGTTTTGTTCACCTTTCCAACCTCTGCCTCTGGCAATTATCAAACCACCAATCAATCACTTCTTTTTCTCTCTGAGTTTTTGTTTTTGTTTTGTTTTGTTTTGTTTTGTTTTGTTTTTAGATTCCACATATAAGTAAAATCACACAGTATTTGTCTTTGTCTTCGTCATTTCAGGAAGTAAATTTTATTTTATTTTATTTTATTTTATTTTATTTTATTTTTTAAAGAGAGAGAGAGCACAAGTTGGGAGGGGGAGAGAGAGAGAATCTTCTTTTTTAAAAAATTATTTTCATGTTTATTCTTGAGAGACAGACAGAGCATGAGTGGGGGAGGGTCAGAGAGAGAGGGAGACACAGAATCTGAAGCAGGCTCCAGGCTCTGAACTGTTAGCATAGAACCTGATTCGAGGTTCAAACTCACGAACTATGAGATCATTACCTGAGGCAAAGTTGGACACTTACTTGGCTGAGCCACCCAGGCACCCAGAGAGCGAGGTAGAATCTTAAGCAGGCTCCACACCGAAAACAGAATCCAATACAGGGCTCAGTCTCATGACCATGAGATCATAACCTGAGCCAAAATCAAAAGCTGGACACCTAACTGATTGAACCACCCAGATGCCTCAGGAAGTAAATTTTAAGAGAAATCTTAGAAATATATACTTTAAAGATTCAAAACAGTTCACATAAGGGACTTAAAATACTTATGTGATAAGCAAAATGCAAAGAATTAAAATATTAATTTCCATTTAAATTAATACGTAAAATTTCAAAAAATAAAAAATATAAATATGATTACAGAACTGGCATTAACCAGTTCTTCAAAGAAAAGAAGTTTAACCACCCATCAGGAAGACAGTAAACAGGGCCAAAGTCACTCCTCAAATCCTAACTAATGACCAATGCTTGTTGTAGACAATTTACCTAAGAAAACACACATATAAAAAGCCTTAGCAATATTAAACCTATGAACTCACACTGCCATACAATAAAAGAGGATTATTATCCAGGCAACTCAAAGGAACCACATAATTTTCAAATGAAATAGCAAGGAAATCAGAAAAGTACTAGAAAAATATTTGGATTTTCTACAAGGATCTCAGATGTGTTTATTTCTGTGAAGAACACACAGGAAATCATGAAAAATATCCACTACTAGGTATTTACCCAAAGGATACCAAAAAAAAAAAATGATTCAAAGGGATACATGTTTATATTGGCATTATCAACAATAGCCAAATTATGGAAAAAGCCCAAGTGTCCATCGACTGATGAATAGATAAGGAAGACGTGGTATATATATAATGGAATATTACTCAGCCATCAAAAAGAACGAAATCTTGCCATTTGCAATGATGTGAATGGAGCTAGAGAGTATAACACTAAGCGAAATCAGTCAGTCAGAGAAAGACAAATACCGTATGATTTCGCTTATATGAGGAATTAAAAAAATAGATGAACATAGAGGGAAAAAAAGAGGCAAACCAAGAAAGAGCCTCTTAACCATAGAAAAGAAACTGAGAGTTGTTGGTGGGAAGATAGAGGGGAAGGGTTAAACGGAAGATGGGGTAAATGGGAGGGCACTTGTCATGATGAGCATTGTTCGTTATACGTAAGTGATGAATCTCTAAATTTTACTCCTGAAACTAGTATTACACTCTATGTTAATTAACTGGATTTTAAATAAAATCTTGAAACTAAAGGGGAAAAAAGAAATAAAAGGGTAAATCTAAATGGTTTTCAGGGGTGAAACGGAATGGTCTTTATATGTAGAGTCAACCAGAAGTTACTGTCAAAGATTAAGATCTCATGGGAAAATTTACATTAGAGGATACAGCAGCATGCTAAGAAATTAAAAAAAAAAATCAAACAAAACCTCCTGGAATAAGGAGGCTGTGTTGCACGCGGAAGCACTTACACTTCCCCTCGCTCAGCTGGAACCTGTATTGACTCTTTTGTCAGCTGATGCTGTTTACCCAATGCTGAAGAATTTTGTTTTATTGGTTTTTATTCCTTTCTTGGCAATAAGAAATGTATTTCCCTTGCCACATACTAACAGTTCAGATATAATGTCTTGCTATAAAGTTCTCTTCCAGCCCTTGCTTGCAATGGTTAAATCTTTGTACGGTTTGAATGAAGTCCCAGGAAAATTAATTTACTTAGCAACATGTGGTAAATGCTATGTTGGAGAAAAGTTCATTTTCCACATTCTTTGCCCTTGCCCCCAAGATATGAAGGCAAAAGGGAGAGGGGCAGGGAGAGCGAGTGTCCTCCAGTGGCCCACCCTCTCTGTGCTACTTCAATTTCCCATGAATTCCATAGAGCTTCCTGATTAGCCTGGATATAGAGAGAGCGAAGAGACTATATCTAGTTAAAAACTAATATAAAATAATCAGAAAGCAGATCTCATCAGACTTACTTAGGATGTGAAGCAAAACTTTGCACTTTTCCCTTAGTGGTTCATTCCCAAGATAGGGTAGACTTTGGGGACAGAACGTCTTCCATACCAACCACAAAGAAAAGATGATGCAACTAGTTCAGGGAACTTTTATCTAATTGATGAAGACTCTGAATGCATTTTACAGTGAGTGATTATTCCATATTTTCTTCTTGGAAGAAAATATTTATTTAAATATTTATTTAATATTTTTAAGTGTTTATTTAAACAGTAAAACCAAATGACTGTTGAAAATTCTGACCTATTGTGCATGTGAAGGTGTCCGTATTAAGGAGAGGGGTGGAACCTGACAAACTTGGCTTAGTTTTAGTGTAGCTCTTTGTGTCGTCTTTAAAGAGAGAGCCCATTAGAACGTAAGTTGAGGACTTCTTAATCATTTTCTGTTCTTTCTACCTGATTTTTAACAAGTTCAAGAGAACACAAATTATTTTAAATTGAATTAAAATAAATTATACATTTGGCTCATGGCCAGGATTAATATGACTCTCATCTTTGTTGCATGATGGAGAAAGATCTAAGAAGAGATCATTCATGGAGAGATAAGTTTAGATTTTGCAACTGGATCAAAATATAGCCATGTAAGTATAAACTGGGACAGAAATTAGCAGTGGAAGAAAGGAAAAAACGCTAAATTCAACTCACATCCCTGTCTATACCCTTGCTAAGGGAAGGTTATCATAAGTTGTGTTGATATTATGATATTATCCTGGTGCTCTGAACGCGAGGGCTGGTTGTGTTTCCTGCTCTGTGTGGTTTGATCTTTAAAGAGCACTGCATTCTATTCTAAGCACCACATGCAGCAGAGAAACAGAAATTAAAATGTGCACGGAAGGCTTGGGTAGGTTTAGAAACCACAGCTGACAAGGCATTGTCCTGAAGTTTTTGGCAACTGTCAAGTGGAAGACCAAGATATAGTGTATGATGGATCCTGAAGAAGTTCCTAGACTCTTGAAGAGTCTTCAGCAAGGCGTGAGTGTGGGGTGGACATTTCACCCCACCATCCTACCTTTCTCTTTAATCCCCTGAGGCAAAGGATATTATGTAAGCTTCATTATTGGCCTCGGGGAGGCCTCGCTAAACTTGAATGGCACATATCAGATTTGAGAACTGGAGGAAAAGCATCTAACATAAGTTTGATGTTGGTCTCCAATCATTCTGGGCTAATAAAACTATTTAAAGGTGGAGTATAAGTAGTTTTCTGGTCACTGATGTACATCTTCCCCTTGTTCTAAGAGGATGAAAATTCTGAGAGAGAAAGACACAGTTTTAGTCGCATTGAACACACAAAGCCACTCAGGTTGGAAGAGATCAGCTGACTCAACCCATTGCACCCTTATAGAGGTGATGAAGGAAATATGGAGGGTATACAGGTGGGATGATTTAGGCTCTTTTCCAGATTTCTTCCCTGTGAGTTTCTGTGAAAGTGATACTCAAGGGCAACAGTCTATTATCCTATGGGCTTCCCATGAGTGGCCTTTGGCAGTAACCTTAACACCAGGAGTAGGCAGTCAGACATGCATCATCCTCTTTTGAAAAGAATAGAATTGTGAACAAATAATTTCTGCAGTGTGACAGAGGAAAGAGCATAGTCTGTTTTGGCACATGCATGTGCAAAGCCCACCTCTACCAGTCACTAGCAGCATGAATATGGACTGAGCTTCAATTTTCCTCCTATGTGAAATGAAATACTGATAGCTTGCAGGCTTATTAAATGAAGTATGTAAGGCAAAAATACGAACACTTATTGAACACTCCTCAAGGTGCTCAATGAGACTCTGCTCAACACTTTGCATGCATTTGCTCATGTTATCCTCTCAACAATTTACAAGGTAGGTGTTACTATTATTTTTCCTGTTTCACAGGTGAAAAAAAGTAACTTTCCCAGGGTCAGAGGGGAATGTGCATCTAGTCTTGGGTTATAATTGCAAAGTGCATACATCCCCAAGTGAGTGGCTGCTCACTTCTCCTCTTGCCTCACTTCCACCCTCCTGTATCATTGCAGGTGTGTGTTCACCTGGTGAACTCAAGCAAAGTTAACTGAAGTGAGAGTTGTTGGAAATTTATTCTGGAACCATCTCTGCTATCAGTCATGGGACCTTGAGAAAGCTGCTCCTCTTTTCTAGGTTTCTGTTTTCTCATTTCTGTGTTGATGGATTTCTGCAGACTCTTAGAATATTATAGCTTCAGATCTGATCTTCTGCACTGGTCTGTACCTCACTTTTGTGCCCTTGGCCACAAGATGCAACTAAGTCATATCACCGTTGATGCTCTCCCAGTTACTGGTATCTTTTCTCTGTCCCATTTTTTAAGCTATGGTCAGTAATTTGTTGTGACTCCTCTGCTCTTCTAATGGAAACCAGAGCCAATCAATGGCCAGCAAAAACTACACAAGGGTCACAGAGTTCATTTTGGAAGGTTTGAATTACAACCCCCAAGTGCAGGTCTTCCTCTTCCTGCTCTTCCTGGGTTTCTATGTGATCAATGTAACCGGAAACTTGGGTATGATTATTCTGATTTGGATAGATTCCCGCCTTCACACACCCATGTACTTTTTCCTCAGCCACTTGTCCTTTGTGGACATGTGCTTCTCCTCTGTTGTGAGCCCCAAGATGCTCACTGACTTCTTTGCGAAGAGGAAGGCCATATCTTTCCTGGGTTGTGCTTTGCAACAGTGTTTTTTTGGGTTCTTTGTGGCAGCCGAGTGTTTTCTCCTGGCGTCCATGGCCTATGACCGCTATGTGGCCATCTGCAACCCATTACTGTATTCTGTTGCCATGACCCAGAGACTCTGTATCCAGCTGGTGGTTGGTCCCTATGTCATCGGGTTCATGAACACCATGACCCACACAACAAATGCATTCCGTCTTCCTTTTTGTGGCCCCAATGTCATTAATCATTTCTTCTGTGATATGGCCCCCCTGCTTTCCCTTGTATGTGCTGACACAAGGCTTACTAAGTTGGTAGTTTTTGTCGTGGCTGGAGCTATGGGAGTCTTCAGTGGTCTGACTATCCTGATCTCCTACATTTACATCCTCGCTGCCATCCTGAAGATCCACTCTGCGGACGGGAGGTGCAAAGCCTTTTCTACCTGCTCTTCTCACCTGACAGCTGTCTCCATCCTGTATGGGACTCTTTTCTTTATTTATGTACGGCCTGGTGCAAGTTTCTCGCTGGATCTCAATAAGGTGGTGTCAGTGTTTTACACAGCAGTGATCCCCATGTTGAACCCGCTTATCTACAGCTTGAGGAACAAGGAGGTCAAAGATGCCATCCACAGGACTGTTACCAAGAGGAAGTTTTGTATGGCCTAAATGCTTATGTAGTCAAGAAATTGGGAGAGAATTCTAAAGAGACAGACTAATTTTGTGGATTCCTAAGATTCCAGGCCATTTGTAAGTGTTGGGGGCTGGTTGGCATCCATTTATCCACTCAACTATCCACTTATTCATTTATTCAATCAATGTGGATTCATTAAGCCCTATATGTGATTTTTTCTCTGTAATATACCAATATTATAGTTCACATCTACAGTCCATTTACTTTTGCTTCTCTCAGATACCTCACAGTCCAATTATCTTCAAAAAAGCTTTATTATTTAATTTTAATTATTTTTTAAAATTATTCTGCTGTTATATTTTCTCTCCCTGCTGAGTCCTTGACATTGGAATTTTAAAATGCAGGGCTTTGGATTTTGCACTTATATCTAGCTCCCATCAATAGGAATCTATAAAAAAAAATATGTGGAATTTTATGTTTACCTTAATAATACACTAGGTTTTTTTGGAGTGAACTTGACACAAAGAACTACATATATCTCAGGGACTGGAGATGGAATTCTGTTCAACTCTGACAGGTGGGTGGTTACAGGGACCGTTTATATTAATAGAAACTTGTGCTCATCTCTAATGCACTTAACACCAAAAAGCTTCTAACAGAAGGTGTTGAGATTATATTTTCTTAGAACTAAATTTTCTGGAAGGTTTCGAGAGGATTATTACATGCATTTTGTAGGTTGAGATTTGGTTGTGCCTATGATGCTGCCTTTTAAACTCTGGTAATGAAGTTTATTACCTAGCTGTGAACATACAGAGAAATGCCATAGTTGAAGTTAAGCTCTAACTCCAAATCTACCTGTTTCTAGTAAGGTCAGTGGGATTGTTAGCATCATGAGGGGGTTCATACATGCAGCTCAATTTGATGGTTATGACTCAAGGGCAAGATGAGTGATGGGCAGCCTTCAGGTCTGAGCACCATGATGTACCTTCACTGCTTATGGAGAATGGGCACCCATGCCAGAGTCTCCATGTCCTCTCATAGACTCAACAAGGTGACTCAATTCTATCTTATCTTTCTTTACATAACTTTATCTCTTGATTTTAAAATGAAGACACAAAAAGCAGAGAGTTTCACTGAGGAAATGGATCAGCATTCCTAGATGACCTTATAACATCATGGCTAAATCCTTATGGAAATGTCCTCAGAATTTAAAAGAACTCCTACATTCACCGATTTGCCAAGAATTAATTTAGCAAAGTTGATTAAGAAGCTTTTAATGAGAGCCATGATCTGTCTACTTGTTATACAGATAGATAAATGTTCTAAACTTATGAGTACTTTTCTACATACAAAATTCTATGGGTTATTTTCTATTGATTATTGTTTAATGTGCAATCTCTGAAAATAGACAACTGATCAATGAGTTCCCATACAATTATAGCACGCTTTGTAACTATGGGCTTTAGAGATAATTTATCCTAACCAGGTTACTGGCTCAGAGAAAAATGTCTTTTATTATCTTATGCTGTGTAAAAGCCCAAAACATGACTTACTATCAAATTTATTTATGGTAGATTCATTCAAAATTCAAGAACTTTGTTTTAGAGTGAGTTTCCCAGATGGGATAAGATTTTTCCAGGAGACTTCACTGGAGATGATAGAGAAGCAACATGATACAACAACAACAACAACAACAACAACAATAACAACAACAACAAAGGTTAGAATTGGAAAATGTCATGCATTCTCTTAGTCAGCAAATAATTATTGAACTTTTTCTGTGTGCCAGGCAGTGAGCCTGGTGCTGCATACAACAATGAAGAAAACAAACATCATTCCTGCATCTATCCTGATAGGATAGCAGATCTAAGATGTTCTTCTGTTTATTACCTTTTTATTATCTCAGTCAAATCCGTAATGAGGTACACAGAAGTAATGATAGTATCCGCCTTATCATAAATGATCATGAAGATTAAAGAATGCTTGTGGAATCACTTCATAAAATATAAATATATTTTGCTGCCTCCCAATAAAAACTGTTCAGTGAAAAAAGCAGAAGTCTGGAACCAGCGTGTTACTCGAAGTATGTGAGATCCCCCAGTATTGGTTCCTTTGCAGGATCTTAGGTTGCAGTACTGAGGAGGGGACACAGAGGTAGATGGGACAGTGACCTTGATTCTAATCCTAGACCCAACACTTGAGTTTTGTGATCTCTGGGGATGTCTTTTAATTCTACTTAATATCTGGGATAATAATGCCTAAATTACTGAGGATTTGTAACCAGTTTCTTGAAGGGACTGAAGTTCACAGGGTATAAGTAGGAAACAACTTCATTATTTTTTGTGACTACCTGTTCAAACTCTTTCTGTGTCATCTCAGACCTTCCTCCCAGTGAGAATGACATCGCAGACAGATCTGATAGCTTTTCCTTGGAAGTAAGAAACAAAATATTTCCTTTATTCTCCAAGTATTAGAAAATCAAGTGCACTGTAATGTCAGACTACATGCCTTTCCCAGATTACAACATCCTCCCTCCCCTGTCTCAGGTGCTGACGTCTTACAGTGGTCAAAGGGGACAAACCCAAGTCACTCCTGCTGGCCCTCCCTCCCCACACTGCAGCTGCTGTGTGTGGGCAAGTCTGGGATTGAAGCCAGGAGGCAAAGAAGAGGAGAAAGAGGGCAGAAAGAGTTGGCCTGAACATCTGGAATCTGGTGACAGATGTAGTGTTGCTGTCTCTGTCTTTCAGGGGATTCTTTTGTGGGTTCTTCAGAGCAAGAGTGTCCCTTGGCCCCACCACCCCTGACCCCTGAATTCCATCTGTTAGTCCTTTGGGAAGCCAAAGGACTCTCTGGATGGACATATGGGCTCCTCCAGCAGCTCCCTGGTTTCTGGTCTTGAGCCCAGGATGATCTCGCCTTGCCAAGAGGATGACTTGAAGGAGTTCCTTTTTAAGATGACCCAGAATTTTCCCTCTTCCGTGTGGCCCATGTCTGACTCCTGGGCCTTCCAAACTGAAGAGCAGGCTCTGTCACTTAGCTTGGTAAAGGCAGAAGAGTGCATGTTGACAATTCTCTAGAAGAAATTCTCCCCAAATTGTCCTTACCTCTTCCCCCAACTGCCTCTCCTCTAAGCTTAGGGAGAGTAGAGGAAAATGTCCCAGTGATGGAGGATCTGGGAACCAGGGTGAATGCTTGCACCCCATTAGCAAGAAGATGTCCACACACTCTGCTTTAAAATTTTTTAAAAAATTTTTAATGTTTATTTATTTTTTTGAGAGTGACATAGTGCGAGTGGGGGAGAGGCAGAGAGAGAGGGAGACACAGAATCTGAAGCAGGTTCCAGGCTCTGAGCTGTCAGCACAGAGCCTGATGCAGGGCTGAAATTCATGAACAGTGAGATCATGACCTGAACTGAAGTTGGCCACTTAACCAACTGAGTCACCCAGGCACCCCAACTCTGGTTTAAAACTCAGGAAGTTCAGGGGTGCCTGGGTGGCTCAGCCTGTTAAGCATCCAGATCTTGATTTTGGCTCAAGTCATAACCTCATGGTTCCTAAGTTCAAGCCCTGCATCAGGCTCTGCATTGACAGCTTGGAGCCTGCTTGGGATTCTCTCTTTTCCTCTCTTTCTGCCCCTCGCTGCTCATGGGAGCTCGCTCTCTCTCTTTCTCAAAACAAACAAACAAACAAATAAACATTTAAAAAAAACCTCAGCAAGTTCAGCCACCTTAGCTTGTCATTCATTCCAGGACCTCTGCTAAAACTCTGAGATATTTAGCATCCTGGTATAATTTAAATCAGATAATAAAAGTTAGGTGCCTAGTTTTGTGCCTTGCTATAACAAATGCTCAATAAATACAGGGTATGTTACTATTGTGACATTCGCTGAGGTAGTTTTTTACCTGTGACAATCCCTGTTACTGCATGTAAAAAAAAAAAAAATTCTTTTATGACTAGGCATCCCATCATCAGTACTTAAAAAAAAGTATCTTAAAGTTTTTAGTTTACTGTGTGATTTCCCATTAACTGAGAAAATGTACATAATCACAATTATGATTTATATTTTCACAGTAACGAATTAAAGAATAAAGGCCTTTATTTTTGCTTTGTTTAATTAATGAAACCCTTAGAAATAACAGTTTAAGTTAATTTACCCACAACCTTCACATCAGAACTTAAGTAATGTTTGTATTTTGCTGTTTATAATACTCTCACTTTGTAGGGAAAAAATGAGAGGCATGAAAATTCCTTTCTCAGCTGTGTCTTGAATTAGGAGATGAGAATAGGAATACCAGGTCCCTAATCAATGTGATTTTAACTTTAAATCTGCTCTTGTATGTAAACCGAGGATAATTATCCTAAAGTGTTATTTTTGAGAATTTTTTTTGGGGGGGGAGAGTGTAAGAAGGTGTTTCAGAATTAGGTGCTTGATAAAGATTCTTTTGAAACAAAGAACAACACACCATAATGAAACCTCATTTGGGATAAGACACTCTGAAACATTAAAAAGGGTAATGTGGGGGCACCTGGGTGGCTCAGTCGGTTAAGCATCTGACTTCAACTCGGGTCATGGTCTCACGGTCTGTGAGTTTGAGCCCCTCATCAGGCTCTGGGTCGACAGCCTGGAGCCTGCTTCAGATTCTGTGTCTCCTTCTCTCTCTCTCTGCTCCTCCCCTGCTCATGCTCTCTCTCTCTCTCTCAAAAATAAAATTAAAAAAAATCATAAAAAATATTTTAAAAGGGTAATATGTTATTAAGCACTTTACCCATCCTCTGGAATATAATAATTCATGAATTCATGGGTCTATACTGTTATCATCACTGCCTCATGCTGCGCTCATACATGGCCATCCTAGAGACCTACATCACCATGTGTAATTTTCCTTTTTTTTGTTTTTTCTACTATGGATGGCCTCTTGTGACACATTCACATGCTACCACTAGGCTTTAACAGGATGCCAAGTGAGATAGTCACTGCTTAACCATCATGGGGGTTGTGTCTACTGATATCAGGAAGCCAGTGCACTGTGGGGAGTACACTGATTTATAGACATGACTCCATTGTAGCTGATGCCTTAGTTTACAATTATTTCCTCCTTATGATAGCTCCACTTTCTTTGTGCTTTGGCCCCTGCGTGCCCAGGATGGAGGGAGAGGAAGATACCATTAGTACCAATGGGTTTTCCAAGGTAGCATGCCCCAGACATCCCAAATGGTGTGAGTAATTAATCGATATAGAAAAACAGTCATAAAAGAATAAATTGGGGAAGACTACCTTATATCCTTCACATCCCCTTCCCGTGGTGATTTTAAAAATGTTCATAGAAATCTGACATTAAATAAGCCTGTTTATATTTGATTAAGTCAGTGTTTCCCAAACTCTAATTCTCTCTACATTCAGGACAAATACTGTCCCAGGGTGCAGTGTGAAAAACACTGTCTTGTAGGGAAAGAAAGAACATGATCGGGATGCAGATATTTCCTTTTGCCTGAGATAGAATTAATTGAGCTTGGAGAAGTGACAGAGCTTTGCCAGTATGCTCTAATTATGTCTTCCAAATATTTTTTAGTTTCTTAGCGGAAAGGAATGAAAAGTACGTGAAGAAGGAATATTTTGAGGGTTCAATCTTTGCTTTGAAAAATGACTCGGAGCATGACTGGCAAACATAAGCATAACACCAGTAAAACATGTTAAAACATATAAGGGTAATGGTGAATTTTCTAGACTTAAAATGGGTGTAAAAAATGATGGATTTGACTACCTATTGTGAAACTTCCATAGGTCAAACAATTAAAAGTCCATTAATTTTTTTTTAACTTTGTTTTATTTATTTTTGAGAGAGAGAGACAGCATGAGCAGGGGAGAGTCAGAGAGAGAGGGAGACACAGAATCTGAAGCAGGCTCCAGGCTCTGAGCTAGCTGTCAGCACAGAGCCTGACACAGGCTGGAACTCACAAACTGCGGGATCATGACCTGAGCCGAGGTTGGACGCTTAACCGACTGAGCCACCCGGGTGCCCCTAAAAGTCCATTTTAGAAGGGGGGGAAATATTTGTAGGAAATACATACTTGATACTTTTCTTAAGTATTTTTGTAAAGACCTCATAGATGCATGGGAAAAGGTTCTGAACCGAATATCAGAAGAAGGGGAAATCTTAATGAGAGGTTGGAAAGTGCCTCAGCATGAAGAGTATAAAATGGACATTAGAGGGTCCCCTGGGTGGCTCAGTCAGTTAAGTGTCTGACTTCGGCTCAGGTCATGATTTCACAGTCTGTGGTTCAAGCCCTGCATCCGACTCTGTGTTGACTGCTTAGAACCTGGAGACCTGAGAGAGTCTCCCTCTCTCTCTCTCTGGCCCTCCCCCACTCAATCTCTGTCTCTCTCTCACTCTCAAATATAAATATTAAAAAAATTAATAAAATAAAAAAATGGACATTGGAAAAAATTTTGTTAACTACTGAATTAAAGGTTTTGTTTTTATAAATGGCAAGAGAAATTTCAAGATATTTATTAAGTGACTCTAAAATGTTCCTATAATATGACTTTGAATGACAGATGCAGGATTGCTGGCTTTTTCTCTTAAGGGATTCTTTTGTGGGTTCCTCAGAGTAACCCAGTAATTCCAGTTCAGATAATTCATCCTAAGGAAATAATCCAAAATTCAGGGTTGTGGTAGCACCTTTTATTCAGAGATGTGTTTGCAGTGTATGTACACGACCTAAGTATTCCCTTGTTTCCTTGGCTAGTAGCTAAAAATGGCATTCCCGTTTAGGCCAGATTGTGATGGGCTCAACTTCCCATCCTTATTGGCTGCAGGAAATGTAGAGTGAGTCCAGCCTGTCTTCTTTGTGTGTCTCAGAGAGTCCCAAGGGGAAGGGAACACACCCGCTGCTGTTCTCCTGCCTTGACAGCAGCTCAGGCTGCTTCTGCTCCACCCACACCTCCTGATTCCTGTTGCTCCAAGCCTCTTCTGCTTCCCACTCATGGCCACTCTTCCAAGACTGCACTGTTTCCTCCCAAAGTTGGAAACAGACCCACTTTATGCTAAGTTATGCTCAGCATAGTTGAGGCCAGGCTGCAGCTACGAATGAGACTTTATTCAAAAGTAGAAGTAACGAGTAGTGATTCTAAGGAGGACTTGGCCTACAACATGGCTGTGCTGAGTCTGCAAATGGCTTGCTTTGTGGCCTCCGGCGAGGCAATCCCATGAGACAAAAGAGTCCTTCCACAGACCATTTGTCTGAGGTTTGGCAACGGGTCCGGAAAGGACACCACATGTAAGCCCTCACAGTTGGGTCTTTGTTGAGTTTATCCAAACTGAGTTCAATTCTTCATCTAAAGGTATTTCCTGTAGAGTCTCAACACAGAATTTCTTATGAGAATCTCATTTAAGGAGAGCATGCTGAATCAACCACAATTCAGAGGGGTACTATGAGTTAAGTTCACACTCAGAAAAGAGTAATTTATCCCCAAAGAATCATGTCTTTCAAATATGCCCTACAGTAAAAAAATATATACATATATAACATATAACATATATATAAATTAATATGTAATATATATATTATATACATTTCATATATTTATATATAATATATTTTATATGTAAAATAAGTTAATATATTAATTTATATTATAAATTAATATTATAATATATTATATAATAATTATAATTGTAACAGATATATATTATACATGCATTTATATAATATATTATATATATATTACACAGAGATAACCAGTAGAGACATACAAGTGTTTACCTGAAAGAAGAGTTCCCCAAAATACACACTTGAGTTTGACTACCTGCGATATAGTTTGATTACTCAATTTCAGGGACTGGCATGCGGGCCAATTTCAGCCTGATACCTGTTTGTGACTTGCAAGCTCATAATGGGTTTTATGTTTTTAAATGATCAGTTACATCAAAAGCAGAATAATATTTCATGACTCTGGAAATTATTTGGAATTAAAATTTCAGCATCCATAAATAAAATTCTGTTGGAATACGGCCATCTTTTGATATCAGTTTTTCGATGGCAGCACCGTTGACATTTTAAGGACTGGATGATTCTTTGTTCTGTTCTTTGCATTGCAAGATGGTTAGTCCCACCCTAGCCTCTACCCATGAGATGCCTGTACCACCCCCACCCCAGTCATTGCATTGGAAATGTATCCAGATATTCTCTGTGGGGCAAAAATGAGTAAGGCAGAACCACTGTTTTGTGGCTTGCCCGTGGCTGCTTCAGGGCTACAAGAACAGAGCTGAGCAGTCATCACAGAGATAGTCTGTCCTCAAAGCCTAAAATATTTGCATATTATATAGCTTTTTAAAAATATTTATTTGTTTCTGAGAGAGAGAGAGACCAAGTGTGATCAGGGGAGGTGCACAGAGAGGGAGACACAGAATCCACAGCAGGCTCCAGCCTCTGAGCTGTCAGCACAAAGTCCAGTGTGGGGCTGGAACTCACGAACCATGAGATCATGACCTGAACTGCAGTCGGAGGCTTAACCTACTGGGCCACCCAGGTGCCCTTACCTATTATATAGCTTTTTATAAAAAAAGTTTGGTGACTTCTGCTTTACTCCTATTCTATTCTATTCTATTCTATTCTTCTATTCTATTCTAATTTCTTTTAACAATGCTGGCCCTGACTTACTAAACTGATTTCACTGCCCACTATTAGGACTCAACCTGTGGTTTGAGAAACCCTATTCCCTTTTTTAAAAGTTTATATATTTATTTTGAAAGAGAAAGAGATAAAGAGAGAGAGACGGTACTAGTATGTGCAAGCAAGGAAGGGCAGAGACAGAAGGAGAGAGAAAATCCCAAGCAGGCTCTGCACTGTCAGTGCAAAGCCTGATACAGAGCTCAACCCCGTGAACCATGAGATCATGACCTGAGCCAAAAGCAAGAGTCAGATGCTCAACCAACTGAGCCACCCAAGTGTCCCTGAGAAACCCTATTCCTAAGCGGCTCTGAAAGGAACTATATTAATAGTTGGATTAGAGCATGTGCCTTGCAGCCAAGCTTGGGTTCATATTTTGACCGTGTTGTTTAATAGTTGTGTGAACTTGGCCAAGTTACTTAATCTTTCTGAGCTTCTATAACCACATACATTAAGTGGGGATGATAATAATAGTTACACAGTTAGTTTTTGTAAAACAATCAGAAGGTGCCTTGGTAAATAATGAGCATTGGTTGTTTGCTACTATCACTGGTGTTTGTTTTAGTCGGGGTCTTTCAGAGAAACAGAGCCAATAAGTTGTGTGGACAGATAGAATGAGATATACTTAAAGTATTTGACTCATGGGAAGATGGAGGCAAGCAAGTCCAAAATCTGCAGGGTGGGTTGGCAAGCTGAAGACCCAGGAAAGATCTGATGTTACAGTTCAAATCTGAAGACCATCAGGCTAAAGACGCAGGAAGAACTGATGCTGTGGTTCAAGTCTGGAAGCAGTCTGCTACAAAGTTCCCTCTTGCTCAGAAAGGTCGGTCTTTAATTCTCTTTAAGCCTTCAAGGTATTGGGTGGTGCCCACTCACATTATGGAGGGCAATCTCCTCAAAGTTCAAGGATTTAAATGTTAATCTTATTCAAGGACACCCTCACAGAAACATCCAGAAATATGTGTGACCACCTATCTGGGCACTGTGCCCCAGCCAAGTTGACATGGAAAATTAATGATCAAATAGTTACCTTTGTGTCATGGTAAAATAAAGAAAAGTGATAATTTTTCAGAATACTGAAGACATTGGGAAAGGATTTGGATATCTGAGCTTTGCTTAGATGATTCATTATTTTAAAATATAATATAATAACAATAAAAGCAAAATATAAAATTATAGGGAAGATGTTTTGAATTTGCATAAAAATCACAAATAATTTCTTTCCGAATTTTTTAATGGAAAACTTGAGTTTGCATCCATGAACACAACAGTTTTTTTTACTCCAAGTTTCTGTTTGAAATGACTATGAGCAATTCCTGATGCATAATTTTGAGTACTCATTTGAAAATTAACTTTTAGAGCATTCCTCTATTTCAAGGAATGGAAATTAAATTTAGAGAAAAGATACGAAAGCTCTTTTTCCTTCTCTTTTTGAGGAATGCAATGTTGAGATTTCTCATTATAATGAAAATGGGATTCAGCTCCACTCTAAGGTTTGCCTATCATATATTTCAAATTCCAACGAACCTCTAACGTGTTGAACATTCACGTGTTAGGCAGTCATGCTGCAGCTTAGCCATCAGTAAATTGACAATCAAATGAAAGCTACAGATGTACCTGGTAAATATGAAGGTGGATTTGGGAACCTACATGGAGCTATATTTGCCAGAGACTCCACCAGGCGCACCTATTCACCAACTCTTGGTTGAATGCATCTTCATGGACATGGACATGTCATGCAGGACCATGTCTCTCATCCACAACAGGGCTGTGGAAGTAGTTGTTCACATGTCTGACTTAGGGCCATGCTAGTATGTTGCACTGAGGCAGGGAGCATCACTGTGCTTGTAGGGGTCAGTCCCTGTGGGATCCATGGGACATGCCATGAGACCCTCTCTGTGCGAGCTGCTTGCTGAACGATGCCTTTGGAGGCTGTCCACAGTTGGAGCCCACCATGCCAGGGGGACCAGCTGCCCCATCTTCGTGTCCATATTTCTTGGCACAACTCTACTTTGCATGATTTTTAAAAAATTTTGTCACCACTGTTTCCCTTGCACAATGCCTGCTACAGAGTAGGTACTTGGTTATACTGTTGAATAAATGGCTATAAACCGTCGAATATTTTATGTTATCATATTCATCCTCTCAGCAGAAAATCTTTGCTTTGCCTTTGCACATCTAAAACACTGACTGACATTCAGAGCAGCGCTCTTCACTGTAGCCCAAAGCTGGAAACAAGTCAAACAGCCATTGAAGGATGATTGAGTTATGACGTGGTCTATCTCTATTCATACAAGGTATATTATCCAGCCTTGAAAAGGAGTAAGATTTTTCTGCATGTTAGAACACAGATGAACCTTAAAGACATTATGTTAAGTGAAATAAAAATAAAATGATATGTACAATTTTTAAAAGTACTGCATAGGGAAGAAAGGCAAAAAAGGAAGAAAATAAATAAATGATAAAACTTAGTAGCAGTTATACTTGTGTGGTGAGACTGGCCACACATGATTTAAACAAAATATTCTATGATTTAAAAAAAAAAAACTACCTAAAACAAAACAAAACGCAACAAAACAAAAAACCTCTATGGGGCGCCTAGGTGGTTCAGTCTGTTGAACATCTGACTTTGGCTCAGGGCATGACCTTGCGGTTTGTGAGTTCCAGTCCCTCATCGGGCCCTGTGCTGACAGCTCAGAGCCTGGCGCCTGCTTCAGATTCTGTGTCTCCCTCTCTCTCTGGCTCCTTTCCCTGCTCATGTTCTGTCTCTCTCTCAAAAATAAATAAACCTTAATTAAGAATGTTCACTTAATTCTTTACTGTCCTTTTCAAGGAAAGTAACTTTCCTCTTGTTTATTTTTAATTAAGACTGGGATTCGAGAAGAAAACAGTTTGTTTTGTAAAATTGAGATCCAGCTAATACTGTGGCAAATATGTAAGTAGCTACGTGGGAAGCCTGAGAGAATAAGGATCATTGACAACATTGATATAGGACCATTAATCTTGTCCCTATAAGATCAAGAAAATATTGAGCTCCGAATACCACTGGATATGAAGTCAAAGAGTGAAGTGTTAGACTCTGCCACTACCTTTCACTATGATCCCCAAAAGCTAACTTGCTTCTAGGAGGGCTTCAGTTTCCTCATTTATAAAATAGTATTATAACCATTTATGAACAATGAAATAAAGGTTATTTACTGAAGTCAAATAGTATAGAGATTTGTTGGCATTTGTTATTACTATTAATGAAAATAACCAGGAAGATATAGTCTGTGTCCTCAGGGAATTTCCAACCAAATAAAACATGGCTAATATATAAATGACTAAAATTTATGACAATATAAGAAGCAAATACATGGTTTAATGGAGGCTCAAAGGAAAGAAGGAAGGAAGAAAGGAAGGAGGAAATAAAGGAAGAAAAGAAAGAAGGAAGCTTCATATCGGATTAAGGTTTGTGAATGGTTTCATGGAGGAGGCGATCCTTGAGATTGGCAGTGAAGGTCGTGGTTGGACATCTAGCCATGGTGAGGATACCGGGTGATGAAAATGGTACAAAGAAGGGCACAATGATGTGACAGAAGGCATTTGATTTAGCTGAGATTATAGGAACTGTGAAGGAAAGTTGTGGAGAAATGGATAGAACAGATAGAGTCAGGTTATGGCCTAATCAGTTTGGGGAGTTGGGACGTTGTTCTTTCTATTGCAAGAGGGCAACATTTATAACTGGTAAGGCTCCCCAATTGGAGAGGGCACTTTGTGGAGGATGGTCAAGAATCAGGAGGGACTGCAGGTTAAGGACCTGGTAGAATCTGGTAGAATGGCCTGGGTGGGGAGATTGATGGCCACATAATGAGAACAACTATATCGGTTAAGCTCTCACTACATTCCAGGCATAGTATGTGCCTTACTTCATTTCATTCTCCATTGCAGACACTGCTGTTTAACCTATTGTTACATTGGAAAGAACAGAAATGAGAGGTTTTTTTAATGGTATGTAGTGTATTCATTTTTAAAAATTTCACATATAAATGGATCCCCAGAGTTCACACCTGTGTTATTAAAGGGTCAACTGTATTTCAGGTTCTGTTATAATATAGAAATGTATTATATGTAAATGTATAACATATAATACATTACAACATATATTTTACAACATATGTAATCTTTGATTTTCTTATTGTACATAGCATTTTATAGTCTATCAAAATTTCATTTTTTAAATGCTTATTTATTGATTGATTTGTGAGACAGAGGCAGGGGGCGGGGAGAGGGAGGGGCAGAAAAAGAGAGGAAGAAAGAATCCTAAGCAGGCTCCATGCTGTCAGCACAGAGCCTGTTGTGAGGCTTGAACTTATGAGTAGTAAGATCATGACCTAAGCTGAAACCAAGACTTGGATGCTTAACTGACTGAGCCAGCCAGGTGCCCTTATCAAATTTTCGCTTTACGTAACTAAAAATATGTATATATTTCCTCACCCTATCCTATGAAAGTGACTATTGTGATTCTTAGCTTCTTTTAGCTACATTCACAAAGTTTACCTTTACTTTAACATTCATATATTGACTGGTTTAAGCCTTAAATATAACCTTTTTCAGTGTTCCCTTTCTCTTCTAATTAGCAGTTCCCACATTTTGCTCTTTAGTCAAGATACATTTTTTTCTTTTGGTTTAATAGCCTAATTCATTCTCCATTCCCCCTCCCCACCACCGTCTCTCTCTTTCCCCTCTGCTCTCTCTCTCTTTCTCTTCATATCTAAGCTGTTGCTACAGTATCACTTTATATAATTAGATATCCCAACCTTAAATAAAAGAGTTTTAAATAACATGTTCAAGATCAAGGGCTGGTGCTCAAAGCGATAGGTGTCCACATGCAAGACACACATTCTTCAACAAAGCAAAGATGTAAATTACAGCCTTTCCTACAGCTTCTGATTTTGATAATTAATGTAATCTCCTGGGTTTGCCACAGTTTGGTAAATTGGAGTAAATTTTTATTTTGTTTTGTAGGTCAGGGGATAAAACTGCAGGGAGGCAGGATAGCAATCAATGAAATGATAATGCTGGAAAGTGGCTTCCCTGCCCCGTATCAACTTACAAAGGCATTGCCCATCCCCATGGCCAGCCTTTCTTTGCTGCCTCTCCTGTGACAGGCCCTGGCAACTGACTTTCAGAGTTGAATGGCAATTATCACTCAGGAAATTTTCTTATTTAAAATTGCCTTGATGATTAATTAGCTCCTCTGAAACTTGTTTAGGAGTGAAATAAACACTTTCAAGTTCGGTAATTGCTGATATCTGAGCGCCCAATCAATCTTAATAATACCCAAGACGTCTTGTTAGAAAGTCACAAAATTGGGTCTTGAAGTCTCAGTCTACACTGGCAAAAGAGTTTAAGTTAGCAGTTTGCTGCAATGGTTTCTCTGAAGAGCTAATTACTGATTGCTCAGGCTTCAACCTCACATAAAGTTTTTTTGAGTCACAGAGATGTTAGAAGTGAAAACCACCTTAGACATAACCTGGGCTATGCCCTTTCTTTGTCAAGTGAGGAAACTGATCTCAAAGTTGTGGAGTTAGAGCCACAACTCTGTCAAGAACCTGATCCTCCTGATATTTAGAGCAATGATTCCTTGTAGGGTACCATGATTCTTGTTCCTAAAAAAAGGAAGGAAAGGAAAAAGGAAGTCAGGGGACAAGGAAGGTAATGAAGGAAGAAAGAAAACTCAAATAGCTATCACACTGGGAAGGAGTAGTAAACATTTTATGATTTAAAGAAAAGACAATAATGTTCTTTTAGAATTTTAGAAACTCATGATAGAGCAATAAGAGATAATTTTTTGAAGAGAGTCAGCATTCCTGGTACTTCCTGATGAAGCCAGTAAAGGCAGGGAAATAGTTTTGAACTCTTGGGGAAATAATGACACTTGCTTGCCTTTGCCTTCACTTTGTTCTCTTTTCTACCCATTTTTAAAAATTGGATCTTTCTTGTGGGAAATATTTGATTGATAAAACTCTCTTGAATAGATATGGTTATCGAAAAATATATTATGTGTTTTCTTATATATGTAAACTTTGCACATGCATGTGCACACACACACACATAATACAGCAAATATATGATAGAGCAAACAACATGATACTAGCCTGGGGAGAGTGAAGTCTTAGAACCATGAAATGAGAAGGTTAAATGGATACTACAATGCTGAGGTTTTAGACAAAAGTGAGAGAGTTGCAATAAAGAGGCACATAGAATTATGTAAAAGAGCCGTAAGGGACCCTTGTGGTATAGCATATGCATTCATCCACTCAAAATGGAACAGAGACATAAATGTAAGACCTGGAACTGTAAAACCTCCTAGAAGAAAAAAAAATAGGGAAAATGTTCCTTGACATTGGTCTTAGGAATAATTTTTTGGATATGACATCAAAAGCATAGAAAACAAAACAAAAAATGAACAAGTGAGACTACATCAAAATAAAAAGCTCCTGCTCAGCAACTTAAACAATAAATACCCTGAAAAGACAACCTATTTATTGGGAAAAATATTCGCAAAGCACAGATCTGATGAGCTTAGCAGCCAAAACATATAAGGAACTCAAACAACTCAATGACAAATCAAACCAAACCAAACAGCAACAAAAATTTTAAAAATAGGCAAAGAATATTCATAGATATTTTTCCAAAGAATATATACAAATGACCAATAGGTATACAAAAAGATATGCAACACCACTAATCAGGGGAATGCAAATCAAAGAGGTGCTCTCACTGCCCATCTGTTATGATGGTTATTATCAAAAAGACAAAAGATAACAAGGGTTGGCAAGGATGTGGAGAAGAGAGGACTCCTGTGGACTTTGGGTGGAAATGTAGATGGTTACAAGTATTATGGAAAACAGTATGGAAGTTCCTCTAAAAATAGAACTACCATATGATCCAGCAATTCCACTTCTGGGTATGTATTCAGAGAAAATGAAATGAGTTCCTCCTCCTCCTCCTCCTCCTCCTCCTTCTCTTCTTCTTCTTCTTCTTCTTCTTCTTCTTCTTCTTCTTCTCCTTCTCCTTCTCTTTCTCTTTCCTCTCCTTCCTCTTCCTTTTCTGCTTAATCTCCTTCCCCTCCTCCTCCTCCTCCTCCTCCTCCTCCTCCTCCTCCTTCTCCTCCTCCTCCTCCTCCTCCTCCTTCTTCTTCTTCTTCTTCTTCTTCTTCGATGAAAGTTAATTGAATACCCTGCAAGGGAGCAGTGGGCAGGAGAGACTGCAATGACGAGGCAGTGGTGAGGGGCCACAGTCATTGGCAGAGTGAGGAGGTGTGGGAAAATATGGAATTTTCCATGTTTTGGTAACTGTGCCTGGTTGTAAGTAGCCCATTGGTTAGTTAGGTCTTATGGCTAATTCAAGGTGGATCACTTAATGAGCCTATTTGCATCCAGCTTGGTGGTCCCAGTGGGCCCTTTTGCACTGCTCAAGTTTTCATTGTTCAAGCCTATTGCTTAAAAGTGGCCTCTACATTCCCCCCTGACAGCTCGACAATAACAAATCTTTGGCATTTGGGTGGAAGTAGCTTCAGTAGCTTCTTTCTACTGAATAGGGGGTGGGGGTGGGTGCAGAAATGACCCTACCTATGAGTTAACATTGGTCAGTTAGGGAGTTTATAGATAAAAAGTTATGAAAGGCAGAGGCAGCTGAATCCAGGGTGGACAACATGTATTAATCTCCCTGAGTAGGAAAGATCACCTATTGGCAGTGAAAGAGTTCAGTACCAGGCAGAGAGACATCAGAAAAGACAACAGAATAAGATTATTATTATAATATAATTATAATATATATTATAATATATAATATTATTATAAGATAATTATAATGAGTAAAGGAAGCCCACATTGGAGCATTATTCATAATAGCCAAGATTTGAAAATAATCTAAGTGTCCATTGATGAATGAATGCATAAATAAATAGTAATCATATACATTTAGTTTTTTAATTTTTAAAAAAATTTTTATGTCTTTATTTTATTTTGAGAGAGAGAGAGATAGAGAGTGAGCGGGAGAGGGGCAGAGAGAGAGGGAGACACAGAAACTGAAGCATTCTCCAGGCTCTGAGCTGTCAGCACAGAGCCCGATGCAGGGCTCGAACCCACGGACTGTGAGATCATGACCTGAGCCGAAGTCAGACGCTCAACCGACTGAGCCACCCAGGCGCCCCTACATTTAGTTTTAAAAATGAAAGAGGTACTGTCATTTGTGATAGCATGGATGAATCTGGAGGATATTATGTTAAGTGAAATAAGCCAGACATAGAAAGACAAATAGTGCATGATTTTACATATATGTGGGATCTGACACTATGAAGTCTAAAAAAGTCAAGTTCATAGAAAGTGTAACATGGTTAAAGGTGCAGGGATGTTGGGGAAAATGGAGCGGTATTGGTCAAAGAGTACAATGTTTCAGTTACGTAGGATAAGTGAGTTCCTGACATCGAATGTACAGGATGGTAACTATAGTTAGTAATACATATTGTATACTGGAAATTTGCAAAGAGGGTAGTTCTTAGATGCTCACAAAAATGGTAACTGTGTTAGGAGGTGGATATGTTACTTAGCTTGATTGTAGTTATTATTTCACTGTGTATGTGTATACCAGACATCATAGTGTACATCTTAAATATATACAATTTTTATTAAAAATCAAATTAAAAAGGTGTGTGGAGTTTTATTTTCTCATTTTACAGATCATAAAAAATGCAAGTACTTTTCCATATATATTTGTCAATGGCTATCCTATTTATTGTTTATGCTTTTATATTGAAAAATAATATATGTTCACGGTAAATATTCCAATATGGCATATGAATGAATGTACCATAAGAAGTGATCACAACCTAGACCTGCAGTTTCCTTCTTTAAATGGATCCATATTAATAGTTCTGGGTTGCCTTCCAGAAAGTTTTTATCCATTTATAAGGATACACATGTATATATCCTTGCATACACAAGAAAGTGGAAAGATATTGTTCTGTGCATTGCTTTTCTTTTAAATCTAAAAATCAACTCAGAGGTTATTATGTTTCAGTATATTAATTAATGAGTTAACTAACCCTGCAGATATTTATCAAGTACTCATGTGCTAAGTGCTATGTAGAGGGCTCTGCCAGGGCAGGAATATAGTACATTAGTGAGTAAAAACAGATCGAGACCCAGCTTTCTTGGGGTTTACGGTTTAGGGAAGAGACAGGGAAATATATAGCCACAAATACAAGTAAATTTTATAGCATAATAAGTGCTATAAAGTAGGGATTCTTGCTCATGGATACTTTGAAAGGTATAGATTCTATAGAAGTTTTTAGAGTAGCAGAGTCTGGCTAACAGAAGGTGCGTCTTGTTGAAAGATGTATGGATACACTGAAGTGTAGTATTGCTTTTATCCAGCACAAGGTATCAGAATTCTCCCTGCTAAGCTGAAGTTGGAATATATTTTTTGGCTGTCCACATAGGGGTAAATATTTAAATAAAAGGGAAAATTTTTAAATATTCATTAAAATGTCATTAATTACATTTTATGCATTTGTAACTCCTAGAAAAATAATTTTTATTTCTTTTTTATTTCTGTGACACAGGTAATATATTGATGCATGCCTCTTACTAAAAAGAATCCAACATTGATGGGCACTGGGTGGCTCAGTTGGTTAAGTATCTGATTTTGGTTCAGGTCATGATCCCACAGTTCGTGGGTTTGAGCCCTGTGTCAGGCTCTGTGCTGACAGCTCAGAGCCTGCTTCAGATTCTGTGTCTCCCTCTCTCTGCCCCTCGCCTGCTCACCCTCTGTCTGTCTCTCTCTCTCTCTAAAATAAATATTAAAAAATTTTAAAAAAGAATCCAACATTGAAGTAGACAGAGGAAAAATGAAAATCCCCTCAACCTTCCACTTCATATTTAACCCTCTTAAAATTCAAGTTTCTTGTCATGAGGTAGCAAGTACCTCCTCCTACCTTCTAAAATAGACTTTGCTGTTTTAGAGCAGTTAAAACTTACAGCAAAATAGAGTGGAAACTCCAGGAGATAACTGCTTTTTGACACACGTTTTTCCCTTTACATTTGCCTGAAAAAGACATATTAAAATATCTGCTTGTTGGGGCACCTGGGTGGCTCAGTCACTTAAGCCTCTGACTTTTGACTTTGGCTTAGGTCATGATCTCACAGTTCGTGAATTTAAGCCCTGCATCAGGATCTGTGCTGACAATGCTGAGCCAGCTTGCGACTCTCTCTCTCTCCCCTCCCCTCTCTCTACTCCTCTACCCTGATTGGTCTCTCTCTCAAAAAATAAATAAATAAACTTAATGAAAATAAAATAAAATATCTGCTTGTAATTACATTTACAATTAAATTTCTTCCTTGGAGGTAGGGACTACATTTTTACTTGCCTTTGACTTTTAATAATTTAAAGCTGATTTAGTTGCCAGATTTTAAAAACCTATTTGTTTCATTTTTTTTTACTGAAGTGTAACTGACACACAATAATATTTTTATTCAATTTTGAAATGAGTGACAAGACTATTTTAGTTGGGATAGGCTAGATTATATTATGTTTCTTGTCCTTAGGACACACCATCTTTTCACTAATTGATGACTTCAAGAAACCAGGTTCCTTCCCTCTTTTGGTGTGACCATCACCAAGACAGGATAGACGATGTGTATGGGGATTAATGGACAGAAATAGAAATAGTGTACCTCACTTTTGTTCACATCTTATTGTGATCCTGGCTTAACTGCAAAATTAGGCGGAGGAATGTGGTCTTCCTGCATATCCAGACAGGGGAGATGGGCTTACTGAGCATCTAGCATATCTGAATTAGTAGAGGGTAAGCTCTTTGAGAACTTGGGCATCTTTTTTTTCTTTTAAGTTAAATTAAGTGGAAGGACAATCCATTCCCTACCAACGTTTGCTTACACTGATGCTCTTATTCACACTTACAATTCCCAATCACTCTGCTCTGATTTGAAATTCCTTCATATGAAAACCAGTAATTCTTCATTAGGGTGTCTTCTCTTGATTTTTTTCACAGCTTCTAGGTAAAATATCAATATACATTTACCTCCTCCTCTTGGCAAAGTTTCATTTTACCTATGTTCCTTCTTTTTCTGAATATGTTAAAAATGACAGAATGAGAAGTCATTTTAGCATTTGGCTGGCAAACATTTCGACAGTTAAGTCTGGCAGGTCAGAGTTTTAAGGTAGTTTTAAAGGAAATTTTATCTAGTTTGCTTGTTTTTGTCCAAATTCCTTTGATAATCCATTTCAAGCATCAACATCACTCTGGAAGGCTTTCATTTTGAGAGATGCAAATCTGAAGCCTGTAGCCCAATGGCTCTGAATCATGGCTACTGAGAATCTACTAGACCATCTTGAACAAATAAGTGCACAAATGAGATTTCCCCTGCATGTTTTCAGGGAGAATCTTGGACACCTTGAAGCTCATCTGTGTTCTTCTTAATGAACATTGATCCTAAATTTAGAACTCTTGCTCTAGCAGAAGCAGATAAACCCATTCAGGTGGGAAAAAAAAAACATAGAAGGTTAAGTACTAGAGCTCCTAAAACATACAAAGTGCATTGTGACAAGTTCCGATTATACTGATTCTGCCCTTACCTATCTTCACGGTCTTGGGAAAATCATGGAAACTCCGATAATCACATGAAGCAATTGCTTTCCTCTGTAGTTTTGACAACCTGAACCAAAAGCACCACAAGGACAAGGAGTCTTTTTATTTTGTTCATAGTTTTATCTCTAATGATTAGCACATAATTGGAGAAATGCTCCATAGGCACGTCTCAATAAATATTTGCTCTATGGTTAAATCGGATATAAATTATTTCTATTTGACTCAGTTTCCAATTTGGTCAAAAATCACATCCATGAAAATTAAAAAGTGAAAGTTGGCTTAAAATATTTTTATTCAATTATTCACCTCTGAGCACTGAGAAATTCCTCCTTCTACCATTCGACTGGAATGGAGGAAGTAGCTTCTGGCAAAGGGCATTATCAGGGCACACAAATTTAGATATATGGCCTTGGACACACACGTGGTTCAAGGAGCATTCAATGGACAAGAGAGACACAAACTCCCTAAAACGTTGAAGATGTTTTTGACTTGTCACGCTCCTTCTCCAGCTTCCTGCCCTGAGAAAGGAAGCCATTTTATAAGTACATTGTGCAGAAGAAGAGTTAACCATTCACAATTGCTGAAGGTCCTTATGATTTTATGAAAGCAGATATCAGGCAAATGCCCATGACATACACGAACATGGGAAACAAAACTAACATTTTCTAATATATTCTAATAAAGTGTTTGATGGAATGGATCTTGAAAAACAAAGACTATGAAATGCTATACAGAATTTCAACTATGTATAAATTCAAACATAAAACCAATAAAAAAATTAAATACTGAGAGGGGCGTAATATTTCCAACACTCCATTGTGGTTATTCATGGCTCATTGAAAAAGGGTGTTAGTTTCACAAAACCCCTTGGAGAACTTCATGGATTTTTTCAAAGGTTTCTCTTAATCTGTGTATCTCAATTCTCTTTGAAGCTTTATTAGATCATCATCTATATTGGTTTTCCTTTATTTAATTGCTTGATGGCTACACATCAGATCCTCACGGCTCAATAGATGCATCCACAATTAGAATGTGACATATTTCCCCTGTGATTCGTTTTCATTATGTCTTCATTGTATCCTCAGAGGATAACATGATGAAGTAAACCAAACTCTGACCTTCAAATTCATTGATTTTGTGGTTGGGCAGGTTAGTTATTAGGAAGCAGAGAGGTATGTTTGAGTGTTCGGTATTTCCTAAGTGGTTATTTCTTTGAATATTTTTCATGTTAGGACTTCTGTTTCTTAACATAACCACACAATGATTGGGATTTGGATTGGAAATACATATCATAGAACCTCTGTGTATATATATTCCATTTCTCTATTCATCCAGGCTCAGTGCCTCTTGCATTTGGGAATATCGTAACAGCGGGTGTCATCTATTGTGTGGCTGATACTATTGTCAATTGGTCTCCTCACTTTCCCATTATTATACTCACCTCAGGGTGCTACAGGGTGAGATTTTACCAAAAATTAGTTATCAGTTTCACGTTATATTACAATTTCTAAAATTTTGGTGCCTTATCTCCCCCAAGAAAGATGTAAAACTCACTGAAATGTTCAAAATAGAGAAATTAAATGGAAACAATATAAATATTAATTCTAAATTTATATGTTGATTATTATGTATTCTAAACAAGGTTCTTAATACTTTACATGCATTAACTGACCAAATGATTCACAGGCTTAAATGAAGTTGCTGTTCATGTTCTGTTTTTGAAAAAACACTTTTGTTTCTTAAAGAAATGCTATCTCATATATTTTTCATTTTTCTCCACTGCATGATGTTCAGAAAAGTTCTCTGCTGCCCTACACAGGTCTTTCTCTCTTTGAATTGTTTTAAGTTTGAGTGACATAATATCCATAAAATGTTGAACTCTGTGCCTGGTATCTTGCAAACACTTAGAATTGTAACTATTTCTCTTATAAAAATTTGAGAATGGGGGACAAGTGTGGATGGAACCCTGAGTTCCCGATGTTACACACTGCAGTTTGTACAGAGTACATTGGGCTAGTGACCATCTAGTACAAGTTCAAGGACTGACTAATTCTGTTGATGCAAGGGGGTGTTGGGGAATGCCAAATGTATTAGGTTTAACTTTTAACTTTTTGACTCAAAGCATGTGGCTTGAGAGAAGCATGCAAGAACATTCTAAGCACAAGGAACAACATACTTGAATCCAAGCAGAGGTGGAAAGAGTGCAGACTTTTCCAGGCAACAGCATAAATTCTTGAGGGTCTGGATCATCAAGGGCATGGTGGTGGTGAGTAGCAGAAGTGACTGAGGAGGAAGGATGTAACTTATGAGCCTTTGTGTCTTGCATGGGACCTTGACACATTAAGTTGCCATATTGGTGTGAGGTTATTGAGATGGACAGGTGATTTATACTAGGGTCACAAACAACAACAGTAACATTTTTTTTTCTGATTTAGTTTCTACTTAGAGAAGTGCTAATGACCCTGCTCTAATCTGTCAAGTCATATTTTGGGGGGGATCTCCCCCATTAAGCAAGAGTCTCTTACTAAAGTTGAAGAACTCATTCAGGGAGCATGATCCTATTCCTTCTTTCTATCCTTCCAAAAAATGCTCTCTGGCCCCTCGTTCTTGACACAGTTGCACCAAGCAGCTCTGCCTTTTTGCAATCTCTGTGTGCTTTCTAGCAATTCTAGGTGCTCTCTGATGTTTTCTGCGTCTCCCTTTACATTAGTACCCTCTCCATTCTGTGATAATTTCAGACGCTTTGTTATTATGCCTCCACAACACTAGCCACAGTGTATAGGCATAGCGTCATATAATAATTTGACACCCCTCCCCCCAAACAGCACTAATTTCCTCAAGAACAGGCACTGTATCTCTCTTTATTTTAATTTTTGCTCATTTTTTATTTTTGGTGATATTTATTAAAACTTTTATATATGTTATTTCTTCCTCACAACAGTTATATGGGGAAGACAAATTATTTCCATTTTATAGATAAGAAAACTGAGGTTTGCTGAGTTCACGTGCCCTGCTACTGGTCACACTATGGTGAGTTGTAGCTCTGGGGTTCACACTTAGGCAACCTCTGTCCTGGGCTTGATTTTTAACCATTATAAGTTCACTGAAGTCCTTATCTTGGCTCATAGTTGTATCTCTTTCAACATCTAATTCAGTGGTGGATACCCAGGAGTTGCTCAATAGATATCTTTCAAATGGATGAATATAATTATGGTCTGATGTAGAGATAAAATTTGTTCTAACCATGTGGCTTTGCTTCTGTCTCTCAATTTCAATTTCTCAAATGCTCTCAGTTTCATTGTTTGCAAACCAGCACATTTTATTAAGTGGTACTCAATGTAGCTCAGAGCTAAAATTCAATGGCCTTTTCCTTATTATCATTATCACCATTATCATTATGGACTACAAATAACTCTTGAGCATCTATTATGTGCAGACAATTTTATTGGTTATTCTTTTCTGCCAAATTCTGTTTGATCTCAAATACATGAATGAAACTCATTAAAGAAATGGACTTTTCAGGTTAATTGGGCCAATTATATTCATGATAAATGATCTCTCCTTTCTTCATTCCAGAAATATAACTGAGCATTGTAATTGTTCACTTGGAACCAGGAGAGCTCTGCTTTTCATGGCATATCCCCAAGGGAAGCTCAGGCTTATATTTTCTCCTCCTGTTGTTACCATTGGAAAGAGGATTCCTGTGGAGTGAATAGAGGCAGTTTTTTTTTTTTTCCTAAGGTAATGTGAGAAATTCTGACTTGAGTTGAACTTCAAATAAAATCATTATTTATATTCATGAAGTAAGTATTGTGTTTAACCAGAGGAAAATGGTCAGGAAATCACTATATGGACCACCTCTCCCTTGCCCAATCAATTCTTAATATAATCATAACCTGACTTTGTGAAATACAACAAGATTTTCTTCCTTATTAATATATTTGATGACAAAAGCTGAAATGTTTCCAAATGTCTTATCTTTAGTTCCTATCTTTTTCAGTGAAACAGGCATGATGGATGTTTCCACTCTCAGGAAACTTCTGTAGCTATATATAGTAGTGTGTGGCCCACTGTTGTCTCTCTTTATATCTTGCAGGAAACTTATTAGCCCTTAAAGAAGGTCAAAGTATAGATAATTAAAATGAGCCACTATTTTCATGACCTTAAAATGTTTCTTTTCCTACATTAGGCAGTGCATGGAATAAAAGATCCTTAAGAGGAGTACAAGTTTATCTATCTATCTGTCTATCATCTATCATCTCTCTCTCTACTCTCTCTCTACCCATTTGTATGTAATCTATCTGTATCTATTTCTTTATATCTATCTATCTGTACCCATATCTGTATCTATTTTATATTTCATCACTTTATTTAATATCTAAGATCTTTATACAGAAATATAGATATAGATGTGATGGCAGGTATGTTTGGCCTGGAGGGGACTGAGAATTAAGAGATCAGTTCCTTGTGGATGACCAGTCTCAGACGCATCTACCTCTTAGAAAGATCTCCCTATAGGGAGGTGTTTGAGAGCTGGGGAGGGGAGATGTTTTGTTTCTGAGCATCTCTTGGCTCTAACAAGGCATGTAAACAGCTTTACGTCCATTAATGAACACAAGTAAATGTCAGAAGCGTTCTTCATTGTGTGTCTCCATATACAAGAATACTATTCAATATATTAAACATTATATTTCACTCTCTCTCTTCATAAGGGTTCTTGGAAGAAATCATTTCAAAGTCGGTAACAAGAATGGTGATGTTTATCCCAAACTCTTGGTTGATTTACCTGTCTTTTGGATGCTACTAATTTTATACATGGGCTGCTAAACAGTTTTGAGTCAAGTTTGTTGTCCCCACAGAACAGTGGGTGGGACTTACTGGCGTGCAACAGGTTCTATACTTGCCTCTATTTTATGTCCTGGTCTTGTTTCTTCCTTTTAATTTTCTTATTTCATTATCTCATTTACCTGTGTCTTATATCTCACCCTAAACACCTTCGACCTTTTTTTTAATTTGTAAAAGCAGGGACATACATATTCACATATGTATATATTCACATATATGTTTATTTTATATTTTAATAACTGAAGAGGCAAACAGGAGAGATTGGGGAAGAAAAGTCTCTTGCAATTTTCATTCCCAATAAAATTCTGCAGTTGAGCCCAGCAGTTTACCAGCTTGTATAAAAGCCACGTATCGAAGAAGGGGAGGTTTCTGCATGAGAACCCATGAAACTTTAAGGAATCATAGCATAGGTACAATTAGAAGTCCTAGGAGGTAAACCACATTTTTCTGCACAGATTACTGAGGGAAGACACTGTGAAATCATAGAGAAGGCAATACATGATTTTATCTCTTAACGAACCACTGAGTGAAGGAGGGTAAGTGAGATAATAGAGATTTGCAGCTTATCAGTTTATTTAAAATTGGCAGCAGCAAGATCAGAACTCAGTTCTGTTGGTTCTTGGTCTTCAGCTGCTTCTGGGAACATACTCTGTGAAAACGACAGCCTTGAAATCTAAGGGAATTAAAGTGTCACTTATTCCAAGCTTCTTCTGCTTATTATGAAGAACGTCTACTTTGACAATAATTATAGCATATGTAGGTACGTATGTACGTGTTATTTATGTATTTTAAAGTTAAAAAGTAAAGATTTTTAGATCAAATAGATACGATTCGAAAAGAACAATTTTTCATTTTTCTAGCTCAGTTTTAAATCCATCATTTAGCATATGAGCAAAGTTAAGTTTTTAAATTATTTCCCTCAAGCATAAGATTTCTATTTATTGCTTTCAAGGAAGTTATAGTAAATGCACTTCCAAGGATATTCCAAAATTTGCTTAGACTAATGAAAGTCAGCTTCTTTAAGTAATTGTCTAGTAAAGACAAAAGGAGTCAATGAGCAGAAAAGAAACCAGATTATGCCTTCAAGCTTCCTTTTTCGTATCTTTCACAGGGTGCTTGATCACCCCAAGTGCAAAGAGAAAATAGAAGCAGCTCAATCGCCCTCTCACAAAAAGGAGGAAAAATCCATTGAAAAGTACATATTGACAGGGAATAAAAGGTACAAGATCATGAATATAGTAAATGGTATTTTCATAGCATTCAGTGGGGACAGATAGCAGCTAAATTTGTGGTGAGCATAGTATAATCTATAAATTTGTTGAATCACTATGTTGCACACCGGAAATTAGTGTAACACTGTGTGTCAACTATCCTCAAAGAAAAAAATATGGTGGCACACTTTGTATTATGAGCATAATAACTGAATTCCCAAGGCTGCACAGAACTGATTTCTCAGTTACCTGAAAAGAGCGTTAGCCACTGTAGCATGAATATGTCTCACAATGAACGACATATACGCATCACTTGGGTTTTTCAGTGACCTCAAATGGCAAATGATAGAAGAAGTTGATATACTGAAATGCTGACATAGTCATTAATCTCTCCACAGAAAAGGACCATAGAAACCCAAAATCAATGGATGAGAAAAATTTCACGCAAGTGAAAGAGTTTATACTTTTAGGGTTCACAGCAGACTTGTGGTTACAGAGAGTCCTTTTTGTCATTTTCCTCACCATCTATGTCATCAGTCTGTCAGGGAACATCACCCTGATTTCTCTGATCTGTGCTGATTCTCGGCTCCACACACCCATGTATTTCTTCATTGGAAATCTTTCATTCTTGGATCTCTGGTACTCTTCTGTCTATGCTCCCAAAATCCTTATGACCTGCATTGCTGAAGACAAAAGCATCTCCTTTGCTGGCTGCCTCGCTCAGTTCTTCTTCTCGGCTGGGCTGGCATACAGTGAGTGTTACCTGTTGGCTGCCATGGCTTATGACCGCTACATGGCCATCTCCAATCCTCTGCTTTATTTCCAGGTGATGTCTTCAAGGTTATGTGCCAGTCTTGTCGCCGTTTCATACTTTGGTGGCTTTCTTAACTCAACCATCATTACCAGTGAGACTTTTACCCTGAGCTTCTGTGGGAACAATGTCATTGACGATTATTTTTGTGATCTGCCCCCCCTTGTAAAGCTGGCCTGTGATGTGAAGGAGAGCTACCAGGCTGTGCTCTATTTCATACTGGCCTCCAACGTCATCACTCCCACTGTGCTCATCCTCGCCTCTTACCTCTTCATCGCTGCTGCCATCTCAAAGATCCGCTCCACCCAAGGCCGCCTCAAGGCCGTCTCCACTTGTGGCTCTCACCTGACGGCTGTCACCTTGTACTATGGCTCTATTCTCTTCATTTACTCCCGACCAAGTACCAGCTATGCCCTAGAAAGGGATAAAGTGGTTTCAGTCTTCTATACTGTGGTGATACCAATGTTGAATCCCTTGATCTATAGCTTAAGAAATAAAGATGTTAAAGATGCTCTGAAGAAAATGTTAGATAGGACAACATTTTATTAAATGAAAATACTTGGAAACATGGTTATGGTTATCTCCATGTCATTGTTATTAGCCTAGACTCTGAGAAATAAAGAAAAGAAGCAAAAAATAAAATTAATGGATAGCGTGCAAACACTAGACTGCAATTTTCTTTTTATTTGGTGCTAATGTATTTGAATATGTGCTTAAAATAGATGAGGCTGGGCATTGGGAAAAACTGCTATGCCTGAAAGCTGCGGACAGAGTCTAAAATTCCTAGGATTCTGAGAAGGTTGAAGGAGAATAGTTTTGTATTTTTTTTTAATTTTCACTTGTCAGTTCATAAGTTACCTGTAAGTATATTTTAATCTCTAAATGGGAATAATAAAATTGCTTATAGAATCATTGTGATGATTAAATGGATTGAATGACTTAATTCAAATCATGTAGTTCATAGGGAAGGAAACAGGAATGAAAACCCAGAACTTCTGACTCCAAAGGTTCTTGCCCCATTTCTTGAGAGAGCAAGTTAGGAAGTTGTAAATAAAAATTGCATTGTAAAATGCCCATACAAATAAGTTTATCTTTTCTTTTCTCATTTCTCTTCCTTCCTTCCTTGCTTCCTCTTGATATGATACAAAGATATTCTTGGTGACAGATACAGGAAAGGACAAATATGTTAGAGTCACAGTGAGCTTCCAGTGAAAGAGTATTTTCCTCAACAGTTAGAAGAATTGAGGGCAAAAGAGTAGCAGCTGTATGAAGACATAAGTGAAAATGTAGATAGAAACAGATAAATAAAGGGATAGAGAGACAGATTTCAAAGAGCTTTATATCCATGAGAAGAATCATAGTGAAAATCTACTATAGCCATTAAGGTTCTGTGATTGTTTATTTGCTTGTTCAATGTGATGTATGAATTAGTGAGAAATTAGAGAATATTTAATCATGATGTCTCACATTCCTAATTATAATTCTTTATTTGACATGTAAAATGTGAAGTTGTACCACAGAAGAAAGCCTTACTGTTGGTAACCAAATATATTCATTTGTGAGTGTTGCCATAACAAAATACCACAGAATGGGTGGCTGAAAACACAGGGATTTATTTTCTCACAGTTCTGGATGCTAAAAGGCCAAGATCAAGGTGCCATTAAGTTTGATTTGTTCTGAGGCCTCTTTCCTTTGCTTGCAGATGGCCACACTCTCTCTTTCTCCTCACATGGTCTTTCTGTGCACAAGTAGCCCTGGTATCTCTTTGTGTGTCCAAACGTCCATGTCTTCTTCTTATGAAAACATGGATCAGAGTGGAGTAAGGCTCACCCTAACCATCTCATTTTAACTTAGTCACTTCTACAGAGGCCCTGTCTCCAAATACATATTCTGAATTACTATTAGTGAGCATATGAATTTGGGAGGATTGCCATTTGACCCATAACATCAGGGCTTAATAGAAGTTTCTTGATGAATGAGACAGGAAAAAAGAACAAGAAAAAGAAAAAAATGTAGGGAGACAAATGATATGCACTAAAACTTTTTAATTAGAACATTTTGGAGAGTTTCGATTATCAGACATCTTTATGATTACATTGTGACTTAATGGTAAAAATAAAATAAATTCACATTTATTAAAAGTGAAAATTTAATAAAATATTTTTCATCATATCCTAATTAATATATCATCCTCATACTCAAAGCAAACTCTAACTGATTCTTTAGAGACTGAGATAGATATTGCTAGGCTGTTCTGTGGAGGAGGTCTCAAAGGGCTGTTGAGAAAATACATATATTGGGTCCAACAAAGCATGCCAAAATATCAGAGGAGAGAGAAAAGCCTGTAGCTTCCAGCATCTGTCCTTCCTGGTCAAGGATTAGCAATTGGAACTGCGGGCACGTAAGTGCTTTGACTTCTCATTGGACTCAGCTCAGTTAGAAGGGGGATACAGAATCTGGCATGGCTCTTAGAGATCACTGTTATGCCAAATACCACACACACACACACACACACACACACACACACAATCTTCTAAATACAATTCAGATTCCACTCTTGACATGCCTAACCATCATCTACAATTTGAAATTCAGTCTGGTAATTATGCAGCGTCATTATGTATTCACTTACAAGTGAGGTGAACAGAGAAGAATAAAGTTGACATGTTTTTGGACTCCAGTGATTGTGGTGCTCTGTGCTGCCTAAGCTACTAGTTTGTGATATTTTCACTTCTTGTTCCTCATTTTCAGGTGCTAGAGGGACACGTTCTTCCCCCCAATTTTCAGTTCTCCAGTGAAGGGAGGAGGGAACAGGGAAACACACATCTTGAGAAATCATTCTATATGGGCTGCTTTAGCATGATTGGCTCTGACTTCTTCTGTGTCTTTTATTTCACATTCATACTTTCATTGTGATTTATTTCAAATTCAAGATAGATTTTAGTGAATCTTGATAGTTATGAATATGATGGCTATGAGTCCTTTCTTTAATAATCTTCCTTCTAAGTGATACAGTACACTAGGTCAGAGAAGTTCAGTTGAGGGTAATTTTGTCCTAAGTAGTTTGTGCTAGGTTAGAAGTAGACCATATTTTGAGGAAAACAGCTTCAAGATATAAATCTAATTACTCATTTATTCATTCTGGAAACATTTATGAAGTGCCAATTAGTTGCTGGGGACAGTTCTATAAGCTGGATACAACAATAAAGAAAACAGAGAAATCTTACTGACCTGTGTCTTGCATGCTGGTGGGGAAAAATGGACAATATACAATATTCAGGAGTTAGAAGATGACACTAGCTCTTGGGGACATAGAGCAGAGTCTGAGCTCACACTCTCATCTCTTTCAAGTCACATTCAAACATCACTTTCTGACAAAGGCTCATCCTCATCACTCTATTGTGAATCCCATGCCCTCTAACCAGCAATGTCCATTATCTTGTGTTGCTCAGACTCTGCTCTATTTTCCCCAAGACATCTGTGTTGGTGTAAAGGCCAAAATCCTTAATATGGCTTCCAAGCGGCTTTGTGAGCTGATGACTCTCATAGCTCACCCACTGGTTCCTCTCTCTACCTTTCTTTACTTACCCTCTCTCAGTTCTTTTGGCTCACCAGGCTCTCTCTCATGTGAGGGCTCTGATATATGTTCTTTCTTCTCATGGAACTATTCTCTTCTCTCTCCTTAACCCTACAATGGACTGGCACTGAGCTCATTTCTCAGGTCTCATTTCAAAATCTCTGCTTCTGTGAAGATTTTGAGCAGTAGACCAAAAAATTATTTTTTTTCAGCACAAGAGTAGAACTAGGCACTGTCAGATATTTTCATTTATATCCCAAATTATATTGCATTAAAAATGAGCTTAATAAGGCATGGATATTTTTCTTTGTATAGACAAATGATAACACAGCAGAGGAAGTTCAGAGTAATTATTAAGACAGTGGTTATCAACCATAGGTTTGTACATTATCAATGTAATGGCCATAAGTCCCTGCCGAGATAACTATTACTGAAGCTTGAGCAAGTTCAGAAAAAAAATCAGTATACAAATGAACACCAGTATAGCACTGTAAACGTGAAGCTTCTGGGATGTGACATGTGAGATTATTAAAGATAAATCAATTATGTGAGTAATTTAGTTTGGTTGAAGTCCTAAATAGATGAAGACAAGCGGTGGAAAAGTGTTGTAAAAGTAAGTTAAAGCTCACTTATGGAGGGAGTATAGGACTAAAATATTTCTTTCTGTGCTAGTGAGACGAGATCCATTATACAGTAATAGATGGAGAAATGAATGATCTTCAGGATTCCAAGCTTTATCCACCACAGTGGCACTGATTAAGTCATGTCCTCTCTGAACATTGTCAGCTACATTTGAAAGATACGAACACCTAGTATTTAAAGATTAAGATACCTCCCTTCCTAACAAGCAGGAACCATAGACCTTGGGGTAGAAAATTTGCATTTGCGTTCCATAGAGTTATAAATTGATTCTGGCTCAGCTCAAAGGAAAATGTTCTGAACGTGGATATAAATCACAATCCTTTCTCAGTTTTAGCTTTCTCCCACTACATTTTTAGCTAAGGAGACAGTCAGCTTGCTACTGAGGCTTTAGCCCCAATTCTGTATGTTTTTTTTTCTTCCACGTTTTTATTTAAATTCACGTTAGTCAACATATAGTGTAGTATTGGTTTCAGGTGCAGAATTTAGTGAGTCATTACTTACACATAACACCCGGTGCTTGACAAAGGGCCCTCCTTAATGCCCATCACCCATCTAGCCCATCTCCCACCCACCTACCTCTGGCAACCCTCAGTTTGTTCTCTATACCACGTTTTAAATTAGACTCTTCCTTTTTTTTTTTTTAAATTAATGTTTATTTACTTTTGAGAGGGAGATAGAGTCAGAGCATGAGCCAGGGAGGGGTAGAGAGAGAGAGGGAAAACACAGGATACGAAGCAGTCTCCAGCCTCTGAGCTGTCAGCATAGAGCCTGGCATGGAGCTTGAACCCACAAACTGTGAGATCATGACTTGAGCTGAAGTTGGAAGCTCAACCAACTGAGCCACCCAAGTGCCCCAGACTTCTCCTTTTAACTTCTCCCTCAGAGTTCTAGAGCTTCAAGATAACTTGGAACAATTCATGGCTTCTCAATGAATCCTTCACACCAAAAATTGTTTTTTTCCTAATGTTCAGCATTCACTATATCAAAAAAAATACCTCAGCTATTTATATAAATCTCACAGCTACAAGAGAAAGTGGGGGAGGGGGAACATTCTGGAAAAAAAAGAACTTTTTATTAAATAAAGAAATTCAGTTTGTCAGAGGAGTATAAAGTTGCCTTGGCTCGGAAAACAAATGAAAAAAATTTACTTACAAAAGACATAAATTGCTTAACAGCTGAGGGCACATATTCTTGATAAAGAAAAATCTGGGTTCAAATACCAGCTCTGCTATTGACCAGTTCTGTAATTTTGGAATTATTTCTTAAACTCCATGAGAATCATAATAGGACCTACTTTCTAAAGTTGTGGAAAGGATTAAGTAGGTTAAGATTAGGATTTAAAATATTAACTGGAACTGAGTTATATATACAGTATGTTCATATTTGTATAATCATCAGCACAATGCCTGACACATAAATTCTCAATAATACTTGAAGGACACTAAAATTTTTTGAGCACTCACCTTGTACTTAGCATTGGGCTGGATATTTTCATGCATGTCTCCTTCACTCAATGAAATAACCTGTTGGGGGCTTTATTTTTCTTATCTGTTTGGTAAGACTAAGGGACTTGCCCTGCATTCAACAATCACTAAGTAAAAGCCCTAATTTCACAATCAGATTCTAACACCAATTCCTGTAGTTTTCTCAAGAGACAGACAGAAGTTCTATCATTCTGGGTATTCATGGATAAAAGCCCATAGATGTCCTAATAATTACTGACTTAATTTATACCTTTGTTTATTGATTTCAATAGAAAAATCACAAAGTGACTTCCCCCCCCCCCTCAAAATTTTTATCAGGCTTTCTTTTCTGTGGACATGGAAATAGGAAATCGCACCTTTCTGACTGAATTCATCCTGGTGGGCTTCTCAGCAGACCCACGGTGGCAGCTAATTCTATTCGGAATATTTCTGATGCTTTATTTGATGACTTTGTCAGGGAATATGACCCTGGTTATCCTAATCCGAGTTGACTCCCGCCTGCACACGCCCATGTACTTTTTCATTGGCAATCTGTCCTTCTTGGATTTTTGGTACACTTCTGTGTACACTCCCAAAATCTTGGCTAATTGTGTCTCAGAAGATAAACGCATTTCCTTGGCTGGATGTGGAGCCCAGTTGTTTTTTTCCTGTGTTGTAGCCTACACTGAGTGCTATCTCCTAGCAGCCATGGCATATGACCGGCATGCTGCAATATGCAACCCATTACTTTATTCAAGTACCATGTCCAAATGTCTCTGTACTGGTCTCGTTGCTGGTTCCTACTTAGGAGGACTTTTGAATGCCATAGCCCACACTGCCAACACTTTCCGCCTGAGCTTCTGTGGTAAAAATATCATAGACCACTTCTTCTGTGATGCACCACCATTGGTAAAAATGTCTTGTACGGATACCAGCGTCTATGAAAAAGTCCTCCTGGGGGTGGTGGGCTTCACAGTCCTGTCCAGCATTCTCGCCATCTTGATTTCCTATTTCAACATTCTTCTGGCTATCCTGAGGATCCACTCGGCCTCAGGAAGGCGCAAGGCCTTCTCCACCTGTGCTTCACACCTCATCTCAGTCATGCTCTTCTATGGGTCCTTGCTCTTCATGTATTCAAGGCCAAGTTCTACCTACTCCCTGGAAAGAGACAAAGTAGCTGCTCTGTTCTACACTGTGGTCAACCCATTGCTCAACCCTCTCATCTACAGCCTGAGAAACAAAGATGTCAAAGAGGCCTTCTGGAAAGCAACACAAATCATGAGGCCAGAGAGATGAAGGTTATCTTTTTTCAGAATGTTCTTATTGCGTAATTTCCCAAATAACGGGCTTATATTTATATGTATGTTTGCAATCATTGCAATTTTTAAGTAAAAACAACAAGTTATACTTAAAGCAATGACACACCGAGGAAACTACTCTTTAATTGTTTACTATTCTCTTGTGTGATTAAACTATTTCAAATCTATTAAGATTGGGTTTTTTGCTGTTTCTCAGTATTGTATTTTTGCTTCTTTGTAATGCTGTGTTTACAGAAAACTTATTCTCTTGATTATCTTTGGGGGATCTTGGAAAGACAAGAGAGATTGAATAGTTTATGTGTTGCACTTTGACACTGAGCCTTGGCAAGCAAGTTTCTTTTTTAAAATTTTTAATGCTTATTTATTTTTGAGAAAGAGAGAGAGAGGGAGAGAGAGAGAGAGAGAAAGCATGAATGGAGTAGGGGCAGAGAGAGGGAGACACAGAGTCTGAAGCAGGCTCCAGGCTCTGAGCTGTCAACACAGAGCCTGATGCAGTGCTTCAACCCATGAACCGTGAGATCATGACCTGAGCCAAAGTCGGACATGCAAGCAAATTGGATTGTGTGGGGATAAGATCTAGAATGGTTAACCTTTGGGAAATTTAGTGAAGATTTTAAAAATATTTATTTTTAGTAAGGCATTCTCTCACTATTTCTTCATAAAGCTTTAATTGAGTATATAGAAAATATCCTTCTAAACGTTGTGTCTTCTACATCAATTTAATATTAGGCAGTACGTTTAAGAGTTGTTTAGAACAAACAAAAAACCAAACAGCCAAAATACTTTTCTAAATCTTTGGGGAGATATGTGTCTCTGGAATTGTGTATCACCTCAAAAAGTGATCTCTCCAGGGAGATTAGGATGAGTACTCTGCTTTACACTCTCTCACTTCTAACACCACATATTCCCCATGAAGGAAACGATCAACACCAAGTGGAACAAACCAAAACAAATAAACCAACAAAAGCCCCACTATATTCTAGACACACTTTTTCTCCCCACTGGAAGATTTTAAATAAAATTAAACTTATAGCTCAATAGTCAGTACATAGCAGAATTAGTTGATTTTTTTAATACTCTTTACAACCACAGTGAAAATTAAAGAGTATTAGCTACATGTGACAAATGAATAGCTAGTGTCTCACAAGTTAGTACTTTATTATTGAAAGACTATAGCTATTGCTGTAATGAGCATATTTGTTTATGTATTTGTTTCTTTTTATGTCTTTTTAATTTATAAAGAAATTTATATCTTTTTATTTTATAAATATAGAAACAACCAACAACAAAAACAAAACAAAACAACCCAGAACGGATCCATGAAACTAAATGCTGGTTCTTTGATAGGACAAACAAAATTGATAAACCCTTAGCCAGACTTGTCAAAAAGAAAAGAGAAAGGACCGAAATAGATAAAATCGTGAATGAAAGAAGAGAGATCACAACCAACACCACAGAAATACATTTATAAGAGAATATTATGAAAAAACATATGACAACAAACTGGGCAATCTGGAAGAAATGGACAAATTTCTAGAAACTCATGCACTACCAAACTGAAACAGAAAGAAACAGAAAATTTGAACAGACCTATAACAGGTAAAGAAATTGAATCAGTTGTCAAAATTCTCCTAACAAACATGAGTCCGGGGCCAGATGGCTTCCCAGGGGAATTCTATCAGACATTTAAAGAAGGGTTAATACCTATTCTCAAAATGTTCTATGACATAGAAATGGAAGGAAAACTTCCAAACTTATTCTATAAAGCCAGAATTAATTATCTTGTTTCAAAAACCAGACAAAGACCCCATGAAAAAGGGGAATTACTAGGCCTATATCCCCAATAAATATGGATACAAAAATTCCCAATAAGATACTAGCAAAAAAAATCAATGCTTTATTAAAAGAATTATTCACCATGATCAAGTGGGATTTATTACTTGCTACTGAGCTGATTCAATATTCACAAGTCAATCAACATGATGCACCACATTAATAAAAGAACGGCTAAGAACCATATGATCCTCATAATAGATGCTGAAAAAGCATTTGACAAAATACAGCATCCTTTCTTTACAAAAACTCTCATGAAAGAAGGGATAGAAGGAACATACTTCAGTATCATAAGGCCATGTATGAAGGACCCACAGCTAATATCACCCTCACTGGGGAAAAACTGAGGGCTTTCCTTTAAGGTCAGGAACATGACAGAGATGTCCACTGTCACCACTGTTGTTAATCATAGTACTGGCAGTCTTAGCCTCAGAAATAAGACTGCAGAAAGAAATAAAAGGCATACGAACTGGCAAGGAAGAAGTCGAACATTCACTCTCCACAGATGACATGATACTCTATGTGGAAAACCCGAAAGATTCCAATAAAAAGTTATTGGAACTGATATATGAATTCAGTAAAGTCACAGGATATAAAATCAATGTACAGAAATCAGTTGCATTTCTACACACCAATAATGAAGCAGCAGAAAGAGAAATCAAGGAATTGATCCTATTTACATTGTAATGGGCACGTTTATAAAATGCATTTAAATTAAAACTTTAGGACAAATAGGTGTATTCACTTCAGCATTTGTATTATCTCTAACACTTTTGATCTTTCTTTTCCTCTGCATTTATCAAATAATGCCTCACTGCCTTCTCTTTGCATCACAGTATTCTTAATATTTTTAAAATTCTTCTATTGTAGAAATTCTGAAAGTGTGGTGTAACAGAAGTCTCCTGAATTTCTTCACATTTCCATAAAGCACAGAGTGCAGGGGGAAAAATAGGTAACCTTAAGAGAGATAGCAAAGTAAGTGTTAATTTTTAAAAACTATATTAATATTAGATTGAATCCATATTTTATAATATATAGTCTGATCACTAGAGTAAATCAAACTAATATAAATAAAACTTTTTCACTGGATTTCTTTGAATAGAAAAAAGGTGGTTTTTTGGTTTGTTTTATATTGTTTTGTTTTTAAAAATTTTTGTAATGTTTATTTTTGTGAGAGAGAGAAAGAGCACAAGCGGGAAAGGAGCAAAAAGAGAGGGGGACACAGAATTCAAAGCAGGCTTCAAGCTTGTGGGACTAGAACCCACAAATGGTGAGATCGTGATGAGCCGAAGTGGGACACTTAGCCAACAGAGCCACTCAGGTGCCCTTGTTTTGTTTTATTTGGTTTGGTTTTTGGTTTTGGGTTTTTTAAAGCCAATTCCTCAAGTTTTCCTGAAGCAATGCATTTTCCTCTGAGCACTGATTGGAGAAATATATGTCATTCAGACTTCCGAGTGTGTGACCTGGAAGAGTTTTTTCAGGGCCTCTTTCACATCCTTATTCCTCAGACTGTAGATCATGGGGTTCAACATGGGGAAAAGCACAGTATAAAATGTGGACACCATTTTGTCCCTCTCAAGGGAATAGCTGGAACTTGGGCGAGAATAGATATAGAGAATGGAGCCGTAGTACAAGGTGACAGAGACGAGGTGGGAGGAACAGGTGGAGAAGGCCTTGCGGCGTCCATGTGTGGAGCGGATCCTTAAGATGGCAGCGATGATGAACAGGTAGGAGGCTATGATGAGCATCGTGGGGGTGATGACGTTGGAGGCCAGGAGGAAGTAGAGCACAGCCTGGTAGCTCTCCTTCACATCACATGCCAACTTCACCAAGGGTGGGACATCACAGAAAAAGTCATCGATGACATTGTCACCACAAAAATCCAATGTGGACGTGTTGCTGGCAAGTATTATTGCATTGACAAACCCTCCAGTATAGGAATATATAACCAAACAGATGCACAATCTTCTTGACATGGCCTGAGCATAAAGCAGAGGGCTGGAAATGGCCACATAGCGGTCATAAGCCATGGCAGCCAACAGGTAACACTCACTGTATGCCAGCCCAGCAGAGAAGAAGAACTGAGAGACACAGCCAGCAAAGGAGATGCTTTTGTCATCAGAGATGCAGGTCATGAGGATCTTTGGGGTGTAGACAGAGGAATACCAGAGATCCAGAAAAGACAGATTTCCAATGAAAAAATACATGGGTGTGTGCAGCCGGGAGTCATTACAGATTAATACTATGAGGGTGGTATTTCCTACCACAGTCAGAGAGTACACACCAAGGAATACCACAAACAGGACCAGCTGCATCGTTGGGTCTGTGGTGAAGCCCACCAGAATGAACTCAGTCACTGTATGATTGCTTCTCTCCATGGCTTAAAGAGATATAACCTACAAATGAAAGAGTGAATAGTTTAATACCCTCAACCAATACTACAGGAGATCATTCTCTGGGATAGGCCTAGGACATGTGGTCAAGGTTATGGATTTTAGGGTAAGAGATATCAGAGCAGGAATCTTGCCTGGCTAGGGCAGTTGATGGGAGTTTTCGAGTCTCAACATAGTCATTTCAGTGAAATGCATTTAACAATAGGAAAGCTTGAGTGATCTTGGGAGCTTATTCATTTTTTAAGAAAATAGTTCTTAAGCCCCACATGCCATCTAAGCACTGGCGTACAGCAATGAGGACAATAGGGCTGACCCTTATTCTATGCAGCCTTTATTTGGAAGGGAAGCATACAGAATAAATAAACAAATAAAGTGTAGAACTATTTTCAGTTAATTTTAGAAATATTAAGAATATAAAACTGGATGGTGGAGTGAAAATGAATTGGGAGAGGAGTTAATTAAACTTAGACAGTGATAGAAAACATTCCTTTCAAATGGATAAGTTGTTCAATCCATGAGAAATGGAAAAGTCCCCGAGGTTTGGTAGGCAGTGACATTTGAAAGGTGGCACACTATGGTACTCCAAAATAAGGCATTTTGGCATATTTTTCTTTTTCATTAATGTGGTAACATGTATCATTGCTTTGTATTTATTACCAAATAATATTCCTTTATAAGGATATACCATGTTATTTTACCCATTCATCAATTGATGTGTGTTTTACTGTTGGTAATTTTTGCCAATTATGAATAAGGCTTCTATGAACCTTCTTGAAGAACTTTTATATAGACATCTTTCATTCATTCTGAGTAGACACCTAGGAATAGAATTGCTGAGACACCTTGTGTATCTATATTTAACATCCTGAGAAACTATCAAACTGTCTCTCAAAGTAGCCCTTCCATTTTTCAATCACATCAGCAAAGTATATGCATTCCAATTTTTTCTTATTATGATACAAATTATTGTCTTTTTGATTTTAGCAATCCTATAGGGTACAACTTCTATAGACATCACAGCCAATAGGCAGTAAAAAGTTTTAAAAATGATTATAGGAATTGTGAAGGACTGTCATGTAGAAGGTCACATGATGGCAGACATCACAGAAGTGGTGAGAAAATCAGGATAATCTGTTTTAAAGTCTGTTGATTTGTAACCTTAATTTCCACTTCCATGTAATCTAACATATTCATGGATTCCAGGGATTAGAACATGGGCATTCTAGGGAGACCTTACCCTACCTACCAAAACTATAGTGTAAAGATTTATTTCTGGCTTCTCCATTCTATTCTACTCATCTTTATGTCCATCTTTATGCCAGTACCTCACTGTCTTCATTACTGTAAGCTTATAGTAAGTTTTGAAATTGCTCTTAGCTTTTCTCTTTAAAATAATTCTTGGGACCCCTGAGTGGCTCAGTCAGTTAAGCAACTACTCTTGATTTCAGTTCAAGTCATGATCTCACAGTTTGTGAGATTGAGTCTCAGGTTGGAGTCTGTGCTGTCAGCCCAGAGCTTGCTTAAGATTCTCTCTCCCTCTCTCTGTGCCCCTCCCCCACTCTCTTTCGAAGTAAGTAAACATTTAAAAAATAAAATAAAATAGTATTTATCTTCCTTCACCTTCCCCATGTATTTTAGTTACTCTTCCACAGTTGTTTCTCTTTGTTCAAACATGCATATTAAAAAAATTAGGTTTCCTCACGTCTTGAGATCTTCATTTTCATATGAGCATTCCCATGCCATGTAATATTTATATTAAATACATTTGTGTGCTTTCTCCTGTCAATCTGTCTTATGCCAATTTAATTCTCAAGCCCAGCCAAAAACCCTAAAGTAAAATTTGGTGTCTCCTACACAGTTTTCTTCCACAGTCACAGAGGAAGATCTCTCCTCTGCTATTGTGGAGGAGCACATGTCTCATGAGTCCCAGTGAGAGAAACACATTGAGAATCAGAGAGAAATTTCAGAGTGGAGACCAATAAATTAATCCATCTGCTTATGTCAAATAACAAAATATGTGATGTCGTTGGACGTCTTTTAGGTCTAACAGCCTGGGACTTAACATTATTCTCCAGGTTTTATAACTCACCATGTACAATGCTTAAAAAGACACTTATATCAGCTTGATAGTGTTTGTAGTAATAATTCTCAATTTTATCACATTCAGAAACTTCCATTTATAACAAACATTTAAAATACTTCCTTTATGGACTTAAAATGAAATGTATAGTTAATATAACCTACCTACAACATAAGTGTGTATATGTAAGTAAAATATCCTAATTCAAATGTAAAGTGATCAAAAAAGAAAAGTAGCTCACAATGTAACTATTATATGATAATAATTATAGGATTTATTCTAAAAAAAGTGAATTTCAATATGTAAATGTTGGAATACTTGGTGAAATAGAATCATCACATACAGATTACTGATTCAGATATCAAGGGTGACTTTTCCATTAGTTATAAGATTTTTCTGACAAGGTGAATAATTCTGATAAAGTTCCAAACAAATTAATGGCAATCTTTACTCAAAGTTGAATTCTTAGGCAAATTGATTGATGGTAAAACCTGGGAAAATATAGTGTATGCTTGTAAAATGGAGTAGATTTCAAACTGACATAATTATAAAGATCTTCTTTCAAAGCACAAATGTCCATCAAGACACTGGATGTAAAGAGTGGGACATTTTTTGGGGCTGCAGTTCCCCATACATGCAAAACATTTTTCATCCTTGTCTGCTGCTTATTAAATAGGGCCTGTGATCTTTGCGACAGTCAAAAATCCAACCACACATTTCAAAAATGTTCCTTAAAAGATGTTATCACTCTGGTAAGAAACTCTACTCCACAGCTCTGTATTTTACGTGGTGACATTTGTAGCTTTTTTAAAAAATAATGTTAATTTATTTAATTTTGAGAGAGAAACAGAGAATGTGAGCAGGGGAGGGACAGAGAGAGAGACACAGAATCTGAAACATGCTCCAGGCTCAAAGTTGTCAGCACAGAGGCTGATATGGGGCTTGAACCTATGAACCATGAGATCATGACCCGAACCAAAGTCAGACGCTTAACGGACTGAGCCCCCAGGCAGCCCACTTTGTGAGTTTTGTTTCCCAGGATTTCTCTGGGAAATCCTGTGAGTTTTCCAGGATTTCTCTGGGAAAATGTGAAGAAATAGAAAATAACTGGAGAATATCTGAGTGGTAAATTTCTACTTTTCATGGACCTACAGAGAGGCCACACAGAGATAAAAGCCCATTACTATGTAAATTCCATGAGAGCAGGAATTTTTGTCTGTTTTATTCATTATTATATGCTTCATGACTGGAATAATATCTGGCATACAATAGACACACAATAAATATTGAGGGAGGGAATGAATGAATAAGCAGCCCTGAGATGGAAAAAGAAACAAACCAATAGAATTGCTTTTCTGGGTGGCTTCTAATTATGTCATTTTACTCTTAAACCATCAGCAGAATTGTTTTTTGTTCCTACAAGCATTATCTGGCACCAGTAATCCCAGTCTTGTTCTTTACAAACATAAATAGGAAGAAACAAATGAGTCAACTTACAAAAAAAGCCTTACCAAATAGTTGCCTAAATGGAGTGGGTCTATGAAGTTGTTTTTGATGTCAGCAATAGATTTTCTGTCCTAACGTCATGATGGACAGGAAGCATGCCTTTAAAATCAGAGCGGAATGCTCAAAACCAGAGATACCCAGGTTGTCATGGAAAAAGCATTTGACTATCAGGAGATTCACAAGTACTCAAGTTCTCCCTTACTAGTCAATATTGTAAAACCCCAATTTCTTCATATGTAAGGCAGAGATAACTGATCTCTCCTTTGGGTTGTGGGAAAGAAACCTCAAGTAAAAACTAGCCACAGTCCCTGTCACATCATAAACAATCAAGTAACCAGTGGTTCTAAATTATGTGGCTGTAAGAATCGCCTGGCCCAGCCTCAGAATCTCTAGTTCAGCAAACTATCGGCAGGGGGCATGGGCAAGAATTTTCTTTCAGTTCAGTAGTCCAAGTGCATTTAATGCAGATGGTCTATAGATTGAGTCTGAGAAATACTGAAATGGATATCGATTATATTATTCTTACTCTTTATCACAAGAGTCTGCCTGTCATTACAATGTTATGAAGACTCCAGGCGTTATAAATGTGTTGCATAATGCTATACGTTTAAGGAGATGAGCTATAAACAGATCTACTCTGAATGCCAATGCCAGTGCCAAAACAAGTAGGGCCTATATTTCATTGGGTAGAGACTGGCTTGAAGAGTTGAGTTCTGTTTTGCCAATCCGATCACAGTCATCTGGCTGATTGCTAACCAGCCAACATGTTATTCTTCCTAACTCAAGTTATACTTTTGTATTATACCCTAAATAATATATTTCCACCCATAATTACCAGAATATAAATTTCTGTGTTTAGAGATAGCTCCTTGTGTCTTGAATTCTCAAAAATACCGTATGATGTTATGCTTTTTAAAAGCATTTGATACAGAAATAAAATTTGAGCTTTTTTGGATCTCCTTGGTCAAGAATCTCTAATAATCTCTGCTACTTCATTCTGTTGCCCCAGGCTCTGTAGATATTAAGAATGTTTTTCTTTCTCCTTGTCCTTTCGATAATATTGATCACTTCTTTTTTTTTGGTCTCATACTAAGATATGCTGTCTCTTCCTATGACATCAACAGTCTCAAAAGCTACAATAAGAAGATGGTGAAGATATTTCAAAAGAGGCTTTTTCTTTAGCATTTATGATATCTTGGTATGCACATGACCTTTGTCCTTGTTGTGAGCCACAAGTGAAAATTTCCATCTACCTCTAACATCTGGATCAGACAACTCACCTAAAATTATCAGCGACACCATCATTTCCACAGAATTCAAATTTGCTTGCCTCAGGAACTTTTATATCACTTTCTGGATCCCCAGAGTTGGAGATTCCTGTAACCACTCAGGATTTCATAAGCTTGGGAAATAACTAACAAGACAATTAACAAAATTGTGTGTTGACACATTGGGTCTTATTTAATAATGGAGAATTCATTTTGTGAGACTGTGATTCCCTGGTGAAAATGCAATCAGTCATAGTTTGCATTCTCATTTTCTCTTGATTTGTATAGAAGCTACACTAAGCCTGTATGTGCACACATATTACATATAAACATATATAATCTGCCTATTAAAGCACCTATGTTCAACAATACTGCTATTTTTGTTAAGTGTTGAATACTTTCTTTTGTCCTTCCAAATCCATTGTCCATCTTTTCAACCTCCTCTTTGTTCTAGGATACTCAGCTATGTTAACTGTATCAGTGGGCTCCTTTGGTGTCTGTCTACTTAATGGATTTAGCCAGTGGTTATCATTGGTAGGGAAGAGAGTGAGGTCTGAGTGGTTTTCTCCAGTCTTCTTTCTTGCAAAGATGCCAGAGCCGGCCTGGACCTAGATCATAGCTCCTACCAAATGTCCCATTTCAAAGGCGTCCCTCCATTGCTCAAGACTTTTCTGTCTTCATGCAAAGATCAAAAAGGTGATAGCTCTCAGAAGTTACTGGTTTTAGAGTTGGCACACTATTCCTTGGGAGTTCCCTATACCACATCCATTTCTTTGTAATAATCCATTTTTAAACCATCCCCAAATTAATCAGTTTAAGTGTCCATCTGTTACTTGCCAGATACTGTTACTAGAAGTAGTACCAGGAAATAATTCAATTGGGATTGGATTGTTCATATATTTGAAGGTTGGACTTATAAACCCATCGGGGTGGGAAATGGGACAATGGGAATCTATGGCATCCAGTAGCATCAAACTTACTTAAAAGATCACCAGTGGCATCATGGAAAGAAGGACAGGTAGAAGGCAAGGCATTTTTTCTGTGACACAGAAGCATGCAAATAGACATTATTAATATCACGTGGTGGTTTGGCTTCTGCTACAATGAAAACGTAGACTATCCAATTAAAACATAAACAAGTAGCCAGGAAGTGATATTGCAGTGAATAATTCTCAGAGACAAGATGGTCAGAATCTCCCAATGAACCACAAACTCCAGGTGGTAGCCAAGTACTTTGTTTAGACATTTGTGGCAATGTCTGATGGATTAGGTTGTTCTTAAGAAGTGAAGGTGATGGGAAACCAACCACGGTGACATTTGTCTTGTAAATAAAAGTATTTTTTTTACTTGGGTTAAAACGATTTCAGGATGTTCTAATAGGGAAATATAACTTACATAATTCTCTGACCTAAGCTAGTTTACAGTCACTGAAAACACTGACCTTTGGTGAGGCAAGGTTACTCTGAGGAAAGCCCCTGAAACTTAGCCAAGGTTTACACTGTAGGTCTTCATCCAAGCCTTCTTGTGACTGGCTTGCAGCCATTTATGATGGGAATCCCACATTAGGAAAACAGAAGTACCCAGATCTTCTGTGGGTTGTTAGATATGGTTCTGAACTGACACTAATCTACCGAGATGGAAAACACCCGAGGTACATACTTGCCAGGAAGGTAATGCAAATGAAGTCAAAGATAATTTTGGCCTGAATGCATCTTTCAGTAGGTCCAGTGGGATGTGGTATAGAGCCGATCATTATTTACCCAGACCCAGAAATCATATTGTTATAGATATACAGAGTGAAACAGGATCCTCATTTTATTTACATCTCTGACTCGTGGAATTGGGATTATTAAATTCAAGTTTTGAGGTTCAAGTAGAAATTGAAATTGCTCTGCTAAGTCAGTAAACAAATTTGCAACCTGCGGGGAAGTACAGAGATTAGTGTTTCCATCAAAGACTTGGAAGATACATGGGTAGGGAACCCAATTCATCACTTTTAAATCATTTTTTTTGTCTGGGGGGAAAGGGATTGAGAATCTACAAGGTGGAGATCATGCATGAAGTCTTTACAGATAGACATTTGGAGAAAAGATGCAGAAAATAGTAACTTTCATTTTGAGAAATAAAATGGAGGGAGTCAGTTTGCATTAAATACAATTTTGTATCCATGGCTGCCTAGGTGGCTCAGTTGGTTAATCATCTGACTTCAATTCAAGTCTCGTGATTTGTGTGTTCGAGCCCCACATCGGGCTCTGTGCTGACATCTCAGAACCTGGAGCCTGTTTCAGATTCTGTGTCTCCTTCTCTCTCTACCTCTCCCCAACTCATGCTCTGTCTCGCAAAGATAAATGAACATTATAAAAAGGAAAATATATTTGTGTCCCCAAAAATCTGGTCTGTTGAACAGGCTCACGCTGGCATGAAGTGGTTGTAGCCTTTGAGGGATAAACAGTATGTTTCAACATCACTGAGTTTGTGGAGGAGACTGAGAGACTGAATTTATTGTATCTGCAAATTATAGATGTTGTTTAGAAGATATTGCAAACCCTTTGTGTTCACACGTATGTACCTGATTCTACCCACACATTCATATATTGAGTGGGAGGCTGCAACTAATCAAGTGGTTGAAGTGATGTGCTCCATGAATGTTAGTCTGCCTCTTTCTCCACACAATCTAGTTAATGCTTAACCGGCCCTTGCACAAATGGCTATAGCAGCTGGAATGGCTTGACAACATGGTTTTCTTCTCCAAGACTAATTTCGCTACTTCCACTATTAGGTATCCCAAATCCCAACAACAGAGATCACAATTGTGCCTCTGATATGCTGTCATTTTCTGGGAGGATGTGAGTCACTTGGGTAATTAGATTAGGCCACTTCTTACTCATCCACAATTACAAAATTAATGACTTTTTTTTTCCAGGAATAGTCTCATTTTGGGAAATTTATTTGCTTTACCTGCTCATTTCCTACCAGTTTTTTCTTTTTGGTACCTATTGATGTAGCCTTTTTCATGAACCTGATATCCCACCAAACACTGCCACTACCAAGAAATACATTAAATGGCAAAGGAATAGTAACAATTTCCTCCAATCCACAGAAATATTTGGCTTCACTTTTTGCTCCAATATTCAGAAGCAATTGCCCTGATCAAATCTTAGACAGGCTATAGGAGAACTCAGTCGCATTTGGTAGGTGTCTTCTAAGCTTGCTGCATGTTTCAAACAGGAGACAATATACGGCTCCATCTTCCCTTATCAAGTATGTACACCTCTATGAACCAAGGAGATGAGGTTGGCATGGTGCATGTCATGGCCAGGACATGTCATGGCCAGGAAAACAAGGCTTTCAGAGCTCCAACCATAGGGAGTACAAATGTGCAAAAGTCCTAGGTGAAATACATTTCCTCATTTGCATCAAGGTCATGCTCCCCACATCCTGCTCCCAGCTAATGACTGAGCAGAGCAGAGATACCAAGGTAAGACTATCTGTCTTAGGCACTGGATTGCCTTGATGGCTAATTTTGGCTCAAGTACCTCCTGGTAACCTTATTGAACTCATCATAGACTGAACTAGGTCTTGAAGGCTTTTTCCCATCTTTCCTTCCTCTCTTCTTCACTTGCGTTCAGATTTGCCTTGTCCCTTAGGGCACTTCTCGCTTCTTCTGGCTCCTTGTCTATTTCTCTTACACAGGCACAACTGTTTCCCCTAGTAAAATCCTTGGACTTTTAATTCTATCTTAGTGTCTGCTTTTTGGAGGACCCTGACTACCACAGCCTTTTTAAATATACATAAAATAGCTCACAAGAATTTAATTTCCTTACTCATAGCCTTATACTCAGTATATTTGGAGTCTATGTCCACAAGGGTAGAATGCCCCAAAGGAACACCCAAATGCCCCAACGGATTTAGCATTATATTGTGTAGTATCCTCGGGGCCTTATATTTCACAAGAAAAGTTCTGCAATCAAATAAAAACAAGATGATCAAAGGCTCAGACCTAATCGGAAGAAAATATATACAGCTTACCAGGTAACTCTCATCCAACTGAGATGTTGAGAAAGAGTGAATGAACCAGAGTAGTGCAAGAAGTGAGGTAGAAAGATGACTTTTAAAAATATTTAACTTATTAAAACTTGTTTCTCTAAATAATACATCTTAGAAACCACTTGCTTTTAAACTTCAAACTTCACTTGTGATTTGAGTAATGAGAGTCTCTTAGGAATGTATAGTGTAATTATAAGTTAGTAGGGGAGATTCTTTTGAATGTTTCACAATCATGAACTGCAGATGAAACATTCCCCGCTGTGATTAAAAACTTTACTGCTAAACTTACACTTCAACATATTCTAAAACATGTTCTAAACCCCAATGCCTCATATTTAATTACATGTGTCTTCTGTATTTATTTATTTGTATGTTTTTTAAGATTATTCTTAGCTAGAATTTATCTACTTACTAGGGTCTCAGTAATGTTATTTAGACTTTATTCTGGAGTTGAGATACTTTTCTATACATATTATGACTCTACAATTAGGCCAATGAAAATTGATGATATCTGGGTATATATTGGTAATTATTTGAATAGGATTTGATTGCTTCTCCTAAAAGGATTAAAAGGGGAGTTCTTGATAAGCAGTTTGAGCATCTTTATCATAGTTAAAAATCAGGATTTATGACAGCAGGATGGTTTTGTTCTGTTTTGAGAGAGAGAGAGAGAGAGAGAGAGAGAGAGAGAATGCACACACGCACGTGAATGTAAGTGGGGCAGGGGTAGAGAGAGAGAGTAGGAAAGAGAATCTTAAGCAGGCTTCATGTTCATCATGGAGCCTGACACCAGGCCCAATTTCATGACCCGGAGATCTAGCACCTGAGATCATGACCTGAGTCAAAATCAAGAGTCAGAAGCTGAACTGACTGAGCCACCCAGGCGCCACAACATTAGGATGTTTCAAGAAGGTGTATTACTTCAGTCTTACTTTTTTTAACTGATGTTCCTCTGGAATGATGTATATTCTAGTTTCACTTAATCAACATTAAACAACTGATTTTCTGTCACTGTAATACACTGATTAGATCTGTTAACATTATTTCAAAATAATACAATTTATAAGAATTTTACTAGTTTTAAAGGGAAATAGAGATCTTTTAGGAAATGAGAGTCTGAGTTGGCATAAGTAGCTTTCCATTTTAGAATACTGTCAAAATCAAACATGTTGGAATTATGCTGTTGTGCTCTGTCTCTTTTGGGGTTATGTGTGACAACTTGTACTGATTCAATACCTTGGATTTACTTTATAGGTCAATATGTATCACTGCTGGTGCCAATCAATCTTTTTTACACTGTGTGAAACTCCTACATTTTGGGGGACTACTTACTAGAATTTCACTTTCTTGCATTTTTTTCCCACTGTTTCTTATACTGGTAGAAACAAGAACATATTCATGTTTTGGTGACATAAATTATATTTATATTGCCTCACTTAAAAAAATAAAAATTAGATACAACTCATCATATTTACCCTTTTGTTTCATCACTACCTGTGTGTATTACCCATACAATTTTTTTTGAGCAATGGTATTCATCATTTTTTATTTCACAAATGGTTTCATCTTACTGTAGTTATAATTCTTTTTCATAATAACTGTGTTGTGATGCTCAGGATGTCACAATTTGGATGTAGAAGTCTTTGCAACTTCACTCTTGGAAAATAAAAGTGGAACTCTGGCAGTTATACAGATTTACAAAAATCATATCTATGGAAACTTGACTGATTTTTCCTTAATTGAGAGACATGTGTAAGAGATATAGATTGGAGACTTCTTGCTTGCTGAATTTTGTTGTTCCAAGTCATTTCATGGGTGACTCTGGGTCTTTGTACTAATGCTCTTGGGGGCAAAAAGTAGATATACAAGTGCTTAAGAAAGTCTGTTAAGGGAATAGAAAGTGATAATTTTAACTAATTCATTGTCATAGGAAAACACTAAAAGTTAACTTAGCATGTTTGTTCCTATTTTTAGAAAATAACCATTTAAATACTATTCTATATATATCAACTAGCCATAAATATTCTCATGCTAAAGGAATGGGCTATTTTGCCATATTATGAAAGCAGAGGGGAGTTTTTATTTTTAAGATTTTTATTTGTTTTTAATCCAGAGTATGAAATTCAATACAAGTTCCTATATTTTATGTTTAAATTCCATCTCCTAAATTCCTCTAATTTTCTCTTAGGTCTCTTAAATTATCATGTATCAAGGGTGCAAATTCTTTAACGTGCATTATGAGAATTCTTCGTGACAGAACACAATGGCAGCTCTTCTTGAAATATAATAACCTGATCAAAAATTGTCTTTGCATCTCCTTAGAAGGAGTGAGTCTTGATTTATTTAATGAGTTTATCGAGAGCCTCTTTCACATCCTTATTCCTCAGGCTATAGATCATGGGGTTCAACATGGGGAATACCACAGTGTAAAATGTAGAAACTATTTTGTCCCTGTCCAAAGAATAGCTAGATTGGGGACGAGAATAGATGTAGAGAATGGAGCCATAGAACAAAGTTACAGAGGTCAGGTGGGAGGAACAGGTAGAGAAAGCTTTGAGGCGGCCCTGAGTGGAACGGATCCTTAAGATGGTGGCAATGATGAACAGGTAGGAAGCGAGGATGAGTACTGTGGGAGTGATGACATTGGAGGCCAGGAGGAAGTACAGCACAATCTGGTGGCCATCTTTTTTGCCACAAGCCAACTTCACCAGGGGAAGCAAATCACAGAAAAAATCATCAATGACATTGCCACTACAGAAGTTCAAGACAAAAGTTCTTTTGGTGATAATAGAAGAGTTAATAAAGCCACCAAGGTATGTGGATGCTACCAAAGATGCGCATAGCTTTATGGACATAGCCTGAGAATAAAGCAATGGCTTTGAGATGGCCATGTAGCGGTCATAAGCCATGACGGCCAACAGGTAACACTCACTGTATGCCAGCCCAGCAGAGAAGAAGAATTGAGAGACACAGCCAGCAAAGGAGATGCTTTTGTCTTCAGAGATGCAGGTCATGAGGATCTTTGGGGTGTAGACAGAGGAATACCAGAGATCCAGAAAAGACAGATTCCCAATGAAAAAATACATGGGTGTGTGCAGCCGAGAGTCGTTACAGATCAACATCATGAGGGTGGTATTTCCTACCACAGTCAGAGAGTACACACCAAGGAATACCACAAACAGGACCAGCTGCATCGTTGGGTCTGTGGTGAAGCCCACCAGAATGAACTCAGTCACTGTATGATTGCTTCTCTCCATGACTCATCTAAGAAGAGAGAAAAATAGATTTCAGCTTGCATTATTGTTCTGAATAAATGGAAAATATATTGAATAAATAAATTATATATACTAGAGTTTAGTTTTTAATTTTCATTTTTTTAAATCTCTTGACCCTTTCTCTTCCATGGACTCCAGACTCACAAATCCAAATCCCTACTTAATATCTTTTACAGGAGGTATACTGGACATTTCAAAAAGTACTGAATTCCAGCAATCTTTGCTCATCCTGTTTTTCTCTCAGACTTCTCCACTGCGGTAAATGGCATATCCTTGTTTAGGGAAAATCATTTACTGTTCTTGACTCTTCTCTGGGTTTTACATTGTGACTGACTAATCAGCAGCATCTTCATTCTACCCTCATAATATATCTAGAATCTGAAAAGTGTTTCTAAGCTCCGGTGATTGCTAGACTAAAACCACTGTGATCTTCCATGGGTGTTACCACAGAGCTTCTAATGGTCTCCTTGCTTCCTCCCTCCTTCTATCCTTACCCCACTTGGGTCTCTGAACAAGGCAGGCAGAGCGATCCTGGTAAAAGACCAGTTAGGTCATGTTCCTCTTCTACTTCAAACACTCTGATGACTTCTCAGCTTATTCAGAGTAAAGCCAAAATCCTTACTAAAGATGGACAAGCTTATTGCCTCTCGGCTTCTGACTCCTACTGTCCACTGCAACCAAGCCACCCTCCTTTTAATTCTTAGAATAAACAGGCATACTTGGAGGATTTGGAATTACTTCTCCTTATGGCCAGGATGCTCTTCCTCAGTCTATCTTTAGAGCAAGCATTTTCCAAGTCTTAATCGCCACTAGTATTACCCCCTTTCAGATGTTCCTGATCACCATATTGCAATCTACTCCCCTGGCATTTCTTATATCCCTTTTGTGCTTTACTATTCTCCCTAACACTGCTCATTATCTAATATCATGTACATCTTTTCTCTTCACTATAACGTTGTTTTCAAAAAGGAAATAACAATCCAAAGAAAGGGTCTTTTGCTCCCTAGGAGAGCAAATCAAGATTTAATTACAGTTTCAATATATCCTAGAAATGTGATCTTTAAATTAAAAAAAGAAAAATTAATGTTATTCTTGAGAGAGAGAGAGAGAGAGAGAGAGAGGGAGAGACAGAGCATGAGCGGGGAAAGGGCAGAGAGAGAGAGATACTCAGAATCTGAAGTAGGCTCCAGGCTTGGAGCCCTCAGCACAGAGCCTGACATGGGGCTGAAACTCATGAACCATGAGATCATGACCTGAGCTGGAATCGGAGGCTTAAAAGACTGAGCCACTCAGGCGCCCAGGAATGTGATCCTTTAATAGTCATTCTGAAATTCCCTGATCAACACTAGTGAAGTCATCTGCATGATAAAAACCCAGTTTTTCCCTTTTCCCAAAAAAAGGTGTTCTGGCCTAAAACAAGCCTTTCTTTTCTTCTGCTAATAATGTCCTTGCCCCACCCTCCTTCCTAAAAAAAAAAAAATGTTCCATTCTGTGCAGCTCCTGGGAGCCTCCCGCTACTTGCTGGTTGGGCTGCTCTTTGATTCATGAATCATTTGATAAAGCCAATTAGATCTTCAACTTTACTCAACTCAATTTTTTTTCTCAACAATATACCCTTTCCTGCCTTTTTTTGATGGAAAAAATATATCAATTCAATGTTTATCTCATCTTAATGAGTAGGTTATTATGAAAATTTATTGCTGTTTGTTTTAAATGTGCCACTTAATACAAATGGAGAACAATCACACAGCTGGGCAAAATTTTTGAAAACAAGGATCCATGAGAACTAAAAGGCAGTTTCCTGTGGGAAACACTTGAAAACTCCTAGACTTAATCTTCAACTTTCAACTTTTTTTTTTAGTTTATTTATTTATTTTGAGAGATGGAGAGACAGAGGGAGAGAGAGAATCCCATGCAGGCTCAGGACTGTCAGCACTGAGCCTGAGGTAGGGATCGAAGTCAAGAACTGTGAGATCATGACCCGAGCTGAGGTCAGATGCTTAAGTGACTGAGCCACCCAGGTGCCCCTCAACTTAATATCTTCTAATTCAATTGTTTTCTCATTGTCATAATTATTTCAGAATTTGATTATTTCTAAAACTAATGGTGAACGATTTTTAATATTTTACTCTGAGTCAAGCACTGTTGTTAGTGTTGCATGTACACATTATTATTTACACATTATTATTTTACACATTCCCCTAACATCCACCATAGGTATATTGAAAGATTAATAGCAGTAATTTACAGATGACCAAATTCAGCATAAATAAATAGCCCATAAGTATATAATTAGTAAGTGGTGTTGTCTTACTCCAGAGACCACTAAGCCATCTCCGTTCATATTTGAGATTAGGTTAACAGTTGCTTGTGTGATCTGTAGGTCTCTCTCTTTTTGGTTATAACTCCTTAACTCCAAACCAATAGGATAATGCTGACAGATTCACATGCTGTCACAGGAAAATACCTTGTACATATGGGGTCAGATAAATGCTCCTAAGTAATACCCAAATCATCTAGCAGAGTCCTTTATCTTATATTTACAGGCAAGCCTGATTATGAGCATAGAAACAATCTACTTACCTTGCCCACTATGAAGACACTTACCTGAAACTCACAGTCACAGCCAACAAAGGACCACATTTGGATCCAAGTGTCTTATATTTGCTAAGGATCCCTAGTGTGTGATTGCTCAAGCACCTCAGGGGTTTAGGCTTTGAAAGTGCCTAAAAAGGCAATTAACCAGAAAGCATACTAACTTTATGCAGTAGATTCTTTTCTTTAACTTTTTTTAATGTTTATTTATTTTTGAGAGAGACACACACACACACACAGAGCATGAGTGGGGGAAGGGCAGAGAGAGTGGGAGACACAGAATCTGAAGCACATTCCAGGCTCTGAGCTGTCAGCATGGAGTCCATTATGGAGCTCCAACTCACAAACTGTGAGATCATGACCTGAGCCCAAGTCGGATGCTTAACTGAGTGAGCCACCCAGGTGCCGCTTCATGCAGTAGATTCTTGCTCAGTGCAAAAAAGAGAAAGTGATTTTAAAAGTAATCATAATTATTGTGATATTTTGAGAAACTATTCTTTGCAAAACACCTTCATGGAAACTTTAATTGATTGTCAAAAAACTTTATGGAGTAGGTGTTACAGTTCCTATTACAGACAGGAAAATAGATCCAGAATTCTTAATTATCTTTCCCATGGCAAACTTAGAAGTAAATGCAGTCAGGATTTAACTCAAGGCAGCATGATTATAAAGTTCATAGGCTTTCCCCTATACCAATGCATACTTTGGAGAAACATAATCTTTGAGTATCTATTCAGTTATGACCATAAAGCTTTAGAAGAGGACTCCTTATCCCGAGTGTTTATACAGATGGATTTTTGCAACAAATATACCCAGTGTCATTTTTTAACAACTTGTTAACCAATTTTTAAATGACATGAAAGGTGTCATATTGTATTGTCCCTAAAAGCAACATGTCAAGGTTTTCCATTATCATCATAACAATATTTACTGAATATTTAGGGTGTCCGAGGCACTCCACTGAGTGTTTTATTTTATTTTTTAAATTTGTTTAAGTTTATTTATTTATTTTGAGAGAGAGACAGAGTGAGTGGGGGAGGGGCAGAGAGAGAGGGAGAGAGGGAATCCCAAGCAGGCTCCACACTGTCAGTGCAGAGCCATATGTGGGGTTCGAACCCATGAAAGGTAAGATCATGATCTGACCTAAAACCAAAAGTCTGATGCTTAACCAACTGAGCCACCCAGGGACCTCTCCACTGAATGTTTTAAAAGTCATGTCAGTTTAACCTTCATGATGATCTTGTGAAGTAGGAGTGACTATTATTCCCATTTTACAGATGAGCTATTTGAGATAGAGGAATGAGTGTACATATTTTGTTCAAGGTCACAACATTTGAGGCTTACAGAGCCAAGATTCAAGTTCTCTTATTGCATATCATCTGCCCCCAAACCTACATATCTATATAGGATTTACTATGTTCTAGATGCTCTGCCAGGCACAATGGACAAGAGAGAGAACTAAGGCATGGACCTGATTTCAGAAAGGTGTAGTTTATTGGGAGAAACCCAATCTTTGAAAACAAAGATACACTATAGGTTTGATTGGATTATCTATCATAACTGATAGTGGGAGGTAGCAGAGCTTGCTAGGGGCAATGGGGGAAGTGTTGTGTGTGTGCTATGGTAAGTTTTGCACATGAGGGAGGAACACGTTTCTTGGTTGAAGATGCATACAGAGTTACCAAGTGTGAGGAAGGGATTTATGGCAAAGAAAAAGAAACTACAATCATCAAGGTATAGAGGTAGGGCATGGAATGGAGAGTGGAAAAATTGTTCAAAGTTTGTCAGATCTATCCAGAATACAGAGTGTCTTTGTTGGAATGATGTTATATGAGATTGCACAAGGCTTCTAATGCCACACTCAGAACATTCTTGAAGACAATGGCTTAACCTGGACCAACATTAAAATACTTAAAATGTTAGAGGCTGTGGCAAAAACTTGGTGGTGTTAGGGAAGCAACTAGCCCTGCCCAAATCAAAATGTGCCCAGCAAGTATGAATAACGAATGCATAGATACTTCACTACACCCATAATTCAAGATCAGAAAAATGAGGAGAGGGTGGCCCTCCTAAAAATGAAAGTGATAAGGGGATTATAAAGCAAATCAGTAGGCATGGCTGAGTCAACACTCAGTGCCTCTGACTCTATATTCTGTGTTCTTTCTACTACAGCAAATTCCTGCTAAACATTCCCCCACCATGACAAAATTCCTCCTTTTAGGCATTTTTGCTGTTAGTCATATCATGAAGAGAAGGGGAAAATAACTCTTGACTTCCCAAACCTCATACCCTAACCCAACCAGTTCTCCCATAAAGATGGCCGGTAACCTAGTGAGATGGGGCATAGGAGGAAAGGGGACAGTTTCATAGTGCAGTGGGACATTCGTACCCCAAGGGAAACCTTTTGACTAGGGATGTCTACGTTCCTTCCCATGAACTCTGCACACTCACATATGTGGACATGCTGCATTTACAGTTCAAAGGATGTTCAGTTGTGAGATATTTGCACTTGTTCTTCATTCTACTTAGAACATTCTTTTGCTTCCTTTAGTTGTTCAAATTATATCACCTTCTCAGAAAGGTCTTCCTTGATCACTTTCTTCAAAATGTGCCCTGTCCCCTCCCCGCCGCCAGCACTTTCTATCCCTTACCCTGCTTTATTTTTCAGAGGAATTACCATCTGGGTTACCATATAATCAACTATTTTATTTCCTGTCTGTCTCTTTCCACTAGGATGTGAATACAAGAAGGGCATGTTCTGTTGCTTGATTTCTTTCACTGCTGGATGCCAGTGCTTAAAACAGTATCTACCACAGAGAAGGCATGAATAATAATTTGCTGAATAGATGAGTGTAGACACACTGCTCTAATTCTCAAGAAGCATGTCTGTTAAACCCACATTCCAGTCTGCCTTAATGATAGCACGAAGCCTTCAAGGACTTCTTTGTCATTCCACATTACTTGTAATAACAGAAATCTCTGAATATTCTGTGCTATTCACAGGTATGCACAAGAAAAACCAAGGACAAATCATCAAGAATACACAGTCTGACCACTGAAATACATTAATTGCACTTCAAAATAGAGTGTATTTGTGAGGGTTTTTGAAATACATACATTAATTGCACTTCAAATTGCACTTCAAAATAGAGTGTACTTGAGAGTGTTTCCATTTAAGCAGCAAATTACTTCATATTGAAGAGCTATGAGGAGGCATATCTTGGAAATGAAAAGTGGCCACGATTGGAGGGTGGTTGAAGCAGAGACATCATTGGGCCTTTGGGCTGATGACGGGGATTCAAGTTTGATCTTACTGCTTATAGTTTTTGGAAGACCTTACACGAGTTACTGGCTTATGTTAAACCTTGTAAAACAAGACTTTTAGATAGGGCTGTTGTAAAGACTGAAGAATATAATGTTTTTAAGCTAATATTGGAAGGCTGGGCACAGGAAATATGCTTATGAAGTCAGTGGCCGTCCAATTCAGAGAACTTTACTGTCAACGGCTATAGAGCTCAGCTGTAGCTTCCCTTAGACATGCAAATTTTAGTAAATCAGCTCTTATTAAAATGCCATTATTAGAACTTATTAGAACTGTTGTTGGGACAACAGTCCTACTTTACAGTGGTGTGAAGATTAAATGAACTAATATATATTTGTGCAGAGCTATCTTGCAGGAGAGTGTATTTTGGGAAGCAATATGGGCTCTTTAGCATGAAATATGGGGTCATACAGACTTGAGCTGAGTTCTGATTCCAATACTTCATAACCTGGTTATCTTTGAACCCTTAGCTAATCCTCCTGAGAATCAATTTCCTCATGTGTAGTATAATGCACTTTTTATCTGAAATAATGCATTTTTATAAGATTGTGGAGATATTTATGAAACACAATGTATTTTTAAGGAAGGTATTTGACATCCAATAATGGCTATTAGGTGTTGAGCATTAAATATTATATAGGTTATTGATGTCATATGATTGTGAAGTAGTTGAATTGTCAATATTATACAAAAGAGTGAAGATAATACAACGGGTGGCAATACAGCCCCTTGTTACCTTTGCTGTTTTCCTCTGCTACTCAAACATACTCTTCCTTGGCACTAACCTCTCTTGATGACTCTGATTGTCCTCCATGGTGCCCCACCCCATCTTCTGCTGATTTCTTTATTTCTCAGTCTTACGTACCATTGCTCTAACAATAATTATGGATGTTTTGGGTCTTTGGTATCTTTTAGAACCTGAACTCTGTGGATCTTGAAAATACTGAAATTCACAACACAAACATGTACTACAAAATAGTGCACATATTTCCATTGTGTTTCTCTGGAGACTAAACATGGACTTTAGGTCACAGGTTCAAGTTTTACTTTAAGACAGGAATTCTCTGCTAGTCAGTCTTATGCAGAGGCTATGGCAAGCTGCCAGTAATCATAACCTGTTGTCTGACATTCTTTTTAAATGTATCTTCTGTCTTTCCATCCCCTGGGACAAACATAAATTTTAAAAGAAATTAAACTCCTCATGATTTGTTTTGAACCCTTGTCTAGGGGGCTCTCTTAGTCTGCATCTAGGGCTCTTGAAGTCCTCACAGAAACTTACTTCTTTATGAAAGACTCTCAATAGCTATTTTTTTCCCTTTTGTGTCAATTGTCTAGTTCTATTTTCCATTCCTTCCTTTATTGCAAATTGCCCTTTCTCACCACAAATAGGAGAAAAAGCGAAGTCTTTTTTTTTTTTTCCCTCTAGCTGTTTTAGAAACTGCTATAAGATGATGGTAGGGCATGAAAATGACGCTTTGGATCTCCTGCCATGTATAACAGACTGTAAATGGCTGTTGAACTGTTGTGGGAAAAAAACAAATTTCTATGACACCAGTAATAACTGAATCCCACAACTTATCAAAACGCATGGCAAGGCCTTATTCCAACATTCTAATATTCAAGTCAGCTAGTTCTTGAATTTTCTGTAATAGTTAGTAAATCCTGTTAAAAGAAAACCATAGGCCCAAAATAGAGTCACTTATGTTAAGGCCCCATGTCAGCAAGCAAGATTTGATACCTAACCTAACTACAGTTTCAACTCTACTGCCCCTGAATCAGAAGGTAATCTTTAACTAGTCAGTGTGCTAACCTGGTCAGCATTAGTGAGATACTCCTCCAGATAGACTCCTTCTTTCCATTCCCCTTACGAAGGTGACCTTGCCTAAAACAATATATTCTTTGCTAATAATGTCCCTTTTCCACTTCCTTTCTACTTTTAAACACTTCTTTTTCTACAGCTTGACAGAGGTCCTTTTTATTTGCAAGGCGGTATGCTGCCTAATTCATGAATCATTTAAGAAAGCTGATTTGATCTTTTAAATTACTCAGTTAAATTTTTGTTGTTTAATAATCTCAAGTGTTTTATATCTATGGAATTCCTCATGGTTTTGAAGCTTGGGAGAATGGCAAGCAAAGCAATTAAAACTATGCATGGACAAAATCAGGTCAATCTTATTTAATAAAGACTTGAAAAGGTTTTGTTTAGAGACTGCAATTCCCCAGTAATAGATTTATTTGACCATAATTTTCCTTCACATTCTATATTGAGTTTTGCTGAATCTATCCATATATGTAAAATAGATATGTATCCACATATATATAATTGATTACTTACAAACACACAGGTACTGATTTTGTAAGCAGCAGAAGTTAGGTCCCCAGAAGATGAAAGACAGGCATAGCTTTATTGACATAAGAAAAGTCATTGTAGGCCTCTGGCCATCTTGTGAAAGAATCTATAAGTCATTCTGTTCTGCTAAACAGTCATTATCAGGCCAGGAAATAATTTAACTATGCCAGGGACAACAAATAAGTGGTAAAACTCCCAGTGCTGATTCAAAAGTGAAGATTTCCCTGGTGTATACTTTCAGGTTATCTTTTCAGGATCTGATCCCTGTGAGCACTCAGATAACCTCAGATACCCGAGCAACTGGAGCAAGTGTATCGATGATGCAGACCTTTGCTGGCTCTTGTGAGAGTGACCTGGACTCAATCATCTTAAGATTGTCATCTCCCCCAGTTCCATGTAGAATTCCGCATTGCAGAAGCCCCTTGGTGAATATGTAAGCACCCTTAGCTTACAACGTCTCCATTCTTATAATTCCAGGAGGCACTGCTTTGGGAAAGATCCCTGGTGTTCTCCTTTACTTGTTACAAATAAAACCCTTCATTTACCAAATTCTTACAAATAAAACCCTTTCTTTTATTTACAAATAAAATCCTTCCTTTCTTTCTTCAGCTTTGCTGTGTCTTTTGGCCTCACACCCACCAAGTAGCTAACGCAGTTTCGGGTAACAATATTTCTGTAGGCTACTAGGGCATTATCCATTTTCCTTTCTACATGGACTGGCATCCTTTGCCACCTACCTTCTGCTCCAGGAGACCAACCTGCATGAACTGTATCAGATAATTTGGCCATTGGGGGAGGAATTAAAAGGAGAAAAAAAGATGGTTTAGAATGTGTATTCCCAGACTCTGTCCCTGCACAGCCAACTGAGGCCACATTAATCTCTAGACTAATGCCACAGCTTTTATCCCATCTTCTTCACCACAAAATCTCTCCCTCCCTCTCTCTCTGGGTTCTGATAACTGCTCTTTCCCCTTTTCCCTTCAGGCCTGCATGTAGTAAGATGTTGTGTCAAAGGACTAGTCTGTCCTTGGTGATTTTTCCATACTCCATTCACATCTTTATAAATGGTCCCTTTATTAAGTCCTCTTCAATTTAAGTGGGCCATCTGTTTCCTGATAAGACTCTGACTGATACGGTAATTTATAGGAGTAGCCTAAAATGAAACCCTTAAACTAGTCTCTGGGATTAGTTTGATTACATATTTAAAGAATGCGCAGCTATATCATTTACAAGGGAAACGAGACACTGGTAAACCATGGCACATAGTGGCATCATGATAATTTTTTTATTTTTTTATTTAAATTTTAGTTATTTAACATGAACAATATTGGTTTTAGGAGTAGAATTCAGTGGTTCATCATGTACATTCAACCCCAGTGCTCATCACAACAAGCACCCTCCTTAGTACCTGTCACCCATCTAGCCCATCTCCCACCCATCTCCCTCCAACAACTCTTGGTTTATTCTCTATCATTAAGAGTCTCTTGTGGTTTGTTTCCCTCTCTATCCATCCCCACCACATATGCTCAGCTGTTTTGTTTCTTAAATTCCACATAATGAGTGAAATAATGTTCTATTTGTCTTTCTCTGACTGGCTTATTTCATTTTATCTTAGAGCTAAGTAATATTCAATTATATATATATATATATATTTTTTTTTTCTTTATCCATTCATCAGTGAATGAACATTTGGAACATTTGGGCTCTTTCCATAGTTTGGCTATTGTTGATAATGCTGTTATAAACATCAGGTGCAAGTGACCTTTTGAATCAGTGTTTCTGTATCCTTTGGGTAAATACCTAGTAGTGCAACTGCTGGATTGTAAGGTAGTTCTATTTTTAGTTTTTTGAGGAAACTTCATACTGTTTTCCAGAATGCCTGTACCAGTTTGCATTCCCACCAACAGTGCAAGAATGTTCCCCTTTCTCCACATCCTCACCAGCACCTGTTGTTTCTTATTTTGTTAATCATCACCAGCAATGTCACAGCTTGAAGTGCAGTAGAAGAGCAATTCACTGAAAAATCAATTGGTTTAGGATTGATCACAACCACAATAACATTGATTGGAAAAATCATAGGGTCTTTTGAACCAAAAATTGTGATCACCTGACTATAAACATGAAAGGGCATTTGGAAAGCCTCCACTGTAGGTTTGAAGGAGTTTCCCAACTCCATTAGTTCTTTAGGAAAGATATGGTTGAGGTTCAAGCCAGGGACTGATTGGGAGGACTGCAGAGAAGCAATACCAATGACACTGATCTTTGAACAACATAGTTTTGAACTGTGTGGGTCCACTTAAAATGCAGATTTTTTTCAATGAATACAGGACAATGCTGTGAATATATTTTCTCTTCCTTGTGATTTTTTTCATAACATTTTTTCTCTAGCTTTATTGTAAAAATACAGTATCAAATACATAGAACATACAATATATGTGTTTATGTTATCACCAAGGCTTCCAGTCAATGGCAGACAATTAGTAGGTAAGCTTTTGAGAAGTCAGAAGTTATAAACTGGTTTTTGATTATGTGTGGGTCAGTGCCACTAAACTTTGTGTGGTTCAAGGGTCAACTAAATGCTAAACATTGCTAGAGATTTTATGGTAAGCTAAGATAATTGATGGAGGGAAGCATTGTGACCATTAAACAATGGGATAGTGATTTTGGGCAGACAAGGACAGAGCCAAAAACAAAAACCCTTGTCTGAAAAGACAGTCGCTAACTTTGCCCACTTGAGGGAAATAGTTGTTTTCTGGACAAGTTTTCCAATGACTGCGCGTAAGAAGTTGCCTTAGAAGGGCACCTGGGTGGCTCAGTCGGCTAAGCATTGGACTTTGGCTGAGGTCATGATCTCACAGTACGAGCCCATGTCAGGCTCTGTGCTTACAGAGTCTCTCCCTCTCTCTCTCTGCCCCTCCCCCGTTCAAATGCTCACTCTCACTCTCGCACTCTCTCTCAAAAATAAATAAATGAATAAATAAGTAAATAAACAAACATAAAAAAAAAAGAAGTTGCCTTATGGACTTATGTAATTCTCAACATCCAACTTCACCACACCACATTGACTCTGTAGTGAAAGTTAAATAACATTAACCCAGATGAAGAAATCAAAGACTTTCTCTTATAGGAAATATACACTAAGAAATTTATATGATCTTCCCAATCTGTATTGGCACAAATTCAGGAAGTATGTATGAGATTGGGTTCTAAAAGTGATAAACCAAGGAGAATGGAATGTAAAGATTAATTAAGCCAAATTTATAAGCACAAGTGCACCCATGAAGGATTCAGGAATTCATTGTGTTTCCTCAAGAACGCTAGGAATTTATGGTATAATTACTCAATAGAATTGATTTTTTTTGCACTGATTACTTACTGAAGACAAGACATTCCCAATGCAGTGATGACAAAATATGTGGTTAACATCAATACCATAGGCTTCATTTCTTCATAATGTCTATATTTAGTGTTTTAACTTCCTAAGATTACTTATATGCTTATTTGTAATCTTTTTATGTTGTAATAAACTTATTTGGAAATTTCCTCAAGGTAACTTTACAAGATAAAAATCAATAAAAATACCATCTCAGGCTGGCAGTCATTTCTTATTTGGAAAACAGAACAGTTTTCCTAAAGTAAATAAGACAGGAGAAACGTCAAATGATTAATTTTCCTCTTTTATCGTTAAACTTTTAATGTCAATATTTCTTTTCAAACAGAAGTTTTGGTATTTTTTTGCTTATTGGGTTTTTTTTTTCGCAAAATGATACTCTTCCTAAAATTATTTTTTCAATTCTCAGCCAACATTAAATAATCCATTTTATGTTATTATTATGCATTAGGTTAATACATGAGAATTATTCAAGAACAATTTAATCTTATAATAATTTTTTTTTTAGTTAGTAAGATCTTCATCTGTTAAAGATTGAACCTGCAGAATTAAATTTCCATTTAAGAATTATTATCTATTCAGAATACCAGAAGTACCCCTTTCAATTGGTATTCTCTGGTATTATACCTGTTACTGATTATTATTAGTATTCATCAGTGCTGATTTTTTCTTTCTGATCTTTGTACAGCTCCCAATTTTACTGGCACTATTTGGAAAACATAGATATTTATACTTATTATTTGCTGCTTATACCAATAAGACATGGACATATTGATATTTATTTGGATTCCTATATATTTCAATGTATTTCTCTCTCTCTATTTAATCATATTGCTACTTTTAAAAATCCAGTCAAAATGAATATTTCCCCTTCTTTTGTTTTATCACTACCTTCTTTTTTGTTTTTAATTTTTTTAATGTTTATTCATTTTTGAGAGAGAGAAAGAGAGAGAGACAGTGTAAATGGGGGAGAGTCAGAGAGAGGGTAGACACAGAACTTTCAGCAGCCTCCAAGATCTGAGCTGTCAGCACAGAACCCGCCATGGGGCTCAAACTCACCAACCATGAGATCATGACTTGAGCCGAAGTTGGACACTTAACGGACTGAGCCACCCCAGCGCCCCAATATCATAGACTCTCTATATACACTTCTCTGTTTATGAGAATCCTGGACTCCTTAGATTTCATTGATTCATTATGTTGCAATAAAAAGTATACTATTTTGGTTATTATCATGATTTTTCTTTGATATGCTGAATGCCATAACTTCAACCATACAGGACCCTTTAAGTCGGTTCCTTTTGTTCCTGTCCTTATTGTTTTAGAAGCATCTATGTTTTCTAGACACAACAGAATATTTTAGGCACAAGTTATTTATTTTCTCACTGTAAAACATAGACTGTCCTCTAAGAGTTACTAATTCTTAGGTAGGCAGTAGTATTAAGGATACAAATTCAGGTCTTAAGTGTGCGAAAGTCATGCAAAATATCAAGCACAACAATGGATCATCTTCTCTGAGGATAGAAAGAGTGGTGGTCTGAGGTGTCTCTATACTGTTTCATTAATTTTTGTATATTGATTTTTTTTATCCTGAAGCTTTATTAAAATTTTGTAATAGTTCTAACAAGTTTTTGATGGAGTCTTTTGGGTTTTCTATATATAAGATCACGTCATCATGCCATCAGTAGGATCCCATATTGCTTCAAAAAACCTCCAGAATTTATAATAAGTTTTTGTGCTGACCATGGACCCATACAATGTACATATTAATGTGAGAAAACTTTCAGTGCTTTTCGTATCATTTATGAACTACCCAAACCTAGGAAAGCGATGACACCTTCTGGATTTCAGTCTAGTGGAATTCTCTGTTTCCCAGAGTTTTGAGGCTAAAATATATGGTAGCAAATCTGTCCCACGTATTGTTTTTCCATTTGTGTCTTGAGTAGTTTCAGTTGCAATTCCAAAGCCAATGCACTTACAGGGGTTGATACCTGGTAGGGATCTACTTTGGGAGTCTCCAGCTTTATCAAAGCTAAGTGGAACTGGACATTCCAAAAAGCCTTGGATGAAGTACTTTTTAGAATGTTTTCAACAGCATTTCTTAAAAGTTGTAATACAGTAGAGAAAAAAGTGGAAGTAACAATATGAAACTCCCTAAGAGGTTGAATATTGTGGGCTTAGTTTTGTGTAAATCCATTAATATATCTTTTTTTCCCCAGTAAAAATATTGGAAAATCAGGTGTTAAGGACTCGCCTGGAGAGCTTTTAAAAATACTTATACCAGAGTCCTATTTGCAAGGATTATGATTTAATTGATTCAGGGTAGGTCTGGGCATTGATAACTAAATTAATAAATAAAGCCAAATAAACTATAACAGCCATTCAGGATTTGAGAATTAACAGATTAATTATGTTAATTAATGTGAAGGCATGATTTGACTCCGCTAGCTCTTTGTACATTGGAAGGACTTAACTAATGTTAACTTTCTACTTCCCTCCCTTTCTCCCGTCCTTCCCTGTTTTCTTCCTTTTTTTCTTCACTTCCTTCCTTTAGTTCCATAACAAGGGAGCAATGTAGTGGTCTAGATATTTTTGTGTCCATTTTAAAGATGCATAAACTGAGGCTCATGGATGTGAAGTGAGGTCACATTTAGAAGTCCCTACCCTGGCCCTACTGTTTTCCTATTAACAGTTTGTGTTTCATTGCTATGCAATAGTACATGGTTCCAGAGTTTGCTATGATCATGGAGAGGGGAACGTAGGGTTCAAATTTGCTATGTGGATAATTGAGAGTACACTAGCATCATTATATCTCAAAATTCTAGTATAATTTTGAGATTCCAGGAAATGACGTTGTGTTTGATCTTTGAACCCTGTATTTTACATTTTGCTCTTCTTGCAATGAATGTACTCATATTTATGATAATCAGTATTAGGCAGTACTGAAGGATGAGGACACCCTCGTCACTTGGAAGGGTCACTTTAACCATGATACAGGTTCATATGGAGAGGAGGGAAGGGACTGGGAGCAACCAACAAATGCATCAACTAGGAATCCCTCAAAACAAATAATTAAGCTTTAATTACTGACTGGGGACATTATCCCTCAAGAATCTCAAATTCAGCCTAAGGTCCTAAAGTGAGGAAACTCAGATGACTTAGGGATTACACTACATATGCATTCATCATCTTTATAAAAGGATTGGGTTAGATTATAGCACTATCTCTCATCATAAAAAAGAGATTTACTTTTACTTCCATGAAATTATATTTTTTGCACATGGATATCATGTCTGCTGCCTTTCATGGGTTTTTGTGTACATGAGTATTTGGTGAGGACATGTATGAAGTAGGCTATTGCTTTGCATTGGGTACAGCCTTCAGGTATGTTTTATCTGTTGTGCCTATGATTACAATTGTCTATTAGATGTAAAAAAATAGTAATAGTAAAATAAAACTCGCAGTTATCTACCTAGAAGATTTTGGAGTTAGGCAGATTAATGTACAAATTATGGCTCAGATAAATGCTCTGAGTGAGAAAGCTGTGTAGTTTCTCTGATCTTCAATTGTCTCATCTTTAAAATGGATAGAAATGCATTTTGGGGTTATTGTAAAGATGTAATTTAATATCAGCAAAGTACCTACAAATATTTGTCATGTAATAGAGAATTATAATACACAGCAACTAATATCATTTTCTTTTTTGGTGATTTTTTTCTTTCCCATGAAGAAGTTATTTTTGTTTTGTTTTGTTTTTATTTTTGTTTGCAGGTGGGGCAGAGGGGTGATTTAATTGCCTATACTGAAGATCACAATTTGTTAACTTGTGTTATTGATGTTTACTAACATGGTATTCTTGCCGGTGTGTGAGGTTGGCTTCCTCTCAGAGCATGGCCTTCTTGGACCCCTTGCTTTCATATTTTCCTCCTTCTTCTCCATGTTGCATCAAACCCAAATCCCCATTATTTGTTTAAAAGACTTTCTGAAAGGGATGCCTGAGTGGTTCAGTCAGTTAAGTGTCTGACTCTAGGTGTTGGCTCAGGTCATGGTCTCTGGGTTCATGAGATCAAAACCCATGTTGGCTCTGTGCTGACAGCATGGAACACACTTGGGATTCTTTCTCTCTCTCTCTTTCTGCCCCTTTCCTGCTTGTTCTCTCTCTCTCTCTCTCTCTCTCTCTTTCTCTCTCTCCCTCTCTCAAAATAAATAAATAAACTTAAAAAAATGCTTCGTGAAACTAATTTACATTACATGGTAAATTATCATCTACAGTGCAATTTGTAAACAATCTTAGTGATGCTTTTATAAAAATATGATTAATTCTTTTTCTAGTATATTTTTCAAAACTCACCGATGGAATCACTGGCAAAAATATTTAAGGTCTTCCTGGTTAGCTTTGCCTAATATTTTTCTTTAATGAGGTAGGAAACAGGATTATGATGCTATTTTTATTCTTAATTTTTTAACTTCTGAGTCTTTAATCTTTAGCAATAAATTTCGTTGAGGGGTGAACTGATAATGGATGAAAAGACATTACAAATTTTGGCAATACTACACACAATAAAGGGATTATATAGGTTTATGTATGTTCTAAACCTTTCTGCAGTGATGTAATAAATAACTTCCCATATAATTATGTTTAATAGTCTTTCCACTTTAAAAGCATAAATTTATTTATAGCCAATTGATTATAAGCCTGGAGTTTATATAATATTGTGAGCTATGATTTCTTAAGTTCTCACTATGTGTCAGATACTATGCTAAAACTGCTAAATGGACTTCATAATGTAATCATTAAGGTAATCCTACAAATTAGATACTAATATAGTGCCCACTTAACCTAGGAGGAAAAAAGAGGCTTAGAAAAGTTTTGAAACTTCCCTAAGTGACCCACCAGAGAACCAGTAGAGTCAGAATACATATTCTGGTTGTCTTTTTCCAGAACTGATTTTTACCCCTACACTTTGGTGCCTTGCGAAATTATCCCTGGAAAGGGAGGTATATATTATGAAAGACCAACAATATCATTGCTCCACATCAAATCTATCCTCCGAACTTAATAAACAATTTGGAGCAAACAATGTGTTCAGTTGCACAAATGATTTAGATTGCAAAGATTAAATATTTAACTTTTAAAAATCCTGAATTTATGAAGGAACATTAGATTTCTCTACTTTGGCATAAAATATATTTTAGATTTATTCCTGTGACTTGCAGAACAGAAAGAGTAGTCATTTTTCTGTGAAATACATAAAATGCCTGATACGCTGTGTCTATACGATGACAAAGTAACCTGAACTTGAGTAAAGTATAAGTTAGCACACATTGTACTTTCTTGGCATCAAGCCACATTATTTCTCTCTCCCTCTCCCTCTTTCTCTCTCTCTCTTCAAACTGAATTGATGGCTTTTGAGCCTTAGTATTGTTTAGAAAAAAAAGAAGTGATTTGGGAGTAAATGATTTTACTGGACTCTATTCTTTCACTAAAATTTTGGCTACCATGAGTGTGAATTTATTCTTAATCTGAGCTCAAGACATAAGAAAAATAAGAAATAAGAAGAGTTTATTTGAATTTTATCAACAATTTAATAGTGCTCATTATGTACTAGAGAATGGCAAAACATAACTAAACATGACAGGATCCCTAGAAGCCCCAAGTCAATTGGAGAGATAGATTCATAACTTTGTATTCACTCACATGTATAAGGACAACAATCAAAGTATGTTCAAAGGACGAAAATGGTTCAGCAGAGGGTTCTCTGATTAACTTTGTTCAGATGAATTAGATTAGGATGAGTTTCTAAGAGAACGTCATACATGCCTAGTCTTTAGAGGACTGAATAGAACTGAGTTTTCCAGGCAGAAAAGTTGGAAGGAGGCATTTAACAACAGTAGCTTTTTGCCTTGTGAGGTAAGACGGAGGTATGCAGTCAGCTAGGTGGTTGCCTGCTTGCTTGAGATGGCTGTATAGAATCTGCAGGAAATTACAAACTATTCAGGGCTTTTTCAACCTATATCTAATTGGGCGAGATTGCTTCATATTATAAGAGATACATTTATCTACAAAAGTGTCTTTATTCCTCCTTTCCTTGTAATGGATTTGCAGCTCTGTGTTCTGATAGGCATAGAAACAGATTTGTATCCTGGCAAGTGACAATTGAATGGGTTCTAACTTCTTTCAGTAGCTGCAGCCATCAAGTAACTCAAAATGCTGTTTGTGCTTGTTAAGGAACTAAAGGGAATGTCCTATTTTACTGAGTCTTCAAAATATAAAGTGTTTAAATGTTGAGCCAATATATTTATGTTCCTTTATGTAAACACAATTGTACACATACATACATGCCTAGGGAATCAGGACTATTACATTTGCTGTGGTTTTCTCACTGTAGATACAGCTATATTATACACATGTGTGTTGTATACATATTTGGTAATTCAGTGATTTAGGGCAAGCTGTTTACTATCTTAAAGACTTAGTCTCTGCAATTTAGGGGAGTAGATGAAGAATGCCAATGATTCATGACCTGTGCACTTAACAAGAATCCTCTAATGAGGACCACACAAATCATAATAGTTAATGTATATTGAGTTCTTACTATATATGTCTAACTCTGTTTTAGGTGCTTTACTTGCATTATCTCATTTATCTCATCCACCAATTCTGAGGAGTGTGCTTTTCCCCAGTCCCACAGATGAGGACAGTTGGGCACAGGTTGGTGTCATGAATTGTGCACGGGCATGTGGGGGACCCACACATGTCATCGTGCTCTCCAGTGGCAGACTGCATGCACCTCACTACTAGCAGTGCAATCTCCTGATTGTGTGCCACTTTGTCAACTGAGAAACTCATATGGATGTCATTTGTGGTCATAGTCACTTCCAAAATCACCAAAATGTTTCTTCCTTGCAACAGAACTTTCTTAGTGCTGTTTGAAGGTCCTGGAAGGAAGCTCTGAAACTCCTGCTCATTCCCTTTCCGGCTGCTCCAGGCAAAAACGGGACTGTGACCTGACTTCTCCCTCCTCTTTCCAGGTCCATACCTCCTTTATCCCTGGACTTCAGACTTTAGATAATTTAGTGTATCAGTTCACCGAATTACTTGATTTGAAAAGCTCTGATTTAAATCAAAATATAAGAAAGCACTTTAAAAGATATTACATGTGAATAGATACCATTTGAGAAAGGATGTGTTGCATAAAGTAGTCTTTTTCATGACCCACAACTACTTGGTTCTAGAAGGTCTTCCTGATAAGATTCCCCATGCTCTCAGGGATGGGGCTGTTTGCTTCATCATAACTTTCCACTGGACTCTGAGCTCTGAGACTTTTGAAAATGTCTATTGTGTTTACCAGTGTATGCCCAGCATCTGGTACATACTAGATTATCGTAAAAGCATTTTTGGAAAAAAAAAAAGACAAAAGTGAAAGAACAAATGAGTGAATGAATGATTGGGAGTCTTTTTCTGGCTACTGTAACTGTCCCTGCTTCTAGGACTCTTCCTTATCCCATATCTGCCTTAAGTCATGGCGTTTGATTTGCTCACAGCTGCAAGTCAATTAACCAAACATACTAACTTGGTGGATAAATACATTTAGAGTAAGTAAGCACAGGGTGGGGCTGAAGAGCTCTCAAAGAGTAGACCTGCTAACTTTAACTTGTCTGGATCCTTTTCATTAATATTATTTCTCTGAAACAATTTTTATTATAGAAATGAATTCTAGATAAATGTAGCATCACTGTACATTAGTAGAACAATTAATACTTGATGTTATTTGTGGATTGTCTCTTATATTTAGACATTGTCTTAAATTCTTTATACACATTATTTAATTTAATCTGCAAAAAAAATCATTTCTCCCATTTTTTAACATAATGAAACTGTCCAAGACTCCACAATATGGGGATGGTGAGGCCAGTAGAACTGGCCGTTAGTGTGATCCATGACTGGTTTTGTTGGTGGTGTGTGCAGTCTTTGTTCTTCAGGGTGTCATGGTGTCTAAGCAGGAGAAGCTTGCATCAGAGTGATACAGAAGAATGTATCTGCCATTCTGTTCCTGCCATTGCTTTTAGGTTAGCCCAGAAAGCTATGCCCTTCATTGTTTTTTGCTTAAGTTCTACATCATGCTGTTCTGTTGTTAGGTGTAGAGCAAAGACATAATCAGATTTTTTTAAAGAAGTGGGGAATGAGGAAGGCTTTGAAGAATGAGTAGGTTTTGAGCAGATTATGAACAGGCAAAAAAGCATATCCTTGGAAAAAATTCCAGTAAATCTTCTTAACTTAAACATTTGTTGAGTTTGAAAATCTTAACCCCATCAAGAGAATATGCCCCCCAAAAGTAGAAGAAAAGCTTTCCATTTGTCATACAACTCAGATACTCAAGATATAATTCCAGATCAAGATTTCTCTTTGCTTTCTTATTTATGTCTTGAGTTTCCAACACAGTGATATAGGACATTTGATGTTTGTCTTCAAGGGGATGGTTCTGTAAGAAGGGGGTGGCTTGGAAAATGAATATGATAAAAACAAACTTCACTGTGACTGAATTTGTGTTCCTGGGGCTCTCATCTCAGCCAAAGATGCAGCTCATTCTTTTTATTGTGTTCTTGTTTTTCTATTTATTAACAGTAGTGGGGAATATTATAATTATCACTATTATTCAGATAGAACCTCGTCTCCAAACCCCCATGTACTTCTTCCTCACTAATTTATCCTTTCTAGATATCTGCTACACATCCACCAATGTCCCACAGATGCTGTCCAACATGGTTGGGAAAAAGACCATCCCATTCTCTAGCTGTGCTACTCAGATGTACTTCTCCCTTTCCTTTGGAATGATTGAATGTGTTCTTCTTGGGGTCATGGCTTATGACAGATATGTAGCCATTTGTCACCCTCTTCATTATACTGTCATTATGAACCAAAGTATCTGTGTCCAATTGGCAGCCATTTCTTGGTCCAGTAGCTTCCTGAGTTCCATGGTTATCAATGTCCTAACCTTGAGTTTGCCCTACTGTGGGCCCAATGTCCTGAATCACTTTTTCTGTGAGGTCCCTTCTGTCCTGAGGTTGGCTTGCACTGACACCTCATTTACTGAGCTGGTTGTTTTTATCTTCAGTATTATCATCGTCTTCATCCCTTTCCTCCTTATTGTTGTTTCCTATGCCCGAATCCTTCTATCAGTTCTCAGGATACAATCCACCTCTGGAAGGCACAAGGCACTGTCCACCTGTGCCTCCCATCTGACAGTGGTGACCTTATTCTATGGAACTGCCATCTTCATGTACATGAGACCCCAGTCGAAGTCCTCCAGGGCTGGTGGCAAGATCATCGCAGTGTTCTACACTGTGATCACACCCATGCTCAACCCCTTGATCTATAGCCTAAGGAACCAAGATGTGAAAGGAGCTTTAAGGAGAGTTATTGCCAAGCAGAGGACATGAGGGGTCTTAATGGGACACTAAAGCTAACTGTTAATCTAAGATAACTGACCTCTGGATATGAAGTAAAACAATAAATAAGACCTTGAACAGTCAATGTTTGTCCTGCCATTCATGAAGGACACATAAAGCCAGCTGCAAACTCAGAAGGAAAAACATATTCCCCAAGGACAAATCACAGCTTTACTGTGTCAAAATAATTTCCTTCATTGAGTGACTATTTGCTTAACTCACTATGAAATTTTAGTTCTCTAAAATCATAGACTATCTGAAATTAATTGCTTGACATTATAACAATAAGATGAAGCATCTTATTCCTGTCTGGAGGATCTAAGACATCTTCATATAGAGAAACATTCTGAATTTTTAACTCAGGTGGAGAACTTCAGATGAGGGGTTTTGGATGAAACTTTTCACATCTGTCTTAATTTTGTAGTGTACAGGGAAACAAGACTGCATCTGCTTTGTGGTTTAGACCAGTTTTGACCCCTTTACATACAGCCTTGCTTTGTAACAAATATATCAAAATATTGCTTCATTTAAAGTTCATGCAGCAGCCAGACCATGCAGGGCTGAGATGACTGTGGTAAGGAGTTATGATCATGATTTATTCTTAGTAAAATGTATATACATATATATGAATATATACATTTATATACATACATATACACACATGCATTACATACATATATGAATATATACATTTATATATTACATTATATGTATACATATACACAACATAAATTTGTGGAAATAAATATTTCTTGTGTTTTGAAGCTTTAAAAAGAATTATTTTTTTTTAAATTTTTAATGTTTTATTTATTTTTGAGAGAGAGAGAGGGAGACAGACATCGTGAGCAGGGGAGGGTCAGAGAGAGAGGGAGACACAGAATCGGAAGACAGGCTCCAGGCTCTGAGCTGTCAGCATAGAGCCCGAAGCGGGGCCCGAACCCACCAACCGCTAGATCATGACCTGAGCCGAAGCCGGACGTTCAACCGACTGAGCCACCCAGGCACCCCTAAAAAGAATTATTTTTAAAAAATAATTATTCTTTGAATTAAGAGAGAAGAATATAATTTAGCATTATTATGCTTAATAAGCATAAATATGACCTTTGATTAATATGCTATTAAATTAGTTAGCTTATTTCTAAAATTTTCTCACTTATTTGTTTTATAATATAGAATAAAATAAAAGTGTAATTCCACTTTTACAACAACTAACATTCAACAACTAACATGCAACCATTTTGCCCATTTTGTCAGATAAAATCAGTGAATGAAGCATTTTTGATGGAATAGGTAAAGTAGACATCACTGGTTTAACATTGATTTTAAAAAGTGAAAAGCAAAATTACAAACCAACTAGTCAAATTCATTGCACAGCAGGGTGCCTTTTTGTTTATAAGCCTTATCATATAAATAACTTTAATTGTCTGAGTGCTTGAGACATGAGTAAGGATTAGAAACATATACTTCTAATCAACTTTCTTCTGAACACAAGTAAAATTTGAAATTCTCTCAAATATTATCAAATAAGAAATACATACTTAGTTGGCTATTTATGAATTAAAAACATATTAAATTAGTTTTGACAAAGGAATGTGAAATGTCCAAAGTTCTATCAGATGGAAAGCTTATTTTTTGTTTCACAAAAATTACCAATCCATCTCACCTCTCAGTTCCATAAATGAGAGAATTAGTTAAAAATGAAGAAAAAATTTGCAAAACCATTCTCACAGGGGGGACTCAGCCAAAGCATGTAAACAAATGGAAGTGAATATGTTTGTGTAGCTTTTCTAAAAATGTATTATCTAGGCCAGTTGCTTGATCTAATCAGTGCATTCTGACTAGTTTGTTTTGATCAGTAACTTGGAGTTGAGTGGACGGAGGGTAATAAACCAATTCACACAGCCAATGCCTATTCTAGCTTCCCATCCAGACCTTTCAAGCCAACTTTCTTCCTTTCCTATGTTTGCTTCTTTTGGCAGAAAAGGAAAATGTAATACGTAAAGACATTTAACTGATAATTCTATGTACTATATGTTACCTCATTGCTAGAACAAAAAACAATTTATTTTAAGATTAACACAAATAGGGGTGCCTGGGTGGTTCAATAGTTTAAGCGTTTGACTTTGGCTCAGGTCATGATCTCACGACTTTTGAATTTGAGCCCCATGTGGGGCTCTGTGCTGACAGCTCAGAGTCTGGAGCCTGCCTCGGATTCTGTCTCCATCTCTCTCTGTCCCTTCCCTGTTTGTGCATTCTCTCTCTCTCTCTCAAAAATAAATAAACATTGGAAAATTAAAAAAAAAAGAATAACACAAATAAAGGTGAACTCAGAAATTATTGGTCCTTCACAACATCAAATGTCCCATTGAATTATTTCCTCCCTACCTTTGTTTGGGATTACGGTAACGTGACGACAGCATAGCTAAGAAAAATACTACCTAGTACTTTGTTTATATGTAAATAAAATTAAAGCCTATAGTAAACAAAATAATTAGAGAATATACTATTATCATAAACTACACTCTCTCAGTTCTTGATTAGTCAGTGCTAAAAGTATTATTGTGTGTTATAAAAGACTACGTTTGCAACGAGAATAATGAAATTATAATTTCACAGTTTTAATTTAGCTATGTTAATATGAAGACGCTATTCCATTTCTGTGAACCTCATTTCTTTCATTTACAAAATGAGACCGTTGTTGGATTAGATCATTTTTAAGTATCAATCAATCATGTCTCTGTACTAGCTATCTCTGTTTTCTCTGGAATAGATTTATTATAAATTTATTATCAAATTTATATATAATAAGCCTGTCAGAATTTCTTCTGAAATGACATTGTATTTTCATTGTCTGGATTTGGTTGATTTATTTTAAGGATAATAATGTAATGTTGAAAGGCTTTAATGTCATCATCATAAGTATAGAAGATATAATAAACACTGTTGTCATAGGTCATGTTACCAGCTTCCTTAATGAGTATCTTTCCTCTCAAAGTGAAAAACAGTAATTTAGTATTCTAGTTGGTAAGGGACTGGAAGGGAAATACTGGAAGGGAAGAAAGTCACAGTGAAACTGATTATTCCTCCTCAATACCATTCTGTCAGTATCATCTGAAATCTAAACTATTTCCTTGATATCATCTCCTATTTTGCCTCTTTCTCTTACTTATTCATGATACAGTGACTCCTCCAGCCCATCCAACCTTGTGAAGATTCAGCTCACTGAGGTCATAGGCAAATGTGAGCTTTTCAACAAATGCTTCATAATACAATCCTGTCTAAATCCCAACTAATCAATCTAATCAAATCATCAGACTATTCAGTACATTCATAGCCAAAAAACAGACTTTTATACAGGTTCCCCAGTTCTGAGTATGCCTGTCACTTTCCACAGGGATGTACACCTCCCTATTTTATAGAACACTGGACTAAGAATAAAAAACTCATTCCCATCCCAGCCACTACTTATAAACTAAGAGCACATTGGCATACCATTTAAATTTTATAACTCCAGTTTCATCATCTTAAAATCTGGAGTCAGTAAAGTTGTCCTGTGAATTTCAAGATCTTATACATAATTTCAGTAGGATTCTTGAGACCCAGAATTGAGACTAGGTTTTGGTAGTTCTCTAGTTCAGAAGGCATGGCCATTCATTTGTTCAATGAGCATGTGTTACTCACTTATTAAATCCCAGCACTTGAGGACAAAAAATGAGACTACCTTAAAGTTTCACAGTCTACCAAGGAAGTCTTTATATTAAAGGAGTATGTACATAGTACTGCTCTAAGACAGAGGAAATCTATTATTTATTAAGCCCCAAACTACTTAAATATACTACGTAGGTTTTTTTTATATTTTAATATCTGAACAAAGGTATTTTTAAGAGTGAGAAGTAACAATATTGATATTTGATCCAGGATAATAGGCAAAACAAAACCGCCTTGTGCCAAAGGGACAATTGGCCACAGTAACACTATCCTTTTGTTTGTTTGTTTTTTGAAATATTTTTAAATTTAAATCCAAGTTAGTTAACATACAGTGTAATAATGATTTCAGGAATAGAATTTAGTGATTCATCTCTTACATACAATACCCAGTGCTCATCCCAACAAATGCCTTCCTTAATGCCCATCACCCATAACATTATCCTTCTTAATTCTCACAGCAACCCAATGTATTATGGACACCATTTTTCAGATGAGAAAAAGTGAGTTCCAGGAAAAATGTACAGAAGTGATGATTGATTTGTGACACAAAACAGTGTTTTCTAGGTGGGTTAGTGGCCTTGGTTTTAGTCAAAGTATACAAAGGGAGAAATTTCATGGTGTACTTGAATTCAATGTCACTTGACCTTCGGGGAGGCAGGATGTGGAAGGAAATGGCCGGGATGAAGCTGAAAATGTAGAATTTCAGATGTCATCTGCAAATGCCATTCATAATGTAGATTTATTATAGACTCCTAATCCAGTGTCCTGGAACCAGGTCTGATAAAGAGACATTATTCTCATGAACACTCAATCAAATGGAGTTAAAAACACAAATACCAGTGCAGCTGCTTCCAGAGCCCCTCATGTGGCTCACACTTTTGCAGTGTGTGTAGCTGTTTGAAGCAGTCTAGCCAACAGTTTATCTCACTCCTTTCTTTTTGTAAACTGCCTTTTCCTTCAGTGTCCATTATGAACTCATTATTGCTATGGGGTAATGCAGGTGCACCTTTAAAGTGTTTGCCTTTAAGGCATGTATGTGTGAAACTCTAATATCCACACACACAACCATAAGAAAGTTATAAATTAAGGCATTTTATTGTTCAGAAGAGTGAGTTTCTTACCAGTCCAGTAGCTCAGAGAGAGGGCTTTTTGAAGAGTGTGTTTATTTTGCTTCTTGAAAGAAGAGAGGAGTTTGAATGTTCTGAAGTGTGGAGTTGGGACTCTCGAGGAAGTGAGGAGTGGAGAGGAGAAGGAATTTGGAAGGATTCAGAGGTAGAAAAATCAGAGGGCCATTCAAAAAATAGTTTTGCAGGAGAATCTGTTGCACAGAGGGAGCAGGAAGGAATAATACAAGAGGGTACAAAACAACAGACTTTAGCAATGTTATAGCTCTTGAGTTAAGGAAGATCTAATTATGTGATCGATACGGAATCTCAGACCCTAATTATTCTACATATTTTCTCTAAGGCAGAAATTAAAGGCAGGGACTTCAGCTGGGATTCCTTTCCTGGGAGAAGACCATATATAAAGTGAAATATTAATTTCATCCAAGCTCCATTAAGCAAATCATTTTATGTCACTAACCTTGTCTGAAGTTGCCAGAATCGACCTGGATTTACCAACCTAAAGGCCATGTTGTTATACTGATTTCCCCAAAAGTTACTCTGTTGATGGATAAGGGACAGAACTTCGAGGAACAAAGAGGAACCATCCCTTGAATAAACTCCCTGCTCCACAGGCAATAAATTCCCATTTCCCAAATTAGTGCCCAATTTTGACCTACATTTCAGTCTCACCACCAAATCCTTCCACGGACACCCAGGCAAAATGGTCCATGGAAACGTCCCATAGTTTCCAATCTCTTTGCCTTTGCTCACTACATTTTTTTTTCTTCTGCCACTCTTTACTTCATTTGCTTCCCTGTTTAATTTTGGTACCCTGCTTTAAAAATAACTCACATGCTCCCTTCTCCATAAAAATTCCCTCATCTCCCAAGAAGAAATGCTGCCTTTCAGGTGTGAGTTCAGACAGCACTTTGCAATTCTCTTATGACATTTTCCCTCTATAATACAAGACATTTGCATTGATTTTTATCTCCCTCTGAATGTCGATTCCATGAGGTCAGGAGATATATAGATAGATAGATAGATAGATAGATAGATAGATATAGATATATTGATATATATATAGATATATAGTTCACCAAGTTGTAAGCACAAATTGTTTAAAAAAGTCTCAGCTGAGGTCATATAGCTTGAGAGTGGAGAGAGTAGAATTTGATCTCAGCTTTATCTCACTCTGACATCTTCCCCTCTTAACCACTTCTGCATCAAATTTTGCTCTTCAAAGCTCCCAGCAGAACAAGTACCAAGTCTTTGTTGGTTAATGAAAATACCCATTCATGTGATTTTTGCAGGCCATGGTAGAGAATATGATTGACATACCTTTTTATGATTTTATCACTGGGCAAAGTATTTAATGTATGGAAGAGAATTCAGGCCTTTTTGAGCATAAAGCAATTATTTATCACTTATTTGAGCAAACTAGTAGGATTGATAAGGTGTAAATAATAGTGCTCATTTTATTGCTGAAGAAACATCATGGGATTTATCTGACATAATTATTGGTGGGAGTGGGATGAAGACTAAGGCGACCCAACTTCTATTCATCTTTATCTCGCCATTATAAGTTGATATGCATACTTCCACTACCAATTACATGGAAAAAAATTAGTTTCCTCATTTTATTATATCACATCAATAGCAGAATTAAAGATACTTAAGATATAAATGAAGGAAAAAAAGAAACAGCGAAAGTCTATTAATTATCTTTTATGTGACAGCTTCTTTACAGAGATTATAGCACATCCTTTGAAAAATGCTAAAAGGTAAGCATTATAATTGCTGTTTAATTTAATCTGGTAGAGATTAAATAACTTACCCACAGCCACAGAACAAAGAAAATAGCAGAATCTAGATGAGGGCTTCTTTCTAAATAGTCCAAAGCCTGAATATTTGCCATTAGTCAGAGTGGAAAGTATAGCCCTTCAATCAGTTATTGATTATATCATTAACTTTCACTGGATACAACAATCAATTAAGAAAAAAAGTAGTGCTCCAGCAGGATGTTCACTGAGTAGAGATGTAGAAATTGGACTCAAAGGTCTTCCTGATTCTGAGGCAACTAGTCTTTCAATTAAAATGTACATTTGGTTTATAGTTAATGAGATAAGGATATTCTATTTTTATTTGTTACACAGCATATAGATTTGTACACTGGATTATAAAAAGAAAGAAAGAAAGAAATGGAAGGCTAAATCTCTGGACTGCTTCTGGACTTCCAGCTCTACATCAGTTGCTGCACTTTCTTCATAATGTGACACCAGAAATATATTTTTAGAAATTCAGATATAAATGCGTAATTTTGCACCAGGTCAATTTCAACTCCTATATAATGATATCACAGATAATGATACCATTAAAAAGACTGCTAAATCCTAAGTATTTTATCCCTAAAACTCTTTGGTGCCTTTCATGACAAATGGGGACACTACATACATTTTAGGATAATTATTGTGTTTCCTTGACCTTTGACTGTGTTGCCCTGGAAGAAGGGTGGAGATAGGGACATATTGCTTGGAAGTGTTTGAAACTAATGGTGTGATGGAATTTTAGCATATCTGAGAAAAACTTAGTTTTCCCCCATCTTGGTCTGCTCCTTATACCTACTACTGATGCTCTTGTTTTTTAATTCAAGATTTGTAGCCTTGATAACATGCAAGAGTTATGTCCTTCTCTATTATCAGGCATTGATACCTCAGGGTTAATAAAATTACTCATTGATAAGGGTCTAGGGTTAATGAAATTACTCATTGATAAGGGTCTGGGGATGATAGTAAGCATGAAGACTCTTGGCACCCTAGGAAAAGGCTAAGGTTTAATCAGTATTAGAAAAGAGGGAGAGAAAGCTATAGGGGATTGGGTATGGGAGTAGGACACTAATCCAGTAGACATTACAAACCTGCTACAATTAGCCTCAGAGATTGATCCAAACTGTATCTTTCTTAGGATCCCAGAGTCCCAAAGCTTCCCTGAAGGCTAAAAAAAAAATGTCAATATGTGAAGTTAACAAAACTCAGAGGCCACCTCTTTTGAATATTAGGAAGAGGAGACCAAAGGAATCCAGTGATTATTGGGTGAAACCAACCATGAGACAGAAGGGAAAACTGAAGACACTAAAGAGAAGGGTCTTGTCAAAACTCACACACCCTGTTAGCAACAGAGCCTAAGTCTACAGCTCTTAATTTTGGGCTTTGCATAGCTCTTGATTTGGTTATTGGTGGCAGCAGTTTCGGAGAGATAATATAGTAACTGGAAGCACGACAGACTCCTCACTGGCAAATGCCTGTCTTAGGTTTGTATTATCCAGAACCTGGCGTGTATCTAGCACTTACAGGTTTTTGCTGAATATATGAAAGGATGGATCTTGGGCTGAGTTAAGTCATCCCTTATACCAGTCCCATTCCTATATATTTAACTACATTTTCTCTGACTTGCCTTCAGAGTAGAGAAATTTTCAACATTTGGTCCTGTCGTTCCTCATAACCTTGGAAAAAATATGTTTTAGCGCAATTGGCTATTTATTTCCCCTTTCAAGGTTTGTATCCATTTCCAAGCAACATGTAAGCCAATTTTAAATAAAAAGCAAATACATCTTGCTCAGCATGGTTTTAAAAAATATTAATCTATACTTCCTTCATACCAGAGCGTTAAAGATTATAGGGAACCCTGCAGAATTTAAGACTGACACAGCAAGTGGAAGGTAGCTTGAGTAGTGTCTGTTGGAATGTCATTTGCATTTTCTATCTACTGCTACCACCCTTTTACCACTATCATTTGGCTGTGGTAATAACAATTTCCCATGTTTTGTTACTATTGAGGTTTTTTTCCAATTAGTTTTTTGAAAGCAGCTTTCACATCCTTGTTCCGTAAACTGTAGATGAAGGGATTCAGCATGGGGATGATAATAGTGTAGAACACAGAGGCCCACTTGTCTTGGTCCAGGGAGTAACTGGATGTTGGCCTCAGGTACATAAACATGACCGTGCCATAAAAAAGGGTGACGCCAATGAGGTGAGACCCACAGGTGGAGAAAGCCTTATGGCGGCCTTCGGCGGAGCGCATTCTGACGATTGCAATGAGGATGAAGGCATACGAGATGAAGATGATGAGGATGGTGCTGAATTCAATGAAGCCACACAGACTAAATAGCAAGATCTCACTGATGTAGGTGTCTGAGCAAGAGAGGGCTAAGAGAGGTGGGATTTCACAGAAGAAGTGGTTGATAATATTGGAACCGCAGTAACTCAAACTGAAGGTGAGGGAAGTGTGGGCTACTAAACTCACCAAGCCAGCCAGGTAAGAGCCCAGCATGAGAGCCACACACACTCGCTTGGACATGAGAGTGCTATAGTGGAGAGGTCGACAGATGGCCACGAAACGGTCATAGGCCATGGCAGCCAGGACATAGCACTCAGCATCCACAAAACCTACGAAGAAAGCAAACTGGGTGGCACAGCTGGAGAAGGAGATAACCTTGTGCTTTGTTAAGAAGTCAGCCAGCATCCTGGGGGCAATGGCTGAAGAGTATCCCAGGTCAACAAAAGAGAGGTTACAGAGGAAAAAGTACATGGGGGTGTGAAGCTGAGTGTCTGTTATGATTAAGATAATCATACCAATGTTCCCCACTACATTGACCAAGTAGACCAAGAGGAAGACTACAAAGAAGATGATCTGCAGCTGAGGGTCTTGAGTGATTCCCATAAAGATAAACTCTGTCACCATTGAGTGGTTTTCTTTTTCCATATTTTAAATTTTATGTGTGCCTGGATTTGGTTTATTGTTTGAAGTGATGTTTAAAAATCTTTACAGTAATCAGGTTCTATGACCCATAGGGTAACTCAAATGACTTTAATGAAAGTGATGGGTTTGTGTTCTCTCCAGGTGCCCCGTGAAAATAGGAGATGGGAAATTCTGCTTCTCCAAAGACCTTGGTGCTCTGAGGTCATCTATCACATACTGCCAAATGTTTGACCTGATCCGTTCAATTATCTGCCTTATTAATTAGTAAAGAAGAACGGTTTTGAGTGTCCTTTCCTTCTTTCTAAAACAAAGCAAATACAGACACAGATAATGAATAAACATTAACTCTCATTGCAAATAGGCACAGAAAAAAAAACTGAAAAACCCAGGGATCTCAAAGTATAACATATGTCTCACACACACACACACACACACACACACACAGAGAGAGAGAGAGAGAGAGAGAGAGAGAGAGAGAGAGAGAAATGCTTGGAGCAGAAGGTTAGCAATATTAAAAAAAGGCAGTGATAATAATTTTTAAAAAGCTAGGAGTTACTGAGTATTAACTATATGCCAGAACTTTGAGTGTTTCCAAACATTACATAATTTCGTCCTCACAACAGCCCTGTGAAGTAGGTACTTCTTTCATCACTATCTTATACCTGGAAAGAATAAGGCTAGATATTAAGGAACATCAACAAGATCAGCAGCAAGTAAGTAGCAGAGCTGGGTCTGTCTGACTCTGGGGTTCACTTCACTTTATTGTGTTCTGTGTACATGTGATATAATGAAGGTCACATCTCTTTATTTTTGCACCTGCATTTCTTGCATGTCATGCACAGACACAGAATTAGTCCTTTGGTCTCCCTAGTATTTAGAAGCATCCAGAGATTTGGCATGAGCATAATCAGGATGAAAACACAGCTGTGTCTTTGGACAATTCTATTGAGTAGCCAACAGGTTGTTGCATAGCTCAGTTCAGAGTTAAGATTCAAGCATCCTTCACTCCAGGGGAATAGAGAAAGCATTATCCAACTCTGATCAGACAGCAGCACATAAACCACATGTTGGATTTATATTTAGCCCATTGAAGAATTCTAAGAAGGAAATGGACAAAACTATACCAAGTAGCATTCTCTACTAAATCTGAGAGAGAAGTCAGACTGTATCTCCTTTAGTTGGTTTACTGCTTAACAAAGACAAGAGCAGAATAGTATAATGTCTTTCATGTGGAGATAGAAATTCAGAACATGTTATCATAAATACTAGGGTGGTTGAAAGTAGTGCCCCCATCAGTTTCTGAATAGAATATAATCAATTGCAATAAAGAAGGGGTCTAATAATGAATAATCAATATTATATATTTTCCTGAGAGTGTATAGTTTATCCAGTACTTTTTGATTCATTCTTAATATGTTCTGAAGGTGTGCATCGTTCATACATTAGGTCTATTAGGAAACAAAACGAAAGATAAATCTTGGAGAAATTATTTGAAACATATATTTCTCATAAAGAATTCTTTTTCCTAAGAAGATACCTGGGTGGCTCAGTCACTTAAGCATCCAGTTCTTGATTTTGGCTCAGGTCAATATCTTATGGTTCCTGAGATGGAGCCCCACATTGGACTCCATGATGACAGCACAGAACCTGCTTGGGATTCTCTCTCTCTCTGTCCTTCCCCCACTCATGTGTTCTCTCTCTCTCTCTCTCTCTCTCTCTCTCTCTCTCTCTCAATAAATAAACTTAAAAAAAGAACTTGTTTCCATAATATAAAAGGAACCTTAAAATTTACAAATGGAAAACAAATAGCCTAAAAGGAATGGGCCAAACACTTGAATAGACACCAAACAAGATACATGGAGGGCAAATAAATGCATGGAACATGCTCAACTCATTGGTATTAGGGAGACACAAATTAAAACCACAATGGGATATTACTACACATCTATTAGAATGGTTAAAATTTAAGAAGATGAACCATATGAAGTGTTAACAATGTAGAGGAACTGGAAATTTCATTACTGTTAGTAGGAATGTAAAATAGTACAACCAAAAAAAATACTGCAACCACTTTGGAAAACACTATGGCAGTACAAAATTAAATACATGCATGCCTATTGTATGATACAGCCATCCTCCCCCTGAAAACAAAACAAAAAAAACAAGCAAACAAAAAACCTTGGAGCAACCCAAAGGCCCATCCATAAGCAATAAGATAAGCACATTTTAGTATGTCCATAAGATAGAATACTACTCAACAACTAAAAGAAACAAACAATTGATACATGAACCATGATGAATGTATCTCAAAATAACTACAGTGAGAGAACACACTTGATAAAAGAATATCCCTTATATGATTCTACTTCTAAAGTCTAGAGACTGTAAGCTAATCGATAATGACAGCCAATCAGTAGTTGCCTGGGTACAGGTGTGCGTGGGGAGAGACAGGAGGGAAGGATTACCCAGGGACATAAGGAAACTTTTTGGGGTGACAGATTAGTTGATTATGTTGATTGTGACGATGGTTTCATGGGGTCTATACGTAGAGTAAAACATTAAATTTTCCACTTTAAATATATTCAATTCATTGTATGTCAAATATATTTCATAAAGCTGTTAAAAAAAAAAGTACTTGTCCCTACCTCAGTTCTACTCATTCTCACTATATATTGATGTGTATGTCACTTCACAGGTTGTTAGTGAGGAAACAAAAACAGGCAGAGGGGACGTGTAGTCACACAGTGAGTTAGGTACAGAATTGGCAATTGAGTCTAGGACTGCCAATTTCATACACAGTGCTGTGTTCATTTTTTCTCCCACAGCTTCATATTGGAATGTGAAAATAACCCATGATGAAAAGAATATAAGAGCTCTACCCGAGTGCTCCCATTTCTCAGTTTATTCTTTTACTTTAGCAAAAGGGAAATTATTCATATTGTTGATCCTGGGATGACTCATTCAGTCTAGCCTCATAATTTTATAGAGGAGGAAACGGACTCAAACATCAAACTTGAAAGTGTAGGACGATACCAGGACACGGTAGTTGCAGGAGGGAGGGATGCCCGCTTAGAACACAACACATGGGGGCAGGGCTCGCTGACCCACAGCTTGGCATGTGGAGAGCAATTCATTTCACTCACTCGAAAAATGGAATTAGAGAATCATTCTTTCCTCCCTTATAGATTCAAGGTTCCAGTTAAAATGGAAGTGTATGAGAAGGGGTTTCACCAATCATAAAGCCTGTTCTCGCTTCTGGTGGACAGACAAACCCAGGCTTTGCCACTTATTTCTTTGTTTTATTTCTAGCACATTACTTACCATTTTAGAGTCTCAGTTTTTCATTTTTTTGATGAGATTAGTGCCTATCTTAATATCTTTCTGCAAAAAAACCACTTCTAGTATATGTGTATATTCTATTATCTATCCACCACCTATCTATTTATCTATCTATCTACCTATCTATCATCAACTATCATCTATCTATCACCTACCTGCCTACCTACCTACCTACTTACCTACCTATGTACTTATCTATCATCTGTCTAGTGCTAAATTCAGTGACTGTCATATGCCAGTGCTTAACGCATTTAGCAATTGTGTTAGTGTTAATTGTGCAAGATGATTTAATTCAGTAAATAATTTTGCACTCACAACTCCCAGAAAAAAAGTTCTAATCCTTATCCATACAGGTGATGTACAATGGACTGCTTTAACTTTTAGTGAAGTTGTAATTTTAATTCCACAGCACTTCCATTAAGTGATAAAACAAGTAGAGATAGATGAGGCTATAAAATCAGAGTGAAGATCAAAGAAAACCTTTATATATATATATATATATATATATATATATATATATATATATATAAAGTTTAAGTATAAAGTATATAAGTATGTATATATATAGTCTCATGTAGCTAAACTTCAACTGATCTTACTCTTGAAGAAATGGTGGAATAATAAATAAGCATATTTCATAGTTAATAAACTCTATAAAAAAAAACCCAGCAAAAGTATTGTGTCATGCAAGCAAATACAGGTCAAATATAGTTTAGATTTCTATGTATCATTCCCTTGTGCATGTTTATGTGAAAAGAATTCTAGAATAAGAGTGTGGGATCCTGGTTGTTATACTGTTTTTTTCCACTAATTAGGTGTTCAAACTTGATGAATTGTTCCATTAGATGCAGCTTCCTTATCTGTGAAATGAATAGGGTGAAGAATTCAAACTCTACATGACTTTTCTATTCTAGTATTTTCCACATTCATACTTATTATGAGGTATCTAAGAGCCAAATCCAGAGATTATGTTTACTTTTCAAATTTTAAAATGGCATGGACCCAATGCCAAGTAAAGCCATGCTCAGAGGAGCATGGGCAGGGTCAGGCTCCATCCTTAACGGGTCACGTCTTTTACTATCTGTCCCAATACTGACCTGTGCCCTGACTTGTTTTCTGCCAGTTGGTGACAATGTCTCTTCTTCATTTGATGGGTACAATGAACAAATATTCTGAGAAGAATCCAAAGATGGTGACTCACTCTGGCAGCTGTCCCTGAGCTCCTGGCTCACCCACCTTTGCTCCTGTGTGCAGGAGGTTTTATCAAGTTTCAGAATCACACAGTATCCCCAGGGGAAAAGAGCTGACATGATTTCTGCACTCATGGGAGACTGGAAGATGTGAGGAACTGTCACCCTAAGGAATTTCACTCCCTCCTCCTTCCACCTTAATGATAAAAAGAAGGAAACAGAAGGGAATTCTTTCCTGCCACTCCAGTGTGGTGATGGAGTCAAGAAAAAGCTGCAGGCACTGTTTTTCCAACCCAGAGCTACCTACCGGGTGTGATTTTGATAGTAACTTAGGTCTGTTTGTTGATGCCTGAAAGTCTTTTCACAGAGGATGACAGCTTCCGTGTGACATAGATGAGCCATCTTTAAACTGGACTTTAAAAGAAACAAGGGCAAATAAATGCATGTAAAATGCTCAAATCATTTGTATTAGGGAGACACAAATTAAACCACAATGGGATATTACTATACATCTATTAGAATGGTTTTATTTTTTTTAATTTTTAAAAAAATTTTTTTGACATTTTATTTATTATTGAGAGACAGAGAGAGACAGCATGAACAGGGGAGAGGCAGAGAGAGAAAGAGACACAGAATCTGAAGCAGGCTCCAGGATCTGAGCTGTCAGCACAGAGCCTGACGCGGGGCTCGAACCCACCGAACCGTGAGATCATGACCTGAGCCGAAGTCGGACACTCAACCGACTGAGCCACCCAGGCGCCCTTAGAATGTTTTTAAATTTAATAAGATGAACCATATGAAGTGTTAACAAAGAAGTAGAGGAACTGGAAATTTCATTACTGTTAATAATGTAAAATAGTACAACCAAAAAAAATAGTAGATAAGGGTGGCATACGAGTACATAAGATGCATACAAGAGATGACACACATGTTGTTTCAGTTTCCCATTTATATAAAGTAAAAGCGCCTGGGTGACTCAGCTGGTTGAGAGTCCAACTTCAGCTCAGGTCATGATCTCACGATTCGTGGGTTCGAGCCCTGTGTTGGGCTCTGTGCTGACAGTCCAGAGCCTGGAGCCTGCTTCGTATTCTGTGTCTCCCTCTCTCTGTGCCCCTTCCCTGCTCATATTCTGTCTCTCAAGGATAAATAAACATTTAGAAAATTATATAAAAAAAAGAAAATGAGCAGTTATGAGTCTCACTGCCCACATGGTATTTTATAAAAATCTTCCTAATTTGGAAATGCTATTTGATTTGAGATAAATTTTCATCCTAAAAGAAGAGATTCAAGAATAAAGATTTTAAAAGAATTTTAAAACCCCTTTGTTATATCTTTTTCCATTTTTTGACTTTCAGTCCCTGTGTGTCCTTACACCTGAAGTGAGCTTTTGTAGCCAGTGGATAGTGGATCTTGTTTTGCGTTGTGTGTGTGTGGTTTTTGTTTTTATTGTTGTTGTTGTTTTACCAAGCAATTTACCTGCATTCTTAAATCTCATTTTATGATGAAAATTTAAATCCTAATAATATTGACATGTTCACTTTATTTATAAGATTTATTGCAGTCAAACCTTGATTTGAAATGAATATTCTCTCATTTCTCCATCTGCATAATAATCCATTGTGTGAATGTACCCTTCATTGCCTATTTCAAGTATCCTGTTGATGGACATTTGAGTTGGTTCTGATCTTTTCCTATTAGAAGAAAAAAAATGCAGCAATGAATATCCTTAGGTATATCCGGTTGTCTCAAAAACATTTATTTTATTTTTTGTTTTATTTTATTTTTTAAATGTTTATTTATTTATTTTGAAAGTGAAAGGGCACAACCAGGGAAGAAGGGGGGGGTGGGTGGCGGGAGACAGAGAGAGAGAGAGAGAGAGAGCGAGAATCCCAAGCAGACCCCACGATCAGCACAGAGGCTGATGTGGGGCTAGATCTCACAATTGTGAGATCATGACATAAGCTGAAATCAAGAATCTGGCACTCACCTGACTGAACCATCCAGGTGCCCCAACATTTATTTTAAAAAATTATCTTTTCCCAATTATTTTGAACTGAATTTTCATTTCATAGGGTCAATATTTGTATTTTTCTATCCTATCCTCTTGTTCCTTCACCATTCTATACAATTCATTCTTCAATAATTTCTTTTTTAATTATAATCTCCCTTATGTATTTTACAACAGCAAATCTAGTCCTCACCTCCATTTGGTCTCTTTTGTTTTTTCTCGCCAGAGTTTTCATAACTACAATAGAATTTTAAAAAAATTTTCTACATAAACTTTATAGTCAACTTATTTGTGGGGAAAATCTGAGGATAATATTGAGACTGTATTACATTTATAAATTAACTTAGGGAGAACAGCCACATTTATGCCATCAAGTCTTGTTATCAAATAGCGTGTATGTCTTCATACTTGTTCAAGTCTACCTCTGTACCTTTCTGTTACCCTGCTTTGAAAATTTGATACTTGGTTTATGCTTAGATTTTTGTCTGGAAATAAAAAATGGGGATCTTATCTTAATTACAAATTTTCTTTTTTTTTAATTTTTTAATGTTTTATTTATTATTGAGACAGAGAGAAACAGAGCATGAGGGGGGAGGGTCAGAGATAGAGGGAGACATGGAATCTTAAGCAGGCTCCAGGCTCTGAACTGTCAGCACAGAGCCCGATGTGGGGCTCGAACCCACGAACTGTGAGATCGTGACCTGAGCCGAAGTCGGCCGCTTAACCGACTGAGCCACCCAGGCGCCCCTTAATTACAAATTTTCTAACTGGAGATTTGTTTGTTTACATGAGTTTATTAGGTTGATTTTGCATTTTACTAATTAAATAAATTTTTTCTCTCTATGTTTTTTGTAACTGATATTATGATAGCAGGAGTAGAAATCTAGTTTTTGTGGATGGTATGGTAGAATGTGGCCGCATCTTATACTCCCCAAGTAAAGGTTTAGTTAAAATGAAATAAGCCTCCCGAGCTTATCAAGAGAATTCCTCTTCTTGGTTTTGCTAGATGATATAAGATCTCTTTGGATGAAACACTTAGTGGTTAATGAGTAGTATGTAGGTATCCTCTGGGACAGTGGATATATATATTCTCTCAATGACATATTTTTGTAGCAAGTAGTTTATATTGCCCCCTCTATGTTCCTGAAATGATATTCATAGATAATTTACCTACACATATAATTTAAAGAGGATAAATAAAAAGAAAAGAATTTATAATTTACAATAAATACTTTAGTATTTACTTAGTCATTCATTTCTTTATTTTTTGAGTATTTTGTACTTGAAATATACTTGAATACCATGGGACATGGAGAGTTCTTTGTTGTTAGGGATTATATTGCACTTTGTAGGCTTTTAGCATCCTTGCCCCTCACCCACTAGACCGTACCCCCTTCACATGACAACCATAAGTTTCTATAATGTCCCCAGAGGAAAAACACCACCTCCATTGAGACCTTCTTGAAATTCTAGGCATCTGATATTAAATAATAATTCTTAATTAAGGGGAAATATAGTTTACTAAGTTAGACATCTAGCTTTCCACCTTTCCACCCCTAATACCTCTGATGCACTCTTTCTCTTGGCAACGAACACCACCAAGACTGTGTTAACCAGAGTTCCCCAGAGAAGCAGATCCAATAGCAGACAACCTGCTGTCTGCAAGCTGAAGAAGCAGGAAAGCCAGTGGTGTAATTTAGCCTGAGTTCGAAAGCCTGAAAATGGTGTCAGGGTGTGGAGTAAGGTGAAGGTTCCAGTCTGAGTCCAGAGCCTGAGATTCAGGAGTGCTGATGTTCCAGGCAGGACAGGAGAAGATGGATATCTCAGCTCAAGCAGAGAGAACAAATTGCCTCTTCCTCTGCCTTTTTTATTCTATTCGGGCCCTCAAAGGATCAGATGATGCCCACCCACAATGGTGAGGGTGATCTTCCTTACTCACTCAACTGATTCACATGCTAATCTCTTCCTAGGACACCGTCACAGACACATCCAGAAATAATGTTTTGTCAGCTATTTGGGCATCCCTTAGCTCAGTCAAGCTGGCACGTAAAATTAGCCATCAGAAGTACCATGTGCATTATTCCCAATTTGTCAATCTTGTCCAGAGGACATCAAATAAGGCATTTGTCATTATTGTAATTTATATATTGTTTATATTTAGCACAGAAGGATATTTTTCATAAACTCTTTGTTACTTTTGGGCTGCGGTGACACAAAATGGTTAGCAATGCTTATTGTGGAGTAAGAAGAAAAAAACACATTGGAGTCCCAGTTCTGGTGTGTACGAACTATTTGGACAAGTCACTTCTCAAGGCTGCAGTTTACTTATCTATAATAGAGGTGCTTAAGAGAAATTAAGAAATGCATGTGTTTAGGAGGACCCTTGTCAAATAGTACACACTCAGTTAATATTAGTTGCTATTATTGCTTGGTTCTACTGTCTTCTAATTACGACCCAGGGGATGACCAACTGGTTCATAATCCATATTAATGTATAAGCTCTTCTAAAGGGAAGGTCACATCTTTACAGGTTAGTATAACCTGATCCTCTGTTAGTTGATCAATAATAAATGCTTGTTGCCTGCTTACTAGGCTTTAGAGTCCCATGGTTATTCATAAGAAGTTCATTGCAACCTTACCGATGGTTTCTCTTTTATGGTACCAGGTTCACATTCCCGTATCCAGTGTTAATTCTGAGTGCTCCATGGAGATCATTTTGCAGCCTAATTTCTGATGGTCCCCATCATGGTGGAAGGGAGATAGAGCATCATCTGGTACCTCCTTGAATGACAGTCGAGCTAGGATTAGAAATGAGTTCTGTTTTTATTCTGAAGCTCTTTGAGATTTCCTCCTCCATAGTTACCTCTGTGTGTTTCCTCCAATCAGCCTCTCACCATGATCCAGTTAGCATAAGTGCTTGTAAGGACGCGAAGTCCTTCCAGAAGGCAGAGGTAGAGCTAACCTACTATTCTGTGGATTCTTTCAATGTTCCTGAGGGAATCAGACTACCAGCTGTCGGGGGAGACAGAAGAAGGGTGTTTAGTGGGGGGTAGAAATGCAGAACTGGAAATTCATTCTCCACTGGGCTCAGGTATCCCTGGGGCAAAGGAAAGAAATGTGAAGAGAACATATGATTTCCTTAGCTTCAGAGGGATAAACAAGTTGATTAACATGAGATGACATGACACAAAGGATGCAGTCCCCAGAGACTAAAGAACAAGAACTATATCCTATTTAAAATAATTCAGAAGGCTTACTCTGGTCTGATTCAGAGACTCTACAATTGGAAATAATTGCAAACAATATTACAGTTGGAGTGCAGCAATATATTCTATATTTTAAAATGTATTTTACCATGATATAACAGATTGCAGTACTTATTGTTGAGGAAAAGTAGAAAAGAATGCATAGTAACTCTCTTTTGACAGGGAAGGTGTAAAGGGTTTCAGTTTTCTTATCTCTGTAATGAAGGATACCTAAAGTCTATTCTAACTGTGCCCACTGCTTAACCTGGGAGCATTAATGAATGTCTTCTCTGAGAAGAATGTTTGATGTGTGTTTTTTGTTTTTGTTTTGTTTTTGGTGAATTTAATCATTACACAGAAACAAGCAAAAGGACCCAATAGAAGTCAAGTAGTCAAGGAAGGTCAGGAAAAAATATAAAGGGTTCTGCCTGTGTAACTTACTGACCTGAAGAAAAATCCACAACCCTGTACATTTCTCCAATTAACCATATACCCAAAGTTCCAAGAGCACTGAGAAGCTGAGAAGGTATGTTGAGTAAGTTCTCTGTCCAAATGGTATTTTGCTAATTAATAATGCAAATTAATGAATGTAAATTCTAAGAAAAACAGTTTTTGGCGACTGCAATTATATTTTCTCTTCGGGAGACATACAGACTTTTTTCTATATGTAACTAAGTGTATTCTAGCATCAGAACCGAAGTTCTGATAATTACAATGTCAATTACTCTGTGTATTAGTGCTCACATCTGTTATTGAGGAGGTCATTCTCAATGATCTCAAATGTTAGGAGAATGAGAGCTGCATTAGCTGGGTATAAATTAGACTCCATTGGTTTAAATCTGTGACTCTGGGAGAGTCACAGGTCTTTTGTACTTCCCATTTCTCATGTAAACTGAAGGTTATAATACTGCCTTCCTCATAAAATTTAAATAAAATACTGCAGGAAAAATACTTAACACAGTTCCTGTAAAGCATAGGGAATGCTCAACATATTTTAGTGTTTTAGTACTTTACTCATCATTACCTTTCTTTGTGCCTCTGGTGTGTGCGTGCACACACAATGTCTATGGCATTTAGTTACGTATTTTTCACTATTTCTGATATAATAATCCTCTCAGGGAAAGTTCTTGATTGAGAACGAAAGAAAAAGATCCATTCCTTCTTTTCAATTCCTTCTGGTGATGCTATTATTTGAAGTTCAAATAGCAAGATGAGGACCAGGGCTGGACAGCTGGACAGTGAAATAGGGAGGGGACAATGCACTGCTGAGAAACAACAAGTAATTTGGCATCAAACCCAGGATCATTCTAGACCCAAATTCACTACCAGTTAGCTGAGTTCACTACTTCATCTAACAAAAGATAATCTTATTAACACTCTTAGGGTAATATCTGCTTCTCTACACTGATCTGTAGGGATGCAAGGATAAGATAAAGGGTGTAATCACAGTTAGAAATCATTACAATACTGTATGACAGACAATGCCAGGTTTATCATTGGTGAGGGTATTGAACCCCTATTCCAATGGAAACTAGCCTGAGCAGAGCATGGATAGACACTTCTGAGTATGGGAGTGTCTGCGAGGATGGAACCGGCTCCTGCGCTCTCTTTTCCCCAACTGTGTTCAAGAGATCCATTATCTCCAGTGTTAGCAGAGATACTGGGTTACTTTGGTCCCATGTTTTAATTTTAGACAGTATCAAATAACTTCCTGCTATGAGTGATAAAGGATTTAACACTTTGAGCTCTGATTATACAGCCAGCCCAGCCCAGTTCTATCTAGGGTTCAATAATCTGAGGTCATGGAAGGGGTAGGGGATTGGATTGGAAGTGGGGAAGAATTCCACTGGAGGTGTTGCCTAAACTTTTACCTGGAAACGCCAGGCTGGGTTTTCTTTTTCCTTCTCTTTTTCCTTTCTCCCTTTCTCCCTTTCTTTCTTCCCTTCTTTCCTTCCTTCCTCCCTCCCTCCCTCCCTCCTTCCCTCCCACCTTTTCTCTCCCTTTCTTCTTTCTTCTTCCTTTCTTTCTTTCTTTTTCTTCCTTCCTTTCTTTCTTTCTTTCTTTCTTTCTTTCTTTCTTTCTTTCTTTCTTTCTTCCCTCCCTACCACCCACTCTCCCTCCCTTCCTTCCTTCCTTCCTTTTCCCTTCCTTCTTATCTTCTTTATTTCTTTTGCCTTGTATTTGGCTTTTTTACACTTTCCCAGGGTGAATCTCATTTCCAGTTAAATTACCTAGCAGTGTATGATTCCCTCAATACAACATTGTAGCTGGAACATTCCATGTGCTGTCTCTGCTTGTGTTTTCCAGTTCTGGTGTGATCCGGGGAATCTGAGTATTAGGTAGAGATTCTCACTGCTATGGCTTGCTCTATTGCTTTCATCTAGGATGTGTACTAATTCATGCCATCTGATTCTGTAAATATTGGAGGGAATTAGTCAAAATTCTCAGTACTTACCAACACTTTTTCCCCTCTGTAAATGCTGATATTGGGAAATTCCAGTAGGGTTGCAAACATGCTAGTTGCATGGGAATTTCCTCTTTCTTTTCTTAGTTATCAATTTTTAACATTCCTCCCATCCCCAGAAGATTCAACTCTTTTCTTTTTGTTTGGTACTTTTAACAATTTTTCCAGCTTTCACTATTTTTAATTCATTCCATTAATACTCTGGAGGAGTAGGAAGTGACCTGAATTCATGTTGCCATCTTTATCCAGAAGTTGTGTCTAGAGACTATATGTTAATATATCAATTAATTTATTCATCATAAATAATGAAGAGAGATACATCTTAAGGCTAAATTCCCATAATTATCCAATAAATAGTTACTGCTAGACGCGAGTTAGTTAATGTATATATTAATTCGCTCATCTCAAGGTCATTAGTTAGTAGGCAGTACACCTAGAACTTAGCACATCCTTTTGATGTCTTTTGACTTGACATCAAGTCCAACACACTTTTGGAATTTCTATGTTTACATGTCAATAAAAAGATGTTTATGGCTCTGTCATGTTTGCATCTGACCAAATGTCATGTTCCATCTTCTTGCAGCTGAAATGATCAGCTATACGAAAGAGGTCCAAGGCAGCAATCACACAGAAGTGACTGAATTTATCCTCTTAGGACTCTCAGACAATTCAGATCTACAAGGTGTCCTCTTTGGATTGTTTCTGCTCATCTATACGGCAACTATAGTGGGTAATTTGGGAATGATTGTGTTAATTAGGATGGATCCCTGTCTCCACACCCCAATGTACTTCTTTCTCAGCAGCCTCTCTTTCGTGGATGCCTCTTACTCTTCTTCTGTCACTCCTAAGATGCTGGTGAACCTTGTAGCTGAGAATAAAGCCATATCTTTCAATGGATGTGCTGCCCAGTTCTACTTCTTTGGCTCCTTTTTGGGGACTGAATGCTTCCTGTTGGCCATGATGGCATATGATCGCTATGCAGCCATTTGGAACCCTCTGCTGTACTCAGTTCTTATGTCTGGGAGAATCTGTTTCTTGCTAGTAGCTACCTCTTTCCTGGCAGGCTTTGGGAATGCAGCCATACACACAGGAATGACTTTCAGATTGTCCTTTTGTGGCTCTAATAGGATCAACCATTTCTACTGTGACACCCCACCCCTGCTCAAGCTCTCTTGCTCGGACACTCGCATCAACGGTATTGTGATCATGGCTTTCTCCAGTTTTAATGTCATCACTTGTGTGATGGTTGTTATCATTTCTTACCTGTGTATCCTCATTGCCATCTTGAGGATGCCCTCTTTAGAAGGCAGGCACAAAGCCTTCTCTACCTGTGCCTCCCACCTCACGGCTGTCACCATATTTTTTGGGACAATTCTTTTCATGTACTTGCGCCCTACATCTAGCTATTCAATGGAACAGGACAAGATTGTCTCTGTCTTTTATACAGTAGTTATTCCTATGCTAAACCCCCTCATCTACAGTTTGAAAAATAAGGATGTGAAAGGGGCCCTAAAGAAGATCTTACAGAAACATATACTGTAAAGCTATGTTATATATCATCCTGTTATGCAGAAGAAAATATGTTTTCATATTATTTTTATTGTCTGGTTGCTTAAGCTTTGTGTGTGTTTGTGTATGTTAAAGTTGATTGTTTTAAAATGTGGGTATACTTCTAAATCTTCTGGTGTATTACAGGCGTATCCATGGGCCTATATGATAAATAAACACAGTGGGGGAGGTTGGTGCTTGGTAAAGTATCAAAATCTAAGGATTTGGCTGACTTGGGCTTAAATTCCAATTTCAACATTTAGCTTTTATTGCTCTGATATATATAATATGGGTACAACAGCAATAACAGAGTAGTATTTTCCTGATTTTGTAAATTAACTGGAATATGTTGAGGGTAGTGATGTACTTTAACTTTTAATCTTCACTTCCCCCAGAGTTTCATATAGTTTTCAATAAATGTTTATTGAAAGCAAATTATCTATCTATTGCTCATGGTAGTGGGGGCAGGGTATTGTCAATGTGAGAACAATGGGGGAATCGCCTTCTTCCATGAGATGGTGTGTCAAACGAGGCCTAATGATTTGGAATCAGGTAAATGTCTACTCCCTATTTCTCTCCATCCCACTATCCACTGCAGACCTTGAGGGAGAACGCCAGTACTTCTCATGCTCCAAGTAAGACCACCTCACTCTCTGCCTCCCAAATTGGTTAAAGACTACAAAAAATGTGTTAATTCATCTTGTCCACTCTGAATAGTTCCATCCCCCTATAATTTCCACTTTCAACTGTTAATCAAGGTTTCTCTCAAAGACATTCAAAACTGTATCATGGTTGGTATCCTCCTTCATGCTCCCTTTTATTCTAACTCATGTCCTATAATATCTGTCCTTCAGTTGCTTCTTATTCACCAACCTAAGAAGAGTTGCGCTTGATCACTATTCATTACTGTTCTCAGTGCCCAGCTGAACTTCTATGGTTCATAAAATAACGACTCATTCTCAATCAGCCTTAATTCCATGCTCTACTTTCTCTCCATTCTGCTCATCTGATTAAATTCCAACTTAGTGACACTAAGTCATTTCTTTGTTCTGTCCTCCACTGAAACTGCTTAGTGCAATTAGAGAAAATCTCTCAGCATGCCACTCTCTCTTGCTGATCTTATGTCGTACTTCTTTCTCCAAAATAAAAACAATTAGACTAGATCATCTCCATCTTACCATCTCTAATCTTTGTACATATACTCTTATTCCCACTTGTCAAATGGATACTGTGTCTCTTGCTTAGACCTAAGACCAGTTCTTTCACATCTTTGGAGCTTTCCATACACTTTACTTCAAAAAAAGAAAAAAAACCCTACTGGAACGTTCTCATTTGTTTATAAACATCTTCTAATATCACCCTTCTTAATAATTTCTATGGCTGAAAGTCCTGTCCACTTACCGACTTATTTCTCTGCTCTCTTTACAATGAATCTTTTCAAAAGAACTACCTATACTCCTTAGCTCTACTTTCTCAAATCCCACTGCATGATCCAGTTGTATCTCTACTGCCTCGCTATTGAACCCAATCTTGTCAAGGACGCATAAAGGCTTCACATTACTGTTTCTAAACATTACTCTTCTATCTTACGTTTACTTGGTATTTCAGGAGTATTTGCCACTGCTAATTCTTTCGGCTACCCCAAAAAAACATCTTACCTAGATTTCTATATCACTTCAATCTTCTGATTTTCCTTCTCCCTCTACTGCTACTTCTTCCCAGATAACTGTAATAGCTTTTCCTCCTCCTTATGCTAACCTTCAAATCTTGGCGCCAAAGACTTAATCTTTTGTATTAGTTCATGGTACGTTGGTTCTCCATCTCCATCCACTTTTAAGTGATCTAAGAAGTCTGAAATGATTCTAAAGTCTATATGTCCAGCCCTGACCTCTCACCTGAATTCCAAATTCATACATTAAATTGACAACCTGGCATGTAGGGACTCTGGACACATGAAAGGATTAGAAAATTTGCTTTCCTCACTTAGTGATCATACTCAGACATCTGATTATGTGTTTGAGTGTGATATAGAATGATCACAACTTTAGTACTACTAGGAGGGTCTATATCTTAGCACACATCTATGTGTCATTGAGCTTAAAATATCCTTTTCCAGGTTGTTATAAATTGTATTTCCTGCTATTTGTCCTTAGCTTTTGCTTAGAATAAGAAAATATACACCCTTTACATCCTTAACCAGAAGCCATTCAAAAATTATTCATAGATATACAAAACTCTGCCCACACTTAATGTATATAATTTGTTGAGTCTGGGCACATGTTTACTTCAATAAAACTGTCAAAAAACTATTAATGGAAAAACTGGCATGTAATATGTGCTAGAGATATAGCAGGTAAAAATTAAAGGTTCTGATCTCCCCAAAACTTATACTCGAGTGTGGAAGACTCTATTATCTATGCCAAATATGCATGAATGTGTGCATAAGGTTGTGTGTGTATGTGTGTGTGAGCACATGTACATGTGTTTGACATGGGTATGAGTGGTGTTTTGAAGTATAATAAATCAGGTATTAGAGTAGGGAATGGTGTCATCAGAGAAGAGTTCTCTGTGGAAATAACATTTGAACAGGCTTGAATAAAGATAATATCATCTAAATGTTTGTGGAAGAACATTTCAGGTATACTTACAGTAAATATAAAGGCCCTGAAGCAAGCTTCTCCTTGGTTTATCAAAGGAATAGCAAGGAGACATATATGTGGACAGCATGAGCAAATGAAAGGAGGAAAAGACTTGCAGTGAAGAAGGTGTTTGGGAAGGAGTGATTGATCAGATAAGGTTGGTAGTTCACAAATTGGCTTTGGACTTCACTTTTTCTGATCATCCTACAATAGCTGTTCACCCCCCAACTCCAGACTGCAAGCTGCATGAAGGAATGAACAAGATTGGTTTTATTTGCTACTCTATCAAGTATCAAGTACCAAGGATACTTGTATGGTCCATAACACAAGTTCACTAGATATTTGTTTAATTAATTAATTAATTAATGCACTGAGAGAGCCATATTCTAGTAGAAATGAATAGCGATCACATTTTAAGTGGAATTCTGAAGTTTGGAGGCTGGATCTGGTCAATTTTGTACCATTTAATTCAGTGTTATGCTCCATGGAGTCTCAGGACCATGCAATAGTTTCTGAAATTCTCTAAATACCTAACTTACTCTCCAAGGTATAAGCTGTTCACTGGGGAGAAAGTAGTTTAATTACCTCAGTGAAAAATAAATATGTGCTTCAATTTTGGATTAGCACATTTCAAGTGTTAGATTTTTAGTGTTTTGCAGATACTAACTCTCGAGAGAATAATCACAGACTTCATAAGCCTGACCGTCTGCTTTCAGATTCAGAAGGAGCATTTTCTACTCTTCATTGAATTAACCATGTCTTAATTCTGTCTTGGCTGGATCTCTTATACCACTTCCATTTTCATCAAAGTTATAAATCTCACATGTGAGACAGAAAACTTGTATACCTCCAAAAGCAATAAAACAAAACTAAAACTAAAAATCACTACTTCTAGTGAATATCTCTTAAAGACAAAGGTAAGATAGTTTAATTTATTTCAAAGTGTTCAGATATAGAAAGTTTCCAAGAGGACTCAAAAAGCATTCAAATAATTAAACAACTCAATTATGATATGTCTGAAACACTAAATTTAATGTTTCAACTAAACTAATTTGGATTTTGTTTTTAGAAGGCAGGGATTTAGGATCACTAATAACAAATAGAATTTTATAGAGTATTCAGCATATACAGACACATACATACATGAATGTATACATACATGTATATCCATGTGTATACATACTGTGTGTGTACGCAAAAGAGAGAAATTAAATTTTTGTAGCAGGAATGTCATATAATGTGAGTATGTTTATATATATACACATATGCATAGTGTAGAGGTCTACACAATTTTTAAATTGGTTATTTTATAGGGTAGGATGTCAGCTGACTTTAGAGATAGATCTGTTAAAAGACTATTGTAGTAATCTAGGTGGACGATAATGTTGGCTGAGGTCTTGGTAGGAATGGAAGTGGTAGGAGGTAGTTATGCCCAACATAATTATCTGATGGGCTGGTTATATAGTGTGTGAGAAAGAGATCAATTTCTCCAATATTTATTTAATTTCATTTGAGCAAATGAAAGTATAGAGTTGTAATTAATTTGAGATAAAGAATGTTATGTTTGGAACAACTTAGGGAAGGACATGAGAAATTCAGCTTTGGGTCATGTTGAGTTGTTATTTGAAATTATTGTGGAGATGTAAGTAAGCAGTTGAACTACAAGTCTGGAAAAAGAGGTCAGGGCTGGAGATAAAAAGTCAGGAGTTTTAAGTACATAGAGGGTAATTACATTTGCAAAATTAAAAAAAAATTAATGTTTATTTTTGAGAGAGAGAGAGAGACAAAGCACCAGCAGGGGAGGGGTAAGGGAGAGAGGGAGACACAGAATCTGAAGCAGGCTCCAGGCTCTGACCTGTCAGCACAGAGCCCAATGCGGGACTTGAACCCACAAACTGTGAGATCATGACCTGAGCCGAAGTTGGACGCTTAACCAACTGAGCCACCCAGGCACCCCTACATTTGCAAAATTGAATAATTACCATGGTAGAGTATAAATAAGAAAGAGAAAGATTGAGGACTGAACTCCTCCTACCTTAACAGTAAGACAGAAGAGGAGAAATAAGCAGAGACTGAGAAGGAGCAATCCATATGGTAGGAAGAAAAGTTAGAGTCTGGTGTCCTAGAAGATAAGAGAACAAAGTCTTCTGAGGAGTGGTTAGATATCAATTCCAGCAAATGTTATTGATAGATCAGAAAGATGAGGAATGAGAATTGACCATGGGGTTTGACATTGTAAAAATCCCTGTTGCCTTAGGCAAGAGCTGTTTGTGTGGAGTGATAGGGTGCAAGCCCAATTAGAATGAGTTTAAGAGAAAACAGAAAATGCAGTCTTGCATATAGCAGGGATATTCAACTGTATTGTATTTTTAATTGCCAAGGAAAATGCAAAGGAATTGGATCATAGGAAGTGAAGGCAGTAGGGGCCAGGAAGGAGGAGAGAAAAGTTGGAAGTTAGGATAGGATATGGATAAATAGGGTCAATCATCAAAGACTTCACACACACACATTTTAATTTTAAATAAAATAGATTACTGAGTTTAATTATGGAAATTTTCTTCACTGCAATAAGAAAATGAAGAGGTTTATGGGAATGCAAACTGGTGTAGCCACTCTGGAAAACAATACAGAGGTTCCTCAAAAAATTAAAAATAGAACTACCCTATGAGCCAGCAATTGCACTACTAGGTACTTATCAAAGGGATACAGGTGTGCTGTTTCAAAGGGACACATGCACCCCAATGTTTATAGCAGCACTATCAACAATAGTCAAGTTATGGAAAGAGCCCAAATGTCCATTAATGGATGAATGGATAAAGAAGATGTGGTATATGTACACAATGGAGTATTATTTGGCAATCAAAAAGAATGAAATCTTGCCATTTGCAACTACATAGATGGAACTAGAGGGTATTATGCTGAGGGAAATTAGTCAGTCAGAGAAAGACAAATATCACATAACTTCACTCATATGAGGACTTTAAGATACAAAACAGATGAACATAAGGCAAGGGAAATAAAAATAATATAAAAACAGGGAGAAGGACAAAGCATAAGAGACTCAAATATGGAGAACAAACAGAGGGTTACTGGAGAGGTTGTGGGGGGGGGATGGGCTAAATGAGTAAGGGGCATTAAGGAATCTACTCCTGAAATCATTGTTGCACTATATGCTAACAAACTTGGATGTAAATTAAATTAAAAAAAAGAAAATGAAGAGGTTTAATACACATGTCCGCAGGGCATTTTAGAACTAATCTTAATTATAGTAGAGAATGAGCTATTTTATTTTTCTGGTATTTTTCTTTCTTTGTACAATTTATTTTCTTGGTTTCTTTCTTATCCTAGCAAACAAGTCATCCATTCTAAGACAAAGATATGAGCAACCATACCACGGTGACTGAATTTATTCTCATAGGATTCAGGGATCATCCAGAACTACAGTGTCTTCTTTTTATGGTGTTTCTAGTCATCTATATGATCACTGTGTTTGGAAATCTTGGCATGATCTTATTAATCAAGATTGACTCACATCTCCACACTCCAATGTACTTTTTCCTCAGTAACTTGTCCTTTGTTGACTTCTGTTATTCTTCTGTCGTTGCCCCTAATATGCTAGTGAATTTCTGGGTGGAGAACCCAGTCATTTCATTTAGTGGATGTGCCACTCAATTCTTCTTTTTTGGTTCCTTTGCTGGAATTGAGGGCTTTCTGTTGGCCGTGATGGCCTATGACCGTTATGTGGCCATCTGTAAGCCTCTTCTTTACACAGTCACCATGTCCCTGCATCTTAATGTCCTTCTCGTATTGGCCACATATCTTGCAGGCTTTCTGAATGCTGCCATTCACATGGGCTTCACTTTTCAACTGTCTTTCTGCCACTCAAATGTCATCAACCACTTTTTCTGTGATACTCCCCCTCTCCTGAAACTCTCTTGTTCTGATACACATGTCAATGAACTTCTCATTTTTGTTTTTGCCAGTTTTAATGAACTAAGCTGCCTCCTGATTATCCTCATTTCTTATCTGTACATCCTCATTGCCATCTTGAGGATCCATTCTGCTGAAGGAAGGCACAAAGCTTTCTCCACCTGCGCTTCCCACCTGATGGTGATCACCATTTTCTTTGGGACAATTCTGTTCATGTATCTGCGCCCCAGTTCCAGCTACTCAATGGACCAAGATAAAGTGGTATCTGTATTTTATACAGTGGTCATCCCCATGTTAAATCCTCTCATCTATAGTCTGAGAAATAAGGAGGTCAAATCTTCCTTAGGTAAAATATTTAACACAACTTGTTTTTCTGTACCTAGAATTAACAAAGTATGATATATTAGAACTCCAAAGGAATGTAGAAATGACTAAATCCACCTCCATTCACCCTGGCTCCATTTCATTCTGTCATGAGTTTTGTTGTTGTCTTTGATAGTGGAGTTGGACTAAATGTCTCGACATCCTGGGGCTATCGAGATAGTGAATCCCACTAACTCCATGGAGCCTTTATGCTTGAAAATAATCAACAATCACAATTCAACTCCTTGTTCAAAGACATAAAACTCAGTATAAGAGTAAATGAGGTAGAGAAAGACTGAATAGCAGAAGGAATGACTCTATCTTTTTCCCTACTTGATGGCTCCATGATTGAATGATGATGTGTGTAGCTTCCAGAGGACAGGTGATAAGGAGTAGACCGAGCCAGAATTTGTCCAGGGGACTCAAAGAGGGCTTGGAGACTGCTTCTTGCCTCCAGTGAACTGGAAAAAATATCAGAACTTAATCCTGACAGAGGTGCCAAAGTCAAGCAATTCTAACCTGACAAGGAATCTAGATCACTGAGGGAATAATGGGAACAAATTACAAGGTAAATATAAGGAGAGAGGTGGATCAAGAATTCATAGAATGAAGGATTTTGAGCTTAGAGAAGAGCTATTCCTTATAATTCCTGTCCATAAAGTGTCATGTTGTTTGATTTCTGCATAGGTAAGCAGTTTAAGCTTAAAGAGCTACGGCAACATAGGTAGGCTTTCCCTGATGACTTAGCAAATTACCGCACATATCTATTTTACTGCTGGCTGCACTTTCATGGGACAAGTTTAAAGCTTTCAGTTGGTTTGTTGGGTATTTTCTTAATTGGGATATCTCTCTAATAGGACTGGATTTTCTTTATAGTGACCACTGGCATGTAACCAGAAAGTATTTTAAAGTTGTTAGGACTGGGAAAAGTATACTAAGTGTGACCCTAGTATATCACTTTGCCATGGAAAGACTGATTGTCATTGTAATAGAAAAGTAGCCACCTAAAAGAGTCTAAAAACTAATTTTGTTTTCTTTACAGCTTAGAGTTTTTGATAAGAAATTGAACCCAAATCTTTTTTTTAATGTTTTTTATTTATTTTTGAAAGCGAGAGAGACAGCGTGAGCAGGAGAGGGTCAGAGAGAGAGGGAGACACAGAATCTAAAGCCAGGCTCCAGGCTCTGAACTAGCTGTCAGCATAGAGCCCAACACGGGGCTTGAACCTACAAACCATGGGACTATGACCTGAGCCAAAGCTGGATGCTCAACTGACCAAGCTACACAGGTTCCCTGAACCCGAATCTTATCATTTGATCTTCCTTTATTCTTTGTTTTAGACATTGCATATCAAAACACAGTTTTTTGCTTAATCAATGGTCTTTGTCCATCTCATTATTCTTTTTCTGGAGAGCTTTTCATATTTCAAGGCATAGCACAAAGTTACCTCTTTTATGATGGCCCTGACCCTCCTTCATCCTTCCCAAGGTAAACAGTCACACATGCCCATTCCTCTGATTCTATAGATGTTGCAGCTCTAATCAAGCTCTTGGTTATAGAAACCAATCATAAAAATACAATGTAACATACATAGATTGAGAGGCCCTTAAGGAAAGAAACCTCTTTATATCAACCTGCATATATCTCCATCCCTTTATTGTAGGCCACCAGTAAAAGTTTTAAAATTAAGAAAGAAATCATTCCAATGGAAGGAAGAGGGTGATAGAAGGCAAAATGTTGCTTCTGGCACCTGGAATTAAAGGTTATCAAGAACTGTTTTAGAAAGTCAATGTTAGAAAAGAAAAGTTATGGGTGGCTCAGTCTGTTAAGTGTCTGACTCTTGGTTTTGGCTCAGGTTATTGGTTTTGGCTCAGGTTATGATCTCATGGTCCTGAGACTGAGCCCTTCACTGGGCTCTGTGCTGACAGCATGGAGCTTGCTTGGGATTCTCTCTCTCCCTCTCTCCCCCCAACCGCTTGTGCACACACTCTCTCTCTCTGTCTCTCTCTCTCAATAAATAAAACTTTAAAAAAATAAAATTTATTCTCTTATATCAGGTTGGATGATCTGTTGGACACCGTTTTATTCTTTTTAAAACAAATTGTTTGGTTTGAAATTAAAAATTTTGGTAAACAGATGATATTTCAGTATCCTACATCTTTATATTATGTAAAATAAATATGGTTTCAACATATAGCAATAGAATATTTCAGGAATTTTTCCTGAAATACACAGGAACACAAAGCTAATTCAAGCTAACATAGGTGTAGAGTTCTTAGTGCCCTGAGATCTCTCTCCATCTCTCTTTCCCTCCCTCTGTCTCTCTGTCTCTCATGTTCTCTCTCATACTATGAATTCACTCATTCTCTGTCATAAACTTTTCACATGATGGCCTCAACTTGAGGTACTTTTAGGACAATTGCATTACAGGTAAGACTGCATCTCTCTTTTTTTTTTAATTTTTTAAACATTTATTTATTTTTGAGAGACAGAGAGACAGAGCATGAGTGGGGGAAGGGCAGAGAGAGAAGAAGACACAGAATTGGAAGCAGGCTCTGGGCTCTGAGCTGTCAGCACAGATCCTGATGCAGGACTTGAACCCACGAACCATGAGATCATGACCTGATCTGAAGTTGGACACTTAACCAACTGAGCCACCCAGGCGCCCCAGACTGCATCTCTTTAGAAGGAATAGCTATTGCCTGAAAAGGCTCAGGCATTCATCATGTGTATGCATGTGGGGGTGTGTATTTATTTGTGAATGCATGTGTATGTTGGTGGTAAAGGTGGAGTCATGAAATATGGGAAGTCTTGCTCTATAATAGACCACTAAACATGTACTCAGTAAAATTAAATTCCTTGACTCGTTACTGCTCATTTATAGATTCTTAATTTAGGCACTGTTGCTTTATGCCATTTACACCTCAACAAGAATGTGAAAACTCATGCTAACTTTATTATTAGTTGGGTTAGATATTTTCCCATGTGATGCATTTTGTGGATTCCTACACAGTTTCAACCTTTACAGAAAAATACAGTTATGTGCAGTGTTTTAAAAAACACACTGGGTTACAATGCTGAACAATATTATTATGTTGAAAGTGCTTGATTTGAGCTTAAGTTTCACATAATGAAATAATCAGGGTCCCCTCCAACTAACAATATTAAAGCCCCTACATTTTGGCTGCTTACTCTAATATATTTAAAAACAAAACCCAGAAGCCAGAAGCTTCTTAGTATACTTGTGATAGTTACACATAAATGTTTGGATTAAAAGCGGCCAGACCTTCCCTAGGGGGTAGAGGATAAAAAAAAAAAAAAATCTGGCCACAAGGCAGAACAGAAGTATGACTTTTAAGCTAAAATTTGTAAGGTGCACATCTTGTTCCTTTGCATTTTCTATGATTCCTAGATTTGAGTGTTTTATGATTTCTTCCTTCTGTTTTTGTCAGATTGCCTAACATAAACTCATCTTTCTTTATTATCCTGATCATTCGGTGTACCTGATTCTCTAAGAGTATGTAATTTGTGATGATAGGAATTTGAAAAGTAAATGGTCCTCTCAGGCTGGGTAAAAACTCTTTGGGCCCCCATTGGATAGAGAAAGCCCATAAGTAGTTGCCTTGACAACCCCTATTCACTACTGAGAACTCTTCATTTAACTACTTCCCCTTTTTCTCCTCTTCTTTCTCTTTCTCCTCCATTTCTCTCTTTTATTCCTCCTCCTTTCCTCCCAGGCTTCAGTGACAATAGAAAAAAAGACAAGAGAAGAGCTAAGAGATAAAGCAGATACTTTAATGGGTTCCACCCTTTTTTATGTTAAAGTTCCTTTATTTATTTTGAGAAAGAGAGCAAGAGAGAGAGCAGGAGAGGGGCAGAGAGAGGAGAGACAGGGAATCCCAAGCAGGCTTTGGCCTGCCCAGTCAGAGCACAATGCTGGGCTTTAACCCAGGGACTGTGAGATCATGACCTAAGCCAGAACCAAGAGTGGGACTCTTAACCAAGTGAGCCACCCAGGAGCTCCTGTTTTCCACTGTTGTTGTAATTGTTAAAGAAATTTCTAGTAGAGAATTGGTTTGAGGATAATCATAGCCTTCAATACTAAAGCTTTTTGCTCTTCATGTTAATCAATAGTATATAATCTATAGTATAAAAGGGGTCTCATAAAATCATACCCCAGTATTAAACAGTGAATAATTTGATCTGCTTGATTTGAAAGCCAAATTTATCATTAAGTCATATTTTTGAAGATAAATTTGCTCCTCAGAAAATGTAGAAATTTTAAGTGTAAAGTTCAATGCAGTCTGACCAATGTGTACAGCCAGAAAATTCCAATTCCAGTTTTCAAGGCTACTGTATAAGTGGGCAGGTTATTCCTTACCAAGATTCCCTGCCATTTTTCTGGAATAAACACTCCTATGATTGCTTCAGTCCTTTGGTTAATTCCCAGAGTTCTGAAAAAGTTGACATAGATCTCTTTTGCCAATATTCTTGTTTCTTTTATGGAGGAGCAGGTTTGGGGAGGTCATCGCTCTGTCTTTCAGGAAGTTGATCCCCCTCTTTATATAGTGCTTTTGAGATTCATTTACAGTGTATGAGTAGTGTGTTCGTTTTTATTTCTGTGCAGCGTTCTACTACATGGGCATACTGCAATTTGTTTATCTATGCATCTGCCAGTCAACATTTGCGTTTCTTTGAGGGTGTGTGTCTTCTTTTCTCTTGGATAATACTTCAGAGTAGAATTGCTGGGTCACAGTTTTGTAAGAAGCTATAACTTTCTAAGTAAATTTTGTGAGAAATAACCAGTTTTCTAAAGAAGTGAAATTATTTTGCATTCCATCAAGGGGTATATTATGAGAGTTCTAGTTGCTTCCTTTTACCACACTCAATTGTTTTAGTTCTTGCCATGGAGGTGGGTGTGACATGTTATCCAGTTGTAGTTATAATTTGCATTCATTTGAAAATGATAGATAATTGAAATTATTTTCTTGTAGTTTCTGACTATTCATGTATCTTCTTTTATGAGGTGCTGTTACATTTTGTTGTTTATTTTGATCAGTGAGTTGTGGAGGATCTTTATGTGTTCTAAATACAAGCCCTTGTCAGAGTATTCTATATAAATATTTTTTTTTTTAGTTTGTGGCTTACCTTTTCATTATCTTAACATTATTTTTGAGGAGTGCGTGTTTTGAAATTGGATGACATAAAATTTATATATTTGTTTCACAATAATGATTTTTCTGTCCTTCCTAAGAAAACTTTGGTAACCTTTAAGATCATGAAGACGTTCTTGTATTTTTATTCCTGGAAACTTGTAGATTTAGTGTTTACATTTGGTCCTATGATCTGTAACAAATTAATACTGGGGTATTGGAATATAATGTGATATAGGAATTGAAGTTAAATTTTTCTGCAGATTAATTTTTCCAGTGGCATTCTCCATTGAAATACCTTCATACTTTTGTTCAAAAATCCACTGACTATATATGAATGCATGTGATGAAGTTTTGGGGTGATAGTGGGGTTCATGGGGTCTGGAGACAAGGGCCAAGAAAGAATTCATAAAGACATCATTGGTGCAAAGAGGTGATTTTATTAAAGCAGGGGACACGACCCTTGGGCAGGAAGGCCCCACTGCAAATGTGGGGGGTGACTGTTTTATCGAGTCCGGGGAGATAAAGTGAATAGGAATTTTCCAGAGAGACTTTCATATGCTAGAGACTCACAAATTACTGGAGGCCTAGCTATTGTCAAACTAGGGTTGTTTTACCCTCTAACAAAGCATTAACATTAAGACAGAAGGGAGTTCCTTGACTTTAGACCATTGATGGGATTGCCTTTTTCTTGTAAACTGGTGGAGACTCTTATCAGTTTAATCACTTGTGTCTTGTCCCTTCCTTTGTCCTTCAGCAGCCAGGAGTGTCTGAAGAATATCTTACTGTATCCCACCTGGTCAGGGAGGTGTGCTAGCTTCTATTTTACCCTCAGCCTGACTTATGCTCCCTTACCAGATATATTTCTGGATCCTCTGTTCTGTACAGTTAGTCTATTTGTTATCTTTAGATCTATACATTGTTGTCAGTACAGTAACTTCTTATTAAGTCTTAAGTCTTAAAATTAGTTGGGCTAGATCATTCAATAATTTTTCTTCGCTCTCAAAATAGTTTTGGCTCATCTAAGTATTTTTTTAATATTTATCTCTACATATTTTAGGATCAATTTTTGAAAAGATAATCTTGCTGAAAGGTTGACTGGACTTGAATTAAAACTATTGATCAGGTCAGGAAGAATTGACAACTTAACAATATCAAATATTCCAATCCACAAGTGATATGTATTTCTCCATTATTTAATTTCCCTCTGCAGTGTTTTAAGATTTTCAGATTAAATCTCTTGCATAGTTTTTATTATATTCATTTCTAAGTAGTGCATGTTTTTGATGTTATTATAGGTAATATTTATTTATTTATTTTTAAAATTTTCAGTTGTGGTTGTGTTAACAGAGAGTTAGGGGTCCCCAGAAGAAGAAAACTTTCTTGACACAAGAGAAGTCATTTTAGGTCCCCAGCTATTTTCCGTGATCTGTGCCCTACAGGCTCTCCTTACCCAAGCATACTTCTGGAAGAATATCCAAGGAGGTGATAGAATTACAAAGAAATGCAAAAACCTCAGTAGTTAAGGATTTCAAAGGAAGAAAGGGAATGCAAAAACTAGTAGTCTGTACCAGGCCAGGAAGTAGCCTGGCCACAGGAGAGACAACAAATCAGTGGTAAAATCCAGTGCTGTTTCAAAGGTAAGGATTGACATAAGGTACATTTTTTTTTTTTTTTTTACAGAGAGAGAGAGAGAGAGAGAGAGAGAGAGAGAGAGAGATTTGAAAGAGAAGCCAGGCTCACCCAACTTGGCCTTGTGTTCACCTGCTTGAACTCATGAACTGTAAGGTCATGACCTGAGCCCAGGAGCCCTACCTAAAGTACATTCTTGACTTTTTTCTGCAGGACTGAACCATGCACCATAGGGTTAATGAGGTTGAAACTAGCAGGAAATTTAAAGCTTGTTTTCTCAGGGAATTGATTTGGTTCTGTTGTCAAAAACTGACCTCTATGCTCCGGAGCCAAAGTATGTAACATGAAGACAGTTCGGAGATAAAGAAGGAAGATAAGTTTTTATTTTGCCAGGCAAAGGGGGCTGCAGCAGGCTAATGTCTCCAGGACTGCAAGCCCACCTGGGGTTAAAGGCTAAAGGGTATTATAGGAAAACACAGGCCACTTGAGTCTTTTCACTAAGTATACATTGAAGTCAGAGAGATGTCAATATCCATACCCAGTTCCTGGAACAAAAGATTGTACAGAAAAGCAGGTAAAGGGGAGGGCAAAGCTTCAAGAATGAGAAAGGGAAATATTTGTTTAGTTTAAAATCAAGCCTTACTGAAGCACAAGTGTGTCCATCTTATTTCCATCTTTACGTTTCTTTTCTTTAAGATTTTTAAAAAAAGGTTTATTTATTTTTGAGAGAGAGAGAGAGAGCAAGTGGTGAGGGCCATAGAGAGAGGGGGACAGAGGATCCAAACCAGACTCTGTGCTGACAGCAGACAGCCTAATGTGGGGCTCAAACTCGGGAACCATGAGACACGACCTGAGCTGAAGTCTGACGCTTAAAGGACTGAGCCACTCAAGTACCCCCATCTTTATGTTTCTGTAGCAGTTTCTGTTCCAGCCAATGAACAAACAAGGTTCTGTGTTTCTTAGCTGAAATAATAAACCCAAGACTCCATCCAGCTTGTACCAGCTCTCAGAGCAGCCCATAGCCCCTTCCCCTGGTTAGACCTTTGCCTCTGCTTCATTATAATGTTAAATCTCTTCCCTAGGAGGAGCTCAAGCTTCATGAACGTGACATTCAATGAATGTCTAGGCATGTTTTCTAAATATCCCTGTGCAAGCTTATGGCTGCTTTTATATGCAATTGAGTGGGGGAAAGAGTTAATATTAGGCAGGGAGAGATAAGGGACCTACAGGGAGGCAGACTGCAGCTGCAAGTGGGAGGCTGAAGAAGCAACAGGGGTTTGGGGGAAAAAGAAAAAAAAAAGGATAAACGTATTCCAGATCCTCCTTGGCTAGGTGCCGTGAGTGGAGTCTCACAGTCTTTCTGATAAGGTCCCAGTAAAAAGTCAGGAACAAAAATCCTTGGCGGCAACCCAGTTGGGACCCCTCTCACTCTTGAGAGCTTTATACTTTCTCTCAATAAACTCTATCATTTTGCTCACTCTCTGTTGTCCCTGAGAGTCATTCTTTGACTCCATCAAAGACCAGCATCTCTCCCACTCTCCTGTAAAACAACGACAAGTTCCCCTTTTTGAATAGCCATCCTAAACCCTAAATAAAAAGAACCCTCTCACCCCTGCTCACAGAGTCTCTGTGTTCTCCTTATTTGCTGCGAATAAAGTTTTTTTTGAGTATATGACAATTCCATCTGATGCAATCTCTATCTGTAATACATGTTAGCTTGGTTACAATTGGATTTTGCATTATAATATAAATGAATTATGTATATTGATCTTGTAATCATGTGAGTTTCCCAAATATACTCATAACTGTTTTTGCATATATACATATATATATATAACATAATTATATGATTTTATATGTACAAAACACACACACATATATATAGTTTCAGATATACAGCATAAGATTCAATATTAGTATATATTGCTGAACAATCACCACGATAAGTCTAGTTAACATTTATTTTGTACCTTTTGAAAGGAGATTCAATGTAAACTATCATGTGATCTACAAATAGCATAATTTTATTTTTTCCTCTCTAATTTGTATAACATTATTACATAGGCAAACATTTCCAGCATAATGTTGGATCTGTTGTAACTTTTAAAAAGATAGCCAATTGAATAACCACAAAAACACAAGTAACAAATTTACAATGTCAGTAGGATGTTTTCAAGTATCTGAGTATTGTAACAATTTTGTATCTATGCCTTTTTAGCAGACAGGTCAATTGGTCATTGCAATTGAAGCAGAGTGATATTAACTAAGGAATTCATGTCTTCAAGTATAAGTTAAGCAGAGTCTTCTAAAGACTGTCTGGGAAAATAAAATAAGAATGCATAAAACTCTGAGTTAATATCATATAACCTAGATAAAGTCTGTGCCCTCTAATCTTATCCATTGCTATATAAATAAATGAACATTGACTTCTTATGTATGGACTCCTGATCAGGCTACCTCATAATGAAAAGTATGGTTACTTTGCTCTTTCCAAAGATCTGAAAGATCACTACATTTTGCATATCTACTCAATTACTATTGAGCTAGCCCTATTTGTTGTTGGAAAAGTCCTTTTGTAAGTCTTATGATTATTGCAATGTATACATTATAATGTGTCAGAAAATACTTAAATATCTACATACTTAAGTACTTTGGGACAGTTTTTCTTCAGAGTAAATTCTGACACTTAGTTAGGGCACCTGGGTGGCTCAGTTGTTTAAGCGCCTGACTTCAGACCTGGTCATGATCTCACTGCTCATGAGTTCTAGCCCTGCATCAGGCTCTGTGCTGACAGCTAGGCGCCTGGAGCCTGCTTTGGATTCTGTGTCTCCTTTTCTCTCTGCCCCTCTCCCACTCACACTCTTTCTCTCTCTCTCTCTCAAAAATAAATAAACATTAAAAACATTTTTAAAAAGTAGTGTTGAATCTTCAACTCTTTTTACAATCCTACAAGAAATTTTTATTTCAAGGGGATAATTAAGCAGTAGATTTTATTCTTTAAATTTTATTGATTTATCTGTTCTAGGAATCAGGATAAAAACGAGAAAAAAAATTGACAGAGAAATCATTCCATTTCATTATGAAAAAAGAAAATATGGTCATTTTCAAATCTTTTCAAATGTGGTGACTTGATAATAATTTATATTTTGATGTTGATATGCAGCTTTATCGCATCTGGTTTCTCACAGCTTAACCCACTGTGAAATCTAGTCATGGGAAACCTCACTGAAATAGAGTTGGGAGGTTCCCACAGGGAGAGCTCTCACATCCTACCACTTTAGTCAATTGTAGACCCAACAAGAAGAAACGGACTTGAACTTACATGGACTTGACCTTGCATATGGATACTATTCTACTCCTACAGTCCAAAACAGAAACTGTTCTCTTCTACAATTCCCTTCACACATACCCCTTCCCTGCAACAGCTCTACCAAGGAGCTCCAACCACTACACCCAAAATCCCAGTTTCCTTCAATGGACTTTTAGTTGATAACAGCCTTCCTAACTTACCCTCTTTTTTCCTTAAAAAAGTGTGCCTCTCCTTTGTTCCCTGGACTGCCTAAAATTTTGCCAGTTTGCTTGTCCCAGATTGCAATTCTCTTTATTTCCCAAATAAACCCCTTTTGCTGGTAAAAATAACTTGCAATGTCTATTTTTAAGGTTTATACCACCATTTGGACATCTAAAAACCAGAGATGCCTCTCCTGTCTTGGACAGCCTACACTTTGATCCTTGGATTGTATTGACCTAGAACTATCAGGGCATTGGAAGATATAAGCTAGTGAAAGCATCTCTGGATTCTTTTATTCTCTAACAAACACAGTGTTGATGTTCAAATATTCTTTATTCTACTTTCAACCCTCCTCCTATAATCACCAGTTTTATGAATCATCAATTTTATCAATGATCCTGGCTCTCAGACCCATCTTTGATGTTTAGCATGTTGATGAAGTAAACTCAATGGGGCAGACTCGTTCCAGTAAGAATCCATGGTGTCTGCCCTCACCCATGAATGATGCCTCTACTTCCTTTCATTGGTTATATTACTTCTGCTTTTACATTCTTTCTCCTCTTCATCTCTCTCACTGACTGCCTTTTTCCCTCCTGCTCTCATTAGATGACCTAACTTCAGTGTTCATAGAGACACACTGAAGCCTTCTGATGGAGTCCTCTCATTTTTACTATACAAAGAATACAAAACTTACATACTCATATTTTGCTTCTTCCATGGTATTAAAGGTGATGGCTAATTTTACTATCAGTGCCAAAGATCTCAGTACTCAGTACTAAGATGGACACAGATGTTAGGCAGAGATTTTGGCCTCAAAGGAGAAAGTAGGATCTCAAAGCACCAAATTAAGGCTGTGCTCCTGAGGAACAAAACTACTTTAATTAGTTCTTCAGAATTATTTCTAGAATACTCTAGAGAATGTACCTGAGATAGACATTATAAATGTTTCCACCTTGTTTTTACAAAATACAGAAAGTCAACTTTTGCGGGTAGGTCATTTTCTACATTTCTTCACTCAAAATATGTTTGTTCTTTTGTGTGAAGATGAATACCCCACCAATGTGGGCCAAAAAAATTAACTTCATCAATGGTACTTGATATTTCTATTCATTTGCTAATATTTTATGGCATCTCTAAAAATTTAATTATTATCTTGAATATATAAAAATAGGTTTAGGGTACAGCACTTCAGGCACGTTGTTTTCCAGTCATACCTTATTTTAGTAAAACATTGAGATATAAAGGTCCCAGCTGGAAGCCAAGGCCACATTTAAACATCATTTGGGCTCTCCAAAACAAATATGTTCATATATGTGTGGGTCACTTAAAAAATGGAAACAAAGAAACCCCACATTCTTCTCCAGATACTTGGGTTTTTTATTTGCTGTTTAAACTCTACTTTATCAGAAGAGCCTTCTCTGAATGTTTATCTAAAAGCGTCCTGCCTTCAGTTTTCTTTATAATCCTGACTTCTAACTGGCATCACATTCTAGAGCTTTGTCTATGTGTTTAATATCTGTTCCTTCCCCTATAACATATGACTCATGAGTATGTGGAATTTGTAAACCCAGAACTTAGAACAGAAAAAAGAAAATCTTTTCAGTGTTCATGTCCATGTGTATGTAAATGAGTGAACAAATTCATTAAGCAGAGGGAATGATTCTTCATTCAGTACATGATTTGCCATATATCGAGAGATAAACTTACTACTTCAATGCTTTCTAAATAAAAAGAAGACAGATCACTATGGGTTTCAGGTGAAAATGGTGTACTAAATACTTCTTCTATTTTGTATCTAAAATATAGGGTATCAGATCTGGAGAGACCCTAGAAACCCAACTTCCTTTATATTTTCCATTTGAATGATATCAATGACTCGATACTTTTCATATCTGCTTTTGATTCCTGTATTTTTCATTTTATAAAATTGAAAAAAATACCAAATATGGAGTTCTCTTTTGAAAGAAGGCAAGTATGAACATGATTTTCTATACACATAACACATACAAGTGAGAGCAAGAACAAGAGTGAAAGAGAGAGAAAAAGTGAAAGAGATCACTGAGAGACACAGGGCAAAAATATTTATGTATATGTTCTGATGTGTTTGTTAAAAGAGAAGAGAAATTTCCCAGTAGATGAATATATCAATGCATAAATGATAAAATGGGTGGAATAAATGCAGAATCTGTATCAGACAGAATTCCTCACTTTCTCTGTCACTCTCAGTTTTCAAGCAATAAGAAAATGTCTTCCCCAAACCACACTACAGTGACAGAATTCATCCTCTTGGGACTCACAGACGACCCTGTCCTGGAGAAGATCCTGTTTGGGGTGTTTCTGATAATCTACCTGATGACGCTGGCAGGGAATCTGTGCATGATCGTGCTGATCAGGACCAATTCCCACCTTCAAACACCCATGTACTTCTTCCTTAGCCACCTCTCCTTTGTAGACATTTGCTATTCCTCCAATATCACTCCAAATATGCTGCACAACTTCCTCTCAGACCAGAAGACCATCTCCTATGCTGGATGCTTCACACAGTGTCTTCTCTTCATTGCCCTGGTGATCACTGAGTTTTACATCCTTGCTTCAATGGCATTGGACCGCTATGTGGCCATTTGTAGCCCTTTACATTACAATACCAGAATGTCTAAGAACATTTGCATCTCTCTAGTCATGGTGTCTTATACTTGTGGCTTTCTTAATGGACTCTCCCAGACACTGCTGACTTTTCACTTGTCTTTCTTTGGCTCCCTTGAAATCAATCATTTCTACTGTGCTGATCCTCCTCTTATACTGTTGGCCTGCTCTGACACCTATGTCAAGAAAATGGCAATGTTTGTAGTAGCTGGTTTGACTCTGTCAAGCTCTCTCTTCATCATTGTCCTATCCTACCTTTTCATTATTGCAGCCATCTTGAGGATCCGTTCTGCTGAAGGCAGGCACAAAGCCTTTTCTACTTGTGGTTCCCACTTGACAACAGTCACCCTATTTTATGGAACCCTCTTCTGCATGTACTTAAGGACTCCATCTGAGAAGTCTGTGGAGGAGTCCAAAATAATTGCAGTCTTTTATACTTTTCTGAGCCCA
>CM053575.1:12763066-12782481 GCA_028646485.1 Cryptoprocta ferox
TGAGGATCCGTTCTGCTGAAGGCAGGCACAAAGCCTTTTCTACTTGTGGTTCCCACTTGACAACAGTCACCCTATTTTATGGAACCCTCTTCTGCATGTACTTAAGGACTCCATCTGAGAAGTCTGTGGAGGAGTCCAAAATAATTGCAGTCTTTTATACTTTTCTGAGCCCAGTGTTGAACCCACTGATCTACAGTTTAAGGAACAAGCATGTGATCCGTGCTATGCAGCAAGTCATTCAGGGAACTCTCTTTCATAAAACGGCAATGTAGGCATCTGTTCACTGTAACTACTAAGTGTCTGTAATAACATAGTGAGTCCCTTCACAGGACAAACCTGCTACTGTACAGTCATGATTTAGCTTTGTAAACTCTCAATGACATTAGCAAATTTCTCCTCAAAAGTAATAGCTTTAAAAAAATTTTAATGTTGAAAACAATACTTTCCTTAGCAAAAAATCTCAGAATGTAAATTGGGTAGTATCCAATAATTCCCTAAAACGTTTTAATGTCTTTACTTACTTGGGGATAAGTATTAGAATTAATTCAGTCTGATAGGAACACCTGAGATTCATCTTCTCTGAATTATATCGTCTAAAGAGCCATATTTAGGTTCAAAATAGAGTGATTAGTTTTAAACATTTTGAAAGAGAATTATGAATAATTTATTCTTCAATGAGTGATATAGATCAATGGTCTGGTGCCTGAGTAATCACTGGATTCACCTTGGAGAAATTTTAATTATAAAAATTAAAGTTAATTTTTATATAAGTTTAAGTTTCCCATGATTTTTTCCCAGCCATTATTTTAGACATCCTGAAAAAGGTTTTGTCTTATTATAAATATTGTGTATGCTTCTCAGTTTTGAAAATATACTGTCAACACCTGTTTAAAAGTTTTCAGAATCATGGATCCAATTCAATCATAGTATAATAGAAATCTATATATGTATTTCATTTAGTAGTTCTGACTTAGATCCAATTTATTCAGACTTAATAAATAGCGTCTATCAATGGGCTCTCTAGACCTAAGAATGCCCTGAAACATTCTACAAATGAGTGGTGTGCCTTTATCTCTCTGAAGAGAATTCCTGATGTTTACTTTGGTTCATAAAAGTGTTTGTGACTCATTATTTGGCGAATAAGTCTGTTACAGTATTTCCCCACATTTCTATTGTGAAAATTAATAGTAAAGAAGTTATATGAGGAGATGCATAATTCAACACATTAGCACATGAACCTATGTGTTATTAGTCAAGCAGATGGCTGCATATTGAAATGTAAATAAAATTTTCTAAAAATTATCTTAAATGTTTGGTGTTCTAATATTCTGTGCTCTGATATTAACCAACTACGTTGACAGTAGTAAAAGCTTATGTAAAATCAATTCCTATATTTAAAGTAATGTATTCAAATGATTTTTCAGAACAGTACTTAAATGACCTTCAGTTTTAGTAAATTAGGCTCCATTCTTAGGTCTCAGTTGATTGAATAAGGCAAGGCTGATTCTCTCAAAAATGTTTGCCATATATGCATAAAAAATAGACTGACGTGAGGCAGTAACATTTATTGGTGACATTTCCTAATCCAATGGGCAACTTCTGTTTGTATATTGTTATATTTTTCTCAATGATTTGATATACATGCATATTCTTATAATTCCTGAAACACAAGTGGAATCATTTGCCGTATACAAATTTGAACATTTCACATGATAGTGTAATGTTTGTATTTTTATACAGACTAAATGTTTTTAGTGAACATCACTTTTAAAGTAGTATTATACAGAAAATTCTATCATACTTGAAATTGGTTACAGAAATATTACATACTTATTGCAGAAAAGCAAATTGGAAAACATTGAAGGGTTTTTCAATTTTTGAATAAAATTCAACTTCAGTTATGAAATAAAAGCAAAATTTACTTGTAATCTCTTATTAAAAATGCATTTGGTGCCCCTTACTTGTATATAGTTTATCTTGTAAGCTTCCATTATATTGTGTCCTATTATTGTTAGGATTGGCTCATATCTCCATGAACATGCTTGATTGTTTATTTAGGATAAAGAATTGCTGTATTTAATGTTCTAAATATAGCTTTTGCTATTTTTTAAAAGTTTTTGCCAATTTTTTTCTATGGGTAATTATTTTTTCTGGGAATCATCAACTTCATCATAAGCACTTATTACTAGTCATGCTTGAGAGTAACCAGTTGACTGTGCCTTTATTAACATTAGGGCATCTCATTTAAGATTCATTACTTCTTTGTTGTCTCAACTACACTCTTAGGAAAGGAATATGTTTTAATTGGAACAGAAGAAGAACTGAAACAACTTTTAACTAATAAAGGACATGTATCACTTTGATGATTGCTGTTCATTTTATTTCTGATGATTCCTCACATGAAGAATATTTACATTTTTATGGGAAAATTTTTTGAATTTTGTTTTGTGGCTTTTCTGTAACCTAAAATTAAATAAGCAAGCATCTCTGTATGTTATTAATTTTTCATGACCATGTTTTATAGGAATATGTTGAATTTTTCTAAATAAGATTTCATTGTACACGGTGATATTGTATAGCTTTTTCCTCATATTTTAACCACTTTCCTCTTTTTTTAATTAAAAAAATTCCTTTTAGTTAACGTACTGAGTAATATTTGTATCAGGTGTTGAATCTAGTGATAGTTTACTTACATACAACACCCATTGCTCATCATAACAAGTACTCTCTTTAATACCCATTGCTCATTTAAATCATCCCTCCCACTTACCTCCCCTCCAGTAACCCTCAGTTGGTTCTGTATAGTTAATAGCCTGTTTTCTGGTTTGCTTCTCTTTCTTCTTTTCCCCCTATGTTTATCTGTTTTATTTCTTGAATTCAACATATGAGTGAAATCATATGGTATTTGTCTTTCTCTGACCGACTTTTCTTATTTTGCATAATACTATCTAATTCCACCCATTTCATTGCAAATGGCAAGATTTCATTCCATTTTATGGCTGAGTAATATTCCCCCCCAACCACCCCTCCCACACCAAATTCTTTATCCATTTATTAGTCGATTAGCATTTGGGCACTTTCCATAATTTGGCTATGTTGGTAATGCTACTACAAACATTGGGGTGCATATATCCTTTCAGATCAGTATTTTTTTATTTTATGGGTGAATACCTAGTAGTGCAATTGCTAGATCATAAGGTAGTTCTATTTTTAACTTTTTGAGGATACTTCACAATGTTTTCCAGAGTGCCTGCCCCAGTTTGCATTCCCACCAACAAGTGCAAGAGAGTTTCCCTTTCTCTGCATCCTCTCCAACATCTGTTGGTTCTTGTGTTGTTAATTTTAGCCATTCTTTTTTTTTAATGTTTATTTATTTTTGAGAGACAGAGAGACAGAGTGTACGCAGGGGAACGGCAGAGAGAGAAGGAGACATAGACTCTGAAGCAGGTTCCAGGCTCTGAGCTGTCAGAACAGAGCCCAACGAGGGGCTCGAATTCACGAGCCACGAGATCATGACCTGAGCTAAAGTCGGCCGCTTAACTGACTGAGCCACCCAGACGCCCCAATTTTAGCCATTCTGACAGGTATGAGGTGGTATCTCATTGTAGTTTTGGGCTTGTATTTCCCTGATGATGAGTGATGTCGAGAATTTTTTATGTGTTTGTTAGCCATCTGGATGTCTTTTTTGGAAAAGTATCTATTCATGTCTTCTGCCTAGTTCTTAACTGGATTATTTGTTTTTTTTGGGTATTGAGTTTTATAAGTTTTTATATATTTTGGACACTAACCCTTTATCAAATATGTCATTTGCAAATATCTTCTCACATTCTGTAGGTTGCCTTTTAGTTTTGTTGATAGTTTCCTTTGCTTTGCAGAAGGTTTTTAACTTGATGAAGTTCCAATATTCATTTTTGCTCCCGTTTCCGTTGCCTCAGGAGGTATACCTGGTAAGAAGTTGCAGTGGCTGAGATCAAAGAAGTTGCTGCCTGTGTTCTTTATAGGATTTTGATGGTTCCTATCTCACACTTAGGTCTTTCATCCATTTTGAATTTATTTTTGTGTATGGTGTAAGAAAGTGGTACAGTTTCATTCTTTATGTTGCTGTCCAGTTTTCCCAACATCATTTGTTGAAGAAACCATCTTTTTTTCCATTGGATATTCTCTCCTTCTTTGTTGAAGATTGGTGGTCCATATAGTTATGGGTTCATTTCTGGGTTTTCTATTGTATTCCATGATCTATGTGTCTATTTTTCATCACTTTAGTTTTGTAATATAACTTGAAGTCTAGAATTGTGATGACCTCAGCTTTTCTTTTCTTTTTCAAGATAGTGTTTTCAGTGTACAGACATTTTACCTCTTTGGTTAGGTTTATTCTGAGGTACCTTATTGTTTTGGGTGCAATTGTAAATGGGACTGATTGTTTGATTCTCTTTCTGCTGCTTCATTATTGGTGTATAGAAATGCAACAGATTTCCGTACATTGATTTTATATCTTGCAACTTTACTGAATTCATGCATCAGTTCTAGCAATTTTTTGCCGGAGTCTTTTTAGATTTCTATATAGAGTATCATGTTAATCTGTAAATAGTGAAAGTTTGACTTCGTCCTTGCTGATTTGTATGCTTCTATTTCTTTTTGTGGTCTGGTTGCTGAGGCTAGAACTTCCAGTACTATGTTAAATAGCAGTGGTGAGACTGGACATCCTTGTCTTCTTCCTGACCCTAGAGGAAAAGCTCTTATTTTTTTTCCTATTGAGGATGATATCAGCTCTGGGTTTTTCAAATATGGCCTTGATGATGTTGAGGTATGTTCTCCCTATCCCTACTTTGTTGAGAGATTTTTATCATGAATGGATGTTGTATTTTGTCAAATGCTTTTTCTGCAACTGTTTATAGGATTATATGGTTCTTATCCTTTTTTTTATTATTATTAATGTGGTTTATCACACTGATTGATTTGTGGATGTTGAACCACCCTGCATTTCAGGAACAAATTCCACTTGATTATGGTGAATGATTCTTTTAATGTACTACTGGATTTGATTTGCTAGTATCTTTTTTATTTATTATTATTATTATTATTATTATTTGCATACATGTTCATCAGGGATATTGGCCTATAGTCCTTTTTTTTTTTTTTTTGGAGTTTTTGTCTGGTTTTAGAATCAGGATAATGCTGGCCTTGTGGAATGAGTTTGGACATTTTCCTTTCATTTTTGTTTTTGGAATAGTTTGAGAAGACTAACACGTAACACTTCTTTAAATGTTTGGTAGAATTCCCTTCAGAGGCCATCTGGCACTGGACTTTTGTTTGTTGGGAGATTTTTGATTACTGATTCAATTTCTTTGCTTGTGGTTGGCTTGTTCAAATTTCTATTTCTCCCCATTTCAGTTTTAGTTGTTTTAGTAGTTTTCTAGGAATTTATCCATTTCTTCCAGATTGCCCAATTTGTTGGCATATAATTTTTCATAATATACTCTTATATTTGTTTCTATTTCTGTGGTGTTTGTTGTTATTTCTCCTGTCTTATTCGTGATTTTATTTATTTGGGTCCTTTCTCTCTTCTTTTTGATAGGTCTGGCTAGGGGGATTATCAATTTTATTAATTTTTTCAAAGAACTAGCCCCTGGCTTCATTGATCTGTTCTGTTCACCATCTATATGTATTTTAAATTCTTACAATTAATATAAATATAAAATATGTTCATATTACTGGTAAAAAATTCCATCTTCATTATTTTTCCTTATAAAAGTTTTTGTAAGAAATGCAAATCAGATGTTGCCTGAGCCCAGCTCCAGCAGGTCCAGGGTTCCCTGAAGGATGGACGGTGTCAGCGAGAGAGAATGAGAGAGCCTCAAGTTTCTTTCTGATCATCAGGCAGGCATCTCTGCTCTGTATGTTTTGGTGTCTTTATTTATAGGTTAAGCGATAACATGACATCAGAAAATAGGATTTTTTACAGTGGCTAATTTTTTGTGATAAGATGCTTTTTTTAGTGAAAGTGTACAGAAACAGGCTTTACAGAAGTATTTTTGGAGAACCACACCCTTCATTCTTCATGTCAGTCCCCCAGAACAAGAAAGGAACAAACTTATCTTATTTTGTACGGGTTGGTTTTTTGCCAATATTTATGACTTTGTTTTTAATTAACAAGTTACAACCAAGTCATGTAATGCACTTACAGTGAGGTTGAGTAAATCTTATAACCAAGAGAATAACAGGTTGTTTTTAGTAAAAAAAAAAAAAAAGACAGCATAGACATTACTTAAGTTAGTAACATTAAAATTAAAACAGAGGTTAAGTTGTGTACAGATAGGTTAGGAGTTATTTTATCTAGCTCATTAACCACAAGAGAAAGAATGCCTGTTAACAAGTTGCTTGAGCAAGCCCTTTCTTTGATGTAACCACAATGGGGACCTTATGTGTGTTAGCCTTGCACCTGGGTTTCTGTTTTCTTATCCATCCTCATAACTGAAGTCAGTACAAGGGAGGGTATTTGTAGAATGTGGACCTTGGGAAGGGACTATGTTTTGTCCTTGTTTTCTATTTCTTATCTCCAAGTTAGGCTTCTTTTCTCTGGGCCAGACTTAAATGCAACTCTTGTGTTTTTAACCCCTTCCTAGTCTATGTTTAGAATCTACAGGGGCTTAGTGGAAGAGTCTTTCGATGAACATTACAGTGCTTTGATCTAAAATCTCCTTTGTAGGGGTAGGAATATGCTTCTTCTCATGAGGTATCTGTAGGGATATCAGTCCGATTTGTAACATTGTGAGGCCTAATCAATAACAGCCAGCCCATTCCCAATATGAGTCAGTAATAGAAGGAGATACCAGTTTCGCTTCATGGCAGAAGCTCTGCAAACGTCTGCCATTTCCTCGCTGTGACTGTGTCATCCAGAGAGGCTGATGCGGCTCCCAGCAAGATGCTTTTAGCTATCCATTATTTTTAACCCAGCATTTATGCATGAGATGGTTTCAGTCATGAAATACATGAAAATGTATACATAAAAATCAAATGTGGCTATGCATAGAAGACATATTTCCTGTAAATTATTTGAATAACGAGTAAACATGTCTTGGTATGAATAGTAGTGTGATAGTGTGATAGCTTGGTCCTCACACCTGATTGGGAAATGTATGGAATTAGGGCATAGAGAGTTCTGCTTAGGAATGAAAGGATATGAGTGAGTTAAGTTTTTTGTTTTTGTTTTTGTGGCTTGTTTTTGTTTTTGTTTTTGTTTTTGCCAGAAAGGCAGAGAGATGCCGGTGGCCTATAAATGAGGAGTAAGAAGCTGGTTTTATATATAAACATTGTGCATTAATTAACACTTTTACAGAAACCTTAATTTTTGTACGGTGCCCGTGTCCAAAATGCCGCATATTTTTCAACAGATACTTAAACGCAGATTCCTATCCTTAGCTGAATTTTCCTCTTGCCAACAAGTATTCCCCCCAAAGAACTGACATGCCCACACCTAGCTCTCAACTGTGAGTCTTTCAATCACTGAAAAAAAATTCAGTGTTGATTACAATTATTAAAAATACTTAAAATTTCAACAATTGGAAAAATGTTTCTGAACTTCATAGTAATGGAAAAAATTCACAATAGAAAGTTACTCTGTTTTGATTATAAAATCTTTAAAATAAGCAGCACTTTGGGTGCCTAGATGGCTCAGTTGGCTAAGCATCTGACTCTTGGGTTGGGCTCAGGTCATGATTTCACAGCTTTTTGAGTTTGAGTGCTATGTTCAGCTTTGTGCTGGCAGTGCAGACTCTGCTTGGCATTCCCTCTCTCTCCCTCTCTCTCTGCCCCTCTCCCACTCACACACACACACACACACTCTCTCTCTCTCTCCAAATAAACAAATAAACTTAAAAAATAAATTAAATAAGTAGCACTCAACAATTGGGCAAAGATTTTGTCACGAATAGAATAAAGTGGTAAAAGTGTTAAGGTTTGATAAGTTCCTAGAAATCAGTAGAAGAACTAACCCCCAACAGATAAGTAAGTGCTGCAAGCTGTGAATGGAAATTTGATAAATTCTAAAAATGGATGAGTAAAAGTTTGGTAATAAAAACATGAAATAAGATATTCTTTTGTGGGGGTACCTGGGTACCTCAGTTGATTAAGCATCGAAATTTGGCTCAGGTCATGATCTCACAGTTTGTGGTTTCAAGTCCTGTATTGGGCTCTGTGCTGGTAGCTTGGAGCCTTCTTCATATTCTCTGTCTCCCTCTCTCTCTTTGCCCCTTTTAATGTTTAAAAACATTAAAAAGGATACTCTTTTGTGTATCAGTTCAGAGAGTTCAAATGGACGAGTACTTTCATATATTATTAGTGTGAGGAAAAATAACAATACACAATTTGTCTGGAAATCAATTTAATATTATATTTTCAGGAGTACTAAAAATATCCACTTTTATTCAGCTCTCCCAATTTTAAGAATGTGTGGAAGGCATTAAAAGACATTTTGGAGAGTATTTTCATAGTAATGTTTCTTTTGTAATTGAGAATAAGGCAACAAGTGATCTATGAAATACAGGCCACCCTCACTTACCATGGTACACTGTTCACTGAAACTTATGCAGAAGGCAAACGTGTCCTGCTTCATAACGGTCACAGCAGTGTGCCAGGTGAGCACTGCCTGCATTTTGTAACCCATTAGGCATGAGCAGATGCCAGAGATTAAAATAACAAAGTGCCCAATTAAGGAAAAGAAAAATTATTTTACAGAGCATTTTATAAGAGGGTACAATAATATTTTTCTTATGATATACTTGCTAAACACTAAGACTAAGGAAAAGTAGAATTTGTTCTTTATGTCTATGTACTAATTTTTCCATGATAACTATTTCTGGCATAAGCGACAAAACAAAACAAAACAAAACAAAACAAAAAACAGAAAAACAACAACTGCATGTTACCAGTACAATCCTTAATCTTAAGATATCAAATTAAAAGATCTTTCTTTATTAATGTTAGATTTGAAACAGGAAAGTGGGAAGAACAAGGGCTCCAAAATGTCTCCTAAAAGTAATTGAACTGGATGGTCATCCAGGTTCCTTTTAATTCAAGTTCCTCTTATTTTTCCCCTTAAAAATACTGTGTTTCAGAAATCGAAGTATCCATCAATAGAAGGTGTGTGTACGTACATATATATTTGTACGTACACACACACACACACACACACATAAACATAATGGAATGCTATGCAGCCATAAAAAGGGAAAAGATCATACCCTTAGTGACAGCATGGATAAATCTAGAAGGTATTATGCTAAGTGAAGTAAGTCAGAAGGAGAAGGAGAAAGACAAATAACATATGATTTATCTCAAAAATAAAACAAATGAGTAAACAAACAGAAGACATGTAAATACAGAGAACAAGTAATGGTTGTCTGCGGAGATGTTGGTGGGGAGATGGGAAAAATGGGCGAAGGGGAGTGAGATATATTAGTTGTGGAATGAATAAGTCTTTGGAATAAAAGGCACAAATAGGGAATATTGTCAATGGTATTATACTAGCATTGTATGGTGGCTGGTGGTAGCTACGCTGATGATGAGCACAACGTAACATGTACAGATGGTGAATCACCATGTTATACACCTGAAACTAATGTAACATTGAATGCTAACTGTATCTAAATAAATATATCATGCTTCCAATTAATTTGAACAAACAAACTATACTTATGTATTTTTTAGGGGTGAGGTTTGGGGAAAGTAAATATCAGTAGCTTTATCTGCATAGGTTTAATCAGGAAAATAATTTTTTCTTTGATACTGAAAAGTATACCAACCAAAGGAAAGTTCCACCAAATAAAGAATTCTTCTTCTTGTGCTGAAACATCACCATCACAGCAGCTAGAATACTGTGTCATGGAGATGAAGTAAAACAAATTTAAGTCCTAATAAATTGCATCTGATGGATCAGTGTTTTCTGTGATGATTTTATATCTACTATATTCACACATATGCACAATAGAATGAATACTTACAATGCTTTTGAGGCCAAAGGAAAACTTGAGTACCCATTTCCTCATGGCGATTATACACATCAGTACACCCAAAAGGAAAGAAATTAATAAGAAGTAAGTTAAAATTGTAGAAACCTATCTTCATGTAATAACCAATCAGAAGCTGAAACTTATATGAATAAAGATTTTCCTAAGGAGAGGAAAAATAAAAACTGCTGAAATATTAAAAGGAAAAGAGGTATTAAAGGCATCATATCAATGGTAAGCTATATTAATTCACTTAAGTAAAGACCAAGTTCAAATAGTATCAAGGAATTTGGATCATGGCTATGCTACAAGGTAGTTGCAAAATACTAAAGCGAAATTTCCATGCTTAGAATAGCTGCTATTTTTAAAAATAGTTTGTGGGTAGACACAAACAGAAAAGTAATATATAGAATTACAGAGCAAGTAATTGTCAATAACCTAGGAACAAAACCATAAAAGCCTCTGATGGAAGCCATGAAATTTCTATATCCAGAATGGGTTTCTCCCATTCATGTAGATATCTGCTTTGATTAAGAAAACTAATGAAACAAATGTATTGGGTAATTAAAATGAAAAATATCAGATTCTTTGTGAAAATAATAAAGCACAGATGGTTTTTTACTCTGGATAAGTAGACATAAGAATGTATCAAAAATGATTTGAGAAAAATATCCAGAAGTAGAGCTTTCAGCCTTTTTTGAGAAGAGAATCAGCTTTTATTAAAGGAAACTTTGTAATTTATCAAATGAATGTAAAGTATTTTCATATTCAGGAAGCATACTGCAAAGCCCTGGACTTTGCTAATAAGAATAGCTCAGTGATGGTCAATATTGTCGACCTATGAGCTGAAAGGAAGGACTTCTCTGCAGACTGACCAAGTGGAAGGGGGTTCTTGAATGAGACTACACAGAGGCCCCTGCTTAATTGTAAGCAGCTGACTTCTCCTGTTGTGTTTCCCATCTGTCACCATTTCTAAACAACTGTGCTATTCATGATTGCCATTAGGATTCTCCCTTGGTCAGAAGCTGTGCATATATAATCAATGTTAGTGGTACTCCACAATATTACATTCAGGTACAACCAACAAGGGTTGCTTTTTGATTGTTTTTTTCCATTGGGATACTGTCAAAATAGACCTTTTCTCCATTGTACCAAGGTTTCTCCTACACACTATTCTCAAAGCCTGCTTCACATCTTTGTTCCTCAGGCTGTAGATAAATGGATTCAGCATGGGGCTCACAAAGATACAAACCACTGCCACAATTTTCCCTTGTTCAACAGACTGTTCATTGGCTGGTCTCAGATACATGCAGAATAGGGATCCATAAAACATGGCGACAGCGGTCAGGTGGGAGCCACAGGTGGAGAAGGCTTTGCACTGGCCTTTGCTGGAAGGGATCCTCATAATGGTGATGAAAATGAAAATGTAGGAGATAAGGATGATGAGTAGGGAAACTGTGAGATTAATCCCCGCGGACACAAACAGGGCCGTCTGCTTTATGTAAGTGTCTGAACATGTCAGCATCAGGAGGGGTGGGTCTGCACAGTAGAAATGGTTGATGATGTTGGGCCCACAAAAGGACAAGCGAGAGGTCAATATCACCTGCATGGTGCCCACCATAGAACCCCAGAGGTAGGGGACAGTGACCAGGCAGATGCAAAGGGGCCTGGACATTCTGCTGTTGTAGTGTAGGGGATGGCAGATTGCCACGTACCTGTCATAGGCCATGGCGCCCAGCATGTAATACTCTGTAAGGAGTAGAGACAAAAATAAAGCACTGGGCCAGACACCCCATGTAGGAAATGGTTTTCTTCTCTGATAGAAAATTACCAAGCATCTGAGGAGTGACATTAGTAGAATAAAATATATCCACGCATGCTAAATGGGTGAGGAAAAAGTACATGGGGGTTTGCAGCCGTGGAGTGAGCCTGATTAATGCAATGAATCCAAAGTTCCCTGTCAGGGTGATGATGTAAATCAGGAGAAACACCACAAAAAGGATGGGCTGCAGCCCTGGTTGGCTGGTCAGTCCCAGCAGAATGAACTCAGTTGCCTCAGTGCCATTTTGTTGGGGAAGTATGTCCATCTTCATATTCTCTAAGAAGAGAATAATTTTTCAGATAAAAAAACAGAAATAAATTGTATTCATTTCAAGACTGGTCAAAGTAAATGGGCACTAAAACAAGCCAGGTTTGAAAAGAGAAGTTTAAATAGGTTGTTCTTTTCCCCAGCAACAGAAGAGTTTCAGTAGGTGCCTTCACGTGGTTGGTGGTGACATGGACAATATATTGAAGTCCATGCACCTGCCACGCTGGCTTCTTTGCTGCTCTCACCACTAGGCTAGCACAAATAGCATTCAATTTAGCTCCTTGGAGTCCCTGATTAGACTATGGGATCAGAATGTCTGCCACTCCAACATGGCTACTGCCATCGTTTGATGATGTCATAAATGTTTCATCAGGGAATCGGGAGAAGGATGAAGCTTGGTAGACTGGTTGTATTGTTGTCAACATGGGCAAACCATCTGAATTGGAGTAGAATATACTCTTGAGAGCCTGTTGTGTATTTATGTTCAGTTTCTTCCTCATTTCTTCCTTATTCTCCTATAGCAATGTACCCCTCCTGATTTCTTGGTGTTCTTTCCACCTCATCTCCATTGTTTCAAACCAGCCACTGATAGTCTGGGTTGTTTCTTCAGCTAATATCCCCTTTGATCTCATGGTCTCTTTTTATCTCACAATATCCCAATTTATTTATGTTATATATGTCATGTTCATATTTCATTTTATCTCATGCTTTTGACTTCATAGCTTGTATATAAACTATCAGGAAGTGTTACCTGCCTATACCTTCCAAAGATTAAGTGTGTAATCTTAAAACAGCTTGACAGCAATTTCTCTGCTATCAGTTAGGTCTAAGATAAAATTCTCTCTCCAGTCCTTTTTCTTTTGTCACATTGGCTTTCTAGTGTTTTTTTTTTTTTTTTTTTTTAATGTTGAGCACAATCCTACCTCAGGGCCTTTGCATATGCTGATCTCGCTGCCTCGAAATTTCTTCTACCAGGACTTTGAATCACTCATGTCATCCCTTCATTTAGATCTCTCAAGTTAAGTTCCATTTCAAATGGTTCCTTAATCATGGTCCATGATCTATTTTTCCTCATTTATCACTTCTGAAATTATTATTTATTTATATAAATAATTATTACTTACATATTTTGTTGTCTGCCCTCTATTAAAATGTTAGCTACAGGAGGGCAAGAACTTTATTTTTGCCATATCCCTAGAACCTGGGCCTATGTTTAAATCAGTTGATACAATAACGATTAGTCGAACAAATGGATGAGTCAATGAGATAACTTTGCCAACTCACATCTGCTGATTTTTCATGATGTGTAGACGTCTCACCTCCCTGATGTACCAGTGGAGACTGAATTACTACAAAAATTTTAGCCACCATCTAAACAATGTACAGAAGGGAGCACAATTGCTGATTTATTTTTATAACACAAACTAGTGGTAATGGCACCTGACCCAAAACCTTTTTAATTGATGATTAAAATTTGCAGGTTGGACTGTTGGAAAGAGTTGGGAGTTGACTCAGGACTGAAAAAAAAATGAGTTGTCTTTCATTTTTAAGGCCAGGAGGATATTAAAAGTTTATACCTTTCAAAGAATAACTCTATTGCTTATTACAATAATGTATTCACAAATATAACACTTTGATCAGTGGTTCTCAACTCTGGCTTCACATTGTATTCAGATGGGGAATATTTGAGAACACTGATACTTGGGTCACGGTTCAGCTCAGGTGCGGCATACACATTGGCATATTTTTTTAAATAAACTTTCCACATGACTTTAATGCACACCCAGGGTTGAAGCATTGAGTGAGGCAGTTGATATGATCTGTTTAAACTAAGTAAAAGAGGTTTTATCACATGGTTTTACCCTCTGCTAATTTACACTTTCTCCGTATAGAGGATCCTGAGGTATTACCACAAAGTTTCCCAAATATAGAACTTGCCATCACCATGCACACAAAAATTTCCCCCATTAATTTGAAGAAGGAAATAGCCCTTCCTCTGACTTCAGCTCTGATAGTATTCTGTTGGTTTTTTAAAAACTTGAAAAGAGAGAATCTTACTGAGAGTCTCCATGAGCCTAACTCAAGTTTTATTGCTTTCAGAAACAGAAGGAAAAAGAAGTAAGCCTTAAAATTAATGATCACACCATTCTGTTATTTACTACACAAGGTCCAGGGTTTTCTTTCTGGGATACATATGGAGAAACGCTTACTGTGGAAGTAAATTTGGTATAGTTATAATTCAAATTATAAGCTGAAGTTAAGGAGTGGAAGAGAACACATGTGCTCATACTCTCACTAAAGTGTTCAGTGTTCTAAAAATGCCAGGGAAGATTCTGTTGAAGGACATCTAAGAATTTTTCAGTCACACATCACATAGCATAGCCCACAGTGCCATGAGCCTCCACCAGATGGGTGCATTCCAAGTTAAGAGACGCTTCTTCCCCTGTCATTCAGTGCTTTCATTCCAATAGAAAGATTAGTGGGAAAATGAGAGGAACGAGGATAATCCAAAGGAAGAAAATAATTAAATGTACAAAATCATTACACCTCAACTAACAGATTTATCAAAAAGAACCACAATTATGCTTCACTTAGGTAAGAATTAAAGGTCTATGAACAATGCAGAGGGAAAAAAAAAACAAAGAAAAAAAGCCCTTCAATCCCTAAAGAATCTTTTCTGATAACTTTGGTTAAATGGGATCCTTTAGCTGAAAAGTCAATAAAATCTATTGCAGTGTTAGGAACGGACAGAAATACAGTAAAGAAAGAGTTCCTGTATGATTCAGTTGGTAGAGCACGTGACTCTTGATCTCGAGGTCATGAGTTCCATCCCATGTTGGGCATTGAGTTTACTTAATAACATATATATACACACACACACACACACACACACACATACATACACACACATAACATATATATATATGACACACAGTTAACATATATATATATATATATATAAACATACATATATATAAAACACAGTAAAGAAAAGTATCTTCCCCTTGAACAAAACAATGTAAATCTGTTTTGATCATTTTGGTTACAGCAATGCCATCACAGTTCAGTGCAAACTTGAATTGGGTAAATCTATGAGAAGCTCCTTCAAATGAATAAGGGGAGATGTTTGCATTTATGTTTTTTCCTCACCCTTAACCTTATACTCATTTACTCAAATCCTTTAAAATTTTATTTTAATAAGAAGTACATGAAATCTTTAAAGATATATGGAGTGAAAGTACATATCCTTGTGTGAAATTCTAAGTCTCTATTCTTGGAGGAGGAAAGGTTAAAAGGGAAGTGTGATGTATGGACTTTTTGCATTCCAAGAACAGGTTGAAGCTCAATGTATAACCCTATTCTAAATCTTAGCTGTATTATGAAATGAATCTGTAACCTACTTTGAGATGTTTGCAAGGCCTGACCTCCTAATACATTACCAGTCATCTGCTGTCTTTGTCAGAAAGAGTCAGAGTCTGCCTGTGTATGGTTTTGTCTTAATGTGTCAATTCTTATAATCACTACCAATCCCATTTTATGTCCAAAAGAGGAGCCAGTAAGAAATCAAACAATATTAGGAGTTATTGATTTTCAGACTTACCTGTGGAGGGATTGTGATTTCCTAGCCTTATGGAAGGTCCCCAAAGTAGGAGGATTTATACTTGGATGTCTAACTCTGGATGACTCATCCCTGAAGCATTCATCAGGAAATGTCCCTATAGGACATCATTAGGATTCCCTCTGGAGGTCTTTACAAAAGTCACTTCTTAATGGATCAGATCCTAATTTACGGGTTGATCATTAGATGAATGTAGTATCTTTCATTAAATGCAAGAACACATTGTACCAATTTTGATACTGAGATTCCTTCTAGGGTAGGTAAGAAGTATCGCATTCTTTGTAATGAAAAGGTCTTTGCCATGACTCTGCTTATTGTATCCTCAGTGGAATAGTTGTTTCCCCTTGTGAATGCCGCTGGTGGTTTTCTCTATCTCTCTTGTTGTACTTACCTCCTTTTGTAAGCTTTCTATTTCTTTTACAAGATTGTCAGTGCTCTGAGGACAGAATTAATGTCACTTTCAGTTGACATCTCCTAAAGAGATCTATACAACATTTTGGGAGCACAGTTGATCTTTAATGAAGAGGTACTGAATGATTACCTAAACAGTAATGCTAGGGAGAGCGTTGTGACTTAGTGACCTTCCATGTAAACACCAGCTTATCTCATTTTCATTAGTAACCTAAGATCATTTCTTCTCGTGAATTAAATTGCAAGTGCAGATCTAATTGAAAGGTTAGTTTGAATGAAACTAGTTCAAGTAGACTTGTTGGCATGGACCACATATCCAACAGTATGTTTACTTTATGATTCCTGACACGTATCATATAATATTTCCTTATTTACTTTAGAATTTGAAATCAGAGTAAATTCCTAGTACTTTTGAGCCAGGTTCATAATAATACCATTAGAACAACAAAAAAACTATCTTTTATATAATTGAGCCAAATTTTCCTCATCTGAAGTCCATCTACCATTAGTGCTTGACATAAAAATGTAGATTATGACAGAGAGAAAGTAAAGAGCCCAAAGCCTGGCCCTTTGGTATGGGCATACTAATGAATGAATCAGAAGAAGAAGAAGAAGAGGAAGAAGAAGAGGAAGAAGAAGAGGAAGAAGAAGAAGAAGAAGAAGAAGAAGAAGAAGAAGAAGAAGGAGGAGGAGGAGGAGGAGGAGGAGAGAAGAAGAAAGAAGGAGGAGGAAAAAGAGGAAGAGGAGGAAGAGAAGGAGGAGGAAGAGGAAGAGGAGAAAGAGGAGGAGGAGGAGGAAGAGAGAGGAGGAGGAGAAGAAGCTTTAAGACCTTAGGAGATAATTCTGAGACTGGCTTTCCATGCTGTGGTTTTTGACCCTGAATCAACATGTCAGGTAGCCAAGGCGAAGTAGACTTTGGGCTCAGCTTACTTAAACAGTTGCTCCTTGGACTTGACTTAATATTCCAATACTTTTTTTGGTTTCCATGGGGTATGGGCTGTACCCAAATTTCCAAACTTTTCTGCATCCCCTTGTAGGGGAATGTGAAAATCTCACATAAAGATGTGAACCTGAGATGTGTTGCGTCAGTGAGGCTGAGTCCTACACAGCAGCATTCCCAGGCCACGTCTGCAAGAATCAAAGGAGCAGACCTAAGGTATGGGAGGGTCTGTATTACCCTGAAGAGCCAAGGTAGAGCTGGGTCAGCAGAAAAGATTAGCAGGCTGTGTCCAACCAAGAGAGATTAAGGACTGCAAGTTGCCCTTGTCCTGGTAGACGACAGCAGAGCAACCATGCAGATTGGAGGCCAAAGAAGGCTGAAGAGAAACACAAACATAATGTATGCAGATCAAATCCTCTCTTCACCAGTGACAAGAGGCCTCATAAGTCATAAAAGGGGAAAATAATTAAAATATGAAGGACTGGACATTTACCTAAAGGGAAAGATCAACCAAAGAGTTATTGATGTTTTGATGGCTCTAAGTCCAAAATTACTCTTTAAAAGAAAGTCATACTTCACAAGTCTACATGTTATGTAATTATGTCTTGACATAAGGATTCAGGTAATATGACAATTAGAGATATATTTTGTCATTAAATTTCCATCTGAAAATATTAGCAAGAAACATGCAAAATATTTATATGCTAGTTGCCATGAACATGCAAAGAGTAAATAAAAGAACTTTACTTGTCAGGTGGGTAAAAATCCCGTGAGTTAAAAAAAAAAAAAAGAGCAAAAACAAACCCTATACATATTCTTTGTCTTTCTGAAAATGCTTTTCTGTCTAGTTGGTTTGTTGAGATGGGTCAGAGCTCTAATATAATATTATAATTGTTTTATAACAGTCCTAAATCCATGCTACCATCAAATCCTTCATGAACTATGTTAGTAAAAAGAAATTATGTTTTAATGTTTAGTTAAGACATTGTTTTTCCTCATTTAAGGTAAAACATCATATTCATTATAGAAATTTGAATTGTTCACCACTCATATGGTAATTGACCTATTGTTGATGACCTCAGAAATGTTTTGAGAATCAACTTCCCCATTATACATTCTGTATACATTCTTTGATGGCTGAAGTTATCTCTAATTCTTTTAAATTAGTCTGGGCAAATATAACTAATTGGTTTCATGACAGATTCACTGTAAAAAAACACACTTTGAATTGCCACATCTGTGCCCAGGGGAATTGTCTCCAAAAGATGAAGTAAATGATTACAAAGAACTTTTAAAGCTACATTTTCATATTTACTTTACATTATCTGCACATAGAACACACACATTTGCAACTCAGATAGTGTGGCAGCTACTCTCATCTCTTGAGTATTTATTAGAGATACCAGTCACTAGAGGGCTAAACATTAAAAAAATTTTTTTTAAATGTTTTATTTATTTCTGAGACAGAGAGAGACAGAGCATGAGAGGGGGAGGGGCAGAGAGACAGGGAGACACAGAATCTGAAGCAAGCTCCAGGCTCTGAGCTGTCAGCACAGAGCCCGATGCGGGGCTTGAACCCAGGAGCATGAGATCATGACCTGAGCCGAAGTCATCCGTTTAACTGACTGAGTGACCCAGGCGCCCCATAGAGGGCTAAACATTTTAAAATGTATATCCACCTTTATGACCACAAACAGGTAAAGAATATTTAACATTTACAATATTCTTGTGATGTAGATATAATTTTATTTCTTAAGCTGAAAAGCCTGACATTCAGAAAATTGAATATTTTTTTCTAAGAACACAGAGCGAAGATTCAAATAAAATATTCTTCTTTTAGATATTTCCCTGAGAACATTTCAACCCATATGTGCTTGTTAAAATGTTTAAAGGCTAATAATGAATGTTTATGGGTAATTATGCTTCAGATATTCTTGAAAATTATAAATATACACACACACAAACAAACACACACAGGTCTTTTATGGAGAAAACTAAACTATGAGGAGCACCGAAACCATTATAGTTTCCAGGCAAAAGGATTGGGACTGGTACTAGATTGATAGTGTTTAATCGGATTAAAAAGTGGTCAGAGCCATGACTTGCTTTTCTTGTGTCATGCACTTCTCATTCATAGCATTTCTACAAATTTGAAATTTTTATTAAAGAAATGAATTTTAAACATTATGTATTATTTTAAGAAAAATGATCTCTACAAAGTACTCACCAAACTCCACACCGGAAAAACAAACAATCCAGTGAAGAAATGGGCAGAAGACATGAAGAGACACTTCTCCAAAGAAGACATCCAGATGGCCAACAAACACATGAAACGATGCTCAGCATCACTCA
>CM053575.1:12782981-12824198 GCA_028646485.1 Cryptoprocta ferox
TGCAGATCCAATGTCATCAACCACTTCTACTGTGCTGACCCGCCCCTGATTAAGCTTTCTTGCTCTGATACTTATATCAAAGAGCACGCCATGCTCATATCAGCTGGCTTCAACCTGTGCAACTCCCTCAGCATCATCCTGGTGTCTTATGCCTTCATTATTGGTGCCATCCTCCGGATCAAATCAGCAGAAGGAAGGTGCAAGGCATTCTCCACCTGTGGCTCCCACATGATGGCTGTGACCCTATTTTATGGGACGCTCTTCTGCATGTATGTAAGACCACCAACAGATAAGACTGTCAAGGAATCCAAAATAATAGCCGTCTTCTACACCTTTGTAAGTCCGGTGCTTAATCCATTGATATACAGTCTGCGGAATAAAGATGTAAAGGAAGCCTTGAAAAATGTCCTCAGAAGATACAGGGTCACTAAATGGGACTGCCTCCTATTTTCAATAAATAGTAACTAAAACTTTTGCTTAAATATCTTTGCATTCTGATGATGCATTTTGACATTCTCTATGAATATGTTTCAAATATCTCAACTAAAATCTCAGGTCTGGGGAAATAATGAACTTTACTTATTAATCTATATTCTTGCACCTGAACACGCGGTCCCTGGACTACCACCAGCCGCATCACCTTGGACTTTGTCAGAGATACAGTAGCACCACATTCTGCACCGCTATGTCCAAATCTGTGTTTTAATCAAATCATAGGTGATTTGTAAACACATTAAATTTGAGGAGCACTGTTCTAATTGAAAAGTCCCCCTCAGTATGGCATGGAACATTCTTGTGTTCTTTCTTTTACAATGATAAACAGGATAAAGATGGTCTCTGCTCAACTACTTACATTTATTTTCTTCTTATAACTATCAATTTTTTGGGCTAGGAGTCTTTGTGAAACACATCCTTCTGTACTTCTCCTGTGAATTACTAAGTAAAAGCAAAAATCGTGGATCTTGATAGTCTTCCTGTTTCTTGTGAATGTGCTTATATAATGGTCAGTATTGGAATGGAGAAGAGAGAAATAGGGTGATTTTTTTTTCCTAGTTCTGAGTTTGTGGTCCAATCTGTGATCTCTGAACTATAGGACCCACTTCTTCCCTCTGACCTGCAAGCCTGAATCTATGCACTCAGGTCTAGGAAAACAAAGAATATTTTCAGTGTTACTTGAATTTAAAAAATTTAAAATTACCTGGCATTATCCCTTATCTTCATTTCTAGTTTATAAGTGAAAATTTGGATTATTGATTTGAGTTTTGCTCTTTTCTCATATAAATGTTTGTACTGTTTACCTAAACACCACTTTAGCTGAAAACTGCTGATTTCATATTTTTAACATTCATTTTGCAATATTTTCCTTTTTTTTCCATACCTTCTTCTTTAACCTTTGAGCTATTTAGAAGATAGTGCTTAATATCATATATTTGAGATTTTAAAAGATATTCCATTGCTATATATTTGTAATTTAGTTCTGTTTTCAGAGAATATATGCCTTATGATTTTAATCTTGGAAATTTACTAAGTTTAGTGTTTTATTTATAGCTTTATTGAGATATAATTGACATATAACATTGTATATGCTTAAGGTGTACATTGTGATAATTTGATACATGTATATGTTATGAAATGATTATCACAAGACTATATGTTAAGACATCTATCATATTGCATAAGCACAATTTCTTTTTCTTTTCTTTTTTTTGTAGTAGTGGTCATAGTGAAATATTTAAGATCTACTCACTTAGCACTTTCAAGTATACAGTACAATATTGTTAACTATAGTCACCATGTTGTACATTAGATTCCCCTAAGTTATTCATCTTATAACTGAAGGGTTGTAGTCTTTGACCAACATTTCCCCATTTCCCACATCCCCCACCGCTGACAACCAACATTGTACTCTCTGTTTATACGAGTCTGACTTTTTTAGATTCCACATAAATGTTAGATCATTATGGGCGCCTGGGTGGTTCATATGGTTGATCATTGGACTCTTAGTTTCGGCTTAAGTCATGATCCCTGGGTCATGGGATTGAACCCTGCATCAGGCTCCATGTTGAGTGTGGAGCCTGCTTGAGATTTTCTCTTATTCTCCCTCTGCCCCTGGCTCCTGCGCGCACTCTCTCTCTCTTTCTAAATAAATAAGTACATTTAAAAAGAAGTTGGATCATACAGTCTTAGTCTCTTTCACTTATTTCACTTAGCATAATGCCCTCATCCAATGTTACAAATGGCAAGTTCCACTCCTTAAATGATGGCATAATATTCCATTGTATGTAAATACCACATCATCTTTATCCATTCATCTGCAAATGGACACTAATATTGTTTCCATGTCTTGAATCTTGTGAGTTTTGCTACAGTGAACGTGAAGGTGCATCGATCTCTTCAAGGTAATGATTTCATTTCCAACAGATATATCCCCAGAAGGGGGCTTACTGGATCATATGATAGTTCTATTTTTGTATTTTTGAAGAAGCTCCATACTTATCCATATTGTCTGTACCGATTTATGTTCCCATCAGCAATGCACATGGGTTCCTTTTTCTCCACATCTTCTCCAGCACTTGTTATCTCTTGTCTTTTTGATAATAGCCACCTAATAGATGTGAGGTTGTATCTCACTGTGGTTTTCGTTTGCATTTCCATGATGTTTAGCAATAAGCAACTTTTCATTACCTGTTGGTCATTTGTATGTCTTCTTTGGAAAAAATTCTGTTCGAGTCATTTGCCCGCTTCTAAATAGGCTTGTTTGTTTTTGTATTGAGTAGTGTTGTTCTTTATGTATTTTGGAAATTAACCGCTTCTCTGATATATTGTTTGCAAATATTTTCTCCCAATCCATAGGTTGTCCTTTCACTCTGTTAATAGTTTCTTTTGCTGTGCAGAAGTTTCAAGTTTTATGTAGACTAATTTTTCTTTTGTTGCTTGTTCTTTTGGTTTTATGTACAAGTCATTGCCAAGACCAATACCAAGGAACTTGTTTCCTATGGTAGGTTTTATGCTTACGTCTTTAATTTATTTCAAGTTAATTTGTGTGTGTGGTGTAAAATAGAGGTCCAGTTTAATTGATCTGCATGTGGTTATCCAGTCTTCCCAACACCACTGCAGAGACTATCCTTTCCACACTGAGAATTTTTTACCCTCTTGTCAAATATTAGCTGACTGTATATGGATGGGCTTATTTCTTAGCTCTCAATTCTATTTCATTGGTCTATATGTCTGTGTTGTATGCCGATACCATCTTGTTTTTACTACTATAGTTTTGTAAAATAATTTGAAATCAGGAAGTGTGATGCCTCCAGCTTTGCCCTTTCTCACAATTGCTTTGGCTATTTGAGGTCTTTTTTTGTTCCATATGAATTTTAGGATTATTTATCTTGCTACTGTGAAAAATGTCATTGGACTTTTTATTGGAATTGCATTAAATCTACAGATGGCTTTGGATAGTATGTGCATTTAACAATTTTAACTCTCTTTCAATCCATAAACACTGGGTATCTTTTTGTTTATGTCTTCTTCAGTTTCGTTCATCAAATCCTTTTTGTTTTTAGATTTGCACAGATCTTTTAAAAAAATTTATTTATTTACTTTGAGGGGGAGAGAGAGAGAGAGAGAGAGAGAGAGAGAATATGACATGCAAGCATTGGGAGGGGCAGAGAGAGAGGGAGAGAGACAATTCCAAGCATGTTCCACACTGTTAGCAAGGAACCTGACGTGAGACTTGAACTCAGGAACTGTGAGATCATGGCATGAGCTGAAACCAAGAGCCAGTAGTTCAATGTACTGAGCTACTCAGGCACCCCAGTGTACAGATCTTTTAATGCTTTGGTTAAATTTATTCGTAAATTTATTCTTTGGTTAAATTTATTGATCTAATTGCTATTTTAAATTAGATTTTCTTTATTTCTTCCTCAAATAATTCATTATTAGTATGTAAAAATGCAACTTATTTTTTGCCTGTAGATTTTGCATTCTGCATAAACTTACTAAACTCATTTATTAGCTCTAACAGTTGTTTGGTAGTGTCTTTAAGGTTTTTTATGTATAAGAGCTATCATCTGCAGAGACAATTTTACTTATTTCTTTCAGATATTGGATACCTATTTTTTTCCTAATTGTTATCGCTTGGATGTCCAGTATTGCGTTGACCAAGAGTGGTGATTGTGGACACCTATGTCTTGTTTCTGACCATAAAAGAAAGGTTTCAACTTTTCACAATTGAGTATGATGTTAGCTGTGGGTTTGTCATGTATAGCCTTTATTATATTGATGTATGCTCTTTTTATACCCAGTTTGTTGAGAGTTTTCATGATAGGACATTGAATTTTATCAAATGTTTTTCTGCATCTACTGAGATGATCATATAATTTTAATCTTTTATTCTATCAATGGATGCATCCATTTCTTCACAAACAACTGATCCCTGTGGAGACAGTAAACTATAACTGGGTACAAATGTGTACATTTTAAGTACAATTCAATGTGTTTGTTTGACAAATGACTGCCACCACTATTGACGAATAGAACATTTCATCACTTCCAAAATTTCCTTTTATCCCTTTTCTTACAATTACTTCCCTGCATGCCCAGCCGTTGCTAATTGCAGATGTGATTTTCTTACTATATCTCATATAAATGGAATCAAACCATTTATAGTCCTTTGTGTGTATATTTTTTGACTTAGCAAAATGTTTCGGAGAATCATCCAGTTGATGTATGGATCCATAATTTGATATATTTTCTGTTATTGAGTAGAATTACATTTTTAAAATTTACCACTATTTATCCATATATATGTTATCAGAATTTGGGTTGTTTCATTAAGTATCAGGCTCTCTTAAGTATCAGGCTTCATGAAGCTATAATGTCAAGGGCAAAAGAAAATTCTTCTACCAACCTGATACAAACTTACATGGAAAAGATGGGATTACAACAATTAAAACTCATGGCTTCTACCTTGAAAGATGCCTTTTTCTTTCTTCCTCACTTGATCTAGTCACCATGGATATAGTCATCACCTATAGGTTATCTTGCTAAACTTTTTTGTAAGTAGAAGTGACCATTTTCTCTATTATGTTGCTATTCTATTTTTAACTGACATTTGTGTGCATTTCACACTATATTCAATCATAAGGCCAAAAAATTAAATAAGATTGTGAAGTTGGGATGGTGGGTTAGAAGATAATGAGTTTAGAGGTCTTCCATAAACCACAGAGCATTGTCCCTTTAATGGGTGAAACTGCTACTCAGCTCTCATCATTTGCTTCCATACTAGAATGCAAGGCATGTGAATTCAGATTACATGGATCTTCAGAAGAATTTCATGATATTGCAATCAGTGCAAAATTTGTCAATTTGAAAACACCATGTCAACTGAAAGATATTTGTGGGCGAAAGCCTGCTCTATTTGTTTTTTCAACACATTGACTCAATATGTATTTATGGAGCACTTAGCATGTTCTAGTCACTGTGTGGAGTGTTGTGTATATAGTGAATTGAAATTTCAGTTTCTTATTCTCTTGGAAGGGAAGACTAATCTTAAGAAAACAAATACTACATTTACAATTAGCATTTTAATGAATGTCATAAAGGAACTGAACAAGGTCACATAAACGAGAACAGTTACTTTGATGAGCAGATTTAATATAAGTAGAGGAATATCTCTCAAAAATTGATGTTGAAGCCGATATCTAGAAGATGGGTAGGCAATAACCTGAGGAAGTTTGGGAGAAGTAGTATCCAAAGTAGTGACAAGGTCTATGAGAAATTTCTGATTTTGAAAAAAGGTTGTCACAAGACTGACAGAGAATATAGAGGTAGATCTTATTAAGAACTTTGATTTCAATGCATCACTTGCATAATGTGCCACAGCTAAGCCTTCACAATTAGACTAAGAACTATTTAGCATGTAGGCCATATCATTTTATCTTTGTATGTCTTAAATGAGTGGATAATTGGACACTTGGTAAACGGGAAGAAAAGGCAGACATATTTTTTCACATTTGACCTCTTTGTTTTCATCTGTGGGCCTATAAATAACATTGTTAAATGATATACTCACCAAATTTTTCATAAAATATTGTTTTTCAACACCTGGACTTAACATCTTTTTTTAAGTTTTTATTTTTAATTTCAGTATAATAAACATACAGTGTTATATTAGTTTCAGGTGTACAGTACAGTGATTCAACAATTCCATACATTACTCAGTGGTCATCGTGGTAAGTGTACTCTTAATCCCCCTCACCTATTTCTCCCATCCCCCACCCTTGGTTCTGGTAACTATTAGTTTGTTCTCTATAGTTAAGACTTTTTCTGTTTCTCTCTTTGTTTGTTTGTTTCTTAAATTCTATAGATGAATGAAGTTATATGCCATTTGTCTTCCTTTGACTGATGTATTTCACATAAAACTGCAATAATTTATTAACAAATACACATCAAGAAGAAATATAAAACAATAATAAAATACTACTTTTATCATATTAGCAAAGATTAAAAAGTGTTAGCCAGCACGAGAGAAAATAAGCCCCTGGTACACGGCTAAGGAGGGGCATGTATATTGTGAAAAAATTTGTCAATATCATCAAAATTAATATGAACATCAACTTTGACCCAGCAGTTTCCCCTACATGTATATACACAAACATGCACAAAATGCATTTAAAATAATGTGTTTTCCAGTATTGTTATTCAAAATTAAAAAGACCAGGGATGGCCTGGCTGGCTCAGTCATTGGTGCATGCCACTCTTCATCTTGGGGTTGTGGTTCAAGCCTCATCTTTGGCATAAAGCTTTCTTAAAATGATTAAATTAGGTGTTCTGGGATGGCTCAGTTGGTTAAATGTCTGATTTTAGCTCAGGTCATGATCTCGCAGTTTGTGGGTTCAGGCCCCACTACTTTGGGCTCTGTGCTGACAGCTCAGAGCCTGGAGCCTGCTTCAGATTCTGTGTCTCTCTTTCTCTCTGCCCCTCCTTGCTCTCACTCTGTCTCTGTCTCTCTCTCAAAAATAAACTTAAAAAAAATTAAATTAAATTAAATTAAATTAAAAAGACCAGAGATAAACTGAATGTTCAACAATAGTAGACCAATTAAATAAATTATGGCCTACAGTGTAACTGAATACTATCTAGACACAGAGATGAATTGTATGTTGAAATAAAATGCTAAGTGAAAAAAAATCCAAAGGATGTGTGTAATGTACTAAAATCTGTATTAAATTTTTATAACATCAACATGTAACATCGTCATTAATATATGTCCGCATCATGTACCTCTGATATGAAATAGACAAACATGCTATACTTGACAAAAATGTATACATACAATCTAATCATAGGAAATCTCAGATGAACTCAGATTGAATGACATTCTCTAAAATAACTGACCAGTTCTCATTAAATATCAAGTTATAAAAGACAAGACTGAGGAAATGTCCAAATTAGAGAACAATAAGGAGACACAACCCTTAAAAGCATTATGGGACCCAGGATTGTATCTTACAACAGACAAAAGACACTGAGGGAAGAAGATCTCTGAAGTTTAAATATGTCATCTAGTTATTATTATTGACCTGCTGTTAATTTTTTGGTTGTGATAATTGTACCATTTTTGCATAAGCTGTCAGCAGGAGAGAAAACTAGTAAAAGATGTGCATGATCATTCTGTACTATTTTTGCAACTTTTCAGTAAATCTAAAAATTTCAAACTAAAAACTGTAAAAAGGCATTGCATACATTATATATGTTATTGTATACATAGAATATTTCTGGAAGCATAATTAACAATTGACAATGATGGCCTCTGGGAAGCAGACAGACCTGAGGGTTCTGGGGGAAGAAATGGTTATCTCCTTCTCATTGTTTACCTTTCTTCCATTCCCCATTTTTTACCATGTGCATATATCCTGTTTTCAATAAAATTTAGTTAATCAAAAGTAAAAAAAAAACAGCAATGATTCAGTACATCAATATTACTTCTTAAATTTTCTTAAATTAAAAATGATCAGCTTTGATGATATTTTAAGTTTGGTCATCAATTACAATGCCTTTGTGAAAAACATAAAATGAAAACATATAAACTATTTTTCCATGCGTGTGTGTATGCATGTGTATATGCAGAGCTCGACCTCATGACTCTGATATCATGAACTGAGCTGAAACCAATAGTCAGATGTTCAACCAACTGAGCCACCCAGGGACCCCAAAACTCTGATATGCTTTGTAATATCTTAAATAAAACCACAAAGCAATTCTATAAGATGTGACCAAGATATGACGTGGCATTGTAACAAACTCTACCTATTTGATCTGAAGCTACTGTATTTTAAGCAATTTTGAATCTTAGTTCTCTGGCTATGGGCATGAAATTAGAGAAGGTAGGCCATAAGAATTCATGCCCCAGTGAGGATCTGATCATATGGCACTTAAGGTTCTCACATTTGAATTATTATCCTAATGTAAATTTTTTAAAATTTAATTTTAGTTATTTAACATACAGTGCAATGTTGGATTCAGGAGTAAAAGTCAGTGATTCATCACTTACATACAATAACCAGTGTTCATCATAACAAGTGCCATCTCTAGTACCCATCACCCATCTAGCCCATCTACCACCCAATTCATTCTGCCAAATCATAGTTTATTCTCAATCATTAAGAGTCTCTTGTGGTTTCTTTCCTTCTCGTCTCTCCCCCTTTCCATATGTTCATCTGTTTTATTTCTTAAATTCCACACATGTATGAAATCATATGGTGTTTGTCTTTCTCTGACTGGCTTATTTCGCTTAGCATAATACACTCTAGCTCCATCCATGTCATTGCAAATGGCAAGATTTTATTCTTTTTGATGGATGAGTAATATCTTCTTTATCAATTCACCAGTTGATGGACATTTGGGCTCTCTCCATAGCTTGGCTATTGAAAATGGGGCTAAAAACATTTGGGTGCATGTGTTCCTTCGAATAATTATTTTTATATCCTTTGGGTAAATACTTAATAGTGCAATTGCTGGATCATAGGGTAGTTCTGTTTTAGTTTCGTGAGGAATGTCCATCTGTTCTCCAGAGTGGCAGCACTAGTTTTCATTCCCACCAACAGTGCAAGAGAGTTCCCCTTTCTCTGCATCCTTGCCAACACCTGTTGTTTCTTGTGTTGTTATTTTAGCCATTCTGATAGGTGTGAGGTGGTATCTCATCATGGTTTTGACTTGTATTTCCCTGATGAGGAGTGATGTTGAGCATCTTTTCATGCGTCTTTTTACCATCAGGATGCCTTCTTTGGAAAAGGGTATATTCATGTCTTCTGAAACAGAAAGATGTGAAAAAGTTGAACAAACCCATAACCAGCAAAGATATTGAATCAGTAATCAAAAACTTCTCAACAAACAAAAGTCTTGGGCCAGATGGCATCTCAGGAGAATTCTACCAGACATTTAAAGAAGAGTTAATACTTATTTTTCTCAAAATTCTCCAAAAAGAGAATTAGAAGGAAAACTTCCAAGCTCATTCCATGAAGCCAGCATTATCTTGATTCCAAAACCAGACAAAGACTCCACTAAAAAGGAGAATTATAGGCCAATATCCCTGGTGAACATGGATGCAAAAATTCTCAACAAAATACTAGCAAATTGAATTTAACAGTACATTAAGAATTATTCACTATAATCAAGTGGAATTTATTGTTGGGCTGCAGGGCTGATTCAATACTTTCAAATAAATCAATGCAGCACATCACATTAATAAAAGAAAGGATAAGAACCATATAATCCTGTCAATACATGCAAAAAAAGCATTTGAGAAAATATAGCAGTAGGGATAGATGAAGCATACCTCAACATCATAAAGGCCACATATGAAAGACCCACAGCTAATATCATCCTCAGTGGACAAAAACTGAGAGCCTTTCCCCAAAGTCAGGAAAGAGATAAGGATGCCCACTCTCCCCATTAATATTTAACATAGAACTGGAAGTCTTAGCCTCAGCAATCAGATAACAAAAAGAAATAAAAGGTATCCAAACTGACAAGGAAGAAGTCAAGCTTTCACTATTTGCAGATGGCATGATACTCTATGTAGAAAACCCAAAAGACTCCACCAAAAAAATAGTAGAACTAAAACATGAATTCAGCAAAGTTATAGGATATAAAATCAATGGGCACAAATATGTTGCATTTCTATGTACAAATAAGAAAGGAGCAGAAAGAAATCAAGGAATCTATCCCATTTACAATTGCACCAAAAACAATGATACCTAGGAATAAACCTAACTAAAAAGGTAAAAAAATGTGTACTCTGAAAACTATAGAAGACTTATGAAAGATATTGAAGAGGACACTAAGAAATGGAAAAACAGGGCGCCTGGGTGGCTCAGTCCATTAAGCCTCCGACTTCAGCTCAGGTCATGATCTCACAGCTTGTGGGTTCAAGCCCCACATCGGGCTCTGTGCTGACAGCTCAGAGTCTGGAGCCTGCTTCGGATTCTTTGTCTCCCTCTCTCTTTCTAACCTCCCCTTCTCATGCTCTCTCAAAAATAAATAAACATTAAAAAAAAAACCAACCAAGGAAGCCAAACATCCTCCTGTTTAAAAAAAAAAAAAGAAATGGAAAAACATTGCATGCTCATGGATTGGAAGAACACAGGTTGTTAAAATGTCTATGCTACCCAAAGCAATTTACACATTTAATGCAATCCTTATCAAAATACCACCAGTATTCATTGCAGAGATAGATCAAACAATTCTAAAATTAGTATGGAACCACAAAAGACCCCAAATTGCCAAAACAATCCTGAAAAAACAAAACAAAACAAAACTGGAGGCATCATCATTCTTGATTTCAAGCTATATCACAACGCTGTAGTCATCAAGACAGTATGGTACTGGCAGAAAAACAGACACATAGATTGATGGAACAGAAATGAGAACCCCGAAACAGACTCACAACTATATGGTCTACTCATCTTTGACAAAGCAGGGAAGAATAGCCGGTGGAAAAAAGACAGTCTCTTCAACAAATGGTGATGGGAAATCTGGGAGTGACATGCTGAAGAATGAAACTGGACCACTTTCTTACAATAAACACAAAAATACATTCAAAATGGATGAAAGACCTAAATGGGAGCCAGGAAACCATCAAAATCCTAGAGAGGAACACAGGCAGTAACCTCTTTGACACCAGCCAGAGCGACTTCTTTCTTGATACATCGCAGAATGCAATGGAAACAAAAGCACACATCAATTATTGGGACTTCATCAACATCAAAAGCTTGATGTTAGCTTTGAAAACTAAAAGGCAGCCTACAGAATGGGAGAAGATATTTGCAAAAGACATATTTGATAAAGGGTTGTGATAGAACTCTTCCCTAAGGAATGTGGTCAAAACCTCAAGACAAGGGAAGGCAATCGAGCTGTGTATGTGTACGTGACATTCTTCATGACTCTGTAACATAGACTGCCCATTCAGACCTGTATGTTACCATATATGGGAGACAAAAGAGCAAAAATTGTGCAAAAGGCAACCCCTCGCTATCCTCGGGGCTCGGCCTTTTGGGTCTTAGCCCACTAAGCTCATGCCAGCATGAATAAAGCTGCTTCCTGGAAAGAAAAGCCTTGGTGTCCCAACTCTCTATATTTAACTGGCCGCTACAGGGTTATTATCCAAGATCTATAAAGATACTATCAAATTCACCACCCAAAAAACAAATAATACAGTTAAGAAATGAACTTAACATGTTGAGTGAACTCTAGTACAACTCACTATTATATCCTGCCCAAATGATTTTACTTACTGGGTGTTACAATTTAACCACTTCATTCTATATATGAAAGTCCTTTCAGCAAACATTCATTCAATAGCAATTTTATGGCTAAAACACAATTTAGAACAGGAAAAATCACAAAAACATCAAAGACCATGAATTGTATCATTATTTTATGCTATTATTAATTGTTCTGTTTATCTGAGTAGAATACATGATGGTCCACAATGCAAAAATTCCATGAGAATAAACTCCTAATCACTCAAAGCAATCAGCTCAAAATTATCACAAACTGATGCAGTCACATGGTGGAAATCCCAAGACTCTAATTAGTGCAAGTCTGTATAAGTTACTATTTTCCTGGAGTTTTTTCTTTTAGTAGTATTGTAATTATTTCATCATTGTATGTTGAAAAATGGTTTAAGAATAGGAACTTCAAATTAAAATTTGGGTATAAATCACTCCCAGCACTTCATCATTTGGACCATCAGTGTCTCTGAATTTTTCCTGGGGTGAGGTAAAGATGAAAATTCTGACTTCTATACTTGTAGTTTCTCTTCCTGTTTCAGTTTTGGATCTTAATCATAGGAGCCAGGTGACCACAAAAGCAGATTTGAATGTTAGCTTAATTTCTTGACCAGTTACAATGAGTTTGTATGTATTTTTATTTAGATTGGTCACTAGAAAATATTAAAGTCTCACTGGAATTATGTGCTTACACTAATCAATTTACAAATAGCATTCTCCTCATCCATTCAATAATTGAACTCATATTGTATAACCATATGAGAGGAAGCACTTGATAATCTCATAATTTTTAAAAGAATAATATCTGTTGGGGCATCAAGGTGACTCAGCAGGTTGAGCATCTGACTCTTGGCTTTGGCTCAGGTCATGATCTCATGGTGGGTGTGTTTGATCCCATGTCTGGCTCTGTGCTGATGGTGCTGAGCCTGCCTGTGATCTTCTGTCTCCCTCTCTCTCTGCCCCTCCCCTGCTCTCTCCTCTCTTTCTCAAAAATAAATAAATATTTTAAAGAAGAATACTATCTGTTGGAAGAATAGTCCCCCCGCCAAATATCAAATAACTGAAAAGAGAAAAATTCAAGAAAGAATTATTATATTTATTTTAGCAAAAATCAAACTCTTATAGAAGAATGCCACTATATCAAGGTTAAATGATTGCTTTCTAAATTAAAAAAAAATTCAAAAAATTAATGTTTATTTACTTTTGAGAGAGAGAGAGAGAGAAAGAGAGAGAGAGCAGAGGAGGGGCAGAGAGAGAGAGGGAGACACAGAATCCGAAGCAAGCTCCAGGCTCTCAGCGGTCAATACACAGGCCAATGCGGGGCTCAAACTCACGAGCTGCGAGATCGTGACCTGAGCCCAAGTTGGACACTTAACCAAACTAAGCCACCCAGGTGCCCCAATACTTGTTTTCTAAATAAAGACTCAAAAGAGTTTTTACTGATACCATTGACTGGTACAAAGCCATAATGTGTAACAAGATCTATAATTTAAGTTCATTCATTGTAATCAGGTAATGCACCCTGCTCTTAAATTTGTGAGACATTGGAATGGAAAACTCAGAGAGGGGAAGAGACTGGAGTTTATTATGGCAGAGTAGACAAGGAAGGTGCTCCTTTCGGGAAATTATTATTCATGTGAGATGCATGGTCCCACCCACTGCATGACCTATTTACCTGTTTTGTCATTTTCTACCTTAAAGTATCAACCTAATGCACTTGGAATAGTTAGCAAAAATGAAAGTGATTCAGTGTTATGCTGCTATCTTGAACATCTGCCTTTGAACCCTGAAGAGGGCAAACTATTCCCCAAATGAACATTTCAACCAGCAGGGTGTGAGATGTCAATAACACAGAAGTGAGTTTTACACTTTGATCAATTGATTTTGAGCGGGAAAGTAAATTCTTGGAACTCCAAGTTTTCACCAAATATTTATCACGTTTACCAGTTTACCATATATGACACCTGTTTGCTCAATAATCCCTACTAAATTACAAAGTAATGCTCTGTTTTCTTGCATTGTTACATAATAGAAAATATATATGCATATCAATATTCTTGTGAATCAAAATCATTTGCATGAAAAATCTATGTAGTCTCTGTTATTTTGTTTATCTATGATCATTCCAATCCGGAGAAAAGCAATTTGACATTATTGAGCCAGTTAAACCTTATGTTGAATTTTATTTTCATTATATTTCTTGAAATAAGGGACATAGTTAAAAAACTCATTGCTACTCACACTGACTTCTAATTACCCAGAAATTTCAAATTGGATACCAAAATCAGAGGGAAATCTTTGTTTAGGAGGATGTCTGGTTCCCTAACTCACTGAAATTTAATTTGTGTGTGTGTGTGATATTTCTCATACAGAGAGCAAAATGTGCACGACTATTGTAAAACTAGTTCAGTGATCTCTCCAATAATTCAGTATGAATTACTTGTCATTCTATATTGAAACAGGAGTTAGAAAATAAGAATCACAGAGGATAAATTTTGCTACTCCTTAAATAAATATCAAATAAATGAACAACTTTCCAGCTACAGGGAATGCTGGGTGCAGTAATTTAAATAGGAAGCCTTTCAAGAGTACTGCCATTAAACATGAGCCCAGAAATGTAAGAAAGCTCTAAAAGCTTTTGCTTATAGAGATAATAATAATCTTCATTTGAATTTCTATTAAGTATTCCAAAATTATTCAGACACTTATTTCCAGTGGAAAAAGGGCTTTACTTCCAATGCAGTAGGTTTGTTTTGGAATTATCATAGAGATCTATCAAAAATATTTAACATTTACCAATAGTATTTGTCATATGCCCTTTTCAGATCTCAAATATCATGATCTCACAATATTAAAAGATATTGAGAATCATATTTCCAGACACTTTTGGCCTTTAAAATTTGAATCAGGAAAGAAACTCAATTAGATGGGTTTTATTTTATTTTATTTTTTTATTTTTTTAAATGTCTATTCATTTTTGAGAGACAGAGAGACAGATTGTGGGCAGGCAAGGGGCAGAGAGAGAGAAAGAGACACAGAATCCGAAGCAGGCTCCAGGCTCTGAGCTGTCAGCACAGAGCCCGACGCGGGGCTTGAACCCACAAGCTGTGAGATCATGACCTGAGCCAAGATTGGACGCTTAACTGACTGAGCCACCCAGGTGCCCCTCAATTAAATTGATTTTAGAAACAGGGTCATGAATTGCAAGATAGGTCTGTAAAAAGAGGAGAAGCAACTAAGGAAGCATGATTTTAAAAAGAATATGTAATAATTTCAACACAGAAAAGTTAAACTATGTGCAAATTACATAAGATTATTTAAAATACGTGAAACTTATGTTATATCCACACATACGGTAATTTACCATGTATCTTACCTCAAACAGACATTTAATAAGCAACGATTATTATTTGCTTGATATGAAATGATGTGCAAACAGGGGCTAGTGTTTAAGGTCCAGCTGCATGGATTATGTGCTTGGGAGCAGAAAAACTTGTGTCCACCTACGATTGATATACAGAGACCTGATGTCACATCACATTTTATTTCCCTAGTAGTTCTTAGCTTTTTCTGCTTGTTTCCAGTCCTTCCTATTTACAGAGTTCCTCTTGCAAGCTCTGTATTTCCTCCAAACAATTTTTTTGAGAGCATGAATCAATGATAAATTCAAAAGTGCTTTAGTATGCTACCAGTGACACTGCTGAAACAAGCTGATTTTCCAAGTGGTGCAGGATAGATCTTACATTCCTGTGTTTTGTTTCACTATTGAGGGGCAAGGGTTCTAGCAATCTCTGGTGCTCGGTGTGGAATTAGGGTTTCTAAGTCGAACTAGAATAGAGATGCTCCAGGCTCTTTGAACGAGTGAGCATAGGAAAGGCTGCATGTTCTTGCCCATCTTGGGTAGCTGCACAATGCATGTGGGCATATAAAAGGCTCTGAGACTCCCTGCAACAGAGAAACCCATGTTCCCCTCTCTTTTTCAAAACACAACATTTTGGGGGGGGGAACCATGGCTCAGTCGGTTCAGCATCCAACTTTGGTTCAGGTTATGATTTCATGGTTCAAGAGTTCGAGCGCTGCATCCGGCTCTGTTCTGACAGTTCAGAGCCTGGAGCTTGCTTCGGATTCTGTGTCTTCCCCTCTCTCTGCTCCTCCCGCTCTGTTCTCTCAATATCTTTCTCTCTCTCGCTCTCAAAATAAATAAACATTTTAAAAAACTCAGCATTTTTCAAATTTAGTTTTACCATAGACCTATTTTATTGTCTGATATCCAGTTGTTCTGATGTATACAGTTTTGAAAATACGAATCTAAAAACTCTGGTGACAGCAAGCTGAAGGCTTATGCTTGCCCCATTCCCCCCCTTTCCTAATTGTACTTGCTGTGTATTAGTTGCAACATTCTCCTAAAGGTAAAATAAAATAGAAAAGCATCATTGCTTTGTAAAACTGAAGGGCCTGTGTGCATGGAAAGAAGTACTATAATCAAAACGTAGTCTTTTCCTTCTTAAATTGTAGAGCATGCTTGCTGAACCTATTTGAAGGAGATGGTAAGAAACAGGCAAATTAAATTCATATTTCTCTTTTATATTTTTATTGCTTTTATTAGTTGTTAAATATAATATGATGAGCCACCATATTTAGGGCATAATTGTACATATCTAAAGATTAGATGAGTGTCTTAATGCCATTGAAATGGAAGATTTACATGTAATGCTAAGGTGAATATTTTCCAAATAGACTCATCTTTCTGGCAAGTGAGGAAAGAGAACTTTTGCTATTTACACAAATTCTGATTCTCAAATTACTGAATTTTCCTCTCAAAGACCAACTTTGTAGATTTAGTCCATAGAAAATGCATCCCTGCATCTACGTGGAATATCTTTGATTTCTCTTGAAAGCCTCCTGTCTCTGTATGCACTATTCACACTATCTGAAAGCCCACCCTACCCATATCTTTCTAGAAAATTCTTAGTTATCCTGTAAGTCCCAGTTAAAGGTTACCATTCTTTGAGGGTATCCTGGTTTTCTGGACACAATGAGTTACTTTGTTCAAATCTTTATTATTGAACTTACCACATATAACCTTAATTTTTTCTTCATATGCTTCCTTTACTGTGAAGATACCAACCAGCTTTCTCAAGACAAACACTGTTACCAGTTACCTTTATTTCCCTAGTAAAGTGACTCACATACATGTAGTGTCCAATGCTGTTTGTACTCAAAGATTATCTTATTGTGGTGCCTGGGTGGCTCAGTCAGTTGAACTTCTGACTTTTGCTCAGGTCATGATCTCACAGTTCATGAGTTCGAGCCCCGCATGGGCTTGCTGCTGTCAGCACAGAGCCCACTTTGGATCCTCTGTCCCCTTCTCTCTCTGCACCTTCCCCCCACTCCTGCTCTCTCTCTCCTAAATAAATAAATAAATAAATAAATAAATAAATAAATAAATATAAAAAAAGTTTATCTTATTATAATGACTAAATCATACAACATTCTGGAAGCATCACTGAGTTGAAGTAGCTGACTTTTGAGGGCACTTGGTTCAATATCCAGAAACAGCTTAGATATTGCAGATACAGCTGATGACATTGCCATTGCATGGAATTGTTATTTGTATATTCAGTGAATCAGAAATATGGACTTCGTTTTTTTATGATCTGGTTAAAGATAGGCCTAAAAATGAAATTATTTGCCAACGCTGCGTATGGTAGGTTTCACATTAAATAATGAATCCTGATACCTGTTTACATTTGGAAGCTCTTAAGATCTTGGAACATAGGGCTCACGTTATCGTGTAGTAAAAATTTCACTGGCCTGAGTGGCTGCCGGCTTTTCAGCCTGGGAATCACTCTCTAGTTCATTTCTTTTCATCCTTATACCCAGATCACTTCACTCATCCTTATTATCTAACTGGCTCCCAGAGGCATTCGAGTTCTGATCCTTATCTTATTTAGTCTATCACGTACAATAAAATGACAACATTGAGAATCCATGATGAAAATATATTCTCCCGACTCCTGGAAAAATAATTTCTCATTTTATTCTTTCACTATAATTGATATTATCTGAATTGATAATTTTATTCAAAAGTATAACCCACTTCTTTGGCCACTTCTTTTTTCCCCAACCTATGTCTGTCTTTCTTTCTTCATACAAATGCTTCAGAATGAAAATTCCTTCATTAGTGATTTATACAGGGCTTTGTTGTTTTCAAATTTGAGATCGTTATCTTTGGTCTATTCACATATGAATACCACAGTTTCCTATATTGCAGTGAAAACAGGCTCCAGAGAGTTTCCTTCAAACCCCTGTAATTTGGGTTCTCTCCTACAACCAGTAGGGAGAGTAATTCTCAAAAGTTGAACTTCTAAATATGTACACCCTGTTTACTGCAGAAGTGTTTCCAAATACATGTCACCATTTCATCCGGAACCATTCCCATGCTTATTGATGAAGCCCATGATTTTATAGAAAACTGTAAGTGACAGTTGGTGGTTCAATTCATTTTTAGACAGACTTTGGGTCATAAGGCCCTCATGTGGAAACAAGCTGGTGTCACGAGCCATTCTCTTGGGAACTATCAGAACATTAAATCCCTAGCCTCTAGGGGTCACCATCTTCTTAAAAGTCTCAGTTTCTGCAATCTCAGATGCTGATAATAGTCATGTGTGAGAGTGATTGACAGTGTGAGAAGGAGGAGAATGAGAGAAAGAGAGAGAAGAAATATATGATGGACTTCTCATTCACTTCTTACTTTATTTTAATTCATCTAAGTGAACAATGCTGGCAGCTAAGAAAATGGTCAGAGGAAATTCCACCTTGGTGACTGAATTTGTTCTCTTGGGATTAACAGATCGTCCAGAGCTTCAGCCCATCCTTTTTTTACTGTTCCTGGTGATCTACTTGATCACTGTGGGGGGGAACCTTGGGATGTTGGTATTGATCAGGATAGACTCACGCCTCCACACTCCCATGTACTTCTTTCTTGCCAGTTTGTCCTGCTTGGATTTGTGTTATTCCACTAATGTGACTCCCAAGATGTTGGTGAATTTCTTATCAGAGAAGAAAACCATTTCTTATGCTGCCTGTTTAGTCCAGTGTTACTTTTTCATTGCCATGGTGATTACTGAATATTACATGCTAGCTGTAATGGCTTATGATAGGTACATGGCCATCTGTAACCCTTTACTTTACAGCAGCAAGATGTCCAGAGGGGTCTGTATTCGCCTGATTGTTGGTCCATATGTCTACGGCTTCCTCAGTGGCCTGATGGAAACCATGTGGACATACCACTTGACCTTCTGTGGCTCCAATATTATCAATCACTTCTACTGCGCTGACCCACCCCTCATCCAGCTGTCCTGCTCTGACACTTTCATTAAAGAGATATCCATGTTTGTGGTAGCAGGATTTAACCTCTCCAACTCCCTCCTCATAATCCTCATCTCCTACATCTTCATTCTCATTGCCATCCTGAGGATGCATTCCACTGAAGGCAGGCACAAAGCTTTTTCCACCTGTGGGTCCCATCTGGTGGCAGTGACTGTATTTTATGGTACACTCTTCTGCATGTATGTTAGACCTCCCACGGACAAGTCAGTGGAGCAGTCTAAAATTATTGCTGTTTTCTACACTTTTATAAGCCCTATGTTGAACCCCATCATTTATAGTCTGAGGAACAAGAATGTGAAACAAGCTTTTTGGAAATTGTTGAGAAGAGATGTATTTTTGAAATAAAATTACAATGTGTCCTTCTTTATAAATTATGTATAAGATGTACTTATGAGAACTGGATCCAGCTGTATTTACAGTAAAGTCAACTTTTAATCTGAAATAAAAGTCTACAATCTGATGACAAAACATTAAAGAGGGTACAGGAGATTTACAGTTTTACAGGTGATGTTTGAGTGTGCCTTGAGGGTGTAAAGGATTGGAGTTTAGATATGGAGGTCAGGTGGATAATTTCTCTTCTTTTATACACTTTTACATTTATAGCATCATATGTTACTTTCACATTGTAAAAATTACATATTCTTATAGTAAAACATTCAATCTCTACAGAAGAGTACAAAATAAAAGATTTTCTCCCCTTTACCCCAACCCTGATCTTCCATTGTCTCTCTTTAACGTTATCCCTATTATCAGTTTCTTACCTTTTTGGAAAACCTCTATATCTACAAACCGATGTATGACTATAGACATACATACGCACAAGGTTGACTGTCATGAGCTAGCTTTTAGTAGTTTGTAGTTCTGTACTAATTGCTATGCAGGGGTTTTAGTCCATTTTCTAGAGGAATGTGATCAGAACTGCTGATCGAGACTTGCTGTCACCTCTGGGAGAGAAAAATCATGACAACAGCTCCAGGACTATGCCTGATGTCCGTTTATTCCTCTCCACTTGTGAGAATCACTTTCAATAAGACACTTTCCTCTTTCTGCCATAACGGTACACAAAAAAGTCCAATTAGTTTTTAGATATTAACTCTTGAGGCAGGCAATGGATGCCTTTTACGAAAATATATGGCTTGCCTCAAAAGAAATTGTCACTTCTGTGGAGTTTATCAATGATATCCCAACCTCTTGGTCTGGGGTTTTCATACCTTCCTTCATTTTTGTCTATTAATCTATTTTTCAGGATGGGACAGATATTTTCTATTTGTACCATAATTCATATTTTATCCACAATTGTCCTTTAGCACAATTAATTATTATATATCTAATTTTATAATTAAACATGCTGACTGGTCAATATTTTTAGGCTAAAGAATGCAAAACACAAGTTGATTTTTAAAGAGGTTAACATTTTAGGTGAGTTTTGCAGCTACAAAGCACAAGCAGAGTTGAAGAATGTTTACTGAGTATCTATAATAAGCCAAGTGCTGCTCCAATACCAAGCAAGAACCCCCAAGGAGCTCTAGGATTGTACAGAATTCTGTAAGGAGAAAAATCAATGCAATTTGTTAAGTGCTACATAATATAAGAAAATGGAAGCGCTAATGCAGCAGAGGAAAGAAAGAACATATCCTAAGTGAATTGAAGTTGGTCTTAGATAATTGTAGAAGTCAAGGACTCATTCATTCTTTGTACACCTGCGCCAGCATACTTATAGCTCCAAGTACAATGTTAGGTCAGACTAGGCAGGATCTGAATAAAATAAGCATTAGAAAATATTCATGATCACATACGTACATGTTACTTTCAATGAAAAAGGAAAAGCCATAGAACTATAATCAGTCACTTCCCCTATGGACATGATTTCCTCAGTCATATTTCAAAGCTTCTCTTCTATCTGAGAGCTTATTTCTGCTCAATATTTTCTATAAGGTAACATTTTCATATTTATTAATTTTATATTATCCCATATAATTGTTTCAAACTTTCTATTACTAGATGTTCTTTAAATATCTTTACTTTGAAAGTCAAATTGCCTGCAGATGCTGTTAAAACACATATCTAAACAAATAACTCCTTTTGTAAATTTTAACATTCAGTTAATCGTGTGTTGGATTCTACTTAAACAGATACTTAGAGCTCTATTGCTGTTTGAGCATACCCACATAGGCAATTATTTAAAACTAGCTCCTTTATTCCAATGTTCTGATTTTCTGGGCCCTTGTCTCTATTTTTTATAGCCTAGCTTGGCACGAAATAAAGATGCAATAATGATTGCAGCACACAAAAAAATGAACCTCTATTCTGAAAGTGAACCAAATGCCTCCAATTTTGCATATGTAAGAAAATATCTTGGAGTGAACCGACAAATGATTGTGGAAATATATAAATTATAGGCTAATGGTATTGTTCAGAAATACCAGTGACTCATAATGTTTTGATATGTGTGACTGTTAATAGCAATATGAAGCTATAGTTATGTCCACATGCACAAAACTTAAAATAAAAGAGGAACTTCGCCAAGTGCTTTCATGAATTGACTGGCTGGCTACAATTACACCATTAGACACCTTTTTTTTTTAATTCATATTGCACTGTGTTGGATATGGAGTAAGTATGTGCTCGTGCAGTGCTTTTTGTATTAATGACTTATGTCAGTAGATTCTGGATTTTTACCTAAAAATCACAGAATTCCCTTATTAATGATAAAAGCTCTCATGACGTGTCTCTTTCTCACTCTGCTTTTTTGAAGGGAAAAGTCAGGTAAGGAGCAAAACTATCATTTTCTGTATTCCAAAAATATTGTTGATCAGCTGATTGACAGCTGAAAATGCACACTGAATAATATAATCTACTATGAGAAGATACCCTATTTTATAAGGTATAGACAAATTCAATCTGTTCAATAAAGTGAGCTTTGTAGTCAGATCCTGACCCCATCATTTATCAGATAAATTAATAGTTAAGAACATAAACTTTGGAATCAGATTTACTAAGCAAGTTACTTAACCTCTCTCTGCCTCATTTTCTCCTCTGTAAAAAAAAAAATACATATAGTATTTTCTCATAGGGAAGCTGTGTAGAAAAATGGATTAATACATATGTTGTACACCTGAAACTAAGGTAACATTCTGTGTCTACTATACTCAGATAAAAACATTTTAAAAATACCTATAAAGTACTTAGTACAATGCATGATACATAGTATTCACTCAATAAAAGCGAACTGATTTTTATTATTAACAATAAAGTCACTTCACCTATTTGAGACTTTGTTTCCTCTCATAGCTTTCTGTATTTTCTGTTGTTACGTTTATCATTGTTTATATATAATACCCTTATAGTTTGGGTTAATGAATTAATGTCTGTGTTCCCCAAAATCTTGTAAATGCCACAAAGTCAGATATAAAATTTGAAAGCAGTTATTTTTCTATTGCTTAGCCTGGTACATAGTCTATGCTCCCTTAAGAACCAAATAGATAATAAACATGATAGATAGATAAATAGATAGATAGATAGATAGATAGATAGATAGATAGATAGATAGAAATTAGAGAATGTTTACAAATTGGAAATTATAATATTAGTTGTATAAGGTGATGAGAATTGGAAAACATATGAGATACACTGATGGAATCTTAATTATGTGTAACTTATTCATGGGCAATTGATCTATTTTTATTTTCTTAAACAAGATTTCTCTTGAGATGTTCAGGATAAATCAGATCAGAAGGAAGGAACTTAGCTTCCTGAGGTTGACCAGTTGTCCATTGTTGCAGCTGTTCTTTGTCTTGTCTCTAGTTATTTGCATCTCTTTCTTGTGGAAAACTTGAGCCTAACTCTGTGGATCACATTCTCATACTATTTTTTTCACCAAACTGCCAATCCCACACATTTTGGTTAATTTTTTATTTAAAAAAGTCATTTCCTTGATCAATTTATTTGAACAGTATCACATGATCCCATTGGTGTTAACTCATTTTGTCCCTGATGACAATCACATCCATATGATCTGACCATTTGCTTTTCATGTAGCTACAATATTGGGTCCGAAGTGTTCTGTTATATGGCTGTCATTGCCTACATATTAGATTTGATATAGATTTGTGTGTAATCAGATCAGGGTTTTCTTCTCAAGCATTGGCAACATGGTACATTATCATCACATCCTGTCACTTTGTAGCTACTGTAATAGTAAAAATTAGATTTTACCGTAAACCATATGGGAACTCCAGATTGTGCTTAGGAGCATATGGGAGTGTCAAGTTTTCACTTTTACCACCATATTTTCAATCTTTCCAGTCATTTAAACCATATAAACCTCTCTGCTTTTGAATTTTATCTTACAAATACAGCTGGGCAATGACACCTTCTTGAAAAAATGAGTAGCAAAATTAAAACAGTGTCTCTCTTATATGTCATGACTCTTCTTTTGAACCACCAAATAATAAAGAGAAAGAAAAAGAATGTGACATTTGAAAATATGAGGAAATTACTACATAAATCTTTTATTCATAGCACTAAAAATCACCAGATGAATAATTTGACATATTGATTGTTATTATGTAATGTAAAAACCATGTTTTCTTAAAAAAATAAAAATAATAAAAACCAGTTATTTTTGTTTGCCTTTCTTGAGGGAAGGTGCTTCCTTTTCTGAATAACATAATTGGGGTGCCTAGGTGGCTTAGTTGGTTAAGCATCCAACTTCAGCTCAGGTCATGATCACAGGGTTTGTGGGTTCGAGCCCTGCATCAGGCTTTGTGCTTATAGCTCAGAGCCTGGAGCCTGCTTCAGATTCTGTGTCTCCTTCTCTCTTTACCCCTTTTTCTGGTCCTACTCTGTCTCTTTCAAAATAAATAAACATTAAAAATTTTTTAAATAAATAAATAAATAAATAAATAACAAAATAAAAATCTTATAGAGTATTTTTCCAAAGAACGTCCAATCAAAAGTCAAGAATGGTAGCTAGGCAAGTGACTTGACGCAAATCTTTGGCTTTGAAGACTGATTCCTCTCTGTATAAATACCTGTCTCATATCTTACAAGTACGTGTCCAGTGGCAATTTCATTGTTGAAATAATTTTCGTGAATGTTAAGGAACACTTGAGAAATAATGTGATGCTCTGATGAATGAGTTTAAGAAATCAGAATACATGTGAAAGTATCCATTAATTTGAGCATTGAAATACACTTAAAATCTTTGCTTCTGATGATGATCTTGAATTGGAAGATGTATTATAATAAAATGATTTTTTTTTCCTAGAAGACTTGCTCTATTTAATGACATTAATGACAACCTGTTTCACAGAGACAAGACTATGTTGAGGACAAGTTGCCTCTTGCTTCACACTTCAACTGATAGAAATATCTTTGTATGTTTGTGGTCACATGTTCATTTAAGTCAGCTCAACACAAAATTTTTAAGGTCTATCAAAGATAAGGTGCTGTAGATTTTAAAAGTGATTAAATATATGCCCAGTGCTTATGAAGAGTAATACTTATTTGGGGAGAAAATACCACAACTATTTTACCAGAGTACTTGCTTGGGTAAGAAAAAAAGTTGAAGTATATGTCTTTAATTGTTTTCTGGGCACAGAGGAAAAAAATATTAATTTTGCTTAAGACTTTCAAGGCAGTTCTCCCAGAGGAAGTAATCATTGAGCTGAACTTTGGAAGTTGGGTGGAATTTCAAAAGGCAAAGGATGGGGGAAAGCCAATTTCTGAAGAAGCAATCAATTGATTCAAGAAGAATAACTTGGTTGTGCGTGGGACACCAATTATGGATAGGAAAATGGGAAAAGATGAGTCTGAATAGTAAGCTGGATTAGATGAGGAGAGAAGGGAAGTTTTGCTAACATACTTAGATTTAATTTGATAGAGAGAAGGAACCACAAACACTTCTTAATCTGAGTAGTGATATGAAGGAAATATGACTTTCAGTTATGATTCACCATGTAGGCCTGAGAGACCAGAATAATCTTGTTTTAATCAAGGTAGACAGAGACTGCGTGACTGGCCATTATCATTATTAATCCAGCAAATGAGAGTTTTCTTCCCAAACCATTTGTATTCCAGTCCAAAAGTTCTAGTTCTTTCCTTCCATCCTGGGATTGACTTAGGAAAAAAAATTTAAATTGATCATTCATTTTATGTCCTTGCTATTTTTCTAACACCCCATTTCTATACAAATTTAGTGTTGTACTGCCCAATTCCTTTCTATCAAGATCCCAAAGTGCATGGTGGTAAATCTCCACTTGTCCCCCAAATTGCTGAGCAAAAGTTGAGTTCCACTAAGTTCTCAAAAAAATACTGTTTATCCTAAATTTCTAGTAAGGGAAGTCATTTGTATTTTATTTTCTCAATTTTACTAACATTAAGATATTTAAAATGCAGAATATTTGAATTGAAAGTGACCTAGGATATACACTATCCTCATGCATTTTATTTTATTTTATTTTATTTTATTTTATTTTATTTATTTTATTTATTTTTAATGTTTATTTATTTTTAAGAGACAGAGAGAGAGTGTGGAGTGCGAGTAGGGGAGGGCATAGAGAGAGAGAGACACGGAATCCAAAGCAGGCTCCAAGCTCTGAGCTGTCAAGTACAGAGCCCGATGTGAGGGGATCATGACCTGAGCCAAAGATGGACACTTAACCAGCTTAGCCATCCAGGTGCCCCTATACGCATGCATTTTAAAGATAAAGAAGTCAAAAGAGGGTAACTCACCTAGCACTAAAGGACTAGCTTATTTCTGAGAAACAAAGCACACATTACTAGGTTCTCTGTCTAACTAAATGTGGTGATACATTTATTAGAAAATGCTTCCATGAACCAAGAAAACATGGGAAATTTTGAGGCATTCTTGTAGATGTTTAATTTCTTTGTGAAGTGAGATATGTTTAATCCACTTCCTGAGATGAGATGAGGTAACTGTGAGGAGAACCATGAATGTTAGTGGCTAAAGATAGGAGGTTTGTAGTCAGATCTGCATTTTCATCTCAGCCAAGTCACCTAGTAGGTCTTTGATTTTGAGAAAAGTGATGATCTTTTCTAAGGCTCGGTCCCTTCAGCTGTAAAATGGGTTTAATAATATTAACCTGAGAGGCACCAGGGTGGCTCAGTCGGTTGGGTATCTGACTTCCCGCTCAGTTCATGATCTCACGGTTCATGAGTTCAAGTCCTGTGTGGGGCTCTATGCTGACAGCTCAGAGCCTGGAGCCCGCTTCAGATTCTGTGTCTCCCTTTCTCTCTGTCCCTCCCCTGCTTGGATTGTCTGTCTGTCTGTCTCTTTCTCAAAAATAAATAAACATTAAAAGAAATTAAAAATAATATTAACCCGAGATTTTTAAATGAGTTTTTGACAAATCTTACATGAAAAAAAGGAGTTCAGTATGGCGAATTTAATGAAGGTTAGGCACTTTATTAATCAAATATATTAAAAACACTTAACCAGTAAGAAACTCAATGGCTATACAAAGTACACCATGGCTTAGAAAATTAAGGAGTTGGAAACACTGTGAATCATGTGGCTACTGTAGGAGTCTCCAATTGCTTTCATTTCCTCTTGGCCCTTTCTAAAAAGAAAACATTATATAACAAGTAAAATAAAGGACTAAAATATCCCCCTTTTAAAAGAGTTTTTACGTTTTTTTAATGTTTATTTATTTTTGAGAGAGAGAGCACAAGCTGGGGAGGGGCAGAGAGAGAGGGAGACATACTCTGAAGCAATTCTAGTCTCTTGAGTTTTCAGCACAGAGGCCACCATGGGGCTCAAACCCATGAACCATGAGAACATGAGTCAGATACTTAACCGACTGAGCCACCCAAGCGCCCCTAAAATACCCCTTTTAATCAAATGAATGTATGATTACTGCAGTAGTACCATATGGTAGAATATGCTTGTGTCACATTGGTGGACAAGTGAAATTGAAATTCTTTAGAATGCAGCGCTCTCTGGGGAGTAATGGAGGCAGTGAGGAGGAATGGGCCCAGCAAGGCATGGCAAGCAGTCAGTAAGACCATTCCCAAGAGAGATGAAGAAGAAGACACAGAAGAAGAGCTTAAGCCATCCCTAATTCCCATGTTAATAGTCCTTGAGCTGTCTCCAGGAAATTTTTAATTGGCAGAATTGATTGCTTCATCTTGATTTGTTTTAATACCATAGGGAAAAATAATCACCCTTATAAACACGAACAACAATTTCCCTCACAGATTTTTGAAGGCACGTTGGTTTTCCTACTTCCGTATAGGTAGGGCTATCTATTTTATGTGTTAGGAATGGGTCAAGGTGTTTCTATGTATACTTGGAATCAAATTTCTTATTTGGTAGGAATCGATGCACAGTTGGGAATGGGTAAATGGCTACCGAGACAAAAATCAGAGTCAGTCATATGACAAATACCAGTGCTCATAATTTGGGTATTTTGTATTCTTCTGAATATTAAAGAAAGGGAAGGTGGACAGAAGAATTTCTTGTGATAGTCTTATATGCCTCACACATGGTCAGATATTTACATACATTATAAGTTTTAAAATCGTCAGAGAAAAATCACACAGCAACATTTTAAATGTGAGAAAACTGAGGCTGATGAAGGTCAAGATGTCTGTAATCACTGAGCTAGTAGGCAGCACAGTTGTACTTTTTCAAATCGAATCTGCCCAGTTGCCAAACCTGGGAGATGAACATGACTATTAAGGGTACTGGAAACATTTTAGCACAAAATAATTTTTAAAGTTTTCCAAAACATAAAGATACCTTAGTAGATTATTTTTAAGGAAGGCAGAAGGAAAGAAAAGGGCACAAACACATAGAAGGCTGCAACATGATGTTTCAATGCTCTCTAGTAGGAGATAAGAAAAAGATCGTGAGACACCCCATATCTATATTAAATAACCATTTTTGGAAAGATGATGGTTCCAATCATACAGAAAGATTTTTAGTTTTTCAAAACATCTTAATTTGTTCGCTAGGCAACAATTGGTCTAGGGCTGAGCTAGAGGACAGGAGCCAACAAAAGGTGAACTGCTCAGGATAATATGGAGTTCTTGAGGTCATTCTAGGAAAGAAGAGTTAGAGCTGAGAAATACTAGTGGGGAAGAAAAATTAAAAAAAAAACAAAAAACGAAAAAACAGATATTTTATGAGGCTGGGGATTAAGTGCTGTAAAATAACCTCTGGAAAAATCCTCTGTGGTTAGAGTACAGGGGGAGAATATAAGGAATAAATATGACTAATGGTTAAATTTTATTTTTAAGCCAGTTTTGTATTAAATACCTTTCACCTGCATTACATAGAGTTGCAGTGTGTGTGTGTGTGCGCGTGCACGCACGCACATGTAAGAACATAGAATGGATGGACAAAGAAGGTTTACGGCATATTTAAAAGGTCTCAAGAGGCTAACGCTGTGATTATTTAAACACTATCATCACAATTTTTAAGTCATAACATTGTCTTTGGGCATAACCTCTGAGGAATTAATTAAATTCTAACTAATAATTATCAACTGATAGTTTTATATTATATGGATAAAACTTTCTTTTTTTCAAGAGGAACCTTGTTGATTGAGTGGGAAATAAAATCCAAGATTACATGTATCTTTGCCTGGGGTTCTATATTTCTTTTCTGGTCATAGCTTAATACTAGATATTTTTTAAGGTGAAGGGGGAATTTTTTTTAAATGAATTTGGATCAAATTAGTAATGATTGATATTCCATCTCCTAAGGGGTTTGTGTTTGCCACAGATGTTTAAAAAAAATTTTCAGTGTTCAATTTTGAGAAAAAGAGAGGGCAAGTATCCACACACATGTGTAAGGGAGGGGCAGATAGAGAGGGAGACACAGAATCCGAAGCAGTCTCCAGGCTCTGAGCTGCCAGGACAGAGCCTGAGTGGGGCTCGAACCCATGAACTGTGAGATCATGACCAGGGCTGAAGTTGGTGGCTTAACCAAGTGAGCCATCCAGGTGACCCATGTGTTTGTCACAGATTTTAACTTTTTGGTCCACCAAGAGTATTGATTCTAGATTGCCTGTATCTTTAAAACCTATAAGAAAGAAGCAATGGTAAATGAGAATCTGAAGACCAGGGTGAGTTCTACAGAGACTTAAAGTAATCCTGGAAGTTCATGTTAGTTGGATAATGATTTCATTTCCTGCAAGAGCAAAACAAAATAATAGTTAAGTTAGAAGTTCGATTGTCTTTCATATAAAACTCTGAGCTGGTATGTCAGTTCAGCTCTGCCATGATTTTAGTCATTGTGACTTCTCTGCCATCTCATCTGTATGATCCAAGGTAACTCAGCACTATGTCCATCCGAGCTGCCAGTGGGAGGCAGAAAGGAGGAAGGGATATATAAAGGGATGGATAAAAATTGCACACTTCTCTTTCATCACATTCTCTTGCCTAGAACCTACTCTTTGGTTGTAGAAAATCCAGTCTGAGAATAAACAAAGAGAAAGGAAGTTTTGTGTTTTTTGTTTGTTTTGTTTTTTATTTTTAGCACTGTTACATAAAGACCAACCATGGCTCCTAGGAGCAAGCACTAACATAGATATGGAGGAGGCACTGCTTCCATCCAGGCTCTCTCAGATTTGTCTGTGGCTCTAGGCTATCATTTTTTAAAAAATATAGTTTATTGTCAAGTTGGTTTCCATATAACACCCAATGCTCATCACAAGTGCCCTCCTCCATGCCCATCACCCATTTTCCCCTCTCCCCCACTCCCCATCAACTCTCAGTTTGTTCTTAGTATTTGAGATTCTCTTATGGTTTGCCTCTCTCCCTCTTCTTACTATTTTTCCCCTTCCCCTCCCCCATGGCCCTCTGTTAAGTTTCTCCTGATCCATACATGAGTGAAAACATATGGTATCTGTCTTTCTCTGCCTGACTTATTTCACTTAGCATAATACCTTTGAGCTCCATTCACAATGCTCCAAAGGCCAGATTTCATTCTTTCTCATTGCCATGTAGCATTTCATTGTATATATAAACCACATCTTCTTGATCCATTCGTCAGTTGATGGACATTTAGGCTGTTTCCATGATTTGGCTATTGTTGAAAGTGGTGCTATGAACATTGGGGTATGTGTGCCCCTATGCATCAGCACTCTTGTATCCCTTGGGTAAATTCATAGCAGTGCTTTGCTGGGTCATAGAGGAGTTCTATTGTTAATTTTTTGAGGAACCTTCACACTGTTTTCCGGTTTAGCCTATCATTTTGCTCTTCTGTTTTCTCAAATGTAGATGAACATACTGGACCAAGTCATTCTCTGATCTAATTCAGATCTGATGGACTGAAAAACTAGCTACTCCAAACATATTGAATTGACTGAAAAATGTTAAAAGACTTTGGAAGCTTTCCTGTGCATTATATCAGTAACCATACATGGTAAAACATTTTACAATCACTCAACTTTTCAAAGAATTTTCTTTTCTCCCATTTTCCTGCAAACTAGCATCTAGTCATTCTAAAATAAGAAGTATTGGTTTCTTATATCTTACAAAGAATGAAATAAGATGCATATTTAAATTTATCCCTTAGTTCCCTTTTACAAAGAACCTCAGGAGTTAATGTGGCATGGTCAGGAAGAAATAATTGTTATCAGGAAAAGAACTTCTGGTACAAAGTTCTCAACCACTAATTATATTATTGGGTAAATTCATTTAGATAAGTGGTAGATATTTGTTTATTGGCACTGATTAGCAAAATCTGGGATGAAAAATAATGATGTGAGGTTAAGTAAAATATTGAAAATAGACAAAGTAGAAATGCAGATGAGTAAGAAATGTCTTGACAGAAACCAAAATGGTAAATGGACAAAGAGAAATAAGAGGGATATTTATTAAAAAGAAAAAAAAAAAAAGACTTGAAGCCCACTAGTGACTGGTACCCTGAGGTTTAAGTGTGTTTGCTAACACTTAATTGGATACTTTTCAATTAAACCACTATTTCTAGTGTCTCCTGAGACAAAAAGTCATAGAAAGCGAAAGAAAAAACATGTAAAATTTTCAAAACGATGTTCTAAGAAAATAGATTAAAAATTTTTTTTATGTTTTTTATTTATTTTTGAGACAGAGAGAGAGAGCACGAGCAGGGGAGGGTCAGAGAGAGAGGGAGACACAGAATCTGAAGACAGGCTCCAGTCCTGAGCTAGCTGTCAGCCCAGAGCACCACGTGGGGCTCGAACCATGAACTGGGAGATCATGACCTGAGCCGAAGTCGGACACGTAACCGACTGAGCCACCCAGGCGCCCCAAAAATAGACTTTTTTACCTTTAAAAATTTCCTTTTTTAATGCTTTATAGTTTATTTATTTTTGAGACAGAGAGAGAGAGAGAGAGAGAGAGAGAGAGACAGAGACAGAGCACGAGTGGGAGAGGGGCAGAGAGAGAGGGAGACACAGAATTTGAAACAGGCTCCAGGCTCTGAGCTGTCAGCACAGAACCTGACGTGGGGCTCGAACCAACCAACCTCGAGATCACCACCTGAGCCGAAGTCGGACACTTAACCGACTAAGCCACCCAGACGCCCCTAAAAAAAATTTCTGTACTGATCCGAAGTTCTCACATCTCGTTGAAGGAAATTATGAGAAGAAATTTCACCTCAGTGAATGAGTTCATTCTCCTTGGATTGACCAGTCAGCTGGAATTGCAGATTCTCCTCTTCCTGCTGTTTCTAGCCATTTACATGCTCACAGTCGCAGGAAATCTTGGCATGATTGTACTCATCCAGGTCCATGCTCGGCTGCACAAACCCATGTACTTTTTCCTGAGCCACTTATCCTTTGTGGATCTGTGCTTCTCTTCCAATGTGACCCCAAAGATGCTGGAGATTTTCTTGTCAAAGAAGAAAACCATTTCTTATTCTGCATGTCTGGTGCAGTGTTACTTTTTCATTGCCTTGGTCCATGTAGAGATCTACATCCTGGCTGTGATGGCCTTTGATCGGTACATGGCCATCTGCAACCCTCTGCTTTATGGCAGCAAGATGTCCAAGAGTGTGTGCACATCCCTCATCACGGGGCCTTACATGTATGGCGCTCTCACCGGCCTCATGGAAACCATGTGGACTTACAACCTAGTTTTCTGTGGCCCCAATGAAATCAACCATTTCTACTGTGCTGACCCACCACTCATTAAGCTGGCTTGTTCTGACACTTACAACAAAGAGCTGTCCATGTTTGTTGTGGCTGGATGTAACCTTTCCTTTTCTCTCCTCATCATCCTGATTTCCTACCTTTATATTTTTCCTGCTATCCTGAGGATTCGTTCCACAGAAGGCAGGCACAAAGCATTCTCTACATGTGGCTCCCATCTGACAGCTGTCACCATCTTCTATGCAACTCTTTTCTTCATGTATCTCAGACCCCCTTCAAAGGAATCTGTGGAACAGGGAAAAATGGTTGCTGTATTTTATACAACGGTAATTCCCATGTTGAACCCCATGATTTATAGCCTTAGGAATAAAGATGTGAAAGAAGCATTAACCAAAGAGTTGATCAGGAAAAAAAGATTTTCTTAAAATCTAGCACTATTCTTTTGAGTCCCAATCTTTTTCTAAACCTTTTTTTCTGAAGGTACAGGATGGAATCTATGATGGAATGAGAAATATGGTACAGCAAAGGGGGAACATCACATTTTAAAAAGTTTTAATACTAAAAAAAAAATCCAAACACAAAAAGCAGAATTTTCATTGCAAAAGTTTGTGTGTTTGTACTTGCCATTCATTTTGCTTAGTAGTTATTTCAATTTATTTGCCTTTTGTGCACATGATAGCATTGCATGTCTTCTGGTTTGGATTTAGGTAGAAGGGTGTGACTCTTTCTGGACAGTGAGTTTTATTAGAATTTATTAGAATTCATATGTGTCACTTCTCAGTTGAGCATTTAGTTGTGAGAAAACCCTTCAGTGTTTTTGTTGTTGTTGTTTTGTTTTGTTTTTGCACTGGTAACCAGCAATATTTAAAATTTAAGTTTTAATCATGGGTTCTTGAGTGAGGAAACATGGAAAGTGCCCTCCACCATCTAACAACAGAAATATAGAATGGATGTGAAGTGCCCTTTGTTTTACAAGCTACTACATTATGTTGAATTTCTTATTACCATGTCAACAAGTAGCCTCTTCTGACTGATATATTAACTTTACAAAATTCAAACATGTGAATGCATATAATAGAAGTTAAAGTACCACAATAATAAAATATATTTTATTATATTTATACTTGAGATTTTATTTTTCTAGGATTTTATGTTTTTACATATATGCATGTTTGTAGTTAAAATTACTTATTGTAATTATTATTTAAAATTACTAATGTAAAGCATACATGCTGTTTTAAAAGTCAAATAATATTGTAGGGTTATATAAATTCCTGTCTTACTTCTTCCCCATCTTATCTCCCCATAGATAGCACGTTCTTCTTATTTTCTTTGGTGATTAAGTCATTTTAAATTGCATGCTTATATGTCTATTTTTATTGATTTTTGAACATGCACACAATTCATTGGCATCTTTTTACTAAAGATAAAGTCTTACAATTCTTCCACCAAACCCTGCACCCCTATCAGTTCTTTCTCCTTATCTTTATAATAGGGTCACATTTGAATTTTTCTTAAATTGATATTTTATTGTTAACTATAAATATTTTATTAGTAATACCTGAATAAAAGGATAAGTAACACTCTGAACATTACTAACAACGAGTAATACTCATTACTAACAATGAGTATTACTCATTACCAACGCTATGAGTAATACTATGAATACAATTCTCTTCTTGCACAATTAGTTGATTTTCACAGTCATTACTTGCTTTTTTTTTGTATTTATTTTTCCCCAAACTTCCACAGAACTATAAAGCACCTCTTAGAGAGACAAATCGATAGCTGACCTATAATTTACACATGTTCTCCCTGGAAGCTTCCGGTCCCCTTATTGGATTTTGTACTGGTGTCTCTCTACACATGTTGCAGAGCTGTTATCTGGAGATTGTGGTTGCTACTCTTGGTTTAAAATGTTTCATTAATTCAACCTATGCTGATTACTGGACCAATATGCTACAAACTAGAGATTCAGGAATATACAAGGCAGAAAAAGTCCTTTATTATGTTTTCCAGGTGGGGTATTTTGATAGAAAAGCATCCACACAGATAATCAAATATTTCAAGTATTAGTGTTATGAGGAAGGGAAAGCAAGGCAATGGGGGAAGACAAGGACTTGGGAGCATCAGAAGTGAGGGTGGTGTTGATATGTAAATTTCAGTGGATGGGTAAGGATTCTTGGAGAAAGCGACACATCCACGCCTCACTGATCAGAAGAAGGCAAATACAAACAAATCTTTGGGAACTCCACCTGGGAGAGTCACTAGCAAGTACAAAATTTCAGGATGAAGCCTGGCATGTTGAAATGACAGAAGGAAAAGCCATGTGCCTGAAGTTTAATAAATGGGAGAAGCAATATGAAAAGTTGATGCCAGAAAAGTGGCCTCCTTACTTATTGGATGGCACTGTGGACTCCCGTAGTTGACAGGCAAACGGACTGTAACACTTTGCTTTCGTGTCCATGTTTTGGTTCCTGTCATGTGATATGTGGCCAGTAATCCCTCAGGTTAGGCAGAATGAGAAGTAGTAGTTTGGTTCATCAAGTTTTTGTTTTGTTTTGTTATAAATTATTGTTTTGAATAAGCAAAGATCATTTTATGGAACACTTTTGGAGTTTTCTGCTTCCAGTCCCAAATTTCCTCCACATTTCCTCTACCCTTATAATTTAAGATTTAGCTGGAATATTACCTCTTCAAGCAATTCTTCCCTAATACATTCAGGCTGTGTACTTACCATATTACAGTTCAACCATGAGTTTACAATACTATCAGCACAATTATGACATGGTACTATAATCATATGCATAGTGTACACCTGTTTTTTTCACTATTCTAGGAAGTTCTTAAAGGAAGAGACCTTGTCTTTTCATCTCTGAATCTTTACTACTTTAGCAAAGTGTCTGAAAAAGAGATGATGCCCAAGTCATGTAAGAATTTGCCACTTCCTCTTTCTGCCTTCCCCTTTCTCTCTGGTAAATTATAGATTTTCTCTGTGATACTTTCTTCTCCCATCCTATCTTTTAATAATAGATGGTTACTTTGGTTTGGTAAAATCGAATTCAAGTTCTTTTTCAAAAATGCCCTGTTACAAGCCCATTGAGAGGAATTCTTGCAGAGCAGAAATTTAAGATTGTAAATTTATTAGCACCAGACAGGAATGATCACACATTACATGTCCATTTTCATTAAATATAGATAAATAAAAGTGAACGCTACATCACAATAACAGGACTTAAGGGAGCTAATTCTGAGCAATCCGGGTAACAATGCATCGTCCTTGGGATCCATTCATAATAATACATTACATTTGTGGAACAACTTATAGACTGAAGTGTCTTCACTTCTGCTCAGGCAAGGAACATGTTGGGTGAAAATCACAACAGGCATTTACTGAGACCAGAAAAGTTCCAAACCTGGAAAAGAATATACTCTCTTCATGCTCTTCATACCTCTGAGCTCAGCAAGAAAGCCCTGATTATTGACTCAGGGCAGAAATTCAGACATTCCTTTATGTAGGGTGAACGACAATTTTGTACACTGTGTTTTCATCACCAACCATCCCAAGATCCGTACTGCCTGTGAAAATGTCTTCACCTTCTTGTCTGAGAAAGTATCTCTCTCATTGAGACAGAATATTGTAGTGGGAAAGGGTTTGATTTGGCAGTTATTGTGACCTGAGTGTAGATCTCAGTTTTATTATTAATTTTTCAGTTGGGTATCCTTGAGGGATCAGTTTATTCTACTGCAAAATATGATTAGTGACACCCATCTCATGGACTATCAAATATTATCTGTCAGGTGCCTTTTCCTCAATTATATTTGAGGCAAGTGTTTTCTGTGTTCAATTTTAGACTCAGTGCTAGGAAAGTTTTCCAAACATGAGACACATGGTAGAAACAATATATTAAGTATGTATCAAGTCATTTGGATGTTTGACATATACTTATTGATTACTGTCTATGTCAGGCACTGTTTTTTGTCATTGTTAGTTATCAGTGTCTTCTGACTCTCATAATCCAAGAGTTTTTCTGGAAATTTATCATTATACCTAGTATTATTTATTTCCATATCTTAAGCATCCTATCAATGTGCAAACTCCTGTAGGGGAAAGATACAGTTTTAATATTTGTTTTCTGGAGAGTAGACAGCATTAACTTTGCACTTAGTCCTTATTTTGTGTGAATTTTTAAAAAAACAATGTAGGAAATATTTTAGAGATCTTGAAATTATGAAAATAATTACTTGAATACTGTCTCATGAGAAGTTTTGTCCCCAGAGTATTTCAGATTTGACCTTTAGCATTGCCTAAAGTATTGCCCTTGTATTCATTGCAGACAACTGGTTTGAACTCCAGTGAAGTATCAAATATGGATTTAAAAAGTCTTATTTTGAGAAAGTACAGTGCTACCCATTAGTATTTCTCCCCCTAAGGATGTTCTCCACTGGGATTCCACTTCTAATTGATTCATCTTGAAACATTTGGGGATTCTTCTAAGATAAATGCTGATGTCAGTAACTTGGGCAAAACATAAATCCCATAGAACTGTCCAAAATTTGACCTTTGTGGTCATTAAGAAGACACTCTTATTTTCACAGATAGGAGAGGAACTGTGCTGCATATTCATTTCCAATATCTATTAATTTATGTCTTCTCTTCATTAAATTGCATACTTTTTAAATACTGATGTGTTGAAATAGGTAGTTTTAGAGGAAATTTGCACAGAAAATGCAGTTTCCATGACACAAAATCTATAGGATGCTCACCAAACTGTCTTTTTCTTTTATCACATTATCAGTGTCTTTGAGTCATTCTGGTAGAATTCCATAATATGGATCTCCAGCAGATGTTTCACTATAATTGATCTCAAATAATATCCTTTTGTGTTTTCCATTTGCCTAATGCCTTAGTGGTCTACTGTCCCAACTTCCCACACAAAGAAAGACAAATTGGAAATTTAGTTCTATGTAGCTTTTTTTATTTATTTGAGAGAAAGACAAGGAGAAAGAGACAGTGAGAGAATCCCAAGCAGGCCCCGTGCTATTAGCACAGAGCGCAACATAGGTCTCGATCTCATGAACTGTGAGATCATGACCTGAGCCAAAATCAAGAGTCAGATGCTTAACTTACTGAACCACTCAGAAGCCCCAGAAATTTAGCTCTAAGTAGTTTATTAATGGTTAAAATTTTTTCTGACCTCTAAGAAGTAAAGTAGGGGCTCAAGTGGGATTTTCCTTGTGACCGTTGGACACAGAGCAAAGTTAGAATCAGTATATGTTGCTTAGACTGGAAGATCTCTAAGTCCTTTATAGTTCCCTAATTTATAATATTCTGGATTCTTTTCCAATGCTGCATTTATGAAAAACCAGATCCTATATGGAAACGGGTTTTTCAGAATATTGGTTGTTTTTTCCCACATCAAATACTTGAAATCTGATCACTCTGATAATACCAAAGAACAAAATTGGATTCAGGACCTTAAGACAATAAGTTGACAGTGAGGATACTCATCCCTGTTTTGCCAGATTGCACATGTCCTCACTTGACTCATCATCAAAGTTGCTGCCTGCTTCTGAATGTGCTGTGTTTCTTGATTCTTGCCAGTCTGACAATCTCCCATGGGCTGTATCATTTTTCTAAGCTTTTACTTAAATTCCAGTTAGTTAACATACAGTGTAATATTAGTTTCAGGTATACAGTGTAGTGATTCAACACTTCCATACAACACCTGGTGCTCATCACAACAAGTGACCTCCTTAATCCCCATCACATATTTAACCCATCTCAACACCTATCTCCTCTCTGGAAACCATCAGTGTGATCTCTACAGTTAAGAGTCTGTTTCTTGGTTTGCATCTTTCTCTCTCTCTTTTTTGCCTTTTGCTCATTTATTTTGTTTCTTAAATTCCACATAGAAGTGAAATTGTTTGGTATTTATCTTTCTCTGACTGACTTATTTCACGTAGGATTTTACTCTCTAATCCCATACATGTCATTGCAATTGGCAAAATTTCATTCTTTTTCATGCCTGAGTAATATTCCATTGTGTGTATCTACCTTCTTGTATTTTTGCCTCTGTTTGCCATAGCCTCACAATTTTGGAATTAAAATATGATTAGTTTTAATGATTTCTTTTTAAAAATGACGTGTCAATGACCTGAGCAAAGTTTCCAAGCTCCTTAGAGGTTAAGTCAGTACTATAACTTATAGATGCTTGACTAGACAGAGAGTTTTAAATATTTTGTCACATAAACATTTTCCCAAAGGTTCACTATTACAGGTCAGTAAACTTTTTCATGAAACATCATAAAAATGGTTTCATGGATGTATTTTCTAAATGCATCTGGCTGTTTTAGAAATCAAGATTATATAGGAAAGTGTGTTTGCTTTATGTAGGCCAATGGTACATGGTATTTAATTTTTTAAATTTAAATTTTAGTTAACATACAGTGCAATATTGGTTTCAGGAGTAGAAATAAGTGATTCATTACTTACATATAACACCCAGTGCTCATTACATCAAGTGCCTTCCTTAGTACCCATCACCCACCTACCCCATCTCCTACCCGCCTCCCTCTGTCACCCCTCAGTTTGTTCGCTATCCTTAAGTGTCTCTTAAGTGGTTTCTTTGTTCTCTATCTTAAATCTCTTAAGTGGTTTGTTTCCTTCTCTTCTCTTCTCCCCCTTCCCATATGTTCATCTGTTTTCCTTTTAAAATTCCACATATGAGTGAAATCATATGGCATTTTTCTTTCTCTGATTGACTTATTTCACTTAGCTTTATATATTCTAGCTCCATCCATGTTGTTGAAAATGGCAAAAATTTAAACTTTTCCTAACTTTGTTTTTGTGTTCATGGACTTTTTAACTAACAGACAAACTATTTTTTTATTAAAAATTTTTTAATGTTTATTTAATTTTTGGGAGACAGAGTGCAAGCAGGTGAAGGGCAGAGAGAGACAGACAGACAGACAGACAGAATCTGAAGCAGGCCTCAGGCTTTGAGCTGTCAGCACAGAGCCCAATGCGGGGCTCTAACCCACGAAACGCAGGACTCATGACCTGGGCCAAAGACGGACGCTCAACCACTGAGCCACCCAGATGCCCCAACAGACAAGCTATGTTTAACAGTCATGTAAGTAAAGTTATTTTATTAAACATGACATTTAGGCTTAGCTGTGTTTAGATGTCAATGTGGGCAGTAAGGCTCACTCTTATGCAAGTTAGAGACTTTCTATCATTCTTACCCTCCATCTTTTTCTGTCACCATCCTGCTATATAGGTTTCTAACATGCCATTAGCCAAATTACAATAAGCATTAATTCTTTCAGATTGTTAGAGAGTGGTCAAAATTGCTACTATTAAATTAATGAACAACAAGGGTACACTGTAATTTTCTTCCTTAACTTCCCTATTGGTTGACATTATTCCTTGAAATGTCTTAGCAATAAAGGCAAAACACAATTATATTGTGTGTCAGAGGAGAGGACTGTGGTCTTCATGATCGGATTTTTCATAAGTGTGAAACCATCTTGTGTCTTTAACTTTAAACCCAAGAATCAAGAAAAAGAATCAGGTTACTTGGCTGGTCTGAGAGGCAAAAGACTCTAAATATTGGATACAGAAACATAACTCGTTGAGATCACAGGCTGAATTACTATGGGAAACAGAAGCAAAACCTACCAGAGGGATATTCCTGATATTCTAAGTACTGGTCAGACCTGATGGTATTTCCTCTCACATATTACCCTGTTTTATGAAAGATAAGGGGATGAACATAACAGTAGTTCATATACAATGGTTATCACCATTTTGTGTAAGTAACACTAATCAATAAAATCTCATTCAATAAATGAAATGTGAAAAAATCATGCAGATCTCCTGGTAGAGCAAAGAGGATACTCTAATAGAGTTGACAATACCTTCTATTTCTCTCTTTAACAAATTCATGGTTAGATGAGGCAACACCTCTCTGAACTTAGTATTTTGGCAGAGACAACCTATCATGCAATCCTTTTCCCTTTGTCTCAGTCACTGCCAATACTCTAGAGAAGGATGAAAGTCATCTCTTGTTTTTCCAATCTTCATTTGATTTCTATCACATAAATGTCAACCAGGAGATGAGCAGTGGGAGGCACAGATAGAGTAGGAAAACTAAGATAGAGACAAATCCTAAAGAAAAAAGAGGGCAGGACAGATCTCACATGATATGGGTAAGAAAAGTTACATATCCTTTTAGACAAAAAAACAGATTGGATATAACAGCTTGTTATTGATAAGAAAAGAACCAGTGATTTTTTTTTCTGGAAAGTATTAACTAACTAACTAACTAACTAAATAAATAAATGAATAAATTTAAAAGTGATGATGATGATGTTTTTCTAACTTGTACTTTGCTGGCAAATACAGCATAACTTTATGAAGAATCAATTATCACTTTAGCAATCTCCAGAGTCATAAATAAACAGAACATAAGTAGAATATTACTGGCAAATCAGCTCAAAATATTCATATCAGAGTATTAATATGTGCCAGATGGTATCCATAATCCAGACAGCTAGCCATCTTAATTTGAAATAGTCAAAAACAAAAAATAATTTCCTCCCACCCCTCAAAAAATTTCCTTAGTGTTTGGTACGTTTTATAAATTTTACTAATTTAAGCTTAAATATTGATAGAAGAATATTATAGGCTATCACTCTGTGTTTCACTGTTTTTTTAAAATTTTTTTTTTTTATGGCTGCCTAGAGAATTTTATAGGGGTTCTGGTTGGCAAAATGTAGCTACCACACTGTAGCAGAAGGTTTGGACTATGAGGGGGAATTTTAAGTATCTTCTGGCTCTGGCTTTAACCATGGACCTTGACAATTCCTTGACTTCTTGGACCCATTTTTCTTGAGCTGCTCCCTTTGTAAGATATGACTGGAGACTG
>CM053575.1:12824698-12948061 GCA_028646485.1 Cryptoprocta ferox
ATATGGTATCTGTCCTTCTCCGCCTGACTTATTTCGCTTAGCATGACACCCTTGAGGTCCATCCACTTTGCTATGAATGGCCAGATTTCATTCTTTCTCATGGCCATGTAGTATTCCATTGTATAGATGAACCACATCTTCCTAATCCATTCATCTGTTGATGGACATTTAGGCTCTTTCCATGATTTGGCTATTGTTGAAAGTGCCGCTACGAACATTGGGGTACAAGTGCCCCTATGCATCAGCACTTCTGTATCCCTTGGGTAAATCCCCAGCAGTGCTATTGCTGGGTCATTTTTTTAATGCTTATTCATTTTTGAGAGACAGAGAGAGACAGAAAATGAGGTGGGGAGGCACAGAGAGAGAGAGAGAGATACAGAATGTGAAGCAGCCCCAGGTCTGGGCTGTCAGCACAGAGCCTGACATGAGGTTCAGACCCATGAACCATGAAATCATGACTTGAGCCAAAGTCAGAGGCTTAACCATCTCACCCACTGAGCCACTCAGGCACTCATTGCTCAATCCCTGACTGGGAATATTGGTATGATGATATTAATCAGGATCAGTCCCCAGCTCAACAGCCCCACCCATATTTTTCCCTAAGTCACTTATCTTTTGCAGATGTGTGGTTCTCCTCTAATGTCACACATAAAATGTTAGAAAATTTGGTAGCTGAGATCAAAACCATTTCCTACACTGGATTTATAGTGTAGTGTTTTTTCTTCATTGCAGTTCTCCACGTGGAAGTCTTCATTCTTGCTGTGATGACCTTTGACAGATACATGGTGATTGGCAACCCTCTGCTCTACAGTGGCAGAATGTCGAGGACTATCTGTATTCAACTGACTTCTTTTCCTTACATAATGGCTGCTTTATTAGTTTGATCTCAACACTGTGGACTCATGGTTTGTACTTCTGTGGGAAATTGAGATGAACCATTTCTACTGTGCAGACCCAGCTCTCATCAAAATGGCCTGTGCAGGAAACTTCATCAAAGAGTACACCACGCGCACCCTGGCAGGTCTCAACTTCTCTTATTCTTTATTAGTTGTTATCATTTCCTATATATTTATCCTTATTCCCATCCTAAAAATGTGCTCAGAAGAAGGAAGAAAGAAAGCTTTATCCATATGTGGATCCCACTTGACAGCTGTCACTGTATTTTATGGAACTCTCTTTTTCATGTATCTCTAAGCTCTCAGCACAGAGGCTGATGCAAGGCTTAAACTCATGAACCACGAGATCATGATGTGAGCCAAAGTTGGACGTTTACCTAACTGAGCCACCCAGGCACCCCTAGATGTTATTATATCATCTTTGTATTTTTCCACTAGGAATTTTGGCAAATATTCAAAGGTTGCTTTATTGTATGCCTTCTGATTAGTCTAGATTGCTGCATTAAAAATGTATATAATTATTATTCATACCCTCTACATATTCATTCTTATTTTTGTTTGGTTTTGTAAAAGCTTAAAAATATTTTAAAGATTCAAATATAATCTTAATTTCCAGTATTATCCTTCTAAATTATTTACATTATATAGTACAACCATTACATATATTATTATATCTTCACTATGGATGATAATCATACCTTTCATCAGTTAAGGGACATTTTCCCTACTATTTAATGATTTATAATTAAATACACTTTAATTCTACTTTGCTTCACATTAATTCTTCGTTGCTTCATAAACTTTGGTTTGCGAGCATAGTTCATTTTGGAAACATGTTTGTAATCCAAAGCTAATTTCCCCATAAGAAATAATGGAAATTCAGATGATTTGTTCTACAATCCAAAAATATTCATATAAAAATGATTACAATACTGTAATAGAGTACAAAATAGTAAAGAAAATACAAAATGTAAAGAAAAATAAAGAAATCAACCTACACTTACCTTTGAAAACCTTCGTGGCTGGTGTGAGGGAGGCAAGAGAGAGGAGGGTTATTGTGTAAGACAACTTTCACTATCACTAATGGAATTACTGCTATCTATTGGCTCAATGGAATCTTTTTCTGCATGGAGGCACTTGTATACACTAGAACGGATGTTGAAAACAGTACAGTATTAATAAACTCTTGTCATATCTTGTATTTAATGTAACTGGCAATAAGGCAGCCGAGGAAAGGGTCTATATCTTCAGGCCTAACCTAGAATGAAGCAAAGCCTTCCTAAGGTTACTCTTGTATGGAAAAACAAAGGACTGCCCATAGGTGCTTTGAAATGACCAAAAATACACTAGTGTCAATTGCGGGCACCTTCCAATGTTCTGAAAAATCACTGATTTCTGCCAAACACCATGGCCTGAGACTAAGCATCTGAGTATGGGAGATGATCACCCACAATTCCTGAGGGGGGGGCACCATTGGCTCAGTTATGATTATGTGACATTTAACGTCATGTACTACTCATATTGCAAGATATCACTCTTCTATCAAGTTAAGATTTATTAGAAATGTTTGCTTGCAGAACACTCACAGAACAAGTTAGTCGCAGTCCAAGGTTTTACTACCATAGTCTCTACTTTCTTTGTATTTGAATTCACTTGCCCTGTGCTTTTTTATCTTGCTGAGTTTTATGTACATCAACAGTTTTATGTACATCAAAAGTATCTCCCATTGTACAAAATTGAAACACTTCAGAGTTTTCAGGGAGAAGAGCAAGCATATCCCAGGTTTTGTTATGCCTTGGTTATTACGCTACAATCTCTCCACTTATTTTGGTGTCATATATTGAGGAAACATCTATACAATTTTCTCACAGCTAAAGAACCCCAGTGCTTATCTTCAGTTTGTTTCATGATGCCTTCTTGAACATGAATTTAAATGAGGCTGTAACTGATTTATTTTGCCTACACACATCACATTTAAATTTAGCTTTGGGTAAATCTTCAATATGTTAATTCCTTCATTTTTGCTATTTTGATGCTTGGGCTTGTGAACCAAACATCAGTTGGTTGAAGATAGTGTGTTCTTATTCTTCATTATTGTCTTTCCTTTATTCAGTTGCACTTTCTTTCATACTTTAAAGGGAAACATTCCACGCGCCTCAACGATAAAGTCAAATGAAGCTTAATTGTTCTGTAATGACTTCATAACATAAAGAAAAAAGGAATTTGTCTTAGATTGCATGTGTCAACTTGATTAAGGCAAATAGCTATGGGCTGCAGAATCCCTTCCCCATTTGAATCCAAATTAGATTGACAAAAAGAGGAACTTGTGAGAAATTTGGAAGGTGGAAGAGGAAAAAAGCCAATACTCTGTGTTTGGCAGAACCATGGGTCCCAAAGATGTCCTCATCCTAATCTCTGACACCTGTGGATATTTTACTTCACGTGGCAAAAATTTTACTGCACATAGCAAAATACTTGGTATTACATAATTATCAAGGGTGCAGCGATAAGTAAGGCACTGTCTTGTTTCAAATTGTTCATCGTCAAGCATTATGAAACATGCATTTAACACTATCTGAGATACAAAATGATAATTACTGCATAAACGATATGAACTAAGTGCTATGAAGATACAGGGGAGGAGATTATAATTTGACACTGGGACCTTCAAGGAAATGTTTAAAGGGAAAGTAATTTTTTCATGACCCATATAAGTAGATAATTGTATTAAATAATCTTTGTGGTGTGCAGAGAATCTAATTAGAATAATAAAAACTCACTTTCTTGCTCTGTAAAAGTTGTCTTATCTGGATTTCTCCGTGCTAAATGAATAGTTATCATGGCCCCTCATATTGAGAACCATCTTTCAACATAAAACCCAGAGGAATCACATGAGGCTATTTAGTGTCTTGTAGAGACTGGCCCTAAAAATTAAATCTAGGACAATATTTGAGGGAATAAAAAATAATTAGTTCGTCATTAAAAGCAATTCTGGGTCAGTGGTAGGTTACTGTTTATGATGCGAGGACCAAGACTTCTGTTGATGGTAAACTTAGTTCTAGGTAACACAATTATGCTCTGAAGGTAGCAATTATTGTATCAAGATCCACACAGAGCTTTGACTTATATATGCCTAATCAACACTCCTCAATTCCAAAGTATGGCTTCATGGTAAGCCTGGAGACTCTCAGACTAATTCTGAGAAATACCTAAGTGCTATATATGTGATTCTCTTGCCTGCATAGTTAACCTATTGAAAATATAATCATTTAGCCATTTTCTTTAGTCAATAAATATTTCTTGAACATCTACCATGTGCCCAGTAGTATTATAGGTCCTGGGTAGGGCCATGAACAAGGTAATTGCTCTACTGAAAATCATTTCAACGGGAGAATAGACTTTGGAGGAAACTAACAATTTCCTTCAGTGGTGTCAGTAATCAGAAATAGGCTCTTGTTGCACAAACTGAAGTGGGGCCATATGAGTATAGTGTCAGGCCAGAAGAGGGAACAAGTTTGAGGGGATAAATTTCCAGATGACTCAATTAAAGTGATCAAATGCATATATCACTGAAATTATCCACATTTTTTGGGTATACAAAGGACATATTTTTGTTCCTTTAAGTTCATTAAGACTGTGATAGAATTTATTATATAGAATATATTATATACACCAGTTGTATAGTGGAAATGAGAGTTATTTAGAATCAGAAGTTGAGATTTTTTTATCTGCCTAATTAATAGTTACTTTTGGGCAATAGGATGAGATGAATAGCAGTACAAATTCTGGAATCAAAGTCTGGAATCAAGAATCTAGTCCCTGATAAGTGTGACCTTAACCAAGTCATTGGAACTCTCTAAACTCTAAGTTTCTTGTCTATAAAATGGAAATAATAATAATGACCTCAAGAGGCAATTAGGTGAATTAAGTTAAATTGGCATGTGCTAACTTTAACACATGCCTTATTGTTGCTATTATTAAGTTTCTCATTTTCCTTATTTATAAAACAAAGGACTTGAAACCGATATATTTTTCCTGATTTGATATACTATAGGTTTAGTTGTAGGGAATAATATCTGTTTCATCTTTCACTGGAAAAGCCAAGTGACACAGAGTGTAGGGTACAGAACACAAGACTGTTTTGACCGATAGAATGACTCCATCACTAGGTTAATCATGATGCAAACCCAAAGCAAGTTTTTTAATTTGGTCCCAGGACACATTCAAAATAACTTGAGTTTGGGGGAAAATAAAATTGTGCACATCTCCTAAAAAAACCAAAACTCAACAGTGGACTCTTCCTCTAGAGACGTACGTCTCCCAGGGCTGTTGTACACAAAGTGTCTTAATTGGTTCTTCTTCCTCTTCTTCTTTTTTTTTTTTCTTTTTCTAAGGCAAACATTTAAGGGAGGCTTCTCTTGTGAACTTCCAGTTTATCTTTTGCCTGGTATACATTGTTTACCATCTCTTATGTAGCATTTGCTTTTTCACTTCTGTATTCTTTCTGGGAATATTTCTTTTCATTCTCAGGTTGGTATAAAAATGTATCTGGGACTGTCAGATTAAATTTGCATCCTATATTTTATCTTCTTTATTTTTTGTGATTACCATTAATTATTCCATGCATATTATGTGTGTGTGTGTTGGTGTTTATTTGTGCATGTGGAAGAGATGGAGAAATGGGAGGGTGGGAGGAAGGCAAGTGACATAGAGAGAGAGAAATTTTCCATAAAGAGTTGATTATTTGATTACTACAAACTATTAATGAAAGCAATAATTTCTCAGAGTGCATTGAACAATAACTGTGCCTTGTATATTTATTATGTGTTAATATGTAGTATCTCTTTTCATTCTCATAATTAAACAATGAAGTGAATGTTATTATTACTGTTACATCATATTAAGGCATAGAGAAATTAAAGACAAAACAAAACAAGTATAAAACCAATCCAAATTAATAAGTCATGGAACCAGAATTCAACTGAAGTCTGACAACAGAAACAGAATTCTTTAACTGGGATACTTAGTATTTCCTCATGCCTGGTTTTTGGGAAAAAATTCATATTTATTGGTAATTTAATTTGAAATACAGAGTGATACAATGTGGGAAGTCAGTGCATTAATTTTTGCCATTAGATGGTGAGGAAAATCCTCTAAGGGTTAATGAGGTCCCTAAGCCCCCCTACGTTTCTCCAGACCTCATTCTTTATAAAATCAAGCCTGTTACTACACTTTCCCATGACTTCACCATTGCTATCTATTACTTGGTTAACCACCTCTCAGGTTTTAATGTACTTAACATTAAAAAAAATTTTTTTTAATGTTTATTTATTTTTGAGAGAGAGAAAGAGTGGGGTAGACGCGGGGCGGGGGGTACAGAAGATCCCAAGCGGGCTCTGTGCTGACAGCAGAGAGCCTGATGTGGGGCTTGAACTCGCAAATCATGAGATCATGACCGGAGCTGAAGTCAGACACTTAACCAACTGAGCCACCCAGGCGCCCCTCAACTTTTGAGAAGTACATTCACCACCATCTTTTAAACCATTTTGTTGTGCTGACTCATCCTTGACACCATGCCATCAACCCTGACTTTCCAAGGAGGAATTCCTCCATTGCTAACCTTTGAAAAATGCATCAGAGTGTAAAGGTAGCCACAGGCATATTCTGTTGATTCAGGTACCATTTGTTGACTACAGAAGCTCTCATCATCTTCGTATTTTCCCTGTCACCTACAATGGTGTCAAAAATATATTTGCATTAATTTTTCTTTTATGTGAACCTTCAAACTTTCAAAAGCAAATTTCTCTTGTTGAGGGATTTTTTTTTTTTTTGCTCCTGTACCTGTGGACTGCACATGATGACAGGCAACTCACAATAATGCTGCAGCACAATTGAGGTAAATACTGAAAAAAATGTTTTCTCCCCTTCCCAGACCTTCAGAGAGTATATCCAAACCTAAGAACATAACAATACACTGCAGAGCGCATCCAATAAATGGGGGAGAGGGGGATATTTTGCTACATTTTCTTCTTGCCTGATAATAACCTTTTCTCCCCAAAATGAAAGCAATTTTTTTAAGGCTGGAAGACAAGGCTAAAAAGAACAGTTTATAATGTTAGAGGATTTCAATGTTTAAGACGAGTTAAAAATGAAGTTTATGATTATGTCGGAACAACTGCATGGAAATTCAAAACAGAAAAAGTAGGAATGGTAGGAAGAACTCAGCCATCATAGGTAATAGACAGTAACAGTTTGTAACACATTTACATCATGCCTATCCAGAGAAAAGCAACACCGTTCATCATATTCACTTAATTGCTAGTCATCATGCAGATGATTTACAATTTTGTTTGTATTGTTTAGCTTTATGGAAGTTGTAATAGGTGCTACACACCATTTCTGGGTATATTGGAGAAAACTTGTAGTAAAAAACCCCAAACAAAATACATTTCCATATTGCTACTTTCTACCCTGTATTTGATGTCATCTTTTACTTCGTACACTCACAGTTATATTCCTTTAAGATGGTAATTTAACGTTTGTGACAAGAATGATATTGGTAGATAAGTAATTTTGGCCAATGTGTTAGCACACATTGTGTGACTAGTGAGCTGAACAATAACACAGCAAGTGTAATTGGTTTAGTCTTTTATGGAATTTAAAGGAAACTCTGCATTATGTCTAGTAAATTGATGTTCAATTATAATTCAAGGCAATCACAAGCATTCTCAAAGCTTTAGTTTATCTCTGTATATCTCTGTATGCTTAAATCTAAATGATCATGTCAAATTGACCACTGGAAAACTATTCTAGAGAAGAATGAGTCCCATAAAGGGAGCATAGAGCCTTAGGGATAGGACTAGATGGAGAGAAGACACAGAAATTATATACAAAGGGTGACACTCTGTATATTATAAAACAAAGAATTTTAGAAATAAACTTATTAATTCTGTGACAGATTTTTCAGCCTATTCAAAATATATATTCCAAAGCAGTTTATCCAGTTTTAGACAACTTTAACTGTTACTATTCTTTAAAATTTTTAAGCCATTAGTTAATGCCTCAAGTTTTCATTAGTTTGCCTGAGACTCTGGAGTTATATAGTCTCAATCTAATCTACTTTCTCTTTTCTCCCAACAAAATTTTTCTTTCCAAGTGGGGTCGGTGGAAGTTACCTTTGTGGATAAGAGTATGTTTATTTCATTATGGACAGAAATGTACTTCTTGCCTGCTCTTATCTCTTCTGGTCAGTGATAACAATGGATAGGGTCTATCAAACTGTAGTTGAACAAAGTGTTATGCTGGAATTAAAACAAGGGTCTTGGAAGCAATCATTTGTCCTAAAAATGACATTTAGCCTTTGGAGAGCATGACACAACACCATCTCCAACAAATTCATTGTCCTGTTGAAAAGCTATCTCAGGATTCTTATTAAATGGAAGTACACTCTGTGTCCTACAGAGCATCAGTGTTCATCGAGGCTGGTGGAATCTCTCTCTTTCTCTCTCTCACTTTCTCTCTCTCTCTTTATCTTTATCATTTTCAAGCTAAGAAAATGTTAGCTATGGTAAGTATAACAGAATTCTTTCCCATAGGACTTCTCATAGTCTAACGTTACTAGGTAGATTGTGTATTTCTAAGAGATAGAATAGGAGATAAAGATTTCTCATTATTATTTGATAAATGAGCACTTGTAAATTTTTCTCCATAGTACCTATTAACATCATGATAGTCTTTTCTCAGGAAAATAATTTGGGTGATTTTGTTCTGGGAAAAGGTTTATATGATATAATCTATACATATGCAAAATAAAACTTTGAAAATAAATAAATTGAAGGGAGCCTGGGTGGATCAATCAGTTAAGCATCCAACTCTTGATTTCAGCTCAGATCATGATCTCACTCTCATGAGATCCAGCTGGTCCTTGGGCTCTGTGTTCATTGTGGAACCTGCTTAAGATTCTCTCTCTCTCTCTCTCTCTCTCTCCCTCTGCCCTTCTCTGGCTTAAGGTCTTGCTCTCTCTCAAAAAAAAAATTAAAAATGAATAAAATGAAAATAAGTTTCAAAATATCCAAGATGCTTTCCCAGAGTTCCAGTGAATCTCCAAAGTAGAGTGAATCAATTCTCAATTTCTGACTCCACTATAATTCTGTAAAAATATATCATAGTTTTTAGAAAGTTTATTTTGATACATACTACTATAAATGGTGACATTAACATCTTTTTTTAAGATACTTTTTATGTCCAGAACATTATAGTCACTAATATTTAGTAGATTGTAATTACATGTTAGACATGCAAAACAGTCCACAACCAGGGAATATGTACAAATGTATGAATGTGCATAAGTTTGACCCTCTTAAATGTAAATGAGAGCAAGTATGAGGTTAGATTAAAAATAATTTTTCATCTGACACTTAGGACTGGTGAATTATTTGATTAAGTGGCTTCCATACCTAATCATGGAGAATATGCTTTATGCTTATGATGAAAAAGTGATAAGGTAAAAAACTATTTTTGAGTTGGGTTCAAAAGAGAACTATAGCCCTTCATAAATATCTTAAACCATGAAACTACAAAATACACCAGTATTGGAAACAAGAGATATTTAGAAGTAGTCTTGGAAATTTGGCTAAGTACAATATTTAGTACTAATATGTTTCCTTTTTTTATTTTTATATTTTAAAATAGTTTATTGCCAAGTTGGTTTCCATATAACACCCAGTGCTCTTCCCCACAAGGGCCCCCTCCATGACCATCACCCCCTTTCCTCTTTCCCCCTCCCTCTTCAGCCCTCAGTTTTTTTTCAGTATTCAAGAGTCTCTCATGATTTGCCTCCCTCCCTCTCCCTAACTTTTCCCCGCCTTCCTCTTCCCATGGTCCCTTGTTAGATTTCTCCTGTTAGACCTATGAGTGAAAACATATGGTATCTGTCTTTCTCTGCCTGACTTATTTCGCTTAGCGTCACACCCTCAAGGTCCACCCACTTTGCTACAAATGGCCAGATTTCATTCTTTCTTATGGCCATGTAGTATCCATTGTATAGATGAACCACATCTTCCTGATCCATTCATCAGTTGATGGACATTTAGGCTCTCTCCATGATTTGGCTATTGTTGAAAGTGCTGCTATGAACATTGGGGTACATGTGCCCCTATGCATCAGCACTTCTGTATCCCTTGGGTAAATCCCCAGCAGTGCTATTGCTGGGTCATAGGGGAGTTTTATGGATAGTTTTTTGAGGAACCTCCACACTGTTTTCCAGAGCGGCTGTACCAGTTTACATTCCCACCAACAGTGTAGGAGGTGCCCATTTCTCCACATCCTCGCCAGCATCTAGTCTCTTAATTTGTTCATTTTAGCCACTCTGACTGGTGTGAGGTGGTATCTCAGTGTGGTTTTGATTTGTATTTCCCTGATGATGAGTGATGCTGAGCATTGTTTCATGTGCCTGTTGGCCATCTGGATGACCTCTTTGGAGAAGTGTCTCTTCATGTCTTCTGCCCATTTCTTCACTGGATTATTTGTTTTTCGGTTGTGGAGTTTAGTGAGTTCCTTATAGATTCTGGATACTAGTCCTTTATCCAATATGCCATTTGCAACTATGTTTTCCCATTCTGTCGGTTGCCTATTAGTTTTTTTGATTGTTTCCTTTGCAGTGCAGAAGCTTTTTATCTTGATGAGGTCTCAGTAGTTTATTTTTGTTCTTGATTCCCTTGCCTTTGGGGATGTGTTGAGTAGGAAATTGCTGCTATTGACATCAAGGAGGCTGTTTCCTGCTTTCTCCTCTAGGGTTTTTTATAGTTTCATATCTCACATTGAGGTCCTTCATCCATTTTGAGTTTATTTTTGTGTATGGTGTAAGAAAATGGTCTAGTTTCATTCTTCTGCATGTTGCTGTCCCTTTCTCCCAGTACCATCTGTTAAAGAGGCTATCTTTTTTCCATTGGATACTCTTTCCTGCTTTGTCAAAAATTAATTGGCCGTACATTTGTGGGTCTAGTGCTGGGCTCTTTATTCTATTCCACTGGTCTGTGTGTCTGTTTTTGTGCCAATAGCATACTGTCTTGATGATGACAGCTTTGTAGTAGAGGCAAAAGTCTGGGATTGTGATGCCTCCTGTTTCGGTTTTCTTCTTCAATATTGCTTTGGCTATTCAGGGTCTTTTGTGGTTCCATACAAATTTTAGGATAGTTTGTTCTAGCTTTGAGTTTCAATCACAATATTTTGGTATAACTGTAATGTACTAGGGCCTATTTATTTATCCATCTCAGTAACTTTCAGAACCTATTACATAGCAAGTGCTCAGAAAAGATTTGCTGTAAAGATGGCAAAGTGTAGTCATAGGTATTTAATAAAGGAAGATTAAAAATACTAAATAAACATTACCTGATTTTTCCTTCTAGTTATCACTGAGATTTAAGACTAATATTGATTAGAATTGAGAAAATGCTCAACTTCACCGATGTGACAGAGTTCATTCTTTTGGGACTAACCAGTCATCAGGAATGGCAAGTTCTCTTCTTTTTCATTTTTCTTGTCGTCTATATTGTCACTGTGGTGGGTAACGTTGGCATGATTATATTAATTAAGATCAGTCCACAGCTCAACAGCCCCATGTACTTTTTTCTCAGTCATTTGTCATTTGTTGATGTGTGGTTTTCTTCCAATGTCACCCCTAAAATGCTGGAAAATCTGTTATCAGAGACAAAAACTATTTCTTATTCTGGTTGCTTGGTACAATGTTTCTTTTTCATTGCCCTTGTCCATGTAGAAATTTTTATTCTTGCTGTGATGGCCTTTGATAGGTATATGGCAATTGGAAACCCTCTGCTCTATGGCAGCAAGATGTCTAGAGCAGTCTGTATTCGACTGATTTCTTTCCCTTACATATATGGTTTTCTGACTAGTCTGGCAGCAACCCTCTGGACATATGGCTTGTACTTTTGTGGGAAAATTGAGATCAACCACTTCTACTGTGCAGACCCACCTCTCATCAAAATGGCGTGCGCTGGGACCTTTGTAAAAGAATATACAATGATCATTCTTGCAGGCATTAATTTCACATATTCTCTGACTGTAGTCACCATTTCTTATCTGTTCATTCTCATTGCCATTCTACGGATGCACTCAGCGGAAGGGAGGCGGAAGGCCTTTTCCACCTGCGGGTCCCACTTGACAGCAGTCGTCATATTTTATGGGACTCTCATATTCATGTATCTCAGGCGTCCCACAGAGGAGTCGGTGGAACAGGGGAAAATGGTGGCCGTGTTTTATACCACAGTGATCCCCATGCTGAATCCCATGATCTACAGTTTGAGGAACAAGGATGTGAAAGAAGCCATGAACAAAGTGATCAGCAGAGCATGCTTAACAAAATAAAATAAAATTCAGTTAATATTATCTCCTGTGTTTTCATAAGCATTTGTCAACAGGTTGTGCTTCAGTGCATCGTTTAAAGACTTTTTACAAAAGCTAAAGATTTTGCGCATTAAAAATAAAAAGAAGGAGAGTGCAATTGGTAGCTCAGTTGGTTAAACATCCAACTCTTGATTTTGGCTCAGGTCTTGATCCCGGGGTGGTGGGATCTAGTCACCTGTGGGGCTCTGTGCTGAGCATGGAGCTTGCTTGGGATTCTCTCTCTCTCTCTCTCTCTCTCTGCTCCTCCCCTACTCACTCATGTCTGCACATGCACTCTCTCAAAATAAATAAAATTTAAAAAGTAAAAAAATTAAAAGTTAAGAAAGAGAAAGTCTCAAATTCAGAAAAAAAGAGATAAATCTATCCCCATTGATGTCAGTCATGAGGATTAATTAAAATTTAATAAATAAATTAATTAAAAAGGTTATTTGAGCCAAATACTGGTACACTAATTGCAATTGTTCATATACTTAGCTAGAATGAAAAGATTTTGTTTTTCTTACTAAAAAAATGCAGTGGATGAGTTGGAGAAATACTTATCAATTGGCCTATTTAAAGAGTAAATTGGGGCAGAAAAAATAATAGCACATTTCATTTAGTTTTCTAGTATGATGACATAAAGATGGTGGTCTTGCTCAAGGTTGTTAAACTATGCGAGAACAAATTCTTTTTGTAATGTGAAGGGTGGGTCTTTTCAGAGATTACTACATTGAAAATAGCTATCCTATTGTATTTGATCCCTTTTAGATTTTTTATGGTGTTTAAGAGAGATAAAACATGGTAAGTGTTTCTCTTTTACAGATTCCAGTAACTGCCATATTTCAATGCCAAGGTGGCTAATGACCAGACTGTACTTCTCACACGGCCCTGACAGTGCCTTCAGTCTGACTGAAGACTGGGTAGAATCGGGGAATGGATGTGTAATTTTGAAAGCACAGCTCTCCAGAGTCCACTTAAAAATTAAATTGATATTCATGTGGAATATTTTTCACATCTGTGACTAAGATATGGTAGCTAAATAGTTTGAAATAATTGTTGTCTTTGAAAGACATAAAGTATTTAGGTAGTCTATTTGTTGCTAATGGTAACATGTCCCACCACTAGAATGTTAACATAATTTGGGGCTTCTCATATTTCATTTCACAAAACACAAGCATGAGACAATATAAAACTTGGACTTTCTTGGGGCACTTGGGTGGCTTAGTCAGTTGAGCATCTGACTCTTGATTTTGGCTCAGATTGTGATTTCATGGTTCATGGGATAGAGCCTCAAAATGGTTCTGAGCCTGGCTGAGATTCTCTCTCTCCCTCTCTGTCCCTCCTTGGTTCATGCTCTTTTTCTCTCCTCCTCTCTCAAAATAGATAAATAATCATTAAAAACAACAGAACAAACAAAAAAACAAGACAAAAAACCTTTGACTTTGTCTCTTGGTAAATAAATAAATAAATAGCTGTTTTGGTGTAGAAAATATATAACTATAACAATGTAATACACACTTAAATTACATATTTAAGTAATTACAAATTTATCGTCAAAGATATAAAATGAGATTGATGTAGTATAGAATAAGCATCATTTGTCCATTTTTGAGATTTTATTTTCCTCAAAAGAAACCAGAAATGCATATGAACTCATTTCCACACACACACTCATATGTCATGGGCAGCTTTTTAAAGCTACTCCCTCTTAGCGGCTCTTGGGTGGCTCAGTCCGTTTAGCATCTGACTTTGGCTCCGGTCATGATATCAAGGTTTGTGAGTTCTAGCTGGACATTGGCTCTGTGCTGACAGCTGAGAGCCTAGAGCCTGCTTCTGATTCTGTGTCTCCCTCTCTCTCTGCCCCTCTCCCTCTCACACTCTGTCTCTCTCTCTGTCTCAAGAAGAAACATTAAAAAAAATTATTTTCCAGAGATGCATAAATGCCAAGTATGAATGAAAAAAGGCAGAACCCATGTGAAGGTGGAAGAGATTACATCATGTTATCAAGAATTTTAATTTCTTAATATTACTGTAAAGACTACCCTTCTCATTAACAGTCTTTAACTTCTCTCCCTTGACATGTTTCCAAACTTTTAATCGTTATTCCTTTTATAATTACTTAGGTAATTCCTCGGAGAAATGCTCTCAATGCTCTCAGTGTTCAAAACTCTATTATAAATAGTGAGAAACTATCATCTGATGTTCTCTGCTGAAGGTAGGTCTGCAAAGTGTATACTCTTGCAACACGATTAATGTAGCCAATAATCTTTTCAGTTTTATCTTTATTTTGAACATACAACTGAGACTTTATTTGTAGACTTATTTGTTACTATTGTGCTTTATTTTATGAAATTATACTACTGGGAAACATTCTTCTCTCTATCCACTCAACACACCATAGGGAGCTCATTACAATGGGGATTTATAAAATTTTATCTTCAGTTTTTACCCATTCACTCTTCTCTACAAGTATCATTGATTTTCCCATTGTTGTTTTATTTATTTTTAATTTTTAAAGTGTATTTATTTATTTATTTATTTATTTATTTTGGTAGGGGGGAAGGCAGACAGAAAAAGAGAGAGAGACTCCCAAGCAGGCTCTGCAACAACGGAGAGCCGAACACAGGGTTTGATCTCAGGAACCGTGAGATCATGCTCTGAGCTGAAATCAAGACTCTGACGCTTAACTGCCACACAGGTGCCTGCTTCACACTGTTGTTTAAAAAAAAAATATGTGAATGGAGGTGAGAATATCATATCAGTGGGAATGATTGGACTAGTAATTATACCTTTATTGTTTCTCTTCATGGGAAATTCCTGAAAGATTAATACATTTTTTTGGTAAATTACACCTTTTATCTTCTCAATTGTTCTGACAGATAATGTATGTTTGCAATAAATTGGCTTTTTCCCAGAAGTCCTCTGATTAACTCATCCCAGATCTAAGGGACCACCATAATTTTGAGGAGGAGAGAGAAGCAGTGGTTTATTATCTCTGTAGTTGAGCCTGCTCCAGGGTCTTACAAAGTTCTATTTTATCTAGGACAGACTGTTAAAAGGATAACTTTGTTATCCTTGAAAGATAATCAAGCTAAAATTTAAATGTTTTATAATTTTTAAATTTTATAATAATTTATAAAATTTATAAAAATATAAATTTTAAACTAAGATAATAGAATAGGTAATCAGAGAGGCAGCAACATAAGGTCATTGAGGGTACAACACTGGAGTTAAATTAATTGGTTTGCATCCTAATCTGATCTGACCAGGGAGACATACTTCGTCTCAGTGCTTTGGTTTCTCATTGCAAAGTGATGTTGTTAATAGAACCTGCTTCCTAGGACCTTTGCATGCAAAAGTGCAGTAAGGACTCAGTAAAAGTTAGCTATTCTTACTGATATTATAAAGCTGAGACTGTTGTCACTAGAAGAATCTGTCTCAGAATGTTTTTATCATATTAGAATATTGTAATGTATTATATAAAGCTGACTTCGAGATCATGGCGCTGTAAAAAAAAAAAAAGGTAAGTGTGAACATTCCTGAGTATTAGTTATATGTAACATTCAAGTTAGGCAATTTAAAGAGTTCTCAAGATGAACTAGACAAACTACAACCACAGAGCTAAGGATTATGTATAGAGGAAAAGAAATGCACATGCAGGAAGAGACTAAACATTGGAGAAGTAGTATTAGTTTATGTGTCTTAGATAGCTTGATGCTTTTTTATATGTTTTCTACTTTATTTATTTCTTAAAAATGTTTATTTTTTATTTATTTTTGAGAGAGACAGAGAGAGAGAAGGGGAGAAGTAGAGAGAGAGAGGGACAGAGAGAACCCTAAGCAGGCTCTGTTCTGTCAGTGCGGAGCCTGATGTGGGGCTTGAATCCACAAACTGTGAGGTCATGACCTGAGCTGAAATCAAGAGCTGGACACATAACCAACTGAACCACCCAGGCGCCCCTGCGTTTTATACTTTAAGCAAGATAGTAGTACCATTAACACAAGTTGACTCTGTTAGTTAGAGAATCATGGGTTCATCAAGTAGGGTCAGGAGTTTTTACAGAAGGAAATCCCTGCCCTTAGCTCTATTCCCCAGCCAGCCTACAGCTGCCATCTGCTTAGTATTTCCACACTTGAACGGTGCCAAAAGATGAATTACAATCATGGAATCATAGTAAGGAGAGATTTAGAATTAAAACTTTGGTGCTTATCGGGGTGCTTGGGTGGCTCAGTTGGTTAAGTGTCTGACTCTCGATTTCACTCAGGTCATGATTTCAGGGTCATGAGATTTAGCACCACATTGGGCTCTGTGCTGAATGTGGAACCTACTTAAGATTCTCTCTCTCCCTGTGCCCATCCCCTGCTCTCATGTATGCGCTCTCTCTCTGTCAAAAAAATTAAATTAAATAAAAAATAAAATTAATAATTAGAAACTCCTTTGATGCTTATTATGTTATCTGCCCAATTCATAACATATTTAATTCTAGTATTAAACATTTTAAGTGTAAGAAATAGTTTATAGAGATTAATTCAGTTAAATTTTTCCTGCTAATAATAGCAGGTGGCATAATGTAATCACATAGCTTATACATTTTTTTTAATATATAAAAGGATGTCTCTAGCAATACTCTTTTTCAACATGTCAAGCAAATACTTCTCTTTCTGAGCGTTTGCACTTCGTGTCTTTCATGTTTAATATTTCCACACTGTTCCTCACTATCTCAGAAGTCACCTCCTCAAAGAAATCTCTGCTCACTCTGTCTGCATCCTGTCTCCTCTTATTTCTTATCTCCCTAGCATGTTGTACTTTTGTCACAGCACGTCCACTCCCTGGAGTATCTTGCTGGTACCTTTATGTATTGCTTACTCCTCTTCAGTGAAAATTAAGTATGATGCAAGCCAGAATCTTGTACGTCTTGTTCACCTTCAGATTTCCAGGATTTAGAATTCTTCTAGATATAAGAAATATATCAGTCATATAATTGGCTTTGATGTTTGTAAATCAATTATGATGAGCAATTGTAAACAAAGGCCCATTTGTAAAACAGTAATATATCCTTCAAACCACTATTACTATGGGGAGCTTAAAATCCCAAGATGGTGCTAAGCCTACAGATATATCCTTGAGGACCTATGGCATGTTTTCACTAGTTGAAAGAAGTAAGCTGGGAAAAGTGTAGTAAATGGAAAAACATATTGTTTGGGGAACCTTGTCCTTGTGATAACATTAAATGTGAATATGAATACGAAGGTGTAGAATTGCTTGGTTCTGAAAACCAGTGACATCTGAAATAACATGTCACCTAAACTTTACTTCATGATATTTATCTGCTGACAGAATTTTAATAGTGGGTGCAGCAATCAGACAAGCACAGCGTTTAGCTAAACAAAATAAAATATGACTGGGAATTTTATATGTTGAAGGCATAAATCATATGTTGACATAAGGGCAGATATGTCAATAACTAGATTGAAACACCAATGTGTAAGTTCATAAGTTGGATAGGCTTTAGCCATTCCCTACAACCATCAGTTTGACTTGAATTGTATTTGTGTCTTGTGATTTTAACAATATTGTAATGCTCTAGCAAAATATAAATGTCCAATTTTAATAATATATGATATCAATGTATGTAGTTGTCTATGTTACTGATAAAGAACTAACAAATAGTGATGGCAATTACCTATAAGATCTGCTAAAGGAACTGATAATGCCTACATGTTCTTATCTTGGCCTTGGAGCAATATTTGCATTGATTTTGAAATTATTTGAATTAGAATAAGGATAAATGTGACTCAAAAGTTTCAAGAATAAAACAGATCCATTCATTTTTTTTTCTCTGTAGGCACTACAGACTGACTCTGTGTTAAGGCAATGACAAATTTCACGGATGTGACAGAATTTATTCTTCTGGGCTTGACCAGTCGTCAGGAGTTTCAAGTTCTCTTTTTTGTGATGTTCCTAGTAGTTTACATGATTACTCTGTTAGGGAACATCGGTATGATCATTTTGATCACCACTAGTCCTCAGCTTCAGAGCCCTATGTACTTTTTCTTGAGTCATTTATCTTTTGTTGATGTGTGGTTCTCTTCCAATGTCACCCCCAAAATGTTGGAAAACTTATTATCAGAGACAAAAACTATTTCCTACGTGGGGTGTTTGGTGCAGTGCTACTTTTTCATTGCCCTTGTCCACGTGGAGGTCTATATCTTGGCTGTGATGGCCTTTGATCGGTACATGGCCATCTGCAACCCTTTGCTGTATGGCAGTAGAATGTCTAGGACTGTCTGTGTTCGACTTATCTCTGTCCCTTATGTCTACGGATTCTCTGTTAGCCTCATATGTACACTATGGACATATGGATTGTACTTCTGTGGAAACTTTGAAATCAACCACTTCTATTGTGCAGACCCTCCTCTCATCAAGATTGCCTGTGGGGGGGTCCACATCAAAGAATACACGATGATTGTTATTGCTGGAATTAACTTCACATATTCTCTCTCTGTGGTCCTCATCTCCTACACCCTCATTGTAGTCGCCGTGCTACGCATGCGCTCTGCTGATGGCAGGAAGAAGGCATTCTCCACATGCGGGTCCCACTTGACAGCTGTTACCATGTTTTATGGGACTCTCATATTCATGTACCTCAGGCGTCCCACTGAAGAGTCTGTGGAGCAGGGGAAAATGGTGGCCGTGTTTTATACCACAGTGATCCCCATGCTGAATCCCATGATCTACAGTCTGAGGAACAAGGATGTGAAAGAGGCAGTCAACAAAGCAATTGCCAAGGCAAATGTGGGGCAGTGAAACTGCAATAGATATTTTTGTGGTATGTTGCTACCTGTTATAAATGCGCAGGCATAAAAGTCCTAATGCAACAAGGATTTTCTAAAGGTGACTCTTATATACAATAAAAGGTCCAATCTAACAGTGATATTTTACTTCATGAATGGACCCTAACTGCTAAACCTGCTTTATTCTATATATACAACCACATAACAAACTGACATATTGGTGTAATTCACAGTGTATATAAAATTGTATATAAAATTAAGTGTAGTCATTGGAGGAACTCATAAATAAGTTAATAAGTTAACTAATTATAAGTTAATTTATAGGTGCCCTTGTTAGAGTCAAACATAACTTCCTAGGGGTTTTATTTCTCTATACATAGGCTTCTCCACTCATGTTTCATATGAAATTTATAATTTCATAAGAAAAAAAGTGAGAATTCATGTCTTTTTCATGACCTTCAGGATGTTAATGGTCCCTGATTTACCAAAAACAAGTGATCTATAATGTTCATGCATACATAGACTTTTGAAAATGGAATTGTATTCAGAGTCTTCAGTGTGTGTCTCAGTACAATCATAAGGTCTGTCCTCAGGTATGGGGACATGGTTGTCTGATAGTTATATCTGTGTTCCTGCTTCAATAAGCTGTTCAATGACTCTAACTCTACTCCTTAGTTTGGGTTCTGGTATAAATATCCTGATATTAAATGGGTGAATACTTAAACAAAGGAGTTTTGTGTGCTCACATAATGAAAAAAAGAAACTATGAATTTTCTGATATATAAAATCTGACCTTTGGCCTCCACACTTTGTCCTATTAAACCTTTGGTTACAAAGATTTGAAATTATTGCTGGAACCTAGTTTCTTCTCTTTAACATGGCGTTCTTTGGCTCTATATTTAGCAGGTTAAATCAAGATTTCAGTGCCTAGAATGGATCAGCCATTTAAAATAGCATTTGATTCAACCAAATGCTATTGCACTAAATGTGCATTCAAATTTGATCAATAGCATTTAAAATGGTACTCCATTGGGCCTGGTTAAACATCCTCAAAAGCTCACTATTCAATTTATGTTGATTGGTGCATCTATAGCCTACTTAATCTATATTCCATTCTTGCTACAGGTAGAATAAATTCCATTTACCTTTGATGACTTTTGCTAATTTACTATCATAAAGGCAAATGGAAAATAGAAATGGTTCCTGGTAAGTGAGATTATTCTGGTGTGCGGGCTAATTCCATTAAAAGTTGTGCACAATTGAATATGTACAGGTGGACTCTGTAAAATAGCATATAGCTGTGGTAATACCAAGGCCAATATGGACTAATTCAGGGACAGAGGAGAGTCTTATTACTTGGGCTAACTTTCTAATTAAACATGGGCCATTTTCTTTGAGAATGGATTGAGGAACGGCAGATGAAAGGAGGAGAGGAGTTCTCTTTGGTAACATTAGATTCTGACCAGGAGAAAAGAGTACCATTGGTTGGTACTGGAAACCATGTCAACAAAGAATTTTTGTTTTGTTTTGTTTTGTTTTGTTTTTTTGCTTTATGCTTTAGACCACCCACATTTACTTCTAAGAGGAGTTAGTGTCACGTACAAAAATGAGGGCTGCTCAAGGAACAGCTTTCATAGATGTTGACAATATCCTAAGACCATATGTCCTGTGACATTTATGACAGCAATATCCCTACTATCTTATTCTTTGTTGTAGGAATAAAACACTGGGCATCGAGCTATTGAACAGAGGTCCCATTTTACCTTATTAGCCAGGTATGTAACCTTGTTATGCAATTTTAACAATGAGCTGTCAGTAGAAATTTATGTGCAAAACCTAAGGGTCATCGTGTCAAGTCAAAACCACTAGACCTGACATTTTTCCTCCTCCTTCCCACTCAAAAATGTTGCCACTGAAATGGTTGCCCTACAGCGAGACATGGAAGCCCTGATTGACAGTATAATCACCTTACTCAAACCCTTAATTCACACAATTTCCAGAGAAAAGAATAAAATCATCTTATTAAGGCATTGTGTTTTGAGGGAATGCAATAGTTATAGCACTTAGTCAGTATCCTAAGCCTCTTTCCAGGTATTCTAATAATACTTTTCCAGAAAAGTATTTTCCAGATGGTGTCTCATCTCTGCATATCACTACTTCCTAGGGAAATTTTTGCTTTGAGGATAATTGAGTCTCCTAAGATGCTTGCCTATTCTCTTGGTATTGAGTGAAGTGTATCTGGTCTTCTGTCATAACCAGAAAAAGGTAAAAACTTAACCTTCCTGTCTTAGATATTAAGTTATAGCCTCTTTCCCTCACTGCTTGACGAGCCCTTGGACTTGGCACAGCTTCCAATGGTCATGTTAATTGGTTATAAATCCATTTTGTCTAACTTCTAGGCCACTTTTCTCCATTGGCCTTTTCATATACAAGTTTCTTTCTTGGGCCCAGGAATTCTCAGCTGTTTTATGTTCTCCATGTTTGTAGGTATAGACTGAGTGATCTTCCCTCAGTCATTTTAGCCAACATTTCCCGTTACCTATTACGGATTGAATTCCCCAAAATATATGTTGATGTCCTAATCCCAGCTACATCAGAATAACATTTGCAGATAGGGTCTTGGCAGATATAATTAAGATAAGGTCACATTGGAGTAGGGTAGACCCTTAATCCGGTATGACTAGTATCCTTATAAGGAAATACTGGGGCACCTGGGCAGCTCAATGGGTTAAGCGTCTGACTTTGGCTCAGGTCATGATCTTGCAGTTCGTGAATTCAACCCCCACGTCGGGCTCTGTGCTAACAGCTCGGAGTCTGGAGCCTGCTTTGGATTCTGTGTCTCCCTCTCTCTCTGCCCCTCCTCCACCTGCTCGCTCTCTCTCTCTCTCTCTCTCAAAAAATAAATAAACATTAAAAAAAAGGAAATATAAACACAGGCATAGAGACAAGATGGCCATATGAAGAAAGACAGAGATTGGAGTTATGCAGCCACAAGCCAAGGAACACTTGGGGCTACTAGAGGCTGCAAGAGGCTACAAGAGATCCTCCCTCAGAACTTCCTGAGGAGCATGGACCTGCTGATACCTTGAGTTCAGACCTTAGGTGCCAGAACTGTGAGAAATAAATTTTTGTTGTTTTAAGCCACTTAGTTTGTGGTATTTTGGTAAGGTAGACTGATAAAACTCTATGGTTTTGTTTCTGCCATGTTGGAACTCTGGTTTTTCTATGAGCCTTTTTTAGTCTCCCGGACTCTACCCTGGGAAGGTAAACTATCATCCTTTCTGCTCTGGGAGTACTTCAAGCTCATTGAACTTACCCTCAGTAGCTGAGGGTGTTTTTTGTAGCAACCTCGCCTGAATCTGGTATGCTACCCAGAGGAAGGGCACCCGACTTCTTTGCAATGATTCACTAACCTTTAAATTCTCCTCACATTGCCAGTCTCAGGTTGAGCCCTTACTGCTTGTGGTAAAAAGAAAATGACTCTCTCGTTGTTATGAGTTCTCTTCCATTCTCCAGTTCACTACATAAAAGATTTTAGCTATTTAATATTATGCTTTTTTTAAATAAAACAACCAAAGCCAAAACAACAATAAAGATATCAAAAATATCTCTTTTGTTGAGTTCTTGCTCTTGGCAATTGAGAGTCATGATTTCCAAGATTAATTTCTCTGTTGTCACATCCTCCCTCCAAAAGTTTAAAAGCTTGAAAGTCATAATTCTAATTTATTACTTTCTCTCCAGAATCTGTATCATTTACAGTCACTTAGAACACATTATGACTGCTTTAATAATGTTGTTGAGGCTGGATGAAGCAAATATAAAAATAATCTTAAAAACATGTAGTTTAATATGACATCATTGATGTTTTCACATAAATCTAAAATCTAAACTTAACTACAATATCTATACTAAGATAAATTGGGATAACTTAAGTTAACCTTGTTTTCAAAGATTTCTGATTAACGCCTATGCAGTAATTTCTTTGGCCAGTATTTTCCAAAATACAATATATGAGATAATTTTATCTATTGCACAGACATTGGGTTATTTTAAATGTTTAAGTGTTAAAATTTTTGTTAGTTTCTGTTTATGATGATTGGCACAGTTTGTTCTCATTTTCAGTGGCTGTCATCTAAAGTTGAGTTTTGGAGTTATTTAAATAAAATTATGAGTTAATTTAAGTAAATTTATATTAAGCAAAGAATAAATGTGATATGCCAATGAAGAAAAGTCATAAAGCATAATCATAACTAAAAGTCAGAAAACAGAATTAATGGACAAGTCACCACAATCACACACACACACACACACACACACACACACACACATTATATACATATATATATAACACTGTGCATATATTCTATAGTATAATACATACAGCAACTTCTTGCAATACTATTTGTCTATCAGGCACTACTTCCAATGGGGTTTATATATATCCCTTCACTTTAAGTTTTTCATAGTCCAGTAATTTCTGCAATGTTCAAGACTATGAAGTTGTTCAAATAAGACAAAATCCAGTAAGTCTGTGGTTATACCATTGTTTAATTTTAGTCATACAATATTCAAACAGCATTGGAAAGAACTCAGGTATCCAGTATTCCCATATTGTTCAATGAACTGTAGCCCTGGGACAGAACCAGCTTTGACTTTCTGAGTTTCATAAGCACCATGCACTCAGAACTTAAACATGTTAAAGCAACTTTTCATCTTTTTCTCATCACTGAGGTGAGAAACAGGTTTTGAGGATCATGTTTGATAGAAGTCAGAGTTATTATCCAATGTCACTTAGCTAGAAGTGGTAAAACTTAGGTTTGAACTCAAGACCATAATATTCCAAGACGTAACTACTATTTTATTAAGATGCTATAGCTTGAAGGCAGACAGATTTTGACTTCTGGTCATTCCTCGGTTTGAATCACGAGGATTTTGAGATGAAAACAGGGATGATAGAGAATAAAAAAAAGAATCGGCTCATGGAAGGTAACCACTCAGATGTTACCTTGGCACATATGATCAGCGTGGCTTCATTTTGTTCATTCGATAATGAACTTCATTTTGTTTGTTGTTTGTTCATTTTATTCACTGTTAATTGTTCCTAACTTCATTATTGAATGAACAAAATCTATTGCCTGGGTCATTAGATCCATCCTAACACCTGCTACAGTACATGGGTCAGAAGAGCAAAGTCTTATCATTCAGTAGAGTGATTTATTTAGAATACATTCACTTTCTACTTGTCTTATTGTTGGAGGAGGTCATTGAGAGGACATGAGCTGGACTTGGGCAATAAGAGGCTCCTCCCTTCTTCTCTGGTCCTTGGAATGTTCTCCCACAGTGGGAATCATTTTCAAGGATGCAGCCTACAGACAGCAAGGTGTTGTTGTTGAAGACCATCTGGACATATACATGACTGAAACCCATTAAGACCTCCATAGAAATTTTTAAGATTCTGGCAGGTGACAGTGGACATTTACTTGTCTTATGGCCACCCAAGACAAGCCTACATGTAAGTTTCCTTGCTTATAAAACTGCCACTTACCAATCTGAAGTGCTCTGCCTCTTTCTTTGGTCTCTCTCTGCCCTTGTGTAAGGGGCCAGTTTCAGATTTCCCCAAGGGAAACTCCCAGGGTTGGGAATGAACACTTATTTAAAAAAAAAAAGTTGTGTCAGTTTAAAGCTACAGAAACCACCCAAAATATCTTAATAAAAATAAATAATGAGGAAGTGTGTTTTGTTTTTGAGTAAAATTACTGTGGTATTTAATAAAACTTAAGAGCAGAGAATGTAACCAAGCTTCACAAAAAACAAATACTTGGGCCTTGAAGGAAAAGAACAAAGATGTCTCTTGTTTGGATTTTTTATGTTCCTTTCTCTACATACCAGTTTTCTGTTTCTCCGTGCACGGGGAAGTCACAATGGCAACCTCAGCTCCAGAATTCACTTAACTTAATATCAAGTGATCAATTGACTCTCACTGGAATTACAGACATGTCACATTCCCTTGAAAGACATCTAATTGGGTTATCCTCAGTCATGTGATCACTCCCATGTACTGGGCTTATGGGGTAGGGCTACTAGTGCAATGACGGTGGTCACATTCCACCTCTGTAAAGGAGATTCTCAGAGGGGATAGGGATTTTGTAAATGGGAAATCAGTCTATACTGTGCTCCTTTTGTTTACTCACCCATTCATTCACTCCACTCTTTCACTACCATTCAGAGTAGTTACAGGGGTTGTATTAGACGCTGAGAGTGATACATTGTAGAAGATAAATTCATTCCATCAAATCCTGGGAATTGAGCAAATTGTGTGTCTAAGCCAGACTCAGGCATGTCATAACATACTGGCAGACTTAGCAAAGCAGAAGGGGTATTTGTACTGGAGTCTGGTGAGGTTCACCAAAAACAATTAGGACTGATCATTTGTCTTTTATTTCTTTTTAATAGGCTTAGAATACTTGTTTTCCCTACTGGGACTGCCTTATCCTACATGTGCTCTTATTCTCTGAGAAGAACATACATACAGTGTTCCCACACTTGAAAGACCTCTCAAGGCACTTTTGGCTGGTTGCTGCTGCCTCTGGAATTTTGCCTTGGTTGCACATTAATTGGCTTAATCACCTTTTTATCTGATCTGTTGACTCCCTCTGAGTGTAACTTCATGTAAAAATTAAACATTTGTTTTTGTAGTTATCTGACTGATATCTGTTTCCTCTACCCGACACTTCAGCCCTATCAGGCAGGGAATGTATTTGTTTTGGCTCACAAAATGAATCACACAGTAGGCATTATACATTTGAATTTATAAGTGAAAAAAACAAATCCATCACATTACTTTTGACAATTTAAGTGGGTTTTGGATTATTTTGCTTTATATATAATCAATCCAACATAGAGCTATATTCCTGAAATATGACAGCAACCATAATTATCATATGGTTTTAAGCTACCTCTGCCTATCTCCCAGCACTTTGTAAAGTCCCCATATCCCCAAAACTTCAGAGAAACTTTGGAAAGCACAGCTTTGTTTAGGGAGTTTAGGGATAGGTCTATACTTTTGCTTTGAGAAGGAAGGTAATCAAGGGGAGTATAGCTTTCTAAAAGGTAATCTTGATTCTCAGATTTGCATAGCAAAAAAAAAAAGGCATATTTTCAAAGGACGTGATAATTGTGTAATACCAGGGAGTGACCAGTAGTGAATCTAATGGTGGTCAGAAGCAGAGTGAGGAGTGATGGTTAGTAGATCAGATACAGTCGGGGACAGGCTATTGCATGAAATGACATGCGGATGGACAAAAAATTTACTTCACCACCTTCCCTGCCCCTTTCTCTGTCCTCCACAAATATACAAAGCAGAAACACTTTTGAAAGAAACAGTTGATTCTTATTATCAGTTAACAGGAACTACCTAGGTCAGGGCTATCAGAGTCCTACACCTAAACAGTTGGAATTTATTAAGTCTAAATTCTACTCCTTTAAATATTTCAGCTTATTAAAGACTGTATGAAAAATAGAATTCATGTACAAAATAATTTTATTCATATAAAGGATGATAAAAATGAATTTACTCCACCAAAAGACTATAAAAGGTTATAAAAACAGTATATCTACATGTGGCATTGCTCCCAATCAAACATTGCCCCAAGTCATTTTTTAAAATTTGTTAGAAGCAGGATATAACATTTGTCAATTAATTTCCTCAAGGCATTTTTTACTTCTTGGTTCCTCAAGCTATAGATCATTGGGTTTAGCATAGGAATTACAATTGTGTAGAACACAGAAGCCATTTTGTCTGTGTCAAGGGAATGGTTTGATTTTGGCTGCAGATACATGAAGATCAGAGTCCCATAGAATATAGTCACAGCAGTCAGATGAGAGGCACAGGTTGAGAAAGCTCTGCACCTCCCTTCTGTAGATTGGATTTTCAAGATGGCAGCCACGATGTATAAGTAAGAAATAAGAACAGTGGTCAAGGAGCTGATCATGTTGAAACCCGCAAAGATGAAAATCAAGATTTCTTTGAGACTAGTGTCTGAGCAGGCAAGGGCCATCAAAGGGACATCATCACAATAAAAGTGATTGATGATATTGGGGCCACAATAAATCAGTTGGAAAGTAACAACTGTGTGGAGCAAAGCAACAGAAAAGCTGTATAAGTAGGGGCCTGTTACTAATTGCATACACACTTTTGGGGACATGATCACCGTATAGAGAAGAGGATTGCAGATGGCCACATAACGGTCATAAGCCATAACTGCAAGAAGGAGCATTTCTGAAATCAAGAAGTTCAGGAAAAAGCCCAACTGTGTTGCACATGCATAGAAAGATATAGACCTGTCCTTGGTCAGGAGGGTCTCCAGGAACTTGGGAGCTATTGATGAGGAGTAACAGAGGTCTACAAAGGCCAGATTACTGAGAAAAAAGTACATGGGTGTGTGAAGTTGAGAATCCAATCGGATTAATGAAATCATCCCAAGGTTCCCTACCAAAGTTAGAGTATATACCACTGAAATGAGCAGAAAGAGGATGAGTTCAATCTCTCTATGCACTGAAAAACCCAAAAGAATGAATTCTGTCACCCTGGTGCTATTCATTTCAGCCATTTATTCCAGTCTCTCAGCTGCTGAAAAAAGACAAATAGAGTCAGAGATAAATTATTAGGTCAAGGAATTGTCACCAACTCTTGTGTGTTTTAGCTTCAGAAATTATAGTTCATTGAAGTGGAATATGAGAACAAATAAACACATCCCATTTAAAACTCTCTATCTCTTCATAATTTTTTGAGGCTAAAAATTGAGGGCCAATAAAAAAATCAATTGATGACTATATAATAAAAATAACAATGAAAAAAATTTATATGTATGTAAAGACATTTAATATTGTAGATTTAGATTATTTTATATTATATTGGATAAGAGGAAGAAAACAATTTTTTCCTGTACCTTTATTTTCTTCTTGGTGGAGCAAAACTTTGATGTATTAATGTATCTTTTTGAATAGATATTTTCCTATCTTAATAAATATGCATTATTTTAAGTGAAAAGTTAAGCTGAATATTCAGTGGGAAGAAAAAGCAAGCCATTAAATGTTTCTACTTGAAGATCAGACAAATTTTGAAGTGTATGCAGTTAATTCTTTTTTAAATACTGCATTCTAAAAATTGAAAACAACCATTATTCTAACACTTGGAATAGTGTTAGAATATGTATATTTAAAAAAAGTATAATTCCTAGATTAAACTGTTTTATGCCATTGTATTTTAATGACTGTCAACATTTATAATTAGGAATATTTTCCACCATATTTGGTAAATTTTCAGTGAAACGATAGCATGAGTTATTACTTTTAAAAGGTGGTAATCTCTTTGTCAAGAGAAAGAATAATTTTCAGGAAGCAATATTTCTGTCATATGATATTTGTAAAGTTTTCATTGTTAAAGCAATGACCTTCGTATGTACAGTTATGGATATATCAGTATAGTTTCTTGGTCCAGTTTAGGGATCCAACCTGTCAGTCAATCTTCAACTTAGGTAACCATCAGAGGATTACGCAGAAAAATGAGATACCCCGGGTTATGGACAGTCTTCCTTTGGTTGGTGAAAGTCACTTCCCCTTATTGGATTCTATAGTCACAGGACATACAAAGCCATGTCTTTCTCTAATTGCCAACATATTCACAAAGTCTCCTTAGACCCTTGGCTTCTGGTGCCTTCTCACCTCCACCTCCACAGTCAAAATTAATTAATCTTATTTCTCTGTATGTAACTCACCTATGGCTATCGTAACCTATGTGCTGTGGTTATTAAGAGTTATATGCCTCTTTCTACCTCTGAGACAAAAAATTCTCACCATATTAAACACATACATACATACATACACACATACAGCGTGTGAAATAGAAAGAATAATCTCCTTTCTTCCCCAAACATATTACCCAAGGGAAACTTTCAGTTTTGTATGATTGGTCAGAAAAATAGTCTTTTACTTTTTATCTTCTTCATTTATTGATTCAGCTTAATACTGTAAATGATACCCAACGTATGCTCCAAAAATAAATATATGTATGCATACATGTATATATACACATATGAACACGTACATGCATTCATACAGACATATATGTAATGTATACAGATGTAGATATACACACACACACACATATATATATATATATGCCTCCAAACACACACATACATGTTTGCATACATAAAACCTGATGTGAAAACAATTTTCTGTCTCATCCATTTACTTTCTCCTCAGTAGAAGCAAAGCTCACCTTGTGAGAGGTGTGTCCCTGAGCTGGCATCTTAGCACAGCTGTTAGTGCTAAAGCTCACTGTTCTGGGTGTTGAACTAAAGGAAAAGTGGAAAGGGCACCTGGGTGGCTCAGTGGTTAAGCACCCAACTCTTGATTTTGGCTCAGGACATGATCTCATGGTTCATGAGATTGAGCCCCACATTGCGAAGTCTGCTTGGGATTCTCTCTCTCTCTTTCTCCTTGCCCCTCCCCCTTCTCTCAAAATAAATAAATAAACTTAAACAAAAGGGAAACGAGAAAGTATGGATGTGGTCAGCCTTCCCCACTTCGAGACACGGGATCCCTTTGATGTTTGAGAGGTGGAAGTTTTGGTTCTGGGTTACTTTTCTTTGCACACATTTTCTTTCCTTGTACATCCATTAAAAAAAGGGAAAAAAAACCTTCAAAACCCACATTTTCATCAATTTCAAATTCTGAAAAGGTCAACTCCTGTTTTTATTATTACCTTCGCTTATGAATGTCTTTTTGATACACATTTTTTGAATCCATAAAATTTTTTCTCCTGAGAGAAAGGCAATTTTCACACACAAATGTTTGTCTTCTACAAGCCCTGGTTTCTGAAGTCTTATCTACAGATAAAACGTTTTCTTTTAAAGGAATCCTGAGTCTCAGGGAGCTGTTGAGCAGGATAATTTATTTTGGGAGTGTTAGGAGGGTTATTTCATTCTTGTGTATAAATGTCAGCTCTATCCAGTTGGAATAGAATTAGATAGGGTCATCTATTTTCTTCTTAGTGGGGAAAACTGGGTGACTTGGGGAAGGAAGTCTGTGCAGATGACCAATTGTACCTATTTAACCTACCTGGTTGTGGAAGAAATGTTCCCCTGAATGTTTTTGCAGGGACCTCCATTCAATGATGCTCAGATAGGGAGGGAGGGTATGTGAATGTGTGATATAGGCCTTTATACAATGGAGTCTTTATTCTCTAGAAAGTTAATTCCCAGAGTACCCCAGACATGACTGCCCTAGGGTCACTGACCCTCCACGGCCCAATTGTGATTAGAAAGTTCTAATTACAAAACTATTAGTCCATAAAAACAAAGTTAACATTAGTTCATATTCAAATCAGAATGATCTCACTATGAAATCACTAGTCTTTGGTCACCTATGTCCAATCTAATTTGTATAAACAAAACAAAGAAAAGCAAAACCAAAAGGCAAGCAATTGAAATGTCACCACCATTTCCAGTGTATTGTCATCATTTGTTTATAATTGTCCCTTCCCATCCCTGTGATCTTCTTAGGGGTATTCTGATTTAATCATTTGTCTTACCTAACTGAATGTGTTTTATACCTGGAAGTTTTAAGTTTTTAAGCAAACAAGTCTGTTTATTTTTTCTTTGCTAAGCATGGGCATTGAAATAATAACAAATCCTCTTTATTTATATTTTGAAGAGCTCACATTTCACTGTTTAAAGTCACGTGGTATTAACTTATTGTATGACTTGAGGCAAGAACCTAAGCTATTTTTCCAAATAGCTAATTGCCCTATTAATTTAAAATTTGAAAATATCATTTTATTTACTAAAATAATTAAATAAAAGCAACTAGTTTCTGATTATAATAAAGACCTTAGAGTTTTAGAAACCTATCAAAGGCATTTTATATATCCTTTCTTTTGTAAAATAAATTACATAATATAAAATATATGCATATATATGTTGATTGTAAAACTTTATATGTAAGAAGGTATACATACAAATATAAAAATAAACATATGTCAGGGAGCCTGGGGGGCTCATTCGGTTAAGTGGCTGACTTCAGCTCAGGTCATGATCTCATGGTTCATGGGTTGGAGCCCTGCATCAGGCTCTGTGCTGACAGCTCAGAGCCTGGACCTGCTTCAGATTCTGTGTCTCCTTCTCTCCCTGCCCCTCCCCGACTCATGCTCTGTCTCTCTCTCAAAAATAAATAAACACTAAAAATTTTTTTTAAATAAAAAAGCATATGTCACATATAAATATATATCATCTACTAGAGGTAACCGTTCTTCAAGTTTAGGAAAATTTTTGTTTTTCTTTAACCTTTATATTTTTATGTATTTTATTAAATTGAACTCACAGAGTGCATGACAATTTACTACATATAATTACCATTTTTTATCAGCAGTATATTAGGATTTTACATACTATTTAAATTTCTTCCCAAAGCATGTTTTCTGCTATATCTATTAACAGTTTCTATTTTAACATTTTGTGGTTTTTTTAATTATTAAAATAATAATTCTTTTTTTTTTCAAAATTTGTTTAGAATAATTCCGTATTTTAGGGTAGAATGCTAAAAAAAGAAATGTTGGATAACAGGATGTGTCTACTTTAAAACTGTTTACCTATTCTTTTTTTTTCTTGACAATGTTCTTTAGAAGCTGTTTGTGTTTACACGTTGTCTGCAATTTATTCATTTTTTTAAAAAAGTTTTAAGGATTATTTATGTTTGAGAGAGAGAGAAAGACAGAGTATGAGCAGGGAAGAAGCAGATAGACAGAAGGAGACGCAGAATCCAAAGCAGGCTCCAGGTTCTAAGCTGTCAGCACAGAGCCTGATGAGGGGCTCAAGCTCACAAACCATGAGATCATGACCTATGTCAAAGTCAGATGCTTAATGAACTGAGCCACACAGGCACCCCACATTGCCTGCAAGTTACAACCTCTCACTTCTCTCAACTCATTCCAGTAGAATTTTACTTATTCTTTTCAAAATCCCCTTAAGATCATGTTATTCAGTTAACAACTTTTATCAATATTTGCCAAATTATTGATTCCTAGATTAGCTTTCTTCACTCGGTTTCCTATATCCTCCTGATTTTTCTCTTGGATGTTCTTTCTCAGGCTCATTGGTTCCTCCTTGTCACCTTCACCTCTATGTGTTGGTGGGTCACAAATTTAGTTCTTTGTAATTTTGTCTGTTTATATCTATACATCTTGCTTTACTTGTCAATTTCACTCAGCCTTATGCCATTTAAGAGTGTCCATATGTCAGTGACTCCCAGTGTGACTCTTCATCCCAGTACCCTCCACTGACTTCTAGATTCCCATATTCAATAGCCTACTTGACATCTGTCCTTGGATGTATACAAGCATCTCAGATTTATTGTTCAAAACAGTTCCACCGTAAGACTTCTCTATAGCTCTTCTTATTTCAGCACACACACACACACACACACACACACACACTATGGCTGCTCCAGGCAAAATCCTTAGAGTGGCCCTTGACTCCTCTTGCTCCTATCTTACTCCAGTTTGGTAGGAATTCTGGTTGATGTTATATTCAATATATCCAGCATCTTTTTTCCGACTAGACTACTGTGTTACTCTGTCCTTCCATCATCTCATCCCTCCTCCTTTCCCTCTACAGTTGTGTTTTAACACAGTAATTATTCTCAATAGTGTGCCAGATGCTTTCACTCTCTGGCATATAATCCCACAATGGTTGCCGATTTCACCCAGAATAAAATCCAAAATTCTTACAAGGGTCCTCAAGACTCAGAATGATCTAGCCATTGTTGGCTTTTTGAACCTCAGTTATCTTAATCCCTATAATCCCTTCCCATCTTTCTGTCCACACTGATTTCAAATACTCCAGGCCACACCAGCCTTAGGTATTTGTTTTTGTTCCTGTACTACAATGTTCTTACATAGATAACTTACTCCTTCACTCCTTCACAGTGGTGAATTGTGAGAACACTGGAACCAGATTATCTGGATCTAAACACTTGAATCTGCCATTTATAGCACTTGGTGATGTAACATCCTGGGTCTTGTTTTCATCATCTTTAAAACAAAAATAGTGGGTACCTGGGTAGCTCAGTTGGTTAAGACTCTGACTCTTAATTTTGGCTCAGATCATGATCTTATGGTTCCTGAGTTTGAGCCCCATGTAGGGCTCTGCACTGACAGTGTGAAGCCTGCTTGGGATTCTCTGTCTCCCAAAATAAATAAATAAACTTAAAAAAATAGTAATAGTAGTTACCTTGAGTACTGCTTGAGAATTAAATGAATAAAAGTGTGAACAAAACTAGAATCCTGGGATTAGCATATGTGCTTTATAAACATCGATTACTAGTACTAATGCCTTTCTTCAATTTACTTTATTTTTCTCAATATCATGTATCGCCATACAATATTTTTACTTGGTTAGTTTGTCATCTCTTTGTTATTTATTGTGTGGGCAGAGATTCAGATCGCTTTACCTATAGTTCCTGAAACTAACTAGAGACTCAACAAATCTGATTCCCAACAGTGCTGTATTGTTCATGCACTAACATTAATAAGTATATATATATATATATATATATATATATATATATATCACTTTGCCTGATTCACTCTTTCAAAATGGTGTTTTCTCTTTTATGATTAAATAAATACAGAGTAAAACCTTGGATTGTGTCTGTAAGTATTTCACAAGACAAGCAGAAATTTCTAATAAATTTTAATTTGATAAACAAGTGATGTCTCACAATACGAGTAGTATGTGATGCTGAATGTCATGTGATCACACTGAGCCAATGGTTCTTGAAATTCGCTTTGATTACAAGTGCTTTGGAATACAAGCATGTTTCTGGAACGAATTATGCTCGCAAACCAAGGTTTAATAATTGGTAAAATGTAAATTACTCATTTATATCTTAAATATTTAATAATATTTAAATATTAGAAACATATCTTACCAGAGTAAAATCCAATTACTTACCAATAAGATCCATTATTTAATCTAATGATTAAATAAATATAATAAAAGAGGAAACACTATTTTAAAATAATAAGCTTGCCACTTCTGGAGTCAAGTTGCCAAAAATTTTCTGAGAGATTTATTTATTGTTCAATAATGCTTTATTACGTCCCCATTTTTGTCAGGAACTACAGATAAAGCAGCTAAAATGAGAGTTCTGTTTTGTTCTCTTTTCTTTGTATTTTTAATCCTTAACTCAATTTACATAAGGCTTTTTTTTCCCTCTTTACCCAGTTTGGCGCTTAATGAATAATCCTCAGCATATGTCTTTCATTTGTATTTCTTCAGTTTTTATTTAAATACATACACTTTTGCAGCTATTATCCTGATAACTTTTATTTTTCATTATTATTTTCTTTTTAGAGAGAGAGAGCATACGTGCATGCAAGTGGGGGAAGAGGGGCACAGAGAGAGAGACAGAGGGTCTTAAGCAGTCTCCACCCTCACCCACCAAACCTGCTCAGGGCTCAATCCCATGACCTTGGGATCATGCCCTGAGCTGAATTCAAGAGTCAGATACTTAAGCAACTGAGCCACCCAAGTGCCCCTTGCCTGATACTTTTAATGCAAATTTGATTTATTCCTCCAAGCAACTTTATTTGTTTTTCATGGAGTGACAATTTGATACTTTTTAAAATAATGTTTGCATTGTGATGAGGTTTTGGGGTTTTGTTCTCTTTTTAGAAAATGATCAGACATAGCCATAAGTGTCTTACCATAGCTCAGCTTATAATGCATATTCAGAAGGTTTGCAGAAACCAACACTTCACCTAGTTATTGCAGCTCAGAGACAGTCACCTGTGTCCCAACTGTGCACATGTGGCATATGCCACATTTCATTGCTAGTATGCAAGCTTCCTGTTTAATACTTCTGTCTTCTCTTTTTTTGAGTAGGCTTTTACTTAGCTGACTCTTTTGGCTTTTTTTGTTCATTAATATCCATTACTTTCTTTCAATGCATTCTAGCAGGACTTTCTGGCCATAGCATATGTCAAAATCATAATTGTGAATCATAGTTTGACACAGAACTTGATTTTTATTACTGATAATGTTTCCAAATTATTTGGTACTGGTAAATGTGCAGTATTTTGGTACAGAACTGAGAAGTTCTAGAATGCCTATTGCCCTCCCTACTACATAATATGAAAGCAATTACTTAGCATTTCCATTTTTACTCAGGCTACAAAGGTTCAGAATATCTGAGAAATCAAGAAAAATGTCAGCTGCTGTCACCATCATTCTTCATCTGGTGATTTTAACTAAACAATTGCTGGTCATTAAGAAAAACCAAAGTCAGAGTTTGCTTGTTGATGATGAAACTGTCTCTCTGTGTCTTATTATAAAACTCTTCATGGCAAACAGAATTCCCTCCTGGCATTGCTTCAAGTAGACAACTTGCTAATCAGTTTCAAGGGGCCTTATTAAAATGATTAGCTTTTCAGCTTTTTCATGGGAATATTTTAACTGAAACCAATCTCAGCAAACATAAAGTTTCAGCTTAGGATTAATGAATCTACAGTTTCATTTGAGTGTGTGAAGTTAATCACCTGATTCCTCAAGGACAGTCATTTCCTCTACCTTAAACTACCTCCCTTTGGGAGACAAGGTAGTGTAGTGGGAAGAAAAGGGGATGTGGAGTCAGGTCTAGGTTTGCACATAGACCCTTCTACTATCTACCCATGTAATCCTGGGAAGGAAATAAATTCTGAGCCTCAATTAAGAAATGAAAATACTATCTATAGCACAGGGCTATTTTGAAGAGTAAACGCATAATGGTTATTAAGTTACTTTGCAAACTGCAAGTTGGTGATGTTGCAATGATTATGAGTAGAATGACAATGATCATAATAATAACAGTGACTAAAATTTGTTGGTGCCTATTATGTGCCTGGCCAGGTACTAAAAAGGTACACACACATAGCGATCAAAAAACAATTCTTATTCTCCCCCAAACAAGAATCCCACTCGAACAATGAATTTCACATCATGCCCAGGGAATAGTAAACTATCAATCACACCCCTAAATTCTTCCATTTTTCAGCTGCAACATGTAAAATTTTTTTAAAATTTCAAATCCCACAAATTTTAATGTTTGTAAATACCAGTCTCTTTCAAATTCATTGCGTGTAATTCCATAAGGTTAAGTCATTATTTTTTTTTTTGAGGGAGCTCTTGAAATGCATCTGATATATCAATCTTGTACAGAAGACATACCTATTGTTCCTCTCTATTATGGGGTTTAGGCAAAACTCATTAGTATGACCTACAGTGTTCTATGGTCATGGCCTTGACTGTCTTTTCTAATTTCTCCTGTTTTTTCTTTCCCTGTCCCCTACAAAATTCCTCTCCTTTGACAGTGGCTGTACATCTTGTCTTTGCATATCCTGTGTCAGTGAAATACTTTCCTACAGCTTTTCCTCTCTATAATGGCTAATACCTTCTCACCTTCCTAGCACAAGGTCAAAGGTAACATCTTGGTAACATTTTCACTAAATTCACAATTTTCTCTTTACCCGATTCTCCCCAAAGGGGGAAGAATATTGACTGATCATTTCTCAGGATACTCTGTGTCTTCTTTATGTCATTGTTGTATTTTTCATGCTATATTATAATATACATTTTCCATGTCTGCTGCTCTTATTGGACTCTAAGCTACCTGAATAATAAAATAATATAAATAAAATAAATAATTTTTTATAATTTTTAGTAAATAATGGAATAATTTGTATAAAATGATCTAAAAGCAAAGAAACAATATAGTAGATTATTATTATTTCTAAGACAAAATTTATATTTCCTTAGCACTTTATTTGAATATTTTTAATGTATGTCTTAGTCCAATACACACATATATAATACATCTCACAATATTGTTCATAGATTTCTTTACCATTGTGTTTTTGACATTTCTAGTATATAAAGGTGCTATTTCTTATGAAATTTTATTATTCTGATTCATTGATTTCTTTGAGTTTTGCTGATCACATTATTTGTGAAACATATTTTTATTTCTTTCTTTAAAAAAATCTATGTCTGCTATTTTTCCATTGTACAGATTTTCTGGCCTCTATGATAATACTTTAGAGAGACAGAGAGAGTGTCCGTGAGGGAGAGGTAGACAGAGGGAGAGATAGAATCTCAAGCAGGTTAGAGCTATCAGCACAGAGCCCAATACTGGACTCAAATCCATGAACTGTTAGATCATGACCTGAGCTGAAATCAAGAGTTGGACACTTAACTGACTGAGCCACCCAGGCAACCTCATGATAATACTTTTAATAGAAACGTACTTATATTTTAACCTCCCAGCTAATATGACTACTTACACTTTTAAAAACATTTTTCTCCTTTTAATAAATGAACTATTATTAATAACCATTTTTATTATGGACATTTTCAAACATGTACAGATTTAGAAGATTTGATATAATAATCCCTACCCCAATAACAATTGTCCAACTTCAGTGTTTCCATTCATGGTTATATGTATACTTAATGTTCTTTTTTGAGGGAGAGAAAGAGTGGAGGAGGGGAGGGGAGGGTGGAGGGAGGGCAGGAGAAGTCAAGTCTAACCTAAATGAAAGGGATTTCAACACAGCTGTGTTGTGTCTCTCAGCCTCCAGAAGGTTCCAGACCCTAGTTCCTGAGAGCTCAGAACTATTGCTCTTGTAATATCTTTGGTGAAGGGTTGGAGGAAAGAAGAGAAGAGAGGGAGGGATAGGCATGGATTTAATTGTCTTCAGTATTTTTTGCCGTTCGAAAAAGGAAGGTCCAGCCAGTCAGGACCCGAATGAGGTTGCCTCTGGCATTGGATTATTGGATAACCTGCCCTGGGGTTATCGGCCCTTGCAGCGGAGAAGGGTTTCCAAACCTCCCCCACCTAACTGGGATATTACGTCTGCAAGTTCCTCATCTCCAAGTGCCTCACTGAGTTCAGTGTGTCAGGCCAGCGAGCTTGCTGACTCTTAACAGCGCCTACTGGTCTTCTGCTTCAATAAGTGACTTGCTGGCCACTGGCCGGTGGTGCCCAGCAGCTCGTGGAGGGGAGGTTCTCTACGACAGAAACTCACCTCTGACTGGCCAGTTGTCTGTGGTTATCCCGTCTCCTTTTCTGTCTTAGGTGGTTTTCATTTAATGCAGCACTTGATTAAAAAAAAAAAAAAAAAAAGGAGTGGGGACCGAGGATCTGAAGTGGGCTCTGCGAGGCCAGTATGGGATTTGAATTGGGTACTGTCATGGAGTGGCACATTTTTGTAATTTGGTATGTTAATGGTTCTTATTTAGAACACGGACAAACTGGAGTAGGGATAAAGCTTTAGTTGGTAATGAAGCAACAGTCCCGTAGAGTAGGGAGATGAAAAGAATGACCATTTTTGTGGTCTAGACCATGTTCTTGATTTTGCCTAGATCTCTGACACTATTACTGAGTGACCTTGTTTTTATCTTGCTTCATTACCATTACCAAGTAAACTTCTATCATGTTGGTGTTCTGTGAAATTATTGACATTATTGATAATAATTTATCATCAATATTCTTATCAATGATATTATTGATATGATAATACAGCTTAACTTTTAGTACCAGACCAGAGCCCACCTGACAGTTGTCAAGGGATGTTTTTTCCTTCCTCACATATACACATATCTCACTTAAGATATATAGTGTTGATCACATGGATAACATGTAAAGAGTTAATACTTTAAGCAGATAGTAAAGATCCATGCACCTCACAGAGCTGAACTGCAATGGAGCTAGAGAATTGTTGATCAGATTCTTGAGAATCAACCCATATAATTCAAATGAAGAGATGTGAACAAGGAAAGATTAGTGAGGCACCTAGAGCCTAACCACAGGGCAATCTCATCACCACCTAAAGGTCTGAAGGGACGTAGGGAGATTTAGGAACCCAATGGGATCAATGCTGCGGATGTGAGGTTGCCTGGAGGGAGCTGGATAGAGGGTTGATCTGCTGTTTGAGACATGGAGCCAATCCGAGGGGCAGTGGATGAAATGACCTGACGTCCCTCTCCTGGTGTAGTCCCACCTCTTGTCACAACTTCCTTTTGGCTGCATCCAATTAGATCCAACTCTCACCCATGCCTGGGAGATGCAGTCAGTATGTTTGTGCTTAGACCAGAGAAGGGAAGAGAAGTGTCAATTAATGGTAATGACTCTGGGGTCAGTCAAAGCATGGCTTTTTCACTTACTTAGTGGGTGACCTTGAGCAAGGTGCCCAATCTCTGTGCTTTGGTTTCCTCCTTTGAAAATAGGAATATTAACAGTACCTATGTCACAGGATTGTTTTGAAAAGTAAATGTACTACTATATATAATTATATGTAATATATAAAAATATATTTATAAAATATATCATGCACACACACACAGTGGTGCCTGAAACAATATGAGTGACCTTAAGTAAGAGTTTGTGGATGTTATTGATAATGAAGACTGTGATGCTCAGTTTAGGAGGAAACTGAAAGACAAAATTATTCAAGGTCAAGGAGCCTTAGTTTCCTTATCTGTTTAAATGGTCATGTCAAATTAGATGACCTCAAATATTTAGATTGAGGGTGATGCAAATAATTATTTGCAAAGCCTTGAGAAATTGCAACCAAGGGTTAACATTGGTAAGGATGTGGAGAAATTGCCTTGTATGTGATTGGTAGGAATATAAAATGGTATAGCTGTTCTGGAAAACATTATAGAGGTTCTTCAAAAAATGAGAAAAGAACTATTATATCATTCATCAATTTCACTTCTGGATATACATCCCCCCAAAAGTTGAAATCAAGATCTGCAAGAGATATCTGCATCCTTATGTTCCTTGCATCATTATTCACAACAGCCGCAATGTGGAAACAACTTGAATGCCCACTGATGGGTGATGAATAAAGAAAATGTGGCATGTATCTACAATGGAATATCATACAGCCTTAAAAAAGGGAATTCTGCGTGTGTGCCAACATGAATGAGACTGGAGGACATTATGCTAAGTGAATTAAGCCAGCTGCAGAAGGATGAGTACTGCATTATTCTACTTATATGAGGTATCTAATGTAGACAGACTCATAGAAAGAGTAAAGTGGTGGTTTCCCGGGAGAGGGGTTAGGGGAGAGGAGAGGTGATTGTTAAAGGATAGAAAAGGTCAATTATGTAAGATAAATAAGCTCTAGAGTTCTGCTGTACAACATTTTGTCTATAGTTGACAGTGCTATATTGTGCAGTTACAACATTGTTATGGAGTATGAAGTGTTTTTACCGTGATTAAAAAAAGAAACAAAACTGAAAAAAAGTTTGGCTTAACAAATGACAAGGCATAAGACCATATACAATGTTTCTAGATTTCAGAGGAAATCCGACAAAAAGCTGAAAAGAGTCCATTGTATTTATCAGTGGGATGATAGCAAGACAAGCTACAAAGAACTGGCTTCAGTGGTGGGGGGCAAAACTGGACTGGAAAGAGCAAAAGATTGGGGCAAACTGGAAGCAGGAGGCAAATTTTCCGGGAATTTTGGTTTCTGCTATGAGTTTTGTATTACACATACACATATCTCATAATATATGATATATATTAGACTTGAAAATGGTTTTCTAGTTTGAAATTTGGTGAGAAACTGCATTTCACCATTAATAAATGCACATTTGCCTTCTTGTATAGATTCACAAAGACAGAATCTGAAACTATGGTAAAAGCAGTTTTAGTTTTCAGGTAGGTTTTTGTATTATTTTTGTTTGTTTGTTTGTTTCTTCTTACTCTTTAAAGGAAATATCTTTTGAATACCTATTACTTACCATAGAGTTTACTGAGTCCTTCACATATATTAATTTATTCTATACTCACAAAATAATAAAATATGGACCATTTTTACTGCATGTTACAATTAAGAAAATCGAGGCTTAGAAAGAATTTGGACGTTGTCCAAGGTCCCATAAGTTAGTTACTCAGTATTTAGAGTTGGTCTTTTCCTTCCACAAAACTTGAATTTTTATTCAAATGAACCAATTTTACAGTCTTTTTATATTTTTTCTAGTAGTATAGTCTACCTTTACCTTCATGGAAATTGTCTGATTGGTATACTTGAAGTATGATTCCTTCAGAGACACAGATAATTAAAAGATTTTGAACTCCCCAATATAATTTGTCCAGCTCATCTTAATTTGAGAAAAATAGGAAAAGAAATAGTACAGCTTTCTGATATCTCCAGAGGATCAAATTCAAACCCAAAGGAATCCAGGAACTAATAAATCACCTAAACATCTTCAGAATGAGCTCACTGGGAGCCAGGATCATTGCTAAGCTGGTGAGTCATGGAGTTTGTACATGGAGTGAATTGGCAGGCCTCCACTCATAACCTAGCTTCCCATTAGGAGCCTTTCCCCTTCATGAGCTGTGGTATCTGATGGAATCAGGCTGCTTTCAATATTTTTTAAGTTTTTTTATTTATTTATTTTGAGAGAGAGAGAGAGAGAGAGAGAGAGAGAGAGAGGCAGGGAGGGGCAGAGACAGAGGGAGACAGAAAGAATCCCAAGAAGGCTCCTCAGTGTCAATACAGAGCCAGACATGCAGCTGGAGTTCATGACAATGAGACTGTGAACTGTGAGCCAAAATCAAAAGTTGGATATTTAACTGACTGGGTCACCCAGGTGCCTCAGAATCAGTATGCTTTTAGAGATAACACTTATAACATCCTAACTACATTTCTTAGTTTCATACTCTGCTTTTCAGTACTTCCTAAAGGATGCCTACTTGTACATAAAATACTACTTTGTCTAATTTCCTGCCCTTCCTTCCTGTCCTCCTCTTTCTCCCTTCTCTCTCTCTCTCTCTCTCTCTCTTTCACACACACACACACACACACACACACACACACACACACACTCACACACACACACTCCTTAAATAACCTCATATTGAGTTAGCCAGATCATCTAGAATCACCTTCTGCCCTACAGTAGTACTAATAAAAGCTAGTTGTTATTATATGGCCAATGGAGGAGAGATACATGGCAGGTGGGTTTTCATGTCTAAAATTCTGTTTTAAGAGTAGGTGACCAAAAATGTTTCTACACTTCAGTAATGATAACAGTGTTTTTCTATTCTTGGAAAACACCAAACGTATGGTAAAATTTCCCCCTTAAATAAAGAATGGATACTCACTGTAATTTTTGAATCCTGACATAAAATAGAAATCATTAGTATTTCATTTTTCTGTTTTTAAAATTTTTTAATGTTTATTTATTTTTGAGAGAGAGGGGGTTGGGAGGGTAAGAGAGAGTGGAAGACAGAATCCAAAGCAGGCTCCAGGCTCTGAGCTGTCAACACAGAACCCAGTGCTGGGCTGGAACCCATGAATCATCAGATCATGACCTGCACCAAAATCAGATGTTTAATACCAGGTGCCCCTGGTATTTCATTTTTCTAATATTCCTTCTCAGAAGAGCTGTTTGGCCTCAAGCAGGGCTTTAAGGCAATCAGACCCACATCAAGAGCTTCTTAACCCTTTTTCATGTCATGTCATGTCATGTCATTTGTATGTGTTTTGGGATTCCACTGGCATGGTGGAGTCATTAGTACTCAAACTAATTCAGCCATAGGTCAGGCAAACAAAACCAAAAGAGAAGTAAAAGTAAGTTTGAAAGAATGGTTGATCTCTGCTTGCCAGTCTAACAAATTAGTTCTTTAGGCTACTTATTCCCAACATGTCTGTACATTGGAAACACCTAGGGGGCTTTACAAATGCTGATACCTGGTACTGTCCAAATGTTCTGATTAAATTGGTAGGGGGTACCTGGGCATTGAGTTAAAAACGCTGTAGGTGATTTCAATGTGCAGTGAAGTTCCAGGAAACTCACTTTAGGAAGGATGCAATGAAGCAGGAAACAATAGTACTTCTTAAATAAATCTTAATTTTTTAATGTTTATTTAGTTTTGAGAGAGAGAGAGAGAGAGAGGGAGGAGCAGAGAGAGAAGGAGACACAGAATCTGAAGCAGGCTCCAGGCTCTGAGCTGTCAGCACAGAGCCCGACACAGGGCTCCAGCTCATGAACTGCGAGATCATGACCTGAGCCGAAATCGGACGCTTAACTGACTGAGCCACCCAGGTGCTAAGGTAGATGCAAAATCATAAATGCTGTCTTTATGAGAACTTTAACAAATGCTTATAAGTAATTTTATTTCTAGATGATTTAAAAGTTTCTTGAGTTTGGAATCCAAAACACCTCCTTAATATGCACTTCCACTGTAAACTTTGTCCTTCTACCAGTAATGTGGTACGTACATATTCCACTTAATAGTAAATATCCACCATATTTCATGTTTTCATTGATGCATTTTTCTTCTAAAAATGTCCCCTCTGATTTTGTTTGACATGTACCTTGTAACCACTACAAATTCTGAAATTAACAAAAGCAGTAATATAAAAAATTCTAATGCACAGATGGACTTTGCTATTTTATGTAAAATACTATCAAATTATAAATGGATCTTTTCCTCTGACACCATTTTTTCAGTGAAGGTCTCTTTTGCTTTTACATTTCATGGTAATCTTATAATTATTTTCAATTAAATTTCAAATCATAGCTTCACATATGGACGTGAGATAAAAGACTTTGTGAGAAAAAGTTCAATGTCTTCAAGTCCTATAGGCAAGTAAGAGAGGCCTTAATTCTGAATATTCTTAATGAAACAGTTATTTATCAGAATGGACAGCATTACTTTAATAACTTTTTCAAAGCTAAAACTCCTTCAATTTTACTTTGGCAAAATACATAGAAAGCCCAGCATTCTTCAAAAACTACAGCTTTCATGTTTGTCTTTTCCAAGTTTTAAACATTTTATTTGATACTACAGAAAAATGGATACATCTTCCAGATTTAATATTCTATCCCAGTGATTAAAGCTAAAAGAGCAAACAATTGCACTTTGGGCAGCATAGCGTGATAATTAGAAATATGGGTTCTGCTTGTTTTTTTTTTAATTTATATATTTATTTTGAGAAAGAGAGGGAAGGAGCAGGTGCACGTACATGAGCACATAAATAGGAGAGGGGAAGAGAGATTGGGGGAGAGAGAATCCCAAGCAGACTCCACACTGTCAGTGCAGAGTCCAACACGGGGTTCGATCTCACCAACTGTGAGATCATGACCTGAGTGGAGATCAAGAGTCCTCTGTTTAACCTACTCAGCTACCCAGGTGCCCCCTGGGCTCTGCTTTCAAACAAACCCAGCCACACCCACATTATAGCACCTACTCTCTGTGTCCACAGCCCTAAGCCTGGGTTTTTGCAATTGTTAATCAGGGATGTTGGGATAGAAGCTTTGTCATAGCATTAGCAAGAGACTGTCATAAGTTAATTCATGTATGGCAATAAATAGAGTATCTGATAAGAACAGCACGCAATTGCAAGAGGTACATAATAACAGTAGTAAATAAAATTTGAAATATGAAGGCAGTAGACATGATGAATTTCTCTAGGTGCCTTTCTTTATTAATATTTTGTAGTTCTATTTTGTGGATTATAAAGCCAAGAACAAAAACAAATTCAAATAGGCTAATATTGAGCTTAATGAGATTAGTCCTGTTTTTGTAGGCTGCTGGAAGAACTACAAATAATTGCAATTATTCTGAAACATGCATCAAGAACTCCACCTACCTATATATGTCTCCATAAAACTTTGCTTGCAGCTGATTATTTCCTTAGGATATGTTGTTAACAGTAAAACCTACTAGAGTAAATGCTTTGAAATTTTAAGCCCTTAGAGTATATTGACACATGTTTATGGGGAAAGATGCTTATCTACCTGCAGTTTAAAATAACAAGTTATCTGATAGACTACTTAATTAATGTTAATTCTTTGGACAACAAACGTTAGAATGTTGTGAATTTTGAATTGGAAAAAATCATGAGTCTTAATTCCTATGCAAATAAAATCGCATGTTTTTTCTATATTTCTGATTAATTTTCTTTTAGCTTCTATAGCCTCAAGTATTTAGTATATTTAAGCGGAGAAGGGAATATAGGAAAGTAAGTAAGTCATAGTAGATTGTTTTGATATTTTTAAGCCTGTGGGAACATGCAAATAAGTTGAAAAAAGTTAATATGGCATCATGTATGAGTTACATATTTTTGTGCTGCCATATTTATAAATACATAGAAAAGATAGTGGCAGCAAAAATGCTGAAATATTCGTGTTTGTTGTCTCAAGTGTTTTCTTTCAGGTAGTATTGAAATTTTAACTAGCACCCTTCCATATTTGCTAAAATTACAAAGCAAAACAACATTTAAGAAGGCTGTTTTGAGAGTAGACTCCTTTCCCTGAGGCAAGAATGCATGTTATCAGAGATATAAGGTGTACTTTTTGCCCACAAGACAACATGATTCAAGGCAAGAAGACACCAGTTATCACCTTTTGCCAACATTGGCAGGGGCCATGAGGAGTGTCATTTTTATTCTTCAATATAGAGCGAAATCAGTAAGATTCACCTAAATAAATGGCTGATACCAATATCACCTATGTCACTGAATTCATTCTCAAGGGAATTACGGACCAGCCAGAGCTTCAGACCCCATGCTTTGTGGTGTTTTTCATCATCTATCTGGTCACAGTGCTGGGCAACCTGGGGCTGATAGCTTTAATCAGGATTGATGCTCGACTCCACACACCTATGTACTATTTCCTCAGTCACTTGGCCTTTGTTGACCTTTGCTACTCCTCTGCGATCACACCAAAGATGATGGTGAATTTTGTTGTGGAAATCAACACTATTCCTTTCCATGCTTGTGCAACACAACTGGGCTGTTTTCTTACCTTCATGATCACCGAGTGTTTCCTTTTGGCTTCTATGGCCTATGATCGCTATGTGGCCATCTGTAGTCCTCTGCACTATTCAACCTTAATGTCAAAAAGACTCTGCATTCAATTAGTGGCAGTTCCATATATATACAGCTTTCTGGTTGCCCTATTCCATACCATTATCACCTTCCATCTAACTTACTGTGGCCCCAATGTAATTAACCATTTCTACTGCGATGACCTCCCTCTCTTGGCTCTGTCCTGCTCAGACACACACGTGAAGGAAATTCTGATTTTTGTCTTTGCTGGTTTTGATATGATCTGCTCCTCTTCCATTGTTCTCACCTCCTACATCTTTATCATTGCTGCTATCTTAAGGATCCGCTCTTCTCAGGGGCGACACAAGGCCATTTCCACCTGTGGCTCCCATATGGTGACTGTCACAATTTTCTATGGCACCTTGATCTTTATGTACCTACAGCCCAAATCAAATCACTCCCTGGACACGGACAAAATGGCATCTGTATTTTACACAGTGGTGATCCCAATGCTGAACCCCCTGATCTATAGTTTAAGGAATAAAGAGGTTAAAGATGCCTCAAGGAAAGCCTTGGATAAAGGTTGTGAAACCTTGAAGTTGTTAAAATTAAGAAAATAACAATAGTGAATGCTTTATTTAATATGAGGGTAAATAAATCAAACTTCCTACTGCTGATATTTCTTCTAATTCTTTCCCAATCAAACTAAAAATGTGACTGTAGTTCAGCCAACCATGATCTTTTCTACAAGAATGCAGGCCAATGCTGGAAAGTCAGCATGATTCAAAGAGTCTGGTTCAGGCCACTACAGTCTTGACAGACCACTGAAATTGTGTTCAAATACACCCTCAGACACAACTTTGTGTACCTCAAGCGAAGGTAGCAGCATGTCTTTGTTAGAACTTACTATTCTGGAAGGAAGGCTGCCTGAGTTCAAATGCTATGCCCTTCCTTTATTACCTACAACCCCTTGGACAAGTGGCTTAAACTGTTACTCTGTTTCTAATTCTAGAAAGTAAGAGAACCCAACTAATTGTTTTGTTTTAAAGATAAAACAAGTTAATATTAATGAAATGCTTACAACAATATCCTGTGATAACAAATTGTATGCACATGTTATTATATAAATGTTTGTGTGTATAATTAAAGATTGATTCATGGAGCTCTCAAAAGCTTATCAGTCTTGAAGAAAGAAGGGCAAAGCCTGGTTAGGTTTCTACTAGCTTCCAGGCACTGACTCAAGTAATCCTACCTAATACAATCAAAAAAACCTAAGAAATGTCTGAGGCTTTATTTCTCAGTTATGTATAAAGTGCCTCAATTCACATCACTAGTAATATGACAATTCTAAATGCAAATATAAGTTTATTTGCATTTTGCTTTCTTAACATTGTAGCTATATTGCAATATAGATAGCTAATCTTAAATGTGTCATTGTCTGATTTTTAAATATAATGGGAAGGCATTATTTATAAGAAATTGTGTTATTAAATGAATTAATAAGTTCAATATACCTGCACATTTGTTCAAAGAGAAATAAACTTAAGTTATAATGTTATTTATGTGTGCTTACAATTTATTCAGAGACCCTTATAGGATTATGACATAAAATTTAAACAAAACAGTAATTTGTAAGATTTTATAATTCCAGTATTCACAAAAAGTAATTAAATTAGTTCTTAATATTATCTTCTTTATTTTGCCACTTTAAAAGGAAATCCTAATAGTTGCAGTAATTAAATAGAATGCAACTTCTAGTGCAGGTGATTATTTCCCCTTCTGCACTTAATTTGTAAATAACTCAGACATGCTGCTAGAGGTGCTAGAGAACCTTGTGAGTTGCATGAATATTTATATATTTAAAGTAGGTTTGACAGAGAAGTGTGGTGTTTCTATTCACCACACTTTTCCTGGTGAGTATATTTATATGGATGGATACACGCATTCTCACATGTTACTACAAAACACATAAAAAACATCAAAACCATCTTTCTTTTGTAGGTAAGTAAATTCAGACCTACAGAATCTTTTCTTTAAAAATTTTTAAGTTTGTTTATTTAAGTTTGAGAGAGAGACAGAGAAGAGTGAGAGGGAAAGGGCAAAGAGAGAGGGAGAAAGAGAATCTCAGACTCCACACTGTCAGCACAGAGCCATGTGGATGTGGGGTTCAAACTCACAGACCGTGAGATTGTGACCTGAGCCAAATCTAAGAGTTGGATGCTTAACCAACTGAGCCACCCAGGTGCCCCATGAGACCTATAGAATCTTGATGTCTCACCTGAGGAGCATAGCTCTGGCCCTGGGCTCACTGCACCTTCCTGCTTCCTTTAATCCTCACAGCAGCAATGCTTGAATGCTAATTGAATTGACATTTTCATGTCTTTATGCAGTTTAAATTCCTTCCTATTAGTAGTTACTTCTTAAGGTAAACCTGGCTTTTCTCATGGAAGCAAAGCAAGAAATTCAAGTGTACTTGACAGACAACGTTATTCAGCTTCTTCTTGGCCAGATGCACACACCTCTTTGTATCCTCCAAAACTATACTCTGGCAACTTCTCTAGGTGCCTGGGTTTATCTCCTCAAACACCAATTCCTCTGTCAAAATATCATAATTGACACTCTGCATTTTGTTTTTAAGGGTATTTAAATAAAATATTTGTATTTTCACTCCTCCTTCTGGGGTGTCTATGATGTTTTGTGCATGGATATAGAATCAAAGCTAATTGAAAAAAAAAGGGAAATAATCCATCTTTGGTTGTGTCTAAGATTAGTGAAGAACATGACTCATTTCAGAAAGTTTGGCCCCAAATGTAAGGTTTGTTACTCCTAGTTTTGTGGCATATAATGCTCCAGTTACTTGTGAAATAAGGGAAATGCTCATATCCCAAATTGGTATATGAGCATTTAGAAATATATGTGAGGACAATGGACCAATCATTGACCTAATATAGGGTTGGTAAATACTAGCTTTATTATCATTACCATCCTGAAGACATGTTCCTATAGATAAACTTATTTTTTTTTTGGTAACTATAACAGATTAGTGGTTTACTTTGAATAAAAATCCAAGCAATTGTCTTGTCATGTTGATATTTAGCCCTTGTATTAGATTTTCTTGAATTTGGTTACTCTTTGTTTCAGTTTGTTGAATAAACACTGAATTGTTCTAAAAAGAACTGTACCCTTTCTGTGTAACTTGGTTTTAAATGTTTTATTGGGATAAAAGGCCATCATTCAGTCCTAAAATGTTTGCACTAACACTCACAAGAATACTAAGAATAATACAAATAAAAATAGGTGACATTTATTGTGTTCACCACTGATTGGCCTAATTCTACATGTTTATCATTTATCATCTCATTTATTTATTACTTTATTTAGAAGAGGAGAGCAGGTTTTTTATTTTAATGTTTATTTTGGAGGGGGGGGCAGTGAGAGAGGGGAAGACACAAATTCCAAAGCAAGTTCCAGGCTCTGAGCTGTCTGCACAGAGAACAACACAGGGCTCGAACTCAGGAACCATGAGATCATGACCCAAGCTGAAATCAGATGCTTAACTGACTGAGCCACCCAGGTGCCCCCATCAACCATTTAATATTCTTATAATTCATTTAATATCAATACTAGGAAATAAGTCACACACATTGGAGTGTAATATGTGAACATCAGGATTTACAAATTAGATAAATTACATGGTCTTTACCCTGTTTTACCTTCCGAAAGGATAATTTAAACATGTATAAAGTTAAAATTCCCTAGAAACATGTTTCAAAAAATATTTTTAACATTTTTTAAAGTAGAGTCCATGTCCAATGTGGCTTGAACTCATGACCCTGAGATCAAGAGTCTCATGCTATACTTACTGAGCCAGCCAGTGCCCCCAAAATATGCTGTAACAATTGTTTTAGAAGCCCAGAATTTTTAGGAGTATATCTAGAATGTAAGTATTCTGATGAATTTAATGTACACTTTTCAAAACAATATTTATTTATTTTGAGAAGGAGAGAAAGAGAGAACACAAGCAGAGAGAGAGACAGAGAGAGAGAGAGGGAGAGAGAGGATCCCAAGGAGGCTCCGTGCTGTCACTTCAGAGCCCAGCTTGGGGTTCATGACCAGAGCCAAAATCAAAAGTCAGATGCTTAACTGACTGAGCTAGCCTTGCATCACAAGTGTACACTTTTTTAAAAAGTTTTTACTTATTTATTTTGAGATAGAAAGAGAGTGAACATGAGTACACCCATGTGAGCAGGGGAAGGGCAGAAAGAGCAGGAGAGAGAAAAACCAAAGCAGGCTCTGAGCTGTCAACAGAGAGCCTGACAGTGGGTTGAACTTACTCACAAATCCTGAGATCATGACCTGAGCCAAAACCAAGAGCCAGACTGTCAACCAACTGAGCCACCCAGGCACCCCTAAATAATGTACACTGTGTAATGCTTACTTCTAATTCCCTCATATCCTCTCAATTTTATTTCTTATTTATGTATTAGTTCAGAGAAACTCATTTTTTCTATGTATTTTGACCTCACCAAAGTAATATTAGAATGTAACCTATGAAGAAGGACCACTAATAATTATATATTTATAGACTATTTTCCCCCTCAGACCTTCTTTTTGGCACTTAATTTGATCATTAAGTCATTAAATTAAGCATATGGTGGTTGCATTTTATTATGTAAGTAATCACACAGATAGAGACCATTCAGAGATAATTTTTATTTTAGTCTCAACTTATAGATGAGAAGATTGTGCATCAGAGTTGTTAAGGTTCTTTCCTTAAGTTCTAAACCAAGGCAGTTTTGCAATAGCAAATGGGATCCAGTGACATCTCCAAGTGTTGAAGTGAAATATGGTTAGGTTTTATAGGAAGAGTGAAGAATCTGGCTTTTCAGGGAGAAGAGAGATTCTCAGAAATATTGAAACAAACTAATGGGCGAAAGGATGATAAAAGCAGACGGTCCTCAGTCCCATATGTGGTGACCTTTCTCTTTACTCTTTCCCAGAGTGTATGAGCAAAAGGGGAGATATGTTTTTGGTACCACACTAAGGCTCACATATCTGTTTGATTATTTTTGTAGCTTGTGAAAAATTTAACTTAACTCTAGTTTTTCAGTGACATGTTTATGAATCACCATCCAGGGTTTCAAAAATCCCAAGGTTGTCTAACTGTAGTTGGAAATATAATATAGCCATTAAAAATGATGTTTTATAGTCAGACAAAATTGAACTCAAATCTTATTGCTTTTTACCAGTTATTAGATACATGTTGTGTTAATGAATTACATAAACTGTTTTGATTTTTTTTTTGGTTTTTAGATACCTGTCTCAGAAGAGTGCTAAGAAAATTAACGGGGCAATAAATTAATCATTTTAAAGCACTTCTATAAGCACCCAACATATGGACAAACATTCAATAGAAAATAAATACCATACGATTTCACTCTCATGTGAAATTTCAGGAACAAAATAACCAAGCAAAGGGGCAAAGGGGAAGAAAGAAAGAGAAGAAAAAACCAAGAAAGAGACTCTTAACTGTAGAGAACAAACTGATGGTTATCATAGGGGAGGTGGTTGGGGGTGGGTGGGTGAAATAGGAGATGGGGACTTTAAAAAATTTAACATTAGCACTATTTTACTTTGAAAACTTCAAACTGAATAAATTCATTATTTATTAATGTATTCATTTCTAAATATAACAAAGGTAGATTAGTTCTTCCTTCAAGAAAAAAGATGCTTATTTTAATAACAGGAATAGAGGAACCAAAAAAATCAATTTAAAATATGTTCATAAACATACAATAAAAAAGGAAATTTTAAAGAACTGGATTGTTTTAAAGATCACAGTAATTTCTTAGCTTTTATATTTTCATTTTGTTGGTTTTAAAATGAAGCATGTCATGTTGCCAACTATTTATAAAAAGGTTATTACCCCATTACCTAAAACCTAATAAAAGGGATCATTAATATAATAATAATGTTAATAATTAAGCATAAGGCTCCTGGGTGGCTCAGCTAGTTCAGCATCCAACTTAGGCTGAGGTCACGATCTTGAGGTTTGTGAGTTTGAACCTCACGTTGGGCTCTGTGCCCAAAGGAATTATTACTACTGCCTTGAACAGTTAGGAAATTAAGATAAAGAAATGTAAAATAATTTACCAGTGACAACAGCTCTTGGAAAAGGTAAGATTGTTGCCAAACTGTGTGAATGAAGAGTCTACATTCCTAACCACATTTATATAAAATAGGCAGTGAATTATAATGATATAAAGGGGTTCCAATGAACTAAACTGATACAGATTCAGTGTCACTAAATATTCAATGTTAAGGAAGCCCTATTGGTGCTTCTCTTAGCTGAATGCAGAAAGTGGAGTATTAGGGAAATTATCCAGAGTGTTAAGGTCAAAAATTCTTGCTGTTAAACCTTGACATGTTTTCCAGATTATCTTTGCAACAACTTGAAATACAAGATACCAGATCTTGATGTATTTCAGGAAAGCCCAAATTTTTCAATATGACACAGAATTCAGATGAAGTCACTCCCCCCACTCTAATTTTGGAGACGACATCATGGTCAAACAAGTTAAGCATCTCTCTTGCTCATGCTCATGCTCATGCTCTCTTCTCTCTCTCTCTCTCTCTCTCTACCTTGCTTGCTCTTGCTCTCTTGCTTTCTCTATTTTTCTTTCTCCTTTTAAAATTCAATAACTTAAATTTTACAGAATGGTTTTCATGTGGAAATCACAGAAAGAAACTGTGGGTAAGACATAATTTGATTCAATTTGAGTCACAAAAGTGAGGAATTTGAATCCATCATTTATCAGCCTTGTAACTCTAGGTAGGACAGAGCTCAAAGTCCTCTGATCCCTTCCTGTTCAATGATTTTTCAGTTATCTGATAGCCAAACACAACTTTCCTACAATTCTTTTCAGTGCATTTTTTACCTCCTGATTTCTCAAGCTGTAGATCAATGGGTTTAACATGGGAATCACTACCACATAAAACACTGAAGCAAATTTATCAGTGTTCAGAGAATTGTTTGACTTGGGCAATAGGTACATAAAAATGATTGTCCCATAAAATATCGTGATGGAGGTTAGGTGGGAAGCACACGTAGAAAAGGCTTTCTGTCTTCCTTCAGTAGAATGGATCCTCAGGATGGCAAAGAAGATGAAGATATAAGAAATTATGACAAGCAGTAGAGAGCAGAGGGTATTGAATCCAGCAATGACAAACAACATCATCTCTTTGATGTGCGTGTCAGAGCAGGCCAGAGCAACCAAGGGAACATCATCACAGTAAAAGTGGTTGACCACATTGGAGCCACAAAAAGACAAGTGGAACGTTCCCACTGTCTGCACGAGACCCACTGTGACTCCATAAGCATATGTGCTAACAATCATTCGATTACAGAGATTTCTAGGCATACGAATGATGTAGAGTAAAGGATTGCAGATGGCCAAATACCGATCATAGGCCATGATTGCGAGCAAATACAGTTCACAAACTACAAATGTGATGAAGCAGCACACCTGAAGGGCGCATGCGTAAAATGTTATACTTTTAATGTCACACAGAAAGTTCACCAAGGTCTTTGGGGTGACAGATGAAGTAAAAGAAAAATCAACAAAAGCCAAGTGGCTAAGAAAAAAATACATGGGTGTGTGAAGCTGAGGGCTGATTTGGATGAGCACAATCATACCAAGATTACCCAGGACACTAGCTAAATAGATTACTAGGAATATGCCAAAGAGAATGGCTTGTAGCTCTAGATTATCAGTGAGTCCCAAGAGGATAAACTCAGATACTCCTGAATGATTGCCTTTGGCCATGGAATAGATTTGAAAGTTTTCTTACATTTGAAAACCCCTCCAGAGCACACATTCTGAATATTCTTGTCTCTATTGGCAATGATTAAGCAGATGTTAGGAGCTTGTTCTGATCCACTGTGAACTTACAGTTGAACACATTCAAGGGAGAATCTTCCTGGTAGTTCTGGTTTCAGAATGAAGTGATTTGTTCTAGGCAGCAACTCCAAAAGACGAAATTCTATGAGGATTTGTAAACATAGAAAGATGATATTTTATTTAGATTTTTATGTAACTGAATAATCTATCTCATTAACAATTTTAATAAAATAAAATGAAGATTGAACTTTATGTGAACACAGATAAAATATTTTTTAACTATTGAAATATTTGAAGCAGAATTACACTAATTCCTTTGAAATGTTTATTTAACTGGAAACAAAAATTCAAAAAATCAATGTCAGAAAAGGGAATATGAATAGTCATAAACAAAATTTTGAATACTGATGACCTCTATACCAGCTATCCACTGTAATTTTTATTTTATGTTATTCTCTTATTTACTGTTATTCCTAGTTTTCCTTCAATGTTATGTAGTATTTGTGAATTAAGGGGTGAAAAAAACCTCTTGGAAATATGGATAGTTTTGCTTTTATTGAAATAGGTGTAAGCAGGGTTAAAAATACATGAAATAATTCAGAAAACATGTTTATCACATATCTTCCAATATTCAAATGCAAAACAGAAGAAAAATCTAGAATAAGTTTATAGAAATACAAACTGGTTTCTGACTAATTAAAAGAGAGCAGCTTTTATGATCTTGAGCAGAAGAGAGAGAGAAATTTGATTTTCCCTTTTCACTATTTTATCTCAGATTCTCTTTACATCCACCCTTTATATTGGCAATATAGCTATCATCTTCATTTTCAGCACGAGAGCTTAAGCCCTACTCATGGTTCCTAATTAGCGTTGGGTAAAGCAGAATATCTTACTAACTTGTCCTTGATTCCCTAACCTCAATTCATAAAGAAATGATCTCCTTTCAGAGAGGCAAGAATTTCCCTATTAACCAGAGATCAGGGCAAGTTTGGAAAGGGAATTTATCAGTTCGCCCAAGTCAAGTGTTTAGAGGAGTGCCGGTCTTCTACTACATGTTAAATAAATGCAGTTTAGCTCGTAATAGTATTAACAATATTCACACTGAACTAACTCTGCAGACACCTGTGTGCAATTCCATCTTGCTGATAACCGCAGGACATTATTCTTTTGGCAATATTTTGAAGTGTCCTTCCCTTGCCTCACAAGCTGTGATCTCAAATCTTTGCTCCACCCAGTTCTTAATCTTCCTAGTACTGATAGTTCTCTGATGTATTGGAGCCTGTGTAGCTCTTACTTTAATACAATAAAACTCTCCAATTTTCTTCTCCTTTTCTTAAACTGAAATTTGGATCCCCCTTGAAAACCTATTTTTTTTCAGGTTATTTCTTCACAGACTGTTCCATTTTAAACTTTCCTCATATTTCAAATCTGGCAGGTAAGACAAGACATTGCTCATGTTTAGAGCAGGGGCCTTATTCATTATTACATCTTGTACTTGTGTAAACTGCTCTGGTGCTTCGAGACTTATGGCCATATTCTCTATTGTTATATATATGTCCAGGTCCCTTCCTCTTATTCCTTGAAGACTCTGATACTAAGATCTCTCTGTTCTTCTGCCACAAAGTTGTCATTGGTGCCTATACCCACCACATAGTTAATAATATGGTTCTCAGATTCTTGATCTTGGTATCAGTGTCTCCCACCACCACCAATCTGCTTGAAAGTCTCACTCCCATAGCTCCATTTTGAAAATTGTGTTATCTGGAAATTGATCAAATGCCAAATATCAAAAATTAAAACATTACCTTGTGACTACAGATTTCTATCCTCTCCTTTTCATCTCAGCTATGACACTGCAACTTTTCATTTATGGATGCATAACTCTATTCCTTTAACTTCACTCATTATCCTAGATCTATTGTCACCTTCTTTATTTAATTCTTGCCGCATAGCACTGAGACTCCAAGATATGTTACTACAATGACTCTTCCAGCATCCAATTTTTCTGGCCTTGTTTCCTCCCAGGTATACCAAGTATCTGGGTATTTTGAAATATTCCTCTCTTTGCAATTGTTCCTAACCTACCAAGAACACCATCCAGGCAAAAGTGAATTGTTACAAATGTATTACATTTAAAATCAAGTAGTCACTTACTTGACCTGCTTTTTCCAAATCAGTGTTTTTCTCCCAATCTGCATGCAGCCATTTCAAACCCTTTGGATGCCTTCATACCCCCATCCACCCTTTACTCTCAGTAGTTCCTAACAGTTCCAACAACACAGTCATAAAATGGACCATTACTCAACGTTCACTGGTTGTGCAGAACTACCTGCTTCCATGTCTAGCCTTTCTACTTTTTGGGAGGTGAGGGCTATTATTCTCTTTCTAATATCTAAACTTATATTTTGCTTCCTAAACGTTTTTGTCTTCCATATCTTCTTCCTCTACCAATTCATTCAAACTTTCCCACCAATCTAGACATAAAATATTTACAAAAAGGCTCACCAGTGACTTCTGACTTCTTTTCCTTTATCCTCCATTAACTAACCTCTGTTCTTCTCTTCATCCTTTCAGCCAAACATCCTAGAAAAGTCATTACTTCATTGTTTGCATTGATATCTCAATCTACTGTATTCTGAAATCTGTTCTCAGTATAATTACAATGCAATTACTCATTCCAAGTTCACCAATGCTCTCCTTATTCTCAAAGACAGTGATGACTTCTTTTTATAACATCTGTGTACCATTAGGCACCATTGGCATCAGATTTCATCATGAAAATCATTGGTTTTTTTTCTGTTTTTTTTGTTGTTGTTGTTGTTGTTGTTTCCAAATCACCAGAATCTTTGGGTTTTCCTATTGTTCTGTCCACTTTTATTCCTTGGTGACTTTGCTTTCATTGTTTAAAAATAAACTATTACTTCACAGTTCTTCCCTAAGCCAATTCATACCATTTTTGCCCTTTTCTCTTGGGATCTCTCATCTAATGCTTTAAGAAAAGTTGTCATTTATATGATAGTGATGCAAAAACCAAAATTTCTAGACCAGATTTCTCTCTGAACTCCAGGTACATATATTTAATGCAGAGAAATTCATTTAGGTATTACAACGCACTTAAATTTAACATTTTCCTAAGAAAATTCAGCAATCCAAGAACATCTTATCCAGTTCATACATTTGTATCTTCTAACTCAGTGAATCATACTGTCTGCCAACCAGTTATTCATGTAAGAAACCAAGAAAACATTATTCATATATTCCTCTAACTTCCACCAATAAGCATTTCATTTTTGAACACTACTCATTATTTAACTTAGTTTTTTAATCTTTCTAGTTCTAACACCTTTTATAGTCTTTTATTTATTTTAGACTCTATCATAACTTTCAGGATTATTGCTCTCTAACATTTGTTTTATCCACCAGTCCCACTTTCTTTCTGTGCATACGGCCTTGAGTGTGATTTCTGACATCTAATCTCTATGCTCCAGCTGTGTTTAGCTATTTGTTTCTCAGATATGACCATGTATTTTGTATGTAATTGGACCAGAACACTCTTCTCTTTATCTTCTCTCCTCTACTTGGCTACTAACTTTCTATTTATCCTTCAGACCTCAGGTGAAATTTTCCTTCTTTCTAGCAGTGTTTCATTACTTCCCAAGTGTCCTATCCAACAATTAATTCACCTGTTAATTTGTTTGTAACCTACTTTAAATTTAATTCCTGGCAAACAGAGGTAGTTTTATATTTTCCTATTTTTTCTCTAATACTTCCTAGGACTAAGTAATTAGTAGATTGTCCCAATATAATAGTAGAATGATGGAAAAAAATGAATACAAAGTTTGTATTACTTCAAACCCGTTTTTATTACCTCAATTTCCTTGATTTTCCCCCCCACTACATTCTGCCTTTGAGTAATCCACAGTATCACCACTAAGAGTCCAACATATCTTGAGACAAATTTTGTGAATACTTAGTATTATTAAAATATAAGGGGTATATCTTGTATTATTTGTTTTTCTCTCTAGAACATTTTATTTGTATTACATCATTTCAAGCAATTTCTGGAGGGAAAACACAAGGTAATGATGTTTCATAAGCATGAGCAATTATGTTACAGCTAATCTTTTGGGATCCTATTTGCTTAATAGTCAAGGAACAATCATTTGAAATTTCAGATTACTTGGCTGAACCCAAATACAGTAAAGAATTAATAACTAACACAAAGTTTATTTTAATACATAGAAAAACAACTCACAAAATATTTAACTATATTTTATTTAGTTTTTTTCCTTTAGTATAGATTTTATTAAATTTTGTATTAATAGTATACATTGGATCCAGGTTAATTAGCTTGGTATAGGACTTTGTAAGTCTACCAAGTATTGACTTAGATTGTACCAAAGGTCCCATCCTACATCTGAAAGTCAATATCTGTTGACCTATATGCAAATAATAATTAAACTATGAAATTATTATTGACCTGGAGGTACATTAATCTCAGAAAATTGTTCGAAAGTTCTGGTCAAAGAGGCATATGATTTAAAATAAACTTCATTTTGTCTCCTGACTTCTGTTGGAAACCACTTAAGGCATGTAAACCACAGAGAAATGAACACTTCTTCTCTTCAAACACTCCAGCATACTCTGTTCCTGCCCTTTCCACACACACATGTATGTAGAGAGTGATAAACAGAAAGATACACAGATTGAAAAATCATAGACCATTGCTTATTTTTAAAACACTTTATTTATTTATTTGTAATTTACTTTGAGAGAGAGAGTGTGTGTGAGCATGGAAAAGGGGCATAAGAAGAGAGAGAGAATCTCAGGGCCTGATGTGGGGCCCAATTCCACAACCCTGGGATCCTGACCTGAGCCGAAATCAAGAGTTGGACACTCAACTTTACTGGACCACCCACGCACCCCAATAATTGCTTATTTTTACAAATGAAAAAAAGAACAAGCAACTGATTTTTACCAAATGTGGATATTTTGTCTTAGAAATACTATTTTCTGAGTTTTTTTAACAAAAAAAAATCTAAAACATAAATTGTACAGAAGCCACCATCTTTTTTTTTGCATTTTTATTTTTTGCATACTTTTCTTTTGCCTATTCTTTGCATATTAAAAACTAATCTGTAATAATCATATGAGTGTGATTTTCCTCAGAAACTTGAAAGACATCTATCAACACGTATGCAGCTATGGGCCTCTGAGAATATGTTCATCAGTTGTTTTAGAAAGATATTTTAAATATTTTCCTTCTGTCAAAATCATGAAATCTATTTTTAGGATTTATTCTTAGGCATAATCTAACCTTCAAAAATTGCAACTCACTCTGTGATTACTATTGTTTCAACTGTCTATTGTAATATAAAACAGAACACCCCAAATCTTATTGGCCTAAAGCAACAATGATTTATTATCTCTCACGGGGCTAACTAGACAATCCTTCTCCATGAGGTGGCAGTTGGGCATAAGACATGTATGACCCAAGATGATCTTGATCACATGACTGACACATGGTGAGGCTGTCTGTCAGCTGGAATGCCTTTTTTTATGCTAGTGATTTTTCCAGGTGTCTAGCTTGGGCTTCCAACAATATGGTACTTGGGTTCTAACATTTAGCATTCTCATGGTGAAAAAAAGTCAAGCCTTAGAAATTACTATGTAATTTCATTTTTGAGCATTTAATTATATATAAAGGAAGTCACAGGGCCAAGCTCCATAAGAGAGGTAACTATACAGTGTGTGAATATAGACAAGAGAATTTGTGTAGACTATTTGGTAGTAATTTACCACAATTATGATCTTCCGCGTCTTCCTCAAGGCATTTAAATAAAAACAAACAAAAATTATAACACATTGAATCATTAGTCAATGTCTGAAACTGTCAAAAATATATTAATTTTGAATTTAAAAGCATTTGGCCCCAAATCCTAACTTTGCCACATACAAGCTGTGTGTTCTTGAGCAAGTCACTTGTTATCTTTAAAATTCAGTTATTTATAAAATGGGGATAATGCATACACACAAGCTTAATGTACTTACTTAACTTGAGAATAATACACATAGTAATATGGATCAATGAAGAATGTCCTTACCCTTAGTTTATCTGCCAAAAAAGAAAAAAAAACATTAAATTTCTTTAGGGCGGACTTCTTCAAGTATTTGTGAATTCTATACTTTCAAAATTTGTCCATGTACCAGGAGGATGTTATGCTAAGTGAAAAAAGCCAGACACAGAAAAAGAAATACTGCATGATTTGACTTATATGTGGAAGCTACAATAGTCAAACTTTAAGCAGCAGTAAGTAGAATGGTTGCCAGAGGCTAAAAGTGGGGAGAAAAAATGGGGGAAATGTTGGTCAAAGGATACAAAGTTTTAGTTATGCAAGATGAATAAGTTCTGGAGTACAGCAATATGACTATAGTTAACTGTATTATTACAATGTATGTATGTAGTAATTTGCTGAGAAGATGGATCTTAAGTACTCTTATGACAAGAAAGAAAGAAAGCAAGGAAGAAAGGAAAAGAAAATGGTAACTGTGTGAGGTGATAGATATATTCCTTAGCCTAGTTGTGGCGATTCTTTCACAATGTATACACAGAATTTAAAGCATCAAGTCATATATCTTAAATATATATGATTTGTATTTGTTAGTTATACCTCAATAAGGATAAAAATAATTGCCTATGGGGGCTTTAATCATCTTGATATTTCACAAAGCATTATGCAAGTTTACTATAGTGATAGAATCTTGCTAATTGCACCTGGTGAACTGTGAATGGGAAGATCCCTTACACCTTAGTAAAATATAAGAATCAAAAGTTGGGAAGAAAAAACCCACAAAGATTCAGGGTAATGTACATTTTCTTTACATTGGACAATAAGTAGTACTCTTTGCATACTCATCCCCTCCAAAGTAAATGACACATTGCAGTGCCACAAATGTATGCAACTCAGAAATGTGTACAGCACCGTTCGGAACGTTTTGGAGTTACTAGGTGGCATATACCATGCTTGGTGTTATAGCTCGGAGCCATTTATTGGGTATTTCAGCAGATTACCTGATTTGTTTCAGTTCCAGAGAAAGAGTAGATTCTGCAGTGATGCAATGATTCTGGAGATATCGTATTGGAAAAGAATGATGATTGGGTCTTTGTGAACTCAAATTCACATCATCACAGAGACCTTTGAGCAAAGCGAGACTTTCTTTTGAAGAAATAAAATAGCTTTCCATGTCTTACTATACCCTAGGAGAAACTAAGTGCTGGAGGAAAAGAGACCAAGTGAAAATTTAGCATCAACTACCAATTGTGTGTTATAAGATTCACCAGCTCATAATTTGAGAAGACATAATAGCAATCCATTGTAGATGGAAGTGATGCATTTATAATCTGGTTAAACTGGGTTGAAATGACATTAACAAATTAGACGAACAAGTGGTCCAGATTTTTATATTACTTCTCTCTGCTGCACAGACTCCTGTTAACCTGTGCTGTGGTTTCATAGGTTAGAGGTTCCAATTGAAGAAGATCCAAGTAAGATTTGACCCAAGATAAGGCAAAGATGGGCTGCCACAATATGTAGAAAATAATCAGAAGTGTACTTTTGCCTCATTACGCTCCCACTAACAAAGTTTTTCTTAAGGGTGGTGGTGAGAGCAAATTGTCCCAGTGGGTAGGTCCTCTTAATATGGAGAAAATGTGGCCTTGACTGGATACATAGACAGTGATTCATAGACAGAGATAAATAGTATTGGACAGTTGGCTAAGGACTGAGAGTAGCAAGCCTCCAAGAACATGACATTCTGGGGGAAAGTGTTTTAGATGAATGTGTAGAAGTGGGCACAAAGCACACTGATTTAATTTTTTAACTACTAAAAGGTAACTACAGTAAAGAAGGTTTGCAATAATGAGAAATACTGGAGAACCAATCACATAGATAGCAGCCACCTTCTCTTCTCTCTTGCAGCCCAAGGGCTTATGCTACGACACTATGAAACAGTAGCCAGTGTCAGGAATGAAACCTACGCATATATCTGGTAACCTGGGCTGCCTTCTACTACTACCAACACTGGGTGTTGAATCTGTTAGAAGCAGACACCTATGCTGAGTCCTAAATCATTGCCATGATTCTTGGGGCTCCTGGGTGGTTCAGTTGATTAGTGTCTGACTTCGGCTCAGGTCATGATCTCATGGATTGGTGGTTTGAGCCCCATGTTGGGCTCTGTGCACACAGCTCAGAGCCTGGAACCTGCTTCAGGTTCTGTGTTTCCCTCTCTCTCTGCTCCTTCCCTACTTGCGCTCTGTCTCTATCTCTCTATCAAAAATAAATATTCCATGTTTCTTTTGAGAGACAAGTCAGAAACACTGTGATAAGTCAATTATATAAGACTCTTCACTATTGGAGGGGACAGTAATTTGTTCATACTGAAATCAATAGGTTGAAGGAAGGAGTACTAACTTCCCATAGCTTAAAGGACACCTAATTCACTGTAACAGTAAACCACACAATATTGTTTCAGAAGAAGTACATTTTACAGCAATGAAAGTTTGCCATGACCATGGCCAATGAATGATGTTAATATGTGCCTCATCACCAACAATCAGGTGGCTTGATAGAAAATCGGAATGGCATACTGACAGCTCATCTAAGTCATCAGCCCAGAAAAAGACCTTGCTACATCAGAGCACTGTCCTCCGTGATACAGTGTAGGTTACAATGAAATGGCAATATAAGTTCCAGTGTCCTCAATAGCATGCAATCATGGGCCTGGAAATGAAGAAGTGGTAGGAGGATTGGCCTTTCTCATGATTACATCCTGTGACCCAATTTCGGAATTTGTGTCTCCTCTTCCCACAGTTTTAGGCTCTTCTGGGTTATAGGCTTGGGATCCCAGAAAGCAAATATTTCCACCAGGGTCTCAACCAGTGTTTTAACAAACTGAAATCTGTGACGACTTCATGCTAATGGACCAGCAGGCAAGGAATGAAATCGTGTGTTGGCTAAAGTAGTTAATTCTAATTAACATAAAAAGTTAAGGGTGTCAATGAAAAATTGGGCCAGAAGAAGTATATCTGGAACACAGAAATTCACGGAGCATCTTTAGAACTTCCATGCCCAGTGATAACGCTACTGTCAGTGGGCAACTGCATATGTATACATTAACAAGGACAGGGCAATTAGATTCTCAGTGACCATGTGGAATAAGGTTTGTGTCAGTCCACCTGGGAGTGATCAGTGCAGCTGAAGTGCTGGCTGAATGTGAGGGAAATATAGAAGGAGCAGTGTTTGAATGATCATGATAAAATGTTGAGCCAAGAGAGTTTGACAGTTGTTTACAAAACTAAACAGCCTCTTACCATATGACCCAGCAATTGTGTTCATTGGTATATAACCAAAGGAGCTGAGAATGTAAATCCACACAAAAACTTGAACACTGTTGTTTATAGCAGCTTTATTCATTCATAATCACCAAAACTTGGAAGCAGCTAAGTTGTGGTTTGGTAGGTGAATGGATAAATAAACTATGGTACATTCAGACAGTAGAATGTTATTCCACACTAAAAAGAAATGAGCTATCAAACCATGAAAAGACAGGGAGGGCACTTAAATGCATATTATCAAGTGAAAAAAAGCCAATCTGAAAAAGCCACATACTATGTGATTCTAACTCTATGACATTCCAGAAAAGGCAAAACCATGGAGACCAATAAAAAGATTAGCAGATGCCAGATGTGGGAGTGGTGGAGGACAGTGGTGGAGGCTGAATCAGCAGAACGCAGAGGACTTTTAGGGAAATGAAAATACTCTGTATAATATTACAGTGATGAATATAAGTTCTTGCACATCTGTCCAAACCCATAAAATGTACAACACCAAAAGTGAACCCTAAGGTCAACTATGGACTTTGGATGATTATGATGTGTCAATACAGTTTTATCCATTGTGACAAATGTACCTTTCTGTTGAGGGATGTTGATGGTGGGGGAAGGGGTCTGTGAGAAATTTCTGTACCTTTCTCTCAGTTTTGTAGTAAACGTAAAACTGCTCTAAAAAAAAAAAAAAGAGGTCTTGGGGCACCTGGGTGGCTCAGTCGGTTAAGCGTCTGACGTCGACTCAGGTCATGATCTCACCACTCATGCATTCAAGACCCATGCTGGGCTCTGTGCTGACAGCTCAGAGCCTGGATCCTGCTTCAGATTCTGTGTCTCCCTCTCTCTCTGCCTCTCCCCCAGTCACCCTCTATTTTTCTCTCTCTCAAAAATGAACAAATGTTAAAATTTTTTTTTTTAAATTAGGTCTTTTAAGAAATGTTCAACCGTATCAATAGGGACATTTAAAGTAAAGAGCAAGGTAAATTTTCAGGCATTTTCAAACCAAAACCCTTCAACCAAGCACCTTGTTATTTTTTCACTCCGGTTCAACTATAGAAGAAAATCATATCTGGTATTTTCAGTAATATTTGCATGGTTGATGTCTGTCAAGATAGCCTAAAATTCTTCATATCATAGTGAAATAAGATAAACATGATTTTAAGGTGTTTTATTCTTCATTTCTATTGTTGAAGCATCTCATAGAAAAACAGAATGGGTGGTTTTTATCTTTTTTTTAGAATTCAACAGTTAAACAAACATTTATAAAATATCCACTATGTGTAAGCAAAAACAAGAAATGGCCTATTTTCAAGGAAATAGAAATCAAGGAACTGAGCTTCAGAAGACAAAGATTTCTACATTTACTGGCACTGTACCATGTATAAGCCTTCCTTTAAAAGTTCTGAATTTCCAACATTTCTTTAGGAACAACACAACTGATTATCTATTATCAGAATATACCTTTTCAAAAAATTTCTTGAAAGCCTTTTTTACCTCCTGATTCCTTAAGCTGTAGATCAATGGGTTTAACATGGGAATCACCACTGCATAGAATACTGAGGCAAATTTGTCTTTATCCAGTGAGTGGCTTGACTTGGGGCGCAGGTACATAAAACTGAGGGTCCCATAATACATAGTAATAGAAAACAGGTGAGAAGTGCAGGTAGAAAAGGCTTTATGTCTTCCTGCAGCAGAATGGATCTTCAAGATGGTGAAGACAATGAACACGTAGGATATGAGAACAATGATAAGAGAACAGAACACATTGAACCCAGCAATGATCAACAACATAAACTCTTTGACTTGAGTATCAGAGCAAGCCAGAGCAATCAAGGGGACATCATCACAGTAGAACTGGTTGACCACATTAGAGTCACAGAAAGACATGTGGAATGTAGCCACTGCTTGTATGAGCCCTACAGTGAATCCATAAATATAAGAGCTAGTGACCATTTGGATGCAGAGTTTCCTGGGCATGAGAATGACATAGAGTAAAGGGTCGCAGATGGCCACATAGCGATCATAGGCCATGACAGACAACATTAATAATTCCCAAACTGAAAATGTGACAAAGCAACACACTTGGGTGGCACATGCATAAAATGGGATACTTTTAATATCACGTAAAGAGTTTGCAAGTGTGTTTGGAGTGATGGCGGAGGAACCATAAAAATCAACAAAAGCCAGATGACAGAGGAAAAAATACAGGGGGTGTGTGAAGTTGGGGACTTATTTGGATTAGCACAATCAAGCCAAGGTTACTCGAAACAGTAACTAAGTAAATCAATAAGAATACACAAAAGAGAATGGCCTGAAGTTCTGGATTATCTGTGAGGCCCAAGAGAATAAACTCAGTGACTTCTGACTGATTGCCTTTTGCCATGAAAGAGATGAATAATAAACAGTAAACAACAAATCTACAATAAACTCTTCTAGAGCACAAGCTCTGAATAATCTTTACTTTTAAGGAATAATCAGTTCAGTCGTGAGAAGAGAGCCCTTGCTCATCAGGGTGTTATGTTAAATTCAGCCAAAGAAGAATATTGATAAGCATGCTGACTTATGTGTGGATTTCACTTATGCTTTCAGTGTGAAAGGATTTGGTCCAGGCAAAAATTCCGTGATACAAAAATCCACTAGGGAGCTGTATAAGTAGAAAGAGAGCATTTCAATTAAAATGTTATAATCAATATAATGGCAAAATCTGTGTGGTGCTTTTCTTTAAATATAAAGAAATACAAAGGAACATAAAGAATGTAAGTGGCTTGGGGCACTTGGGTGGCTCGGTTGATTAAGTGTCTGACTTCGGATAGGATCATGATCTTGCAGTTCATGAGTTCAAGCCCTGTGTCAGGCTCTGTGCTGACAGCTCAGAGCCTGGAGCCTGCTTCAGATCCTGTGTCTCCCTCTCTCTCTACCCATCTCCCACTCACATTCTGACTCTCTCTCTCAAAACTAAATAAACATTAAAAAAATAATGTAAGTGGCTTTGGCAGCATATATCAAAATGATTTCTTAAGTTGTAATTACATCTCATAAAATTATTATAATTTCATCATTTCAAAAGAATATTAAAAATTACCAAATCAAGTGCAGAAAATATAAAATGAAAGTCAGAAACAAAATATTAATACTATTTATTTATAAGTGTCCTGTTTGGTATAATTTTAAATTTTTCTTCTTTTTACTTATCTCCATTTTCTTTCCTTCCTTCCTTCCTTCTCTCTCTCTCTCTTTTTTCTTTCTTTCTTTCTTTCTTTTTTTCTTTCTTTCTTTCTTTCTTCTTTCTTTTTCAATACATAACATTGATATTAAGGAAAAACAGGACTATGATTTTTTTGGCTTTGTTGTTTTGCAAAATGCACAACAGAGGATAATTTTCCGAATTGTAAAACAGCTTTCAATGATTAGAAGACATTATTTTACCTTCTTTATTCAAGTATCTACATGGCCCAAGGTGAATAGAACTGAAGCAGTTTTAGAACAACTAAATGTTACAGAACACTTCCATAAACCCAGCTGCACTCTAAATGTATGAAAGTTAGCAGAATTGAAATCATCCCCTCTGCTTTCTCAAGCATAGCAGAGGATAAGTTAACTTGATTTCCCTTTATCACTACATTGTCTCAGGTTACTTCACATATACATGATGGTCAAGACAGGCAAAATACAGTAAAATATAAAAAGCTCTTCCTCCCTTTAAATTCTGATTAACAACTCCTTGGAAACTTTATCTTGGTTACTATTTTATTTTTTCTCTCCTCTTTAGCACTTTTCAACCAAATACCTAAGAACAAGCATGTACTCCTAATTTCTCAATCATATTTATGACTTAACCAAATATAAGCTACCTTCCTTTTCCATTAAACCAAAAAATCCCGTCACCAAGTTTACTATCAACCTCCCTATTCCCGAATTGAATAAAGCTCTTTTTAACTTGGCAGTTTTGTAGCATTGATCCTTATTGAATATACCTTTAGTTTCCTGAACAAAGCAGTCTCTGTGTTTATTGTTTGTCCATTCTGATTTTCTATCTTGGAGGCTCTGCTCCTAGTTAGACAACATGTTCTTCATGCTTTCACCAAAGCCTCCACCCTTTTGCCTTTAAACTTCCTATTTAGTGATTGTATCCAATCCTATGTCCTCAACAGACACTGATACATTGTTTAAGCACAAATATGTATTTCTATCCCTCATTTATTTTCTATGTTCTGTATACATCTAAATGCCTCCCAGAAATTCCCACTTATAAATTCTAGATGATCATCAAGAGTATCACATACAGAAAATAACGTGGTATCTCTGCACATTAGACCGAATAATCAGACCTGAAGTATATATTTTACATCTTCAACTAACAGTACCATTATCCATTCAGTTTTCCAAATCAGACCAATTACCTTTTATTTTGCTTTCCTATTCCCCATGTCAATATTCAATTTGTCCCTGATATCTATTTAATACTTCACACTTTTCATATATTTTCACTTATATTGTTTCCTTGATCCAACCACAATGACTTGTTATTTTATTTTGTTTTGTTGCAACTGATCCTTAATTTTTATTCTTGCCTCCAATCTTTCCTGTGTCTCTCTGTTCCTCACATTTTAGCTTATGTGAAATTTTATAGACATGAACTTCATTTTTACGTTCTCCTGGTGTAATTCTTCAATGTCTTCCTATTCTTCCTAAGATAATATCTTAACTTCTTCAACATGGCTGACATAAGTCTTGAACATCTCGTTCCTTCATCTCAGATCAGGGTGATATCTTGTGGTTCTCTTCGTATTGTGTTTATGTTACAGGTATTCCAAACCACCATTGCTATTCGAATCTAAGCCAGAATTTTAAACACTTTTTAAAAATATCTATTTATTTTTGAGAGAGAGAGAGAGAGAAGAGAGAGAGAGAGAGAGAGAGAGAGAGAATCTGAGGCAGGCTCCAGGTTCTGAGCTGTCAGCACAGAGCCCAACGTGGGGCTAGAACCCACAAGCCAGCATGAGATCATGACCTGAGCTGGAGTCTGATGCTTAACTGGCTGAGCCACCCAGGTGCCCCAATTTTATACACGTTTATAATCTCTGCCCAGAACACTCCCCCTTTGCCATTATTCCCTTTGTCTGACTTTCCTCCCACTAAACTTCCAGTATCCTGTTGTGCTGCTTCTTCTTGGAGGCTTTCCTGACTTTTCAGGGCAGATAAAGTGTTCCCCATATATACCTTTTCATCCATTGATTCCTTCTTTGTAACACTTGCCACACTGTGTGGTAACCAACTGTTAACATGTCTGTAACACATTTTAAACTTAAAACTGTTATTTTTAAGCACTAATATTTGTATTCTGCACTCAATTGAATCACCTACCTTTTATAGTATCTAATACAAAGAAGATGGTCAATAACTCTCTGTTTGATGATTAAGTGAATAAAAGTGTTAGATATATAAGTCCAAAGGCTCTCTCACGAAGGTATGACATATTTTTCCTATGATATGATGTTTTTCGACATTCAGTGCACTGTCATTCAGTTCAACCACAAACCCTTAAGTGGTCCAGTCTGGCACACCTGAAAGAAGTCTTTGTGGAGCCAGTAAAATTTAAAATTACCTGGGTATTATGAGACAACTTTGTATTGTGTGTCCATGGTCCCTGAGGACACATTTTTTTGGGTATTATTTTTAACAAACATTGAAAAGCAATGTAATTATATATATTCAAGAGCAAGCAATTATTTTATATTTAGGGTTTAGGGACAAAGTTATTTCCCTTGAAATGGTAGCTTGCCTTCTAGGCTATTAGTTAATAAAAAGAATCTAGGGTAGAAGAACATTTTAATTATCTCTTTTGGGAAAACAGTTTGATTAATTCCTATCTCTGCTTTAATTTTTGTCACATTGGTTTCATATTAAAATTATGTTTTTTTAAAAATAACCATTCAGTTCATAGTCCTTGTCTTTAGTAGCAGCTTTTGAAAAACATTAGACAAAAATGAATTTCCCAGTTAGTAACATGGAAACCTTTCTTCTGATATGAATGTCTCAAATTGTTACCATTGACGTTTCAGTACAACTGCAAAGATTAATTTAAAAGAATGTTCAGTTTCCTCTTTAGTCTCTCAGAGACCAAATGCATACAAATCATACAAAGTTGATACTTTGTTGTAGTCACTCCACAGAAATGGATGAACCTCTCCAAAGGACAAGTCATTGTAGAGACATCAGGAGAAAGGCACCTGCTTTTCTCAAAATACCATAATTTATGGGATTTGAACTGTTCAGCTGCCTGGGTCTGGTGACTAATACCACAGGTTGACCTTATCCTGTTTCTTGGACTCCTGTTGATGGTTACCCTAATTAAACTGTATTGGGAAACTTGAACATATTTGGTTTCAACCCCTGTCAGATTGGTTATGAAATGGCATATTCTTGGGAAAATTCTCCAGAAGCCAAGCCCATGTAGAAATGAGGGGTGGATGTACACAGACAATTCTTAATGTGTTTCTTATGTTTCTGTCTTATATTTATTTTTATTTTTTTAATGTTTATTTATTTTTGAGAGAGAGAGAAAGGCAGAGTGCAAGGAGGGGTGGTAGAGAGAGAGGGGGACAGAATCCGAAGCATCTCCAGGCTCTGAGCTGTCAGCACAGAGACTGATACGGGTCTCCAACTCACAAACCATGAGATCATGACCTGAGCCAAATTTGGACACTTAACCCACTGAGTCACCCAGATGCCCCTGTTTCTGACTGTCTTTTAAGTAGGCACTCTTGATTTCAGAATATTGTACAAGTATGTTTACGTATGAAATAACTTTGGAAAATAGAAATGATATATTTATTTGAGGGGAGTAAAGTTTTGTTTTACTGTGCAATTTATTAAAGATAATTTCTCCCTTCAGAGAATATTTTAGGCAGGCTGGTGGCTTTACATTATACAAAATTATACAAAACCCTGGGTTCAGGGTTTCTCAGCAGTGACATAATCCTGCTTCATGTTCATCATCAACCTGGGCTGCTCTACAACATCCACTTGAGACTTTGGGGATCAAGGGTAACAGATACAAATGTGGAACCCGTGGAGCTTGCTCAGTCATGAGTAATAAAGTTCTCTGTCACTTTGGTGTCTTGGGTCTTCTGCCAAAATCTATGAACTATAGCAGACTAACCTGATGGCTAGAAGTTGGACAAAATCTCACACCCTTTACATTCTTTGACAGTTATACAGCTCTATTCAAGGGTAGCCATAAAAGATAAGAAGCGAAATGCCCTGTAAAAACTTACTTCCAAGTAATGCACTTGGTTGTTGACTTTTCCCAAAGAAGCAATATCCAGAAGTATGACTATACTGCAGTAGTCTGGCTTGATGACCAGGGATTTGGAAATAAGAAAATAAAAACTTCATACAAGTAGTTCTAGATAAGTGGTAGGTGGATGAATTTTTCTTGAATGTACAATGTAGGGAGGTATATATGTCCTGTAATGCTTACTTATTTTTACAAGAAAAGCTGCTTAATAATCAGGTAATTATAAACATAATACTGTGGATACAGTGCATTTTTATACTGATCCACTCCTGCCCTTATACAATGTGCTCTTAAATAAGGTAACCCTGGCAGGATGGATAGCAGTTATTCTTTGGTTCAGTCAAAGACCCTCTACTCTGTTTGGCTGATTATTATACATGCACCACTCGGTACCCAACCTGTCAATAGCAGAGAATAAACTCTATGTCCACTTTGACAATGTCCATAGAGGAGCCAGCCAGGCTTCTGGTGGCAGATTTACTCCATCTGCCACTTCAAGTATAGAAGAAATGACAATGTGTCATGACCAGAATGGACCCTTATTGTGATTACGGATTTCCCTTTCCTGCTCACTATGCTTCTTATAAAACAGTCAAGTTAGGGGAGTGTTGTCTTTACTATTAAAATATTTTGGGGGCATCTGGGTGGCTCAGTCGGTTAAGCGTCCAACTTCGGCTCAAGTCATGATCTCATGGTTCGTGAGTTCGAGACCCACTTTGGGCTTTGTGCTGACAGTTTGGAGACTGGAGCCTGTCTTCCAATTCTGTGTCTCCCTCTTTCTCTGCCCTTCTCCCACTCGTGCTCTGACTCTTTGTCTCAAAAATAAAATATACATTAAAAAATATTCTGAGAAACATGCTTCTGATCAAGAAGTTTATTTCATAAAAAAGGAAGTATTAAATAAATTCACAAACATGACATTTGCTTGTCTTCCTTGAAGTACTGTACATGACAAAATTTTGCAATGGCCTGTTGCAGAATGATTAAAAGTGACAGCTATGTATAACTTTAATATGTAATTTTTCTCTTGGCCAGAATACAGAGGTCTACAAATCTATGTAATAAAGTTTTCTCTTTACACTATTAAAATTAATGGACTTCCATCAAAATGTTTGTATTATTTATACAAAATTAGAGTTTTATAAGATTTACAAAGAATATGAAACTGAAACACCAAAATGAAAAATGTGTCAAAAGGTACCAGTCAACTAAAAGACTAAAATTAAATAATAAATACTGAAGGTCTTATTTTTATTTTAACTTTTTATTTTGGCAAAATTTCAGAGTTACAGAAAAGATGATTATATTTTACAAAGAATTCCTGTACACTCTTCACCCAGATTTCCCCAAACATTAACATTTTACCACATTTTTTTATCCTGAACTGTTTAATAATCAGTTGAAGGCATAATGCCTCCTTATTCTTATATACTTCTCTGTGTATATTTACGAAAAGCAGGGGTATTCTTAAATGACCACAGCCCTATTATAAAAATTAGCAAATTAACATTGACACAGCATTACTATTTAATCCACAGACCCTGTTCTGCTCTGAAGGACTTGTCTCATTTGGCAAAATTCAACTTTGCTCTTTTAGTCTTTTTGTTAGGTGTCCTACCAGCATTGATGCCATTGTCCCTGTGAATTCATCAGAAGCAACAATTTTTTTCAGATGCATCTTACTAGAAGTGTGTGTGTGTGTGTGTGTGTATTTTATAGACAATGCTAATAACTTTAACTGCTTTAGTGATCTGAAGTAGATGTGGTTTTTACCAATGTCATGAGTTGGACTGTTCAAGTCAAAACTTTTCTATGGGAAAGAAACTTATTTTAAATGATCTATGGAACAAAATCTAACCTACTATTTGCAATTTAATTTATTTTATTCTCATATCTTTCAATAATTTCAGGAGTCAAAATTTTCATAATAATACAAAATAAAATCAGAAAATTAATGTACACTCTAAATTGATATGAAAGCTTGTTACTAATAGTATGCTAATGCAGAAAACTTGATAACTGTTTTTTTTTAATGTTGTTTCTTTTGTTTTTGTTTTTGTTTTGCATCCCAACTCTGAGGGCTTTCAGTTAGACTATTGGTCTTTTATTTTATAGTAGAAAATACCTTTTCTATAATTCTCTTCAAAGCATTTTTGACTTCCTGGTTTCTCAGGCTGTATATTAAAGGGTTTAGCATGGGGATTACCACAATATAGAAAACAGAAGCTATTTTGTCAGTATCCAGAGAATGGCTTGTTTTTGGCTGCATATACATGAAGATGATGGTACCATAAAATATGGTGATGGAAGTCAGGTGGGAGGCACAAGTAGAAAATGCCTTTTGTCTGCCTTCAGCTGAATTAATCCTCAGAATGGCAAATACAATGAATATGTAGGAGATGAGGACAATAAAAAGAGAAAAAAGGGTATTGAAACCAGCAAGTGTGAACAATATCAGTTCTTTGATATCTTTATAATGGGTTTTACGGCAGGCCAGACCAACCAGGGGAACATCATCACAGTAGAAGTGATTTATTATATTTGAATTACAGAAAGATAAGTGGAATGTAAGAATTGTCTGTAGGAGTCCCACAGAAAAGCCATACAAATATGTACTAACCACCATTTGAATACAGACCCTTCTGTTCATGATAACGGTATAGAGTAAAGGGTTGGAAATGGCTATGTACCTATCATATGCCATGATTGAGAGCACATACACTTCACAAACCACAAACATGATAAAAGAACACAACTGAGTGGCACAAGCAGGTAAGGATATTCTCTTAACTCCTTGGAGGAAGTTCACCAGGGTGTTAGGGGTGACAGAGGAGGTGTAGCACAAATCAACAAAAGCTAGGTTGCTGAGGAAAAAATACATGGGTGTGTGAAGCTGAGAACTGTTATAAATTAGCATAATTAACCCAAGATTACCTATGACACTAATTAAGTAGATCACTAGAAAGATCCCGAAAAGAAGGTCTTGAAGCTCTGGACTTTGTGTGAGTCCCAACAGGATGAATTCAGTCACTTCTGAATTATTGCCTTCTGCCATGGAATACGTGTAGAAGCATTTCATATTCTTATCTCTGGAATGTTCATACTGGATAATCGTCCACTTCTTGCATGAATAGCTTAACTCATACTTATTTTATGGTGACCATATTGGAAAGATAATCCTCACTGGTCTTATAGGCCATTCTCAGCTTTCAATACTGCCCGTTTTTGACTTGAACAGATTTGCTCCAGGCAGAAATTCCCACAAGCTCAGTGATCTAGGGGATTCATTGTTGAAGAAGAATGTCTTGAATTAAAATGTGGAATCTCATATACAATGAAAACCCAGTATTATAGGTATAGCAGAAAAACATTTCAATGATAAAAGAGATAGGGGCACATTTCAGAGTAATATATTAAGATTAAATACTAAATATTTCAACTCAACTGAGAATTAAAACAATCATAATTCTGACTAAACATTATTCTTAGTGTGCTAGCCAATGCAATAAAAGAAGGGGTAAAAATATTACTTATAAAGTATATGTTGTTGTATATGTACCAGTTCAATGGAGAAATAAATTTGTTATGATTGTGGAAAAGTCTTCTGTAATGAAAATGATGCTATAATAAAAATGTAACTTCAAAAAAAGTGAAAATATAGTTTTTAAGATTCCATTTTAAATAATAAGCACATTTAAAACCTAGGGTTTAATTTAATATTTAATTTAGCACAATGTTGGCCTTATATGTTCCTGTTGTTTATCTTTGAGCTCAACAAATTCATAGTTTCACATTATTTCTCAGTTAAATGATATTTAGGAAAGAAGACAATTCTTACAAGTTAATTCAGATATGTAATGCATGGTGGGTAACCCATAAATCTACTAAATAAACTTGCAAGAACAGTCTGTACATTTCTTATTTATTTGTTTGTTTGCTTGTTTGTTTGTTTTTAGATAGAGTGTGAGCAGGGGAGGGGCACAGAGAGAGAAGGAGAGAGAGAGAGAATCCCAAGCAGGCTCTGTATCACCAGTGTAGAGCCCAATTGTGGGGCTCAAACTCACAAATCATGAGATCATGACCTGAGTCAAAATCAAGAGTCAGATGCTTAATCAACTGAGCCACCCAGGCGCCCCTGGACATTTCTTAAAATAAAGCATAGTGAAGAGTTATTTATCCTTACAAATAGTAAACTGTGTTATAAACTACAGAATGTAAAATAAAGTGGGAATCTGTGCCAGACGAGTGAATGTTTGTCAACTGGGTTTTTTAAAAAAAGTGTTGATTTATAGCATCTGTTCGTTTTCTGATTTCTGTGGTGTAAATATTCTCACTATTGCTGATTTCAAGCTACAAACTTGAAGTCACTGAACGTGGAGTTGGGAAATAAATGCAGATTACATCTTTTGCAAGCTGTTAAGAGAGGCACTGGTGGTAGTTAGACAAAAATAAGTTGTTATTACAAACAAAATCATATAAAATATTATTAATAAAACACATGCATATTTATATTATACCATATGCTAAAGAAATACTTAATCAATGATGAGTCTCTCTCCATAATGTATTTGTATCTGTGATTATATGTACTGCTTATACTTATTCTCTTATATTAATTAATTTCAAAGAGAAAAGTTCATTTTACCAACTATGAAAGGATCAGCTAGCAATAAATTGTTCATTATTGACCAAATTAAAAGATGATAATATCCATGGTTGGTAAAGATGCGGGAAAACAAATATGGCCTTGTATAACCAATGGAGGTGAAATTTGTCTTCACCTTTCTAGAAGGCAGTGTAATAGTAAGCATCAAAATTGTTTAAATTAGTCCTGCCATTGATTGATACAATGGTTTTAACATTAGGCAATTAGTGAAATAATGAAAGTATGCAGGTATATGAATGGTTTCATTTTTACTTACCAAAAAATGAAAGTTGTCTAAAAATACTCTGATAGTTATTTAGTTATTGCATATCTCAGTAAAATATTAAGTAGCCATTCAAAAGCTGAAACAAGCCTGGATTTACTGATATTGACCAAATGTTCACAATATAGCATGTTAAAAAAGGGCAGTGGCCAAAACAGGTTATATAGTAATAAATAATTTCTGTATACACACATCACATTATGACCTATAGATCATTCACACACAGAGGAAAAATATGCAAACCATATATGTCACAATGTTAACAGTGGTTGTGTCTGTAAACTAGTATTGGGGTCTTTCCTTCTATTCATTTTGATCATCCTTTACATTTTGCGCTATACACTACTTCATCAAACATGATTTCAATTTCAAATGTACATTTCCATTTTACCATGCATCCCATGTTTCTGAGTCCTGACAGCTTAATTTTTCATATTAGTTATTCCTATAATTTTCGCTTACCTGGTGCCCATTTGGATGTGTGAAGTGTTCCTAATCACTTACCACTAAAAATCACTTCATAATCCCACATTTTGGGGGAAAGTAATTCATTGTGATATGTTGCCAAGGTGGAATAATTTGTTAACAGATTAAAAACACTTTTCCTCAAAGAGGACAAAACTAATTTACAAAATCATCTAAATTTAAGTGAAAATCGTGACAACTATTTTTCCTCATATCATGTGGCAAATCTTCACTTTTAATCTGAAGTTCTTAAATTTCACTTTATATAGTTTTCTAAATGTTCAACATTTTAAAATGAAGAGTAGAAATCTAAAAATTGTCAATTTAAAAAGGTTTTTACTCTAAAAATTTTTTTTAAATCATTTGCCTTTTTTAATCCTGTGACAATTGATTCATTACTATGTTTTTCATCTTCTTAACTGCTGAGGAACCTAAGGCATATGTAACTGTACTAAATTGTCTATGATCTTTTCATTCAGCAAATGTTAGACTCAGTATTCACATTCAGGCTTGTAGACTCCAAGGATTCCATATTTGTTTTGTTTTGTTTTGTTTTGTTTGTTTTGTTTTAGCAGAACTCACAACTATGAGAGTAAGAGTCACATCCTCTACTCACTGAGCTAGTTGGCTGCCTCAATCCATGCTTTTTAATAGCATAGTGGTGGCACACTGAGGGCACCAGCCTGCCGAGACAGGAGATTGTGAATTCAAAGATGTTAATGATAGGCTTTTGATATTTAGTATACGGACTCACAACCTGCTGCGGGAGTTTTGTAAGAAAACGGAGCCACTGAAATGTTCAAATCATAGATAAATGTGTTTATTTATTTTTAATGTTTATTTATTTTAGAGAGAGAGAGAGACAGAGTGTGAGTGGGGGAGGGTCAGAGAGAGACAAAGACACAAAATTTGAAGCAGGCTCCAGGCTCTGAGCTGTCAGCACAGAGCCTGACACGGGGCTGGAACTCACAAACTGAAATCATGACCTGAGCCGGAGTTGGCTGCTTAACTGACTGAGCTACCCAGACACTCCTTGATAAATGTGTTTAAAGAAAAGATAGGGAAAGAAACATTTGAGAATCGTGGATCAGAGTATCCCTGTATCTCCATTATCCATCAAAATGTATAGTAAGATCAAAAGTGAACCCTGACCTAAGGCAAGTTTAAATATGACCTTCTCTCTCTAGCTATTAATAACATCCTAGTGTTTTGTCACTAAGCATTTATATCACCCCTAGACTGAAAAAATATTTAATGATATGCATGAGTGGCAAACTCAAAGCCATTCTCTGTGTAACTAAAAATTATAAACTTATTATTGCCTTTATTTGAAATGTATGCATGCATATCTATATCTATGTATCAATGTATGTATATTATATATACATGTATATTATAATATGCAATATCTGTATATAGCTATTATATAATATAAATCGATATCTATGTATTTATATCACAGTTATCAGCTGTGTGTGGTAATCCCTATTTATAAATTTCCCCTTCAAGTTCATCAGTATCAGCTGGAACTAGAACCAGGTCTTTAAGTTCACAGAAGGAAGGAAGATGATATAGAAGTACCCGCCATTGACTATTACCCTTTCCATGTTGTTTAATCCTTATAAAGACTCCAAAATGGGTATCATTGTCCTCATTTAATTGATAAACTAGTGAGAGCCCACATATAGGCTGCATTGTCCAAAGGGTTCCTTTTTTTTAAGCTATACCTTGATTAATAAGGACCAACTTACCCAAGGTTTGCCCACTATGAATCATATGATCCTCGCTATTGGAAAAATGTTCTATGATATTTCCATTGTTTTAAGTATATTTATTTGGAATGGATGATGCCCTTGGGAAGCTATCCTTGAATTGCCTAATCATTTCTTTTTTAATTTAGATAACTGGAAAAAAATATAATGAGATCTCATAGGCTTAAAAAAAGCAGTTTACTTTAGAGTCTTTTGGGACCAAGCCAGGTCTACAGGCCAGTAGAAAATTGTGTTAAATCAGTCACATAGTAAATTTAGGACGTAGTACTATTCTTTTTAATAAAGGTAGTATGCTAAATTATGATATGGAACAGTTTTATATTGTCATATTTTTTCCTAAGAAATTAGCAAGTCAGGAAAAGAATATTTATACTATGAATCTTTGCTTTTCTGTATACATTGTTAATGTATACTGGGAATTTCGGAGAGTTGAAGAGTTTGAACTTTTGTCCATGTTCTGCCTGTAACTAATTATGTAGCAAATTAGTGGCTTTTTCTTTTATCTGAGAATTGGGAAAATCAATAATTCCCCATGGACCAAAAACTAATTATTCTTAATACATTTTGCATTAAAAAATGAGAGAATGAGTGATTTTTACATCTGAAATCTCATTTTAAGTGATAATATTTTGAAAATTTCATTATACAGTGAACACATATACAAAAATTACATATTAAAGATAGGCATTCTGATAGTTTTTTAAGTGGAAAAACCAGACCATGAAGAAAAGCCTGTTTATATTTATTCGAGTTACTTCCTTAATTTAATGAACACAAAAGCCTGGTTTCTCTTGACAATGACTTTCTTCAGAGCATCTTTCACCTCCTTGTTCCTAAGGCTGTAGATTAAGGGGTTCAACATGGGAATGATCACTGTGTAGAAGACTGAGGCCATCTTATCTGTGTCCAGGGAATGGTTTGAGCTTGGCTGTAAGTACATAAAGATAAGGGTCCCATAGAATATGGTGACCGCCAGCATGTGAGAGCCACAGGTGGAGAAGGCTTTGCGTCTTCCTTCAGCTGAGCACATCCTCAGGATGGCAGAAATAATGTACGTGTAGGAGACAAAGACAACCAGAAGGGAAGAAATGAACATGATCCCAGCGCAGGCAAAGATCCATAGCTGTTTGGAGTGAGTGTCTGAGCAGGTTAGCCTGAGGAGAGGCATGTCATCACAATAGAAATGATTGATGATATTGGAGTGGCAATAGGAGAGGCGAAAGGTGAGGATAGTATGAAATAGTGCAACCAGGAAGCTATAGCTGTAGGGGACAACCACAAGCTGAATGCAGATTCCTGGGGACATTACAACCATGTAGAGGAGAGGGTTACAAATGGCCACGTATCGATCATAGGCCATGGAAGCCAGTAGCAAGCACTCAGCGGTCATGAAGGCCAGGAAACAGCCTAACTGAGCAGCACATGCATTGAAGGAAATAACATTTTGTCTGTACAAGAAATTCCCAAGCATTTTGGGTGTAATGACAGAAGAGTAACAAAAATCAACAAAAGCCAGGTTGGTAAGAAAGAAGTACATTGGTGTGTTGAGTCTTGAGTGTGTTCTAATGACTAGGATCAAGCCGAGATTACCAATTACTGTGAAAAGGTAGATAGACAAGAAAACCACAAAAAGGGGCATCTTCAACTCTTGACGATCTGTGAGGCCCATGAGAATAAATTCCTTTACTTGGGTGCAGTTTATCTGGGCCATATACCTTTGGTGTATCTGGATGAAGAGAAGAGAATTAGACCCAGTTTAATAAAACTAATTGTAATGTTTAGCTCCCTCCCACCACCCCCCTCCCCAAGCTCTCAGAACACAGTTCTCTTAGGTTTTTATGGAGACTTCATTACATGGTCATGACTGACTAAGTCATTGGCCACTGGCTGATTCAACCTCCAGTCCCTCTCCCCAAGTGCCAAGAGATAAGAGATGAGAATGAAAGCTCCAACCCTCTAATCACAGCTTGGTCCTCCTCCCAGTGACTAGCCCCCACTCTAGGGTGGGGTCCATAAGTTATGTTACATCATTAACATAACAAGACACTCATTTCAGCCTGGATGGCTCTGAAGTATTTTCAGAACTGTGAATGAAGACCAAATATATCTGAAAAATAACCGTTTCTTATAAGTCATTATATCACAGTGTTACAAAAATATGAAACTAGAATTTCAATCATGGCGATGCAATGTACTAGTAATGGTGTCCCTTTTCAAAGTACTCAAACTTTCTTGGCAGGTTCACTGAAATTCAAATCACAGGTAATCTTCTTAAGGGGTAAATGTAAAATTTCCATTGGGGCTCATTCAACTTATTACATCTCATCACTACAAAAAGAAAATGCACTCAAGTTTCCGGCCCATTTAACATTTTTATAATGAACAATTGCTCTTTGAATGAGGATCACTATTGAAAGATAGCATTTTATTGAGATCTAAGCCAAGAAGGATAGTAGAAGGGACCCTGATAAAACTGGGGGATCTGTATTTGAATTTGGCTTTGTTAATCTCTAGTCACAAATGCTTTAGGATGACAAAAATTCAGTTTGTTCCTCAGTTTCCTAATGTATAAATGATGCTATTTTATATCTAAAAGGAGTGTTAATATTAAAAGGAAATTATTTACCCCAGCCCAGGGAAGACATAAATACATTTTAAAATAGGAAATATTATGTTAAAAAATTGTTCCCCTGATACATTAAAAGGTAGATGTACAGAGGAGTCAATGTAATCACTTTGAAAATTCACTGTTAACAAGGTTAACGGTGCTTAAGGGTCAGTGTAAGATAACTCCAGGTCTTAAAACCCAGAGATTACTGAATAGGAAAAACAGAAAATCCTTAACTATTGAATACAGATAGCCATATAGTTTTATGTACGATGTGTCTTTTAAATTAAAGATAGAGAAGAGTGTCCTAAAATTTTAGTTCTTCAAATATAGTCTCAGCAAGGGATAATTAACAAAAGAGAAATACATAGCCTAAATAATATGTTTTGTTATGTCAGGAAACATATGACAGAATATATCAGGAGAAGGTAGATGTTCTTCATAAAGCATAAATACAGAAATCAAAAATACATTTTTAAAGTGTGTGTGTGTGTGTGTGTGTGTGTGCGCTTCTACTGCTATGGGACAAAGACAATCTCTTTGACTATATTAGATCATAGCTGCCAATTACCATGATTGCATGAGTAGGTCGTTAAAGCTTTTAAAAGTCTAACTAGTGATCCCACAAATATATAAATTCCATTTTGAAGTAATTGAGCAACTATTTGATTGAAAATGTTTTCAAATCCCAAAATGCTTCACTGTAAGACTTCACTGTTTGGCAGCTGTGAGAACTTCAGTGTGCCATTTCATCTTATCTTGAACAGAGCATATGGATATCTGTGCAAGTATCTTTGAAGGCATATTATATATGATCTTTTACCATCTAACCCATGTTTGTTTGTTTTTTTATTTGAGAGAAAGAGAAAGAAGAGAGTGAGTGGGGGAGAGAGGCAGAGGAAGAGCTAGAGAAAATCCCAAGCTAAGAGTGGAGCCTGACTCTGGGCTTCATCCCACAACCCTGCGATCATGACATGAGCTGGAATCAAGAGTCAGATGTTCAACAGACTGAGCCATCCAGGTGTCCCTCACCTATGATATTTTATATTCAAATTCTGCTCACATCTCTTCCCTCTGTCACAGCAAACACACATAATCCAATTAGAATGCTTTGCAGTCCTCAGTTACAACTGAGTTGCAGTTTCAGGCGTCCTTATTTCCATATGTGCTTTTTTTATATGTGCTCCTCTCCACCAGGTGAATAATGGATGGAGAGCTGGAGGGGAAACTCCTATTTATCCTACAAGGTCTATCAAAATCCCACCTCTCCTGTAAAGACTTCCCGGATTCCTAATTTCCATGCTGCATTACCCACCAGTTTTCTTTTTTGTGCTCCAGAAACATATAATACATAACTCATTTACGTATTATCTCACACTTATGGCAGTCTTCTGTTTCTATATTTCTTCTCACTTAATAGACTGACTCCATTCACTTTCTAATATAGCCCCTTCTATATGCTTGGTAGTGGGGTATGAAATATGACTTTTTCTAAAAATATTTCAATATTTATTTCCCTTGCTTATAATTAATGGTATTTACTTGTATCAGATATATTAAAGAAATATTAACGACTTGATTTTAATGTGCTCACCTCTCAATATGGGTAAATGACTAGCTTTCACAAAAAAGGGAAGGACAGTTTTGATAGATTATAATCTAGTCAATTAAGAGCCTGACTTTTCCAAATGATCCAATAGACATTATTTTTGAGATCTCATTTTTTGAATTTCAAATTAACAAGAAATATGTTTTATATAATGGCACATATACATAACAAATAAAATTAGAGGAAGCCTTGTTTACCTTTATTTCAGAAAATGCCACCTAAAGTCTTTGTATTCTCAAATCAATCACATTCTATTCTACTTCATTTTAAAAAATACTCATTTTGATCTCAGTTTTAAAGAAAGTCTTCAAAACTACCTGGTTAGCGAATGTTCCTATTTCTTCTCCAGGTGAGTTTGGATGACAACAAACAGCAGGGTTTTGTCAGTGACTCTATCCCAAGGGATCTTACATAGATGTGTGATGCAAATAGATCATCAGAAAAATTACAGTCCATACCCTGTAGGAATCCCAAGGACCAGGTCAATTAACAAGATTCTCTGGTTTGATGGAATTATGGATCTAAAGAAATTTCTTTTTTCTTACATTTTTTAAATGTTCATTTCTTTTTGAGAGAGAGACAGAACGTGAGTGGGAGAGGAGCAGAGAGATAGAGGGAGACACAGAATCCCAAGCAGGCTCCAGGCTCTGAGCTGTCAGCACAGAGTCCTATGCGGGGGGCTTGAAGTCATGGATCTTGAGATCATGACCTGAAGTGAAGTCGGACGCTTAACTGACTGAGCCACCCAAGTACCACAATAGCTCTTTCTTTAGTATGACATTATTTCCCTAACATTCCCTAATTTTTGAAATACTATTATTTCTATATTGCTGTATTGTGTTCATGTTGTTGTTGCCTAGAGATAAGATTGGGATTTATCTTTGAAAGAAAGATAAGAATTACTTTGTGAACCTTCTCACAATATATCTTTCAAAGTGCTGATCAAGCAACTCTCTCAAGAACCTATTCCTGAACACTTTAACACATAATAATCTTTCTTCAGGTTACTGTTTGAAATGTTCATGAAGCATATTTTCTTCTTTTTCAGGTTGTCTCTATGAATTATTACTTCATTTCCTTGATGACCTGGTCTAAGGAGCACTCTTCCACATTCTTTAGTTAGTCCATGTGAGGCCCTAGCAAGAGTGTGCAGGAAGAACAAAGTTTTAATATTCATTAGGGGGAAACACATCTGCTATGGACTGAATTGTATCCCTCCTTTCCATTCCTACTTGAAGCTGTAACAAAAAATGTTATGGTACTTAGAGATGGGGCCTTTGAAAGGTAATTAGGGTTGGATAAGATCATGAAGGTCGGGCCTTCGTGATGGAATTAGTGTCCTTGTAAGAAGATATACCAGAGTACTATCCCCTCCTTCCACATGCTAAAAAAGAATAGGTTATGCAAAAAGCAGTGAGATAGTGGCCCCCTTTGAGCCAAAAGAAGAGCTCCCACCAGGAACCAAATTGCCCAGAAGATTGATCGTAGACTTTCTAGCCTCCAGAACTATGCAAAATAAATTTCTGATGGTTAAGCCACCCAGTTTATGGATTTTGTTATGGCAGCTTGAGATTGCAAAAACAGTGTCTTTGTGGAAACAAAATAATCCTCTAACACTGCAAAAGGTTTCTTTCTTACCAATATAGTGAACTTTCTGTTGTCTTCTCAGTAATTTAGGGAGGCCAGCATTTAATTATGGATGTGCCAGATACCCCAGATGTATCTTTTAGAGATGTCGAATAGATAAGAGGTTAAAAATACAACAGAAATTATACATGGTAACCTTAAAAGATGTAAGTGAAAAGGTAGTAAGGCATTTGGTACAAATATCTAGGGTCCAAAGCAAGGAGAAGTTTATATCCCTAGCAACTATAACCTGGGCTTCAATATAATGATGATGGTGTTGGGAGGATATCTAACATTGTTTGTGAATGATGCATTAATATATCTGGTTGACTAAAGACAAAAAAAGAAGCAATTTCATACAAATACAGCCTGACATGATCACATTGTGTTAGTGTTAATTAGAATATAGGCATAAACATGAATGATGTATGAAATATTAAATAATTATTCTATGAATATACAGTACTTAATTTTGTTTTAAGATGGCAAACATACTTAATACAAATGGTAAAATGCACTATTCTTGTTATGTCTTTTTATAAAATTTCATGACTTGGTCTTTGGGATTAGGATATTAGAACAAAAACTAAGACATCTTCTATTTAAATTCATGCATATAAATAAATTATATTGAATTCAAATTAATGAAGAAAAGTTGTTTATCATAATTTGTTAAAACTGTGTTTTTATGTTGTTATTTCAACATTAGTTTTATATGTGGTATCAAAGGCTCTTCCCAGTGGGGCGCCTGGGTGGCTCACTTGGTTAAGTGTCTGGCTTCGGCTCAGGTCATGATCTCATGGTTCATGGGCTCGAGCCCCACGTCGGGCTCTGGGCTGACAGCTAGCTCAGAGCCTGGAGCCTGCTTCAGATTCTGTGTCTCCCTTTCTCTGACCCTCCCCTGCTCACGCTGTCTCTCTCTGTCTCTCAAAAATAAATAAAAAAACATTAAAAAAATAAAAAAACAAAGGCTCTTCCCAGTGAATATTTCATATTCTTTTTTTTTTTGCATTTTTTATTTATTCAAATCACTGCAGGTAGTAAACACTAAATGATTAATAAAAAAATAAAACAAAAACATTCTTTCCTTCTTTAAATCTTTAAGTAGAAGAGTTCAGTTTAGTTGACCAAATTTGGGGGGAGGAAATACTGACTAGGGGAAACTTCGAGTGAAGACTGTGTTCTGTGTGTTACTGAGGGTTGGTTACGTGACTCTATGCATTTGCATTATTTGTCACAAATAGAATCATGCACCACAAAGTAAATTTTATATCTAAACAAATAAAAAATTAACGAGATTGTTGGCAAATACCAGGACGAAATGCATACTCTGGCAAATGTATCCAACTCTATTGTAAATAGGTGATACCACCACACTGAAATGTAGGATGAGGGGCGCCTGGGTGGCTCAGTCGGTTAAGCATCCGACTTCGGCTCAGGTCATGATCTCGCGGTTCGTGGGTTCGAAACCCACGTCGGCCTCTGTGCTGACCGCTTAGAGCCTGGAGCCTGTCTTCAGATTCTGTGTCTCCCTCTCTCTCTGACTCTCCCCTGATCACGCTGTCTCTCTCTCAAAAATAAATAAAACATTAAAAAAATTTTTTTGAAATGTAGGATGAACTTACCAAGGCAACTTTGGACAAAAGTGCTTTGATTAGGAACTGTGAAGCCATAGACAAAAGGGACTATATTAGAGCTGAACAAAGAATTAAATGGTTTTTAAGTGGAAGAATAGGTTTTTCACTGTTGAAGTGGACTTTACAGTGAAACATGAACCTAAGTCTGGAATGAATCTTATAGTAATGGATTAGAGGAGAAGATGTCAGAATGAACACATGTTTAGCTTCATATATGCACACAGAGCTCTTTCCAGTCTTCCATTGGCAAATTTTCTTCAACATTGTGTAGAGTGTTAGGGAGTTTCTTTTTTCTTTTTCTCTCTCCATCCTCATGTGAAAGCACAGGAGAACTTGAAAGGAGGTTTCATGGCATCGCTCATGAGAAAGTACCATTGGTACTCATTTATCCCACCTTCCATTTAAATTTGTAATAAGAGAGTGTTCTCTTTTAAAGGGGTGAGCCCTTTAAAAATATATGTGTTATTATAGTTATTAAGAAACTTCCTATTGTGGAACAAATCATAACAAATTATGGTAATGATGAAAATGGGAGCCCTGGATCTCCAAACATGTCATTAAAATTAAATTCATTTCAATAGCACATATGATCAAATTTTAAATCAGACCTACACAAGTTTTCCAATTTCAAGTTTTTCCTAGCAGTATTATTGAAGAAAAGTTATACTTGTGAACATTTTGAAAAAAACAACCATTTTCCAAGCAATGTTGGTCATTCAGATCTTAAAATTTCCAAGAGACTGAAATTTCCTTTTCAATCTTTGATTCTACAGTTACGATGCAATAGAAACCCTGGTGAACTGTAGGTCCACACAAGCACTACTATAGTTAATGACACTGTTTACAATTGGAGGTACAAGTGGACATGTTTGTTATAAGGAATGCCTGCACTGCAGGCAAAGGTCCAGTGCAGTATTGGTGAGAGACTTCCATTGACAAAGTCAAAGTCCTAGGATGCCTATAAGAAAGTGAAAAATCAGAGAATTATAGGCTACAGGGGACGCTAGACTTTATTTAGTTAGAACTGTCATCTAAATGAGACAGTCAAATGTTGCTGAGAGACCTGAAGGAAGATATCTACAAAATGTGTTAAAAAGGAAAACAGGGCCAATCTTTGTGCCTACTGTCTCATTTAACCAGAGTACCTGTAATAATTATTATTAAGAATTCATTCGTGACCAAAATAATTATATAAAAGAAAGCAAATCAAAACCATATACTTAGCACAATTCCATCATTTTACCAGTGAGAAAATTCATACCTAGAGAGGGAAATAATGGATTTCCTAAAGTAATTCTACTAGCAGTTCTATGATGAGTCATGTTCGTATCTCCTGTCTTCCTTCTCCTAGAAGAAAAAGGATCCAGAGTTTTGTGGCTAGGAATAAACCAGGACTCACTATACATCCTAAAGAATTATTCATATTTTTTTTTTCAAAAATGTGTTTTTTAAATTTCTGAGCCCATTTTGTGATAAGAGATACTGGACATACTCAAGTAAGATTTAGCATGCTGAGAAAAGTTAACAAATGTCAATTTTAGTGTTTCAAGATACATTTATCTTCAAAGAGGCATTATTTTCTATTAAATTATGCAAATAATGTACCGTATAAAAATTACAATACTATCTTAAGTTGGGTTTCCCCAAAAGGAGACACTGCGCCAGTGATTTGTATAAATGTGATTTAGTAGGAGCTGCTCCCAAGAACAGTTACTGAGTTGAGTAGGAAGTGCAGCATGGAAAGGAAACAGGCCAAGCATGGTTGTAGCACCAAAGTCCCATGATAGGAACTTTGATTAGATTCCATGGGCGAGTTTCAGAGACAGGGTAGGTCAAACTTTGGAATTTCTCTAAAGAATAGGCAAAAGAGCTTGAGTATTTAACTCCATTGCACATATCGGTCATTGGCTAAGGGCTATCCTCTGTGGGATGTAAATCCCCAATAACATCTTGGTCACTGGCATGCAGGCAGAACATCTTCACAAAGCCTGCTATCATTTTCCAACAAAGAGATGTAGGCACTGGCTCTTGAGAAGGAAAATTACCCATACAAATACGGTAAAGGGATCACATAAAGCGGTGGTTATCAAAGTATGGTCCTGCACAGGGACACCTGGGTGGCTCAGTTGGTTAAGTGTCCAACTTTTGATTTCGGCTCAGGTCATGATCTCGCTGTCGTAAGGTTGAACACCATGTTGGGCTCTGCATTGAGTGTGGAGTCTGCTTAAAATCTTCCCTCTCTCTCCCTCTGCTCCTTTGTCTATCCCTCTCTCAACAAAATAAATAATAAACATTAAAAAAGAAGATTTCTTCTTAAAAAAATTGTGGTCCTGGACAAGCAGCATCAAGACAACTTGGGAACTTGTTGGAAACACAAATTCTTTGGCTCTATGCTAGAATGACTGAGTCAGAAACTCTGGAAACTTGACCCAGTGATCTGTGTTTTAACAAGACTTCCAAAATGCATGCTTAAGTTTGAGAACAAACCAAAGATGGTTCACGGACGTAGCATTGATGTTATTCATTGCAAATACTATTTCACTAAAGGACTAATTTTAAAACAAAAATTATAGTGATATTAAATCCTAAATAGCAACTCTCTTCAACAGGTGCATCTTTTAAAAAGGAAGGTCTCTGTATGTGCTGATCACTTTGATGGATTAGGTCTTTAAGGTTGAGAGCAGAAGGCTGAGGGAACTTAGCTACCCTGTGTACATTTGAAAGAATTTTGAGTTGTCTGTCTCAATATGGATTGCTTATATTAAAGTTAAGAAAAATAGACTTTAAGATAAGAAAAACTGCCAGAAAGAAAGAAGGGCATTTAATAATGATAATGGGAAAAATATCAGTAAATTTAGAAATTATGACTTCATGTATAACTGACAGGTGCACCTCAAAATATACGGAAGAAAGAGCAGATAAGAAAGGTAAAAACATGATTTAACTGGGAATTTAATAGATTTCAATAAATGTGCAAATAACGAGAAAGTTATCAAGGCTGTAGAAGACTTGAACAATAGTATCACCCAGCTTGATCCAAATAAAATCTCTACAACAAGTATTTAGGAAACAATTTTAAGGGGGCACCTGGGTGGCTCAGTCAGTTAAGCGGCCAACTTCAGCTCAGGTCATGATCTCACAGTCCGTGAGTTCGAGCCCCATGTCAGGCTCTGTGCTGACAGCTCAGAGACTGGAGCCTGCTTCAGATTCTGTCTCCCTCTCTCTGTCCCTACCCCGTTCTCTCTCTCTCTCTCTCTCTCTCTCTCTCTCTCTCTCTCTCTCAAAATAAAATAAAGACATAAAAAATTAAAAAAAATGGAAACAAGTTTCAGGGCAGACTTTCTCAACCTTGATACTAATATTATTTTGGATTGGATGTGCATTGTAGGTGATGGAGTATCCCCAGACTTCACCTTCAAAGTACCAATGGTCTTCCTTTAGGCCACCTTGTCATGGTCAAAATCAATTATATTTCCAGACATTGCCAAATGAAAATCACTCCCAGTTGAAAGCACTGTTTTTCTTGGCATTTAATTTGGAATATATTATTGAAGGACTCATAAATATATTATTGTTAAAGCGCTTTTATGATCCTAAACTAAGTGTTCAAGGTGTCTTCACTTTTGTCTGTTCCTCGCCAATACCTAGTTATGTGGTTATCAGATGAGAAACAAACAAAAAATCCCCACCTCTTCATATTCATATTCATATTCATATTCATACACACACATACACATATACATATATGCTTTTTTTTCTTCTGAAAAATAACACGATGTAGATTCTTCTGGTACACATAATAAATTCTACATATAAGCTTTAAATCAAAGTCTAACTTGTTTATGAAGAATTCAGAATTATTTTACAGTAAATGTTTATTGATCACCAACTAAGTTCAAGTCACCCTAGTAGTTCTATTAATTAAGGAAAAAATCAGGTCATGAAGGAAAGTCCACTTTTGTTTATTCAATTCACTTTTTTGAATTTCATAAACATAAATTCTGCTTTCTATCGACAATAACCTTTTTCAAGGCATGTTTCACGTCTTTATTCCTGAGGCTGTAGATCAAGGGGTTCAACATGGGAATGATCACTGTGTAGAAGACTGAGGCCATCTTATCTGTGTCCAGGGAATGGTTTGAGCTTGGCTGTAAGTACATAAAGATAAGGGTCCCATAGAATATGGTGACCGCCAGCATGTGAGAGCCACAGGTGGAGAAGGCTTTGCGTCTTCCCTCAGCTGAGCGCATCCTCAGGATGGCAGAAATAATGTACGTGTAGGAGACAAAGACAATCAAAATAGAGGAAATGAATGTGATCCCAGCGCAGGCAAAGATCCATAGCTGTTTGGAGTGAGTGTCTGAGCAGGTTAGCCTGAGGAGAGGCATGTCATCACAATAGAAATGATTGATGATATTGGAGTGGCAATAGGAAAGGCGAAAGGTGAGGATAGTATGAAATAGTGCAACCAGGAAGCTATAGCTGTAGGGGACAACCACAAGCTGAATGCAGATTCCTGGGGACATTACAACCATGTAGAGGAGAGGGTTACAAATGGCCACGTATCGATCATAGGCCATGGAAGCCAGTAGCAAGCACTCAGACACCATGAAAGTGAGGAAACAGCCTAATTGAGCAGCACAAGCATTGAAAGAGATAACATTTTGTCTGTACAAGAAATTCCCAAGCATTTTGGGTGTAATGACAGAAGAGTAACAGAAATCGACCAAAGCTAGGTTGCTAAGAAAGAAGTACATTGGTGTGTTGAGTCTTGAGTCTGTTCTAATGACTAGGATCAAGCCAAGGTTACCAATTACTGTGAAGAGGTAGATAGATAAGAAAACCACAAAGAAGGGCATCTTTAATTCCTTTTGACCTGTGAGGCCCATGAGAATAAATTCCTTTACTTGGGTGCAATTTATCTGAGCCATATCTTCCCAAGGCGTCTGCATAGGAAAACAGAGAAAAGAGTTAAATTCAAGTTGCTGTTCCTATGAGTAGTATTTTTATACTTGACTATCTTGTAAAGAGGTTTAGTTGCTAAGATAGTGATTGTTAGCATATTGTGATTCTGGGAATGGATGGAGAACAGTAAGAGATATATGTGGGAAAGACATATTTCTCTTCTCTCAAATCCATTGTCTATAGAAAGATAGGACCCATGGAATAGTCCATACTGTCTTGGTTTCCATTCAAAGGTCCTGTGAGTTAAGCTATTTAAAACTACAGGGGTGACTGGGTGGCTCAGTCGGTTAAGCATCTGGCTTCGGCTCGGGTCATAATCTCATGGTTTGTGGGTTCGAGCCCCGCATTGGGTTCTGTGCTGACAGCTAGCTCAGAGCCTGGAACCTGCTTCGGATTCTGTATCTCCCTCTCTCTCTGACCTTCCCCTACTTGCGCTCTCTTTGCCTCTCAAAAATAAATAAAAAACATAAAAAAACGATATTGTGACTTGTGAAAATACTTAAGCTATTGTTTTTATTGAAAAACATGTTAACATTAATAACATAAAGGAAAATAAATCTGCAGTGGCATCGCCCTGATGGGTCCGTCCTGGTACCTGTGCAGACACGAATCCACATTGTTGCAAAGCTGACAGAAACATATTTTGTATTTTCTATTTTACTTTAATAATCTGTCACTTAAAGTCCCTTCTAGATGGCAGAATAATCTTCATAGTTATGTTAAAAATTCAAATACTAAAAATGGGTAGATAGGGAGGGTACAACAAGATGTTTATTGGTCTCATTTTATATAGCTAAACCTCGATACAAAAACCATATTTTTATGTTCACTTTATAGATGAGGAAGAGGAAATTGAAATAGTAACACCTGAAACAAAAGCAGATGACTGGGCTGAGTACAGGTAGTTTGGTTTCACACTCATATGTTTTTGACTCAAGAGACCATATCTCATTATTATTTTCAAATTTTGCTTTCTAGCGTACTGCACACACATTGTTATCTCTGAAACATGAACCTACATGACCCAAGGGAATGAACCCTCACAAATTTTATAATATATTACAAATGAGAATATATTGATATTTGCTTTCTAAGAGATTTGGAAATTTATGTCTCTTTATAAGTCAATTTATGTTTCTTTCAATTTTTTTACCTTTTATTAAGGAAACAGATGTAAGTTATGTTTTTGTATTAATCCTCATTTTCTTTAACTTGGATATTTATTTTTCTTATTTATTTTGAATGACTTTCCTAATTGAACTGTTGAATATCTAAATATTTAATTTATAACTCATTCACTCTTTCACCAATATATATTGAGAACCATTAATTTCCAAGCACTACTGTCTGAAAACAGAGAAGCCAAAGAACAGACAATAGACTAGACTGGAAAGAAAGCTTTACCTCAATTTCCTTTATTTTTCTTGTCTCTTTTCTTCTTAATTGTTTTGTTTTACTTCAAAACACAAAACTCTGACATTTGTACATACAAACCATTTTACTTTGCATTAAAAGAAAAGCATGAATTATATTTAAAAGTATATGTAACCTTTTACAATCTCATCCCTTAATATTTTTATAATCCCAATTTTATTTAATTCTATCATCACGGGATATCCATTGGTCCAGTTAATCAAACTGGTCTCCACTTATCAATAACAACATGTCCTTCCTTGCTTCTCTACTTTCTTGCCATTCCTAGTACAGTAAAACCTTGGTTTGCAAGCATTATTCATTTCAGAAACATGCTTGTAATCCTAAGTACTTGTTTTTCAAAGTGAATTTCCCCATAAGAAATAATGGAAACTCAGATGATTCATTGTATAACCCCAAAATATTCATTTAAAAATGATTTACAATACTGTAATATACTACAAAATAATAAATAAAACGCAAAATATAAAGACAAATAAACAATTAAACTGCGCTTACCTTTGAAAACCTTTATGATTGATGTGAGGGAGACGAGAGAGAGGAAGGTTATTGTGTAGGACAACTTCCACTATCACTAACAGAACCACTGCTATCTATTGGCTCAATGGAATCTTTTTATTTTTCTGCAACATTATAACAAAGAACTTATCCAGTGATCTAGAATGAAGCAAACTATTCCTAAGCTTACTCTTGTATGCAAAAAGTGAAGAACTGTCCATAGGTGCTTTAAAGTGACAAAAAATACACTACTACCAATTGTGGGCTCCAACCAACGTTCTGAAAAATCACTTATGTGTGCCAAACATCATGTCCTGAGACTGAGCATCTGAGCATGGGAGATGATCACTCACAATCCCACAGTGTGAGAGAGAAACAGAGAGAGAGAGAGAGAGAGAGAGAGAGAGATCGAAGAACCTTTGGTTCATTTGTGATCATGTGACATTCAGCATCACGTACTAATTGTATTGCAAGACATCACTCATTTATCAAGTTAAAATTATTAGAAATGTTTGCTTGTCTTGTGGAACACTCACAGAGTAAGTTACTTGCAATCCAAGGTTTTACCTGCTCTTCTTTACAAGAAAAATGGATGATGAAAGAAAAATTCATTTATCCTTAATGTCTGCTGAAACATCATCTATTCCATGAAGAGCTACTTCCCATGTCAACATATTTCATTTTTTTTTCTAGAATCACTTGAGACATATTCATTTATAGTTCTTGCCACATGTATAATAACCATCTGTATCTGTACCTCTTCCCTTGTTAGATGTTAGTTAGACATTTTAAGGTCGAGAGCCATGCTGGTTTTTTGTCATTTCCTAATGCAGTCTCTTCTAAATGTTAGATAATAAAGAATTAAATATTAGCATTGGGTTAACCATTGTGAGATTAATACCATAATAATTATATTTGAATATGTCTTCCCCTTATTCTTATTCTATAGTCATTGCTTTGGAAAGTATTTCTAAAGACATACTAGTGACCTTTGTCCAGTATACTCTGAATTAATCCTGAGTGAATTCTTTAGCTACAATAAATGCAGAAACACAGTGTTGGCATAGATATAATCTGGTAAATCATGGGCCTGATTTTTCCAAATTTCCTCATAAATTCTAAACTGGAAATTTTAATTTCTTTAATCTGAAAAGAAATTATATATATGAAATAAAATACACATAAAATATATATAATCTAAAAAGAAAAACATGTATGCATAAATATATTTTTAGATCTAAAAAGAAACACATACACACACACATATATAACTAATGTAAAATCAGAGAAAACTGTATTATTTTTATTTTACAAAATGCACTAGTCCTTCATGCTATACTCTAATTTAAAAAAAATTTTAAACACTTATTTATTTGAGAGAGAAAGAGTGTGAGTGGGGGACGGGCAGAAAGAGAGGGAGACAGAATCTGAAGCAGGCTTCAGGCTTCGAGCTGTCAGCACAGAGCCCGATGCGGGGCTTGAACTTAAGGACCATGAGATCATAACATGAGCTGAGGTCGGATGCTTAACCGACTGAGCCACCCAGGCGCCCCTGCTCTATTTAATTTTAAAATTCTTATCTTGAGCTGCTATAGGGATGTTATCACATGTCTATGAGTCAAAGCCCACCATTTTGAAATATATTCTTCTTACCTACCCAGGTAAAAGGTGCTCCTATTTCTCCTCATAATGGGTCTGAATAGCAGCTGACTGCACGTGTTTATCATTGTCTCTGTCCCAAAAGATCTTGCCTCCGAGGATGATGCAAGCAGGATAATTAGAAAAATCACAGTCCCTGCTCAATTGGTATCTCAAGGCAGCTTTGAAGATTTACTGGTGTGATTCCCTATTTATGAAGAACTGGATATCTATAGCTCTGCCTTTTTATAATATTATTGTATATATTATTATATATTATAATATATTGCTCTAAGCTTCTCTTAACTCTTAAAATATTATGATTAGTTAATTTTTAAAAAAATATTTTTTTGCGGTAGTAGATTATTACCGTCAATATTTGAAAATCACTTTAAAGGCAGATATGAATTACCTTTTTAAAATTCTCATAACTTCCTATGAAATGAGTATCTAATTCCTTTAAGGACCTACCCCTTAATACTGTATGCTGTATGCACAGGGCATTTGGTAAAAGTTCTGGGCTTTAGTTTCCATCCTAGTCACGTTGACTAAGATGATGAATAAGACATATGGTGTCAATTTAGTGTGTGGGGAAAGAAGTGTGGATATGTGAGTTTTATATACTGGTTATGAGTTTAAAATTTGCCCTTAATTTTCCTTGGGCAAAAACTTAACTATATCACTGAGTTGCAATATAGTGAAGAAGGGGGTGGAATCTTTAAAAATAATTTTTTTAAGTTTATTCATTTTTGAGAGAGAAAGAGACAGAGCATGAGTTGGAGAGGGACAGAGAGAGAGGGAGACACAGAATCCAAGGCAGTTTCCAGGCTCTGAGCTGTCAGCAAACAGAGCCCATTATGGAGCTCGAACCCATGAACCATGAGATCATGACCTGAGCCAAAGTCTGACGCTTAACCTACTGAGCGACCCAGGCACCCCAAGAAGGGGATGTAATCTTCCATTTCTTTTCCATGATGTATAAAAAGGACACTTTGAAAGAGAAAATATAGCAAATGCCTAAAAATCACTTCCTGCTTACATGGCATAAATTATGATCAATCTACGGAAAGATCAAGATAGAGATCAAGATAAGAAATTGTAATGTTTGAACTATATGTTCCTTATATTATATAATTCTTTGAATATATAGTGACTTTTTCTTCCTCCTCCCCAATTGGGGAACACATACGGTACAATTGGCTAAATATCCCATCTCTGCTTGTGTCTTGTTATAAAATGCCATGACTGGGGTTTGGTATTGAGATACTCTTCCGTTATGTACAGTACAACACTTAAAACAAAAACAAACAAACAAAATCCTAAGGAGCACCAGTAGGGATTCTGAACAAGGCCTTCAATGATAAATGTAATTAAAAGGAAACTCTTATTAATGAATCAGAAATATTTATTAATTTTTGAGAGAGAAAGAAGGGGGGAGGGGCAGAGATAGAAGAAGGCACAGATTCCGAAGCAGGCTTCAGGCCCTGAGCTGTCAGCACAGAGCCTGATGCGGGGCTCAAACTCATGAACCATGAGATCATCACCTGAGCTGAAGTCGGATGCTTAACCTACTGAGCCATCCAGGTGCCCCTGAATTAGAAATATTTAAAGAGTCCTAGAAATTACATTTGATTCCTCAATTTTTTTTAATCTTAAACATTGTATCAGGTAAATCAATTAAGTAAAATATAACTTAAAGAAGATATTTTATAAACGGTCATGGAAAAAAAACTACATTTTATATGGGAGTCTAGAAACTGTATTCCATGAATCCTCATATATATTTACCCAATGGTCTAGTTTAATGTCAATCCAAACCTTCCTATTCAGACTTGTAGCAACCACTGTCAGTATCCATATGTAACTCATGGCTTAGCTCTTCCCAAGCATCCATTTCCTCACTCATGTCTCATCACAAACAAGATTTATAGGGCACAATGTCTGTGAATAAATGTATAATAAAGACCATGTCCAGTAAACAGAATTTGGCTGCTCAAACAAATGTAGTGAATTAAGGATTTCCATCTTGTAGTATTAGCCTAGATCAATATATCAATATTTTAACATTAACAGTGTGTGTATACTGAAAGACTCTACATGGGGCTCCTGGGTGGCTCAGTTGATTAAGCATCTGACTCTTGATTTCGGCTAAGGTCATGATCTCATGATTCAAGAGTTTGAGCCCTGTGTCGGGCTCTGTGCTGACAGTGCTGAGCCTGCTTGAGATTCTCTCTCTCTCTCTCTCTCTCTTTCTCTCTCTCTCTGTGTGTCCCTCCTCTGCTCATGCTCTATCTTCCTCTGTCAGAATAAATAAATAAACATAAAAAGTAAAAAATAAAGACTCTATATAATTTTACTCTTTCCTATTATTTAGTGGATCTATAAGTTCCCATACCTAAGTTCAGGGTAATAAGAAGATTCCAAAAGCCTTTGTGGCCTCCTTGCTTACTAAAGCGTCTGCTCTAGCTGTCCATTCTAAAACTAGGACCATTCATCAATAATTTTATAATAAATTAAAGGAAACAAGAGACAATGCAAAGTATCAACTAAAGGCTTTGTCACAATGTTAGTGTAACTGATCAAAGAAAACATTTCTGGGGAGCCTGTGTGGTTCAACTGGTTCAGCATCTGACTCTCGACTTTGGCTTGGGATTCTTTCTCTCCCTCTCTCTCCCCTTCCCCCACTCCCTCTCTCCCTGTCTCTCTCAAAATAAATAAACTTAAAAAAATAAACATTTCTCCGGGATGCCTCATATTTCTTCTCCCTAAATTGGGTAGTTTAGAATGAATTTAACTTAATTAGTAGCGGAATTAGTACGCAACAGTTTAAAAAGGATTTTAGGGGCAGGTAATCCAAGGATACCCAATTACAAATTTTTTCATGTCAGAGTCTAGTTTTGTTTTGTAGGATTGCATTTCTTTACTTATATCATAATTGTTGTTACTAAATACTTAGTGCCTATACTTGGAGAAGATCTTTAACACTGGAATTCATTTATATGTAAAGTGAACATACCCATAGAAGGTTAATATGATTTTCCATTTACAGGCATACCTCAAAGATATTGAAGGTTAGGTTTCACACCAGTGTTATCAAGAAATTATCACAAAAAAGCAAATCAAATGAATTTTGGGGAGGTTTCCTAAGGCAAATAAAAGTTATGCTTACACTATACTATAGTCTATTAAGTGTGCAATAGCAGTATCTATAAAAAACAGTGTATATACCTTAATTAAAAAAATTTGTTGCTCAAATATGCTAACCGTCAACTGAACTTTCAGTAAGTCATAACCACTGGTCACAGATCACCATAACAAAAGTTTGGAATATCGCAAGAATTACCAAAATGTAATTACCAGAAACACAAAGTAAGCAAATGTTATTGGAAAAATGATGCTGATAGACTTGCTCAACACAGGGTTGCCACAAACATATTTAAAAATGGCAATACCTGTGAAGTGCAATAAAGGAAAGTGCAATGAAATGACATATGCTCATATCTCTTCCAGTTTAGTTCTTTGATTATTTGTCAAGACTCATTCCTAAGATTAAGTATCAAAATCATCCATAGAGCTGATTAAAATATAGATATGTTGACCTTTATCTGGTGATGCTGATTTAATAGGTCCAAAATACAGTCTCTTTACCTCTATTCAAAATTGTACAATAGAGACTGGTGTACTCACTGATCAAAAACTATCAGAAAACAACAAAAAGTCTATTAAAATAACAAAATTTCCCTCTAATGATTTAAGGAATTCTCACAAACATGATACCTGGAATGTCCAATGATATTAGAATACCATACGTATTTTACACACAATAAAGAAGACTGATATTTAGAGTAGGGAAAGAGGAAACTCTTACAGAATCCAGTAAATTTATGAATCAACATGAAAATACCAATGACTGTACTCTGGGTCTTTCACTGAAAAGTTATATAAATTATATTAATTGCGTTAAAATAATTTCAATCAGGGGTGCCTGAGTGGCTCAGTTGGTTAAGTGTCCAACTTCAGCTCAGGTTATGACTTCACGGCTAGTGAGTTGGAGCCCCACATCGGGCTCTGTGCTGACAGCTCAGAGCCTGGAGCCTGCTTCGGAATCTGTGTCTCCCTCTCTATCTATCCCTCCCCCATGTGCTCTCTCTCTCTCTCTCAGAACCAAATAGACATTAAAAAAATTAAAAATAAAATAAAATAAAATAATTTCAGTCATATTTTGGTTAGTGTTCAGGATGTAAATCCATCAGTAGTATAAGTTTTTTTTTAATCAGACTGTATTAATAAAGAATTAAGGAGTTTTATTTTAAATATGTTTCTCAGTTTAACTTTAATAATTTGGCTGTGAAGAGGCTATCAGCTATATGAATTACAGTTCTCCAAGATGCAGTGATCCACTATCCCCCCAACATACCCATGCACAAAGCAAAAAAAGAAGCCAAAGGATAAGAAAGATCAATTTACTTCTCTAAGCCATACTTTATTACTTTGTTCAAGTTTATTTCATTTTTTTTAACTTCTATCTCTCCTGATTCCTGCAAATATTTCTTTCAAAATTGGCCATGAAGTTAGTGAAAAATGATTGTTTCTGTATCAACCTCATATTTCCAAGAACTTCAGTTGACTTTTTAATTCAATGCTTCCCAAATCCTAGCTCCTTTTACTTCCTGGGATTAATTGCAAACCTATGTCAGCCACCTAATGTTTGCTTTCTCTGACATATGGTAACCTATCTTAACCATCTCATCATTTACCTATAGAACTCTAAAATTACATTGATTTAAGTGAAAAGCATGGATTTGTTAGAAATCTCTGTAAGGCAGCCTTCACGTCTTTATTCCGCAGGCTGTAGATCATGGGATTCAGCATGGGGATCACCAATGTATAAAACACGGAAGCAATTTTGTCGGTATCCAATGAGTAGTTAGTTTGAGGCTGCAAATACATGAAGAGAAGGGTTCCATAGAACACTGTGACAGCCATCATATGTGAAGCACATGTGGAAAAGGCTTTTTTCCTTCCTTCTGATGAACGCATCCTTAGAATGGACAAAACAATGTTGAAATAAGATACTACAACTATAATCAAGGATAAGACCAAATTTGTAGCAGCAGATATAAATACTATTGTCTCTGGAAGGTAGGTATCAGAGCAGGACAATGTTAACAGAGGGACAATATCACAGAAGAAATGATTGATTACATTGGAAGAGCAGTAAGACAGAGAAAAGATACAATATGAAACCACAATCCCTGTGGAAAAGCCATAGAGGTATGTGAGGGATACCAGCAGAAGGCAGATCTGTGGAGACACCACCACCATGTAGAGCAGGGGGTTACAAATGGCCACATAGCGGTCATAGGCCATCACAGCTAACGTGAGCACCTCAGCTACAATGAAAAACAAGAATCCTCCCAGTTGGGTGGCACATTCATAGTAGGAGGTGGTTTTCTTCTTTACTAAAAAATTGATCAGCATTTTAGGGGCAATGACAGTAGAATCGCCAAGATTGATGATAGCCAAATGGCGCAGGAAGAAGTACATGGGGGTTTGAAGCTGAGAGTCGACACTGGTGAGTGTGATGATACCCAGGTTCCCTGCGACAGTCAGCCCATAGATCACCAGGAAAACAAAGAAGAGTGGAATCTGGAGCTCTTGGCGGTCTGAGACTCCTGTGAGAATAAACTCAGTGACCTGGGTGATATTTCCAGGAGCCATGTAAGGGTTTGGAAACTCATCTGTTTGGAGAAGAAACGGAGAAGAGATTACAAACTTTAAAGATTTATTTTTTTAGGACTTTCATTAGACAGTAAGGGTAATTCCTTAGGTGAGATTTCCTGGAATCATGTATTAATCTAACTCAGTTATTAAAATCGAGGGGCTAGGAGTAGTAAATAAACTGCAATCATTTGGAGGAGAGAAAAAGCAAGTATAACAAATTAAATAGATGACCCATCATCATTCATTATTTGAGGATTTAATTCTTCACAATCTTATTCAATTATGAATATCTTATTAGCTTGCCAGCTATTTGAAACCATAATTCTTATCTTATATGTCTCTTGAGTGTGAAAAAGCCTTGAGAAATTGTATGCCTTTAAATAATCTGGTTTTTCCTTATGGTTCCCTAATCTGGGACTTGTTGCTTTATCTGAAAATTGGATGATTCTGGTCACTATTCTGCCCCATTTTCTTTATCCCATCTTTCTATAATTTCTATTTGATGGACATTGAATTTGCAATTTCTACCATCCACATCTATTAGCTGTTTTTTTTCATTTTTTGTTTTATTAACTCAGGCAAAAATATCTGGAGATAGGTCTTTTTTTAAGTTTGTTTGTTTGTTTGTTTGTTTTGCAGGGCTCAACTCATGAACTGTGAGATCATGACCTGAGCCAAAATCAAGAGTTGGATGCTTAACTAAGCCACCCAGGTGCTCTGGAAATATGTCTTTTATTTTTTAGATGACTGATTTTCTCTTCAGCTTTCAGAAAATAAGATCTGTAAAAGTTACAAATATTTGTAAAACAACCCATAATGCTTTATTGGATACTATTTCCTTTTCCTTTATTCTCATAACTTTTCCTTCTTGCTTCACAAGTTATAAAGTTCCATTATGTTTATTTTTAAAAAGTATTTTTAATTTATAGAATATTAGAACCTTATTTTTTAAATGTATAATATATCTGGCCTTGATTTTTAGGTGATCTTGATCTATTTTCCTAGTCTTCTTATATTTCACTACTGCAATGATGATAAACATCCTTACATTATAGAACCTCTGTGATAATTTCATTGCATGTATTTGCCAAAGGGTCAGCATGCTATTATAATATGACTGAATATTTTCCTAGAGTTGTTTATTTCAAGGATGGTTATCTGTTCCTAACTAAGCCAATTAGAATCCGTTCCCAATTACAACTGATAAGTTCCAGTGGTGTGCACCTGTCCAAAAGAGTACTATGAGTGTCTCTTATCTGAAGACCTGGTGTTACATTCTAGAGAATCAAGACTTTATCATTATATAACATAACACCCACCATTTAGTAGAAGTTTAAGTATGCTTGCACACACCCACACAAAAATGATGATGATGATGATGATGATGATGATGATGAAAGTCAGTAGGAGGAAATGTTTGGACATGATGAATATGGTTATGATATGTTATGGTGATGAGTTCACTGATGTAACTCCAAACTCATCAAATTGTACCCATCAAACATGTATACAGCTTTTTGTATGTCAATGATACCTCAATAATGTAGTTTAAAAAAAAGACTATAGGTCATAAATGTCTGAAATATTAAAGCTCAAGTTATTGATATTTTCTCTCTTAAAATAGGATGGAATAGAGAACCATTCTGTAATGAGAAAAAAGGATGAAGGAACAATATAGGAAGAATCAGAGAAACAAGACCAAAATAACTTGTAACATTGCAGAGTATTTACTACATCATTATTCTTTTCTTGGTTTCTTTGAGCCATTTTCTTATTTGAGACAGAGAGAGAGAGAGAGAGAGAGAGAGAGAGAGAGAGAGAGAGAGGAGAGAGAGACTGTGAGCAGGGAAGGGGCAGAGAGAGAGTGAGACAGAATCTGAAGTAGGCTCCAGGCTCTGAGCTGTCAGCACAGAGCCCAATGTGGGCCTTGAACTCATAGACTGTGAGATGATGACCTGAGCCGGTCAGACACTCAGCGAACTGACCCACCCCGGCACCCCTAACTATCTTCTTATTTATTTATTTACCAAGTATTTGTTGATTTTCTACTTGTGCAAGAGAATGTTCAATCTTCAGATGAATTACTGTCCCTCAGCTCATGAGCCTTCTATTCCAATAATAAAGAAGAGAAAAAAGGTTGATAATGGAACTTATAAATGAGATAATTGCAGGTCATAATAAGCACAATAAGTAAATTGAAAGAAAAAATACATTAGAATTACCTGGGATAATGATATTACATAGAATATTAGGTGAAGGCCTTCTGAGAGGGTGACATTTGAACTGAAACCTAAAGCATTGGAAGGAACCAACTGTTTCATAAATCACAGGAAGAACATTCCAGGATTTCAGGCAGGCGTGTATTTCTTAAAGATACTGTTCAGGAGTAGAAAAGTACTTAGTTTTATTTTGTTTTTATTTTTTTTTAATTTATTTAGAAGAGAGGTTGAGAGAGCGTGAGTCAGGGAGAGGGACAGAGGGAGAAAGAGAGAATCCCAAGGAGGCTCCGTGCTAAGCGTGGAGCCCATGTGGGGCTTGAACCCATGCCCCTGGGGTCATGACCTGAGCTAAAACCAAGAGTCAGATGCTCAACAGACTGAGCCACCAAAGTGCTCCAGTTTTTTGTTCATTTTTAAAAGGGAACTTGGGGGGCACCTGGGTGGCTCAGTTAGTTAAGTGTCTGACTTCAGCTCAGGTCATGATCTTGTAGTTCATGAGTACCAGCCCCTTGTTGGGCTTTGTGCTGACAGATCAGAGCCTCTCTCTCTTCCCCTTCCCTGCTCATGGTCTCTCTCTCTCACTTTCTCTCTCAAATAAATAAACATTTAAAAAGTAAAAATAAAAAATAAAAGCGAACTTGGGCACCTGGGTGCCTCAGTAGGTTAAGCGTTCAGCTCTTGACTTCAGCTCAGGTCATGATCTCACAATTTGTGCACTGCATGGAGCTCTGAGCTGACAGCACAGAGTCTGCTTGGGATTCTCTCTCCTTCCCTTCTTGCCCCTCCCCCCTCAATAAATAAATAAATATTTAAAAAATGAAAAAATAAAGAAGTTTTAAAGTAGGTGAATCACATGATCAACTTTAAATTTTAAAATGAGAAATTCTACTGACATAAAGATAACAAATTATGGGATTGGAAAGGGGTACACATAAATAGAAATTTAGAAAAAGAGTCAAACAGTTGTTATAAGGCTCCTAGGGACAATACTGTTGACTTGAGTTCAAGTGGAGAAGCTGGATGTAGAGGGAAGGAGATAAATTTAACAGCTATAGCAGAAACAAGATGGTATCTTCAACATAATTCATATTATTTGAGAGAGATATGAGGGAATAGCAGATGGGGCCAGATTGGGAAATACTTTGTAATTTTTAAAATATTTTTTGCTGTAGGATCAATATTAGAGAATGTGGTTTAATTGCCGTTGTATTTTGAAAATAGTAAGCTTTAGATGCTTATGAGACATGTAAACAATAATTTATGCAAGCTAATGTTTAAGTCTGGAGTACAGTAGTGTGGTTGGTCTTATAGATACTTAAGATAGCATTTTTTTCATCTAATTCAAGATTTGAAAAAAATTGTAAAACAAGCAAACAAACAAAACCTTGACTCCTAATATATTCCTCAATCTTCATCCTTTTCCACTCAGGAACAACCCTGTTTTGAGATTCTAGCTTTCTTTTTATCCCCAAACACTATGCTATAGGATATTGCTTCTCTGCCCCCACCTTCATGTCTCCTTCTCACTTTGTCTTCTCTGTTTACAACTTATAATATTTTGTTCACAACTTTCTGGCTCTCCATTATCTCCCTTGGAAAACACATCAACTCTAAGCAAAAAGGAATGTTTCTAAATTATATCAGCTCTTCTATTTCTGCTGGAATCTGTTGAGTTGCTGGTTATATGCTTTACACTAAAGAGCAATAATACATTTTAAAAAGCAACCATTTTAAATGACAAACATCCTATTCATCCCCCAATTTTCTCTTTCAAAACTCCATATGCATTACTGGCCAATTTCTATAAATACTTTCCCATCCTGAGCGTCCTCCTCTTCTACTTCCTTAGGTCAAGCTTTCATTATCACTGGCGTTGACTATTGCATCCTTCTTGCTTTCCATATCATAATTCTCTCAGGTTAGCTGGTATAAAAATGGTAGACATTAAAGCTTTTTGAGTAATTAGGGTATATAATCTGAGCCTTTAAAAAATAATTGAAAGATGCTTTAACTTCATTTTCAGTGCATTTCACAATCAGGGCCATACCAACTTTCTGGTCATACTATCATATCACTGTGAGCATAATTTTTATCTCTGGCTGTCTGTGTCCTCTGGTTGAGTCTCCTGAGATGACTCCATTCTTTGTGTGTGAGAAGTGACATGTTATCTGAAAGAAGTTTGTTCGTCCTTTGTAGCAGGAGGTCCCATGTGATCAGAAAGTAGAAATGAAAGTAGTGTGAAACGAAGCTAACAAACATGAATTTTGCAGTATTTAAGAATGTCATTTCTGGTCATACTCTAGGCATTTTCAATCTTCCTTTGAATACTAATGAGTAACATGGAGGGTAAAAAGGTGAGTTGTCATTAAGTTAACGCCAAAGTATTATGGCTAATGAGTAATAATAATATCATTTAAAAGTATGTATGGAAATAGTTTCCATGTACTTAGAATCCTCTTTTACTATAAAATTATGAGGCAGAATTTTTTTAAAAGTAAATTTATTTTTGAACGTTTTTTTGGGGGGGTCACATGAACTAAGGGCAACCCACCAAGTGAACATTTTCTTCCTTGGTATAGAGGTTCTGTTCTATAAAACCAGGGATCTTGGAGTTTGCAGCTTCTTAAAGTCTCACTTCTATTTATGCAGTGTCTCTCCTCAAATAGAGGTTTTTCTTTATGAATGAGATCTCAACTAAAATATTGGCAGATTTATTTTACTATAAGATAGTATATCTGTATATTATCATATTCAATGGAAATTTTCAAGAAAAGCTGTGATTTTATATTCTCAAAAAGGAACACCATTTGGAATTTTTTTTCTCAGAGATTATCAAGTGAAACATGCAGTTTTCATTTTAGCTAATATTGAAGAAATAAAACTCTGATATAAATAAACTCAGTGAGCAAAAATCATTGTTTCAGTAGTGATATAATTTATTTAAGTACACAACACAACAACACCAATTCTGATTTGGAAACTTAAATAGCTGGATTATATTTAACAACACGTATTCTCCCAAAGGCTACAAATCCTGGAAACAGATTCCTTTAAGTATTATCTTATTGGATTTTTCATAGTGTTGAGTGCCTTCCAAAATCAAAGAGAAGCAGCTCAGTTTGAGGTATAGTTTTGGATCTTTCAAAAGCCATTATATAAAAATAAGATAAATATTTTCTACCCACCTCTAATGGAGACTCTGCTTCAGGCTCTTAGTGACAATCTCTAAGTGGGGTTCAATAAAATACCTAACTCTGAAGCACAGGTGATTCTTGAATCCACAAATTGCCTTTCATATCCTTGGGAAAGATGCCATATGGGAATGACTCCTTAACAAGATCTCCCCATAGGAATTCAACCAGAAGTCCCTTGAGTGTTGTTACTGGAACTATGAACCTATATTAATGAAGTGAGTTCAGTTCCCTGACATCTAAGGGACACAGTGGTTAAAGTGCACATGTGTCAAAGTAACTCATTTGCATTCAGTGATTCATTATTGCAAAAATGCAATATTAAAGAGGTAGAAACCAATGGCCTAGCAGGAAAGTTAGAACAAACTCTATCTATAAATAGTATTTTTACTATGCTACCTTTTCTTTTGTCCCTTCACTTTTGCTTCAAATAATACAATTAAGCATTATTTCAGGGAATGGGGTAAAGTAGATGTTAAAAGGAGAATGTGTCCTCTAAAAACATTCCTCAGGTAGTAAGATTATTATTTTATCTTTTCTTGATTGCATTTCCGGTGAGGAAAGATAGAACATAACTACTAGGGAAGAGTCAAACACAGTATTTAAAAAGGAAGCCTCTTGGTCATATCCATAAATTTCCTGTCACCTACATGAATGTTTTAAACAGTTAATATTATATATGTAATATCATAGATGTAATAATAATACATACATATTTATACATGCAATGAATAATAGGATTATGTAGAAAGGAAACTGTCCTGTAAAAACACACACACAAATAAACCCAGATTCACATTAAATACATCAGGAAGGTTACCTGCTGGTAGTGGTAGAGGGAACTGAATAAGGAAATAAAGGCGAAAGATGTAGCTTGCTAGGGCTGCGTAACAAAACAGCACAGACTGAGTGGCTTAAACAACAGAGATATATCTTCTCAATTGTGGAGCCTAGAAGGCCAAGATAACGGGCTTGGCAGGTGTGGTTTCTTCTGAGGAGTCTCTTGGCTTGTAAATGACCACCTTCTTGCTATGTCTTCACGCTGTTGGTTCTAGGTACATGTCTAGTGTCTCTCTGGGTGTCCTACTCTCCTCTTCTTATAAGGACACGAGTCATTTTTAAGAAGACATTTCTAACCAAATTACATCCTTAAAGATTCTACCTCCAAATACAGTCACATTGTGAAATACTGAGGGGTAAGGCTTCAACATATGATTTTGGTGTGACACAATTCAGCTCATAACAAATTGGAATGAAACCTAAACTAAGAAAAGAGAGGGCCTTTGCCTGGCCCAGTGATGATAAAATGTCATGAACCGAGGAATATAGTCATTCTAAACATCTTCCCTTAGGTCCCAAAACAGTTGAAAACATACATATGTTCAGGAGGTAGAAAACTTGCTTCTGGAAATCTGCTTTGCAAAATAATACAAGTTGTTAAAATATATAAAAATCTTCATGAGTATATTATCAGTATGGCAAAATAGTAGAAGCTAAAAAGTTTAGAAACTTATTAAGTAAATTATACACATACATATTTAATACAATTTTATATATCCCTTAGAACTTTGTATTTATTATATAGAAATTGAAAAGCTTCTTTATGCATTCATCAATTGATGGACATTTAAGCTTTTTGCATAATTTGGCTATTGTTGATAAAACTTCTATAAATATTGGGATTCATGTGTCCCTTAGAATCAGTATTTTTGTGCCCTTTCTGTAAATACTTAGCAGTGAAATTGCTGGATCATAAGGTAGTTTTTTTATTTTTAAGTTTTTTATTTATTTTGAGAAAGAGAGAGAGTGTGAGCAGGAGAGGGGCAGAGAGAAAGGGAAAGAAAGAATCCCAAGCAGGCTCCATGCTCACAGAGGAGCCCGATGCAGGGTTTGATCTCATGACACTAAGATCATGACCTGAGCTGAAATTGTTGAAATCAAGACTTGGAGGCTAACCAACTGAGCCACACTGGTGCCTGCCTGCCTATAGATCTATTTTTAACATTTTGAGGAAATTCCATACTGTTTTCCAGAGTGGCTGCACCCGTTTGCATTCCCAGCAACAATGCAAGAGAGTTCCCCTTTCTTCACACCTTCATCAATCCCTGTTGTTTCCTATGTTGTTAATTTTAGCCATTATGACAGGTGTGAGGTGATATGTAATTGTGGTTTTGATTTGTATTTCCTTGATGATGAGTGATACTGAGCATCTTTTCATGTGTCTGTTAGCCATCTGTATATCTTCTTTGCAAAAATGTCTATTCATGCCTTCTGACCAAGTCTTAACTGTATTATTTGTTTTTGGGGTGTTGAGTTTGACAAGTTCTTTATAGATTCTGGATACTAACCCTTTATGAGCTATGTAATTTGCAAATATTTTCTCTCATTTTGTAACTTGCCTTTTAGTTTGTTTGATTGTTTCCTTCATTCTGCAGAAGCTTTTAATCTTGACGAAGTCTCAATCGTTCATTTTTGCCTTGGTTTCCCTTGTCTTTGGAGAAATGTCTAGTAAGAAGTTGCTACAGTCAACATCAAGGACATTGCTGCCTGTGTTTTACTGTAAGATTTTTATGGTTTTGTCTCTCACATTTAGGTCTTTCATCCATTTTGAATTTATTTTTGTGTATGTTATAAGAAAGTTTCTTTTTTTTTTGTATGTTGCTCTCCAGTTTTCCCAACACCATTTGTTGAAAAGACTGTCTTTTTCCCAATGGCTATTCTTTTTTTTTAAAATTTTTAAACACTTGTTTATTTTTGAGAGAGAGAGACACACACAGAGCATGAGTGGAGGATGGTCAGAAAGAGAGGGGGACACAGATTCAGAAGTAGGATCCAGGCTCTGAGCTGTCAGCACAGAGCCAGACGCGGGGCTCAAACCCACGAACTGTAAGATCATGACCTGAGCTGAAGTCAGCCACTTAACTGACTGAGCCACCTAGGCGCCCCTTCAATGGATATTCTTTCCTCTTTTGTTGAATATTAATTGACCATATAGTTGTGGGTCCATTTCTGGGTTTTCTATTCTGTCCCATTGATCTATGTGTCTGTTTTTATGCCAGTACCATGCTGTTTTGATGACCACAGACTTGTAATATAGCTTGAAGTCCTAAGTCCAGAATTGTGATGTCTCCAGCTTTGCTTTTCTTTTTTAAGATTGTTTTGGCTATTCAGGGTCTTTTGTGGTTCTATACACATTTTAAGATTGCTCTAGCTCTGTGAAAAATACTGGAGGTATTTTGATAGGGATTGAATTAATTGTGTAGATTTCTCTGGATAGTAGACATGTTAACAATAAAGAAGTTGTGATGTATATACACAATGGAATATTAATTACCCATCCACAAGAATGAAATTTTGCCATTTGCAATGATGTGGATGGACCTAGAATGTATTATGCTAAGCAAAATAAATTAGTCAGAGAAAGACAAATACCATATCATTCCACTCATATGTGGAATTTAAGAAGTGAAATAAATGAACACAGGGGGAAAAAGAGAAAGAGAGGCAAACTATAAAACAGACTCTTCAATATAGAGAACCAACAGGGTTGCTGGAGGGGGAGGTAGGCAGGGGGAATGGGTTAAATGAGTGATGGGTACTACGGAGGGCACTTGTGATGAACACTGGGTGTTATATATAAGTGATGAATCACTAAACTCTACTCCTGAAACTAGTGTTACCATATATGTCAACTAACTGGAAAAATAAAAACTTGAAAGAAGGTATAAGGACAACTTTTGTTTTCCATTTTTCACCTTCTGGTTTTTATTCCTTTGTTTTTATTTTGTTTTCTAATTTTGGACTATAGAAATGTTTTTAGAATTTTTTAAAATTCCATTTATATATCTTTACTGGTTCCTCTAGGGATTACAATATATATCACTAATTTTTCACATTTTATTTAGTGTTAAAATTGCATTACTTTAAGATGTAGAAACTTTGTAACTGTACAAGCCTATTTAGTATTTCCCACTAAATATATATATATATATATATATATATATATATATATATATATACATAAAATGCACGTGTCTTTTTTGCCTTATACTGCTCAATTGCTCAAGCAGGAAAAAAATCAATGCAAGGTCACTTTTGAAAATTCTTAATTTTGTTTAAAGAAATAAAATGGAAACTAAGAAGCAATTATGAAAGAAATAAGAATTACAACTTAAAAAAAGCAAAACAAACCAAAAGCTTCTGAGAAACAAACTAAAAATAATATTAAAATGGCAATATCAAAGCCATATGGAAGTTCCTTAAAATGTTAAAAATAGTATTATCCTACAATCTAGCAACTGCACAACTAGGCATTCACATAAAGGGTACAGAAATACTAATTCAAAGGGACACATTCCGCCTGATGTTTATAGCAGCATTATTGACAATAGTCAAATTATGGAAAGAGCCCAAATGTTCATCAGCTGATGACTGGCTAAAGAAGATGTAGTGTATATATATTTACACACTTTAATATACATTTATATATAATGGAATATTACTAAGACATCAAAAAGAATGAAATCTTGCCATTTGCACTGATGTGGACAGAGCTAGAGAATATTATACTAAGCAAAATAAGTCAGAGAAAGACAAATATTATATGACTTCACTCATATATGGAATTTAAGAAATAAAACAAATGAATATGGGGGGAGGCAGAGAGAGGCAAGCCAAGAAACAGACTTTTGACTATACAGAACAAACTAATGGTTACTAGAGGGGAGGTGGGTGAAGGGATGGGTGGAATAGGTGATGGGGATTAAGGAGGGCACTTGTGATGGGTACCAAGTGTTGTATAGAAGTGTTGAATCGCTATATGACACACCTGAAACTAATATTACACAGTATGTTAACTAACTGGAATTTAAATAAAAACTTGAAAGAAAAGAAAAAATGGCCATATTATACTGGTTTCTTTTAAAACAATATATTTTTAAAAATGGAATAAAAATATAAATAAAACAATATATTTTTAAAGTATAACTTCGGTAAATTAAAATACCAATTTATACGGACAGGACTTGAAAAATAACATCTCCAGTGTTACTACTGCTCCCAATTAGAGAGTGTTTCATCACCTTAAAATGTGTGTCTTTGCAGCAAATTGCCCCACACTATATCTTAAGCCACAATTACTATGATTTCTATCGCAATGGATTAATTTTACCTGTTTTGGAACTTGATGTAAATGGAATAATGTTTGTGTCTTGTTTCTTTTGCTCAATTTAATACTACTGAAATTCATACACTCTGTTAAATACATGGACAGGTATTCCATTTTACTGTTGAGTCGTATCTCAGTCTATGTATACGCTACAATTTATTTTTTAATCTATTGACGGACAGTTGAAATATTTCCATTTTGGACTGCCATGAGTAAAGTTATCAATAGAATTAATATACTATGTTTTGCTGGAGATCTTTTTATTCCTCTTATAGACGCATTCAGGAAAAGAATTCCTGGGACACACAGTAGTAAAATGTTTAAGTTTACATAAAACGGTCAGTGTGTTTTCCAAAGTGAAGCATCTTTGTACCTTCCAATCAGCAATGTATGCTAATGTCAGGAGCTGAACATAGCAGCTCATAGGATTCTTTGTACTTGGCAATCTAGTATTTTAAATTTTATCCACACTAGTGGGTGATAAGTGTTAGCTCATAGTTATTTAATTTCATTTCCCTGGTGACTAAGGATGTTAAGCCTTTTATATGTGTGTATTGGCCTTTTATATTTCTTCTGTGAAATGTCTTTTCTAATCTTTTTCTCCAGTTTTTGTATAGTGTCTTTTGTCACTGATATCTAGAATATATCTTGGATCCTATTAAGTTTCTTTGGTTTCTTAGTTGATAATTGAACATATATGTGCACATGTTTGGGGCTCACTGTTCTCTTGATTAGTCTAGGTTTATTGGTCTTTCAATCAATATTGTAAGTTCTTCAACTTTGTTCTTTTTTAAAAATTGTTTTAGCTATTTTGGATCATTTGTGTACTATACTAGAGGCAGACCTAAAGCCAGATATGTGCGACCTAGTTTGTATACCATGAGGTTAGGTTTAGAACATTCTTCTCTGAAAAGGGCCACATTTGGTAGCAATCATTAAATTATTTTCATATCAAAATTTGATCCCTAACTTAACATTGAGTCATGTTAAAAGTTGTACCGTTGTCTCAACCCTATGATGTTAAGGGGTAAACCACTTGGAGACTTAGCTTTACATAGTAAAAGAGATCATTCTTGTTTTTTTAAGCCAACTGTCTCCAGCTTCTTGAAGCCAAAATGGTTTTCTCTTCCACATGGGAAATTTTAAGTGTTTGCAAAAGCCCCTTCAAGAAAGAATATATCTTGTTATTTTTTAAAAAAACAGAGGTAGTAGGAAAGGAATTCAAGAAATCAATGTACAGTCCATGTAGGAAATCAATCTCAAGGACTTTTAGAAATAATTTGAGTGTGAGCTTTGCAATTGAGACACAAGGGCCTTGTAACTATTTCCATTTAATAATTGATACAAATATATTCCAATTTCCAAACTAAAAGCTTGGATGAATGAAGCCATTAATTAGATATGAGGTGAAAATACATCAGGGAAAACTAAAGGTCCTAACTTTGGGAAAAAGTTTGAGAGTGTACAAATACCAAAGGATTTTCATATAGGTTGGTAGCATTCTGTATTTATTTATTTATTTATTTATTTATTTAGAGCATGAACAGGGGAGGGGCAGAGGGAGTGGGAGAAGGAGGATGCCAAGCCAGCTCTACACAGTCAGAGAAAAGCTCAAATTGGGGTTCAAACTCATGAACCCTGAGATCCTGATCTGAATTGAAATCAAAAGTCAGCTGTTTAACCAACTGAACTGCCCAGGTGCCCCTGTAGCATCATTTAGCATCATTTCTAAACTATTTATCATTATAATTATGATGAGAATCTGTACTTTATGGCAACTAGGGACAATAGCCTTATCCAGTGAAGTCAGGAATATGATAAATTTCCTGTAGAAAAGAAGGTAATGTTTTAGAGCTATTCTTGATGTATATATAATATCAAAGAACTCACAATATCATCTTCTGATAATAATCACTTGATTACCAATTGAAAATAATAATCACCTATTAGTCACATTTTGCAATTATATCATCATGCATTCATACAATGAAAATGATATGTCAGTATATGTTTATAACTCTTAAGAAATAATAAAATAAAAATACTTGTGGCAAAATCACAATGCATAGCACTTTTCTTCTATATTTTTTATTTCAAGTTAATATGCATATTTATAAAATGTTTACTCAACATATCAGTAGACTATGAAAGAACCCTAAATATTTGCTTTGAAATAAGAAGCAATAGTAATATCATGCCCTAAATACAAGGCTATGTTTTAGGAATTTTTAAAAATAATGATGAAATAAAAAGCTGCAAATAATCAGATGTTCATCCATCAAGGAATGGCAAAGACAAAGTGATTGATGGATACTCCACAGTATGCTTATATTAAAAATGTTTTTTAATAGTTATTGAACAAGAAAGATGCTGATGATGAGTTCTCAAGTAAGAAAAATAAGTTGCAGGGGTATGGTGAATTATGATTTTTTAAAATCCTTTTCTATAATGGATGATATTAGAGAATATTATTAACATTATTTGACTTTTTGTTTTGTGGATAGCAATGGAAATGATAGAATTTGGGAAAGAAAAATATATATGACCAAAAAAGGACTGTGCAATATAATATAAAATGTTACTCTAGAAAATAAAATGCTTGGGCGCCTGGGTGGCTCAGTCAGTTAAGTGTCCCACTTCAGTGCAGGTCATGATCTTGCAGTTCATGAGTTCGAGTCCTGCATCCTGCTCTGTGTTGACAGCTCAGAGCCTGGAGCCTGACTCAGATTCTGTGTCTCCCTCTCTTTCCACCCCTCCCCTGCTCACCCTCTGTGTCTTCCTCTCTCCCTCTCTCTCAAAAATAAATTAACATTAAAAAAAAAGAAAATGTATTCATAACAACAAATATGCTGAGGGATAAGACCCAAAGCCAACATGATAAACAAAATTGATATGATCAGAGAACACAACTTTGTATTCATTTTATTGTATTGAATTTATGTTTTATTTTAGTCAGTTCATTTTATTTAAAAAATTAAAAAGTCTAGCTTTATTGAGATTACAAATGATAAATAAAAATTTTATAAAACTAAAGTATAAAATGTAATGGTTTGATATATGTAATATATCATGGAATGATCACTACAATCAGGCTAATTAACATATCCATCCCCTCACATAGTTATGTTTTCTATTTGTGGTGAGAAAATTTAAGATCAACTCTCTTAATAAAGTAAACTACAATACATTAAAGGAGGGAAAATACGCAAAATGCATGGATTTAGGACAAGGAAGGCATGGTTCATATATTGACTTAATTTCCCACAATTTTAACTTTGAATACTAGGGCAGATTGAAACAAACACTAGTGGGGTGGTGTATATATTTTAAAAATCTAAAAAAAAAACATTCAATAACAAAGATAATACTAAAATGTAAGGAGTCCATCCATTGCTGAGTGAGTGCACAGTGTGAATGAAGCCTCTTGTTAGCATAGTCCAGGCAAATAGTCACTATATATACAGGCTGAGGAAGGATACAAGACAGACAGGAATGTCCAGAGGTGCCTGGCTGGCTCAGTCAGTTAAGCATCCTACTCTTGATCTCAGCTCAGGTCATAACCGCATGGTTTGTGAGTTCGAACCCTACCAGCACCAGGAGCCTGCTTGGTTCTTTCTCCCTCTCTCTCTGCCTCAACCTCACTCATGCTCTCTCTCTCTCTCTCTCTCTCCCTCTCAAATATAAAAAAATAAATAAACTTAAAAAAGTAGTCTCATTTATCTTTAATCTTTGATATTACGGCTATAGATTTTTCAAGATGTTGATGTCTTTTCGATAGATGACCAGCTAACTCCTTTATCTTAAATTTGTTCATTCTAAATCAGCTTCTCAGGAGCCTATGATAAATCAAAGTTACTTATATTGTATGAGAATCTGTCAAGGGGGACCCAGAATCAGCTAATATTTTTCTCATGTTCTTAATGAAAAAATCTTCCGAAAAGATCAGTGTATCTTTGAAACAGAAAATAGGAACTCAATACAAGTGAAAATATCATTCAGAGTCTGCTTTGTTTCTTATTTAGCCTGGATTCTTGAAACAATTTGATCATGTTGTATTATAATCACACATTTACTTACTTTCTTGCCTCCTGTCTAGCATATACAATCTTACTTATTATTAATACAAAGTAACTACTATAAAAACCCATTACTAATTTTCTGATAAGTTTTATTCCATTTTGACTAAGATTTCTTTGAACTTCTACAAACCTAAGTTCAATATGATTTGCCTATAACCTCCAATATGACCTTGAACATAACTTGGGACTTCAATTATCTGGCTATAATATTTATTTATTTATTTATTTATTTATTATTTATTTATGTATTCAATTGGAATGAAGAAGAATACAGGAAGATATAGGAGAAGTTTTATCCAGAAACAAAGGAAAACAATCAGGTAAAACATTTCTACTTTTTGTTGCTATAATTGGACTAGCAGAGCATTAAACAAAGATATTTGGACCCACCTCTGCAACTGAATTGTATGATATTAAGTGGGAAGTTTGCATCGATTGGTTAATGTTCTCTTCAGAGCATCTTTTACTTCTTTATTCCTTAAGCTGTAGATCAGTGGATTCAGCATAGGGATTACCAGGGTGTAAAACACAGAGGCCATTTTATCAATATCGAAAGTATGGCTGGATTTGGGCTGCAGGTAAATAAACAGTAATGTCCCATAGAACATGACCACCACTGTCAGATGGGAACTGCAGGTTGAGAAGGCTTTGTATCTCCCCTCAGTTGAGTTCATTCTGAGAATGGCCACGAGAATAAACATGTAGGATATAAGAACAATGAAGAGGGAAGAGAGCAAATTACAGCCTGAAAAAATTAAAATGATCAATTCTAATTCATGCGTGTCAGAACAGAGCATAGATATGAGAGGAAGGCAGTCACAGTAAAAATAACTGATGATGTTAGAGCCACAGAAAGACAATTTAAATAACTTGATTGTGAGAAAGAGCGACACAAATGTACTGTAGAAATAAGGAATAAGGACCAGTGCCCATCGCACCTTATCTGCCATGATGACCATGTAGAGGAGAGGTTTGCAGATGGCTACATAGCGGTCATAGGCCATTGCTGAAAGAATAAACAGTTCGGTAATGATGAAAATCTCAAAGACTGCCAGCTGGGTGGCACACCACCGGTAGGAAATTGTATTTTTTTGCCCCACAAAGTTTACCATCATTTTTGGGCCAATGACAGTGGAGTAACCAAGATCAGTAATTGACAAATGTCTAAGGAAAAAGTACATGGGAGTATTTAGCTTGGAGTCCAAGTAGGTCAAGATAATTATGCCCAGATTGCTTGTCACTGTGATCAAATATATGATGAGGAAGAGTGCAAGGAGAGGTGTTTGCAGCCCAGGGGTGCTGGTGATCCCCAGGAGGATAAATTCAGTCACCTCACTCACAGCGGAATGATTCTGTTTCTCCATATGATTCATCTTGGTAACCTGTGTAAGGCACAAAATCACTATGTATTATATTTGAGATACTATCTTTTAGAAGACTTTAAAATACTATGCATGAGATACAGATATACTCTACCAGGATACATAAAGGAAGACTCCTCTTCCCCTCAGGCCCAAACCACACTCACGCTGTAGTCTAAGTGCCCACAGTCAGCTTTTTTAATTGTAATGTATTGTAATGTAAATCTCTGAGATGAAGTTTTTGGTTGCCAAGGCATCAATTAAAAAAAAAAATCCACTTCAGATAAGCACTCTGCCAGCTACACAACTAGGTAAAGATCCAGACCCCCTCACCCAGGAAGTCCCCCTTTTGGAAGGCCCTGGGTGACCTAGAGGGCCGACTGCTGGAGGGACCCTGCATTTCCCTTCCCAAGCTTTAATTCCCACCTCCTGTGTTTTAAATTCACCAATGAAGAGCAAACCCATGGAACTCCAGACATCCCATCTTGACCCCAATACAGGCGGAACTCCAGGTCTTTTCCCCCACCTCTCTGAGACCAAGAGACGCGTGGGTCCCCAGGCATTCCTAGTTGATTGCATCACTATGATAGACTGAGACCCACACACACAACATGCAGTGATGGAAACTTTGATAAAGTATACTATAAAGGGGCAAAATACTTTGAAGTGGTTGCTTTGACACAGTGACCTATTTTTTTTGACTCAGTCATTTTAAGTATGTCAAAAGACCTATTATATGTCAGCTTTTTCATTTTTTAATGTTTATTTATGTATTTAATTTATTCATTTTTAAAAATATTTTTTAATGTTTATTTATTTTTGAGAGACAGACAGAGCATGAGAGGGGAGGGGCAGAGAGAGAAGGAGACACAGAATCTGAAGCAGGCTTCAGGATCTGAGTTGTCAACACAGACCCTGACCTGGGGTTCAAACTCACGAATCCTGAGATCATGACCTGAGCCAAGGTCAGATGCTCAACTGATTGAGCCACCCAGGTGCCCCAATCTTTATTTATTTTTGAGAGAGACAGACAGAGCATGAGCGAAGGAGGGACAGAGAGAGAGAAAGAGAGATTGAGAGAGGGAGACACAGTATCTGAAACAGGCTCCAGGCTCTGAGCTGTCAGCACAGAGCCCAACTTGGGATTGAACTCAGGAATGGTGAGATCATGACCTGAGCTGAAGTTGGACACTTAACTGAATGAGCCACCTGGGCGCCCCTTTATGTCAGCTTTTTAAATTTTTTAAGCAAAGAAAACAAATATCCACACCTAAACCATAAACCTTACCTGTTGACAATAATCATATCTGTTTAAAGTAACACAACACAAAAAAAAATTTCTGAATGGTTGGTTAGTGATGCAAAAGGTGGTGTTCAGGAAACCTTTGACATTAAATATATATCTCAATATTCTCACATTACTGCTCAGATTATTTACCCTGTACAAAATCTAATGCTGTACTATGTTAATTTCAGAATATTGTTATTTATATCATGTCCACACTTGCCACATCTGGTGTTTCTGCCTCGTAAATCACTTACTCAATGATCCTCCAATTATACATTCCTTTTGCACTAAAATGGATTTGGCCATTCTAATTATTTATGAATTCTTAATGGAGATGCATCTGAAGAGGCCCAGTGGAAAAAAGAATACAAATGGATATGAAGCACAGATAGAGAACTCATTATGTGCCGGACACTTTTCCGAGCACTTTACTTATATTAACTCATATGATGCATACAGTAATTTTAAGAAGTAGATAGTAGGACCATATCCATTTGAACTTCAAGGAAATGTCTTAACTAAGGTCACTCAGATAATAAGTGCTGGAGTCAAAATTCAAAAAAATTATTCTGTCTCTATTAAGGTCACCCTGAGTCAATAGGAAATCAAAAGTGAGACAAGAGGAACAGCAGGTAAATAAGGATATAGGAAGATTCTTGTTAAAATAAATGACAGAAGCAGTTGAGTTATTTGACCACAAAGGTGGTCTAATAGGGCAGCTAAGAGTACCAGAGAATGTATAACAGATCTCTCCTACACATTAATCCTATTGGTGGCAGAAAAGTATATTGCAAAGGAAAAAGCGATTTTGCAGAGCATAATGCCCTTGAAGACTTTGGTGATGACACAGTTTAAGCTGTACTTCCTGACATTTTCAAAGACCAATGTTTTCTACTCACCTCGAGAATCAACTTTGACTTTCTTTTGTTTTAATCCTCACTGGTTGTTGCAGAATGTATTTAAACATTTTCCTGCCCCCTTGAGACTCATTTTGTTAAAGTTTTAATCTGACTCCAGAATTAAAAAAAAATTGCATGTAATTATTTGAGGGAGAGTACCATGGGTCTCTGAAGTTATTCCTGGAATATCCCATTGAGAAAGATCAAAAGTGTTTTGTACAGGTGTCTCACTGAATAAATAAATTGTACAAAATCACTAAACACTGGAAATCATAAATATGCTTTGGTCAGCATTTCAGTTCATGCACATATTAGGTATATTACAACACACACACACACACACACACACACACACACACACACAATATGCAAGAGTAAATGAAAGAATGACTTCCTAGGAAAAGATAATGCAATATAGGATAGTACAGCATCCATTATCCAAAGATATTTGAGTATATATATAATTATGGGTTAATATAAGGCAATATTTTATGACTTGTATTGTTTCTGCCAGTGTACCAGGGGCAAATCTTTTCTTTATCTGTTCATAAAGTATCTTTCATCTCTGTTTTTAAAGATTTCTCTTTATCATTGGTTTTTAGAAATTTGATTGTGATGTTGGTGTACTTTCCTTTCTGTTTACCCTGATTAGAATAATTTTAGCTTCTTAAATCTTTGGGCTTGTAGTTGTTGTTTTTTAATGAATTTGGAAAAAAATTCTGGCTAACATTGCTTACAACTGTTTTTCTGTTCCACATTCTCTCTTTTTCTATACTTGGACCTACATTTAAATGTATAGTTTGTAGCTTGTTATTGTTCTACAGATCACTTAGACTATTTTCAAAGTGTTTAATTTTTGTTTTCTCTCTGGCTTCATTTTAGATAGCCTCTATTACGATATGCTTAAGTGTAGTTATTTCTTTTTCAGCTACTGTTACTTTCATCCAGTATATATGTGTTTGCATCTAATACTGTATTTTAATTTATAGAAGTCCCTTTTAGTTATCTTTAAATCTTTTATTTGTGTCCTCAAAAGGTAAGTGTTTTTATTAATCATTCAGTATATTGGACATATAGTTTAATATGTTAAATATGTTTTAGAGTCCTTGCCTGGTAATTCTATCATCACTGTCTATTTTAATAATTTCCTGGTTGGGGTCACATATTTCTTTCTTCACATGCCTTCACTTATGTCTAGTATTTGTGATTGGATGCTGAATATTGTGAATTTTCTGTCAATGAATACTATATATTTTCTGTCTTCCTAAGATAATGCTAAGTTATAAACACTGTTAAACAATGTTTATAATGTAATAAACAAGGATTACTTGGCTTTTTTTGACACTTGTTTTTTTTTTATTTTTAATGCTTATTTATTTTTGAGAGACAGAGACAGAGCATGAGAGAGGGAAGAGCAGTGAGAGAGGGAGACACAGAATCAGAAGCAGGCTCCAGGCTCTGAGCTGTCAGTACAGAACCCGACATGGGGCTCGAACCCAAGAATAGTGAGATCATGACCTGAGCCGAAGAAGGATGCTCAATGGACTGAGCCACCCAGGTGCCCCGAGACTTGTTTTCAAATTATATGAACAGGAGTCTAAAGTAGATTTTACCTCTGAGACCTCTATTGGATGCCCAGGTATTAAACATGGACTCTACACTCTGGCTTTTTCAAATTCTCATCTCTTCCTGCCCTATGTGTCTCTGGAATTCTTCAGCTCACAATTCCATGCTCATTCTTTCAACCCGCCTGTGGACTTTCACTATAGGCATGCCCAAGTTAGTGTTCAGCCATAAACTGAAGAAGGCCTTGTGATGTAATTACTTTAAATGTAAATATATTAAACTCTCTAAAGGTAGGGATTGGCGGAATGGATTTTTAAAAAATCAAGATCCAATTCTACATTATCTGAAAAAGATTCACTTTGCTTATACTTTGTTGTGGGTTCAGAAAATACAGTGAAAACAAGATTGAGAAGATACCTACCCTCTTTCCCTACCCCCCAAAAACTTGAAAGAAACAAACACAACTGTTTACTGGTGCAGCATTTAATAAGGATTTCCAGTGGGAATAACGTAAAGTTCTATGGGATAACTAAAAGAAACTGAATCAAAAGCAAGGAATGTTTAGGGTGAGTGTATTTAATTAAGATCCAAAGTATGAACTGAAAAGATATAAGTATATTGCCTAAATATAAGAGAAACAATTTTTTGTGCATTATAATTAGTCTTTGCTCTGGAGCCAAAAGAAATGTAATTATATCTATTTGAGAGACATCAAGTGGCATTTGCCTTTATCATTGTTTATTAGAACAATATTCCGTATTGAATATTAGATACAAAGTTTGTGCTGATTCTTAAAAACCCTGCGGAAGGCATTTTTTACCTCTTTGTTTCTTAAGCTGTAGATCAAGGGGTTAAGCATGGGGATCACTAATGTGTAAAACACAGAAGCCATTTTATCAGTATCAAAGGAGTGGGCAGAATTGGGCTGCACGTACATAAATAGTAGAGACCCATAGAACACAACCACCACTGTCAAATGAGACCCACATGTGGAGAAAGCTTTTTTCCTACCCTCTGCAGAATGCATTCGAAATATGGATATCAGAATTAGTATGTAGGACACGAGGACTACCAGCAAGGAAGAGATCAAATTAAATGCTGAAAATAGTATGATCAACAATTCTATTTCTTGTGCATTTGAACAGAGCATAAGTAACAAGGGAATGTCATCACAATAGAAATGACTGATGACATTAGAACCACAGAAGGTCAATGTAAAAATCTTAATAGTGAACATTAGAGCCTGAAAGGTGCTGTAGAGGTATGGAATCCCCACTAGCAGGTGGCAAAGTCTCTGGGACATGATAACATTGTAGAGCAGAGGGTTACAGATGGCCAAATAGCGGTCAAAGGCCATGGCCGACAAGATGAAAAATTCACTGATAATGAACATAAGGAAGAAAGCCAACTGTGTGGCACATGCATAATAAGAAATCACATTTTGATCTACAACAAAATTTACCAGCATCTTGGGACAAATGACAGTAGAATTACCAAGGTCAATGAAAGCCAGATGTTTGATAAAAAAATACATAGGTGTATGTAGGCGGGAGTCCACCTGGGTCAAGATGATCATACCCAGGTTGCCCACCACTGTGATCGTATAGATGATGAGGAAGACCCCAAAAAGGGGAACCTGCAGCTCAGGCTGCCTCGTGACTCCCATCAGAATGAACTCCGTCAGTGATGTTAGATTCTGTTGGCCCATTTGGTCCAGTTAGCTCTTCTGGGAAGAAACAGAGAAGTTGCTATTAAATTTCATGTGGTTCATTTAAACAAATTATAATATTTGTAGACAGAATGTAAATATTTATTTGTAATGGGGATAGAAAAATAATTCCCAATCTGATTTTGAAACTAAAATAAATGAGAGAATCCTCTACTTCTCAACTGGAGAGATGCATATGAAACACATGTACTGGGATGGCCAATTAAACTTTAAATAGGGAACATAACCATTGATTTTTAAAAAGCTATGTAAGTATTAATATAGATATATTAGACTTTATTTTATCTACACAATGGTATCACAAATTTCCTTTAGTACACCTCCATTTTTGTATGAGATTTCCAGTGAAATTTTGATATTCTTAAAGAAAGCAGAAATAATCTGGAGGTAACACAGTTTAAGATTTAGTCTCCTCATTTGCATTTTCAAGGCCCTGAATGAGGCCTTAGCAATGATCTAACAAAGTAATATATCTTTGTAAAAGTTGCAAATGTAAAATATATTAACCTTGATCAATTAAACCCACTTTCTCTCTCCATTCCAGCTTCTGCTCCATCATACTTCAGCTGATATCAAGATAGTTTCCCATGTCTGAAGACATTTGTGGGATCCAGAGAGATTGAGTAAATAATACTTTATCTGATGGTTACTGAGTATATCTATATGAGTCAAAATCAATGATATTTATCACTGAATAGTGCTACCCATTTTGTTGTAAGAACAGCTTTTAAGAACAATCCGACCAACCAATATGCTGAGATATATGTAGAATTTCATTAATAAGAATATATTTATAGATTGTATGATTTTTTTTGAAATACAGAGAGAGGGAGAGAGAATCCTAAGCATGCTCTACATTGTCAGCACAGAGTCCTACAGGAGGCTCAAACTCACAAATGAGATCTCACAAATGAGATCATTACCTGAGCCAAAATCATGAGTCAGATGCTTAACTGACTGAGCCAGCCGGACACCCCAAGATTTTATGTTGCTTTTGATTATGTTTGTTTACATCTGAATTTTAAGGTTATGTTTCCATTGTAAATAAATATTCACATTTACATCTCATCTTATATGCATATTTTTATTTCTTTTTAAAAAAATGTTTAAGATTTATTGATTTTTGAGAGAGAGAGAGAAAGAAAGAGAGACAGCACAAGTAGGGGAGGGCCAGAGAGAAGGAGACAGAGGATACAAAGAAGGCTTCAAGCTGTCAGTGCAGAGCCCTATGTGGGGATTAATCTCACAAACCATGAGATCATGACCTGAGCCGAAATCAAGAGTCCACCACTTAACCTACTAAGCCACCCTTAGTAGGGTGCCCCTATTTAAAAAAAAAAAAGGAAAGAAAAAGAAGTGGCTTTCCAATTAGAATAAGCCTCAAAATGCACAAGATTTGGATCCATTCTTGCTAAAATATACAGTTTATATCAATATTTGGGGGTTTTGAATATTGAATTTCATATGCTGTATTTCCTCTGCTGTGTTTATTTATATGCATAAATTTATTCTTCCACTGTGGATATGATAAGGTCTATAAAGCATTTAACATATTTATTTGAGCACTTATTATGTCGATTTATTTCTCAAATTGCACAATGGGATAGAGAGAGTACAACACTGATTTGCAAATATTTCAGTGCTAAGTGTCTCCTTCATTCACAGAATTTACATTGGAAGTCAGTGAAAACAGTGATTGAAGATAGTGAAACTGACTTAGCTCAATCCACCTGAATTCCCTTCCCTTCACACTGTTTTTCAGTGAACATTTGGAACTCCGTAAGCATGGTTTTCAACTGGAGAAGTAATTGGAGTTGAATGTATTCAGTCAGATAAAATGCAGAATAGAATTACTTTAATCTAACGAGATGTGTAGCTTTAGCCAGTGCAACTACCAGTCCAGGTGGGTCAAGGTAGACACTTCTACCTGTCAGATCAAACTCCTGGGAGCCTACCACAAGGTCAGATGGAGTCTGAAGCTATCCAGTGGCAGCTGACAGATTTCTAAGAATCTGCTAGTTTTTAGTGTTGATTTAGCCAGTTTGATCCCAGGAGTGGGGATGGAGGAGAGAGGCAGTACTGGAAATATTATCCATTTTTCTGGATGATATTATCTATTGTTTCTCTATCGGGTCCCTCTCTGCTTTTGGAGCCCTTCCTCTTGCACAAATAAGCACCAAGGGTTGCAGGATCTGCTATCATGGGTTTTCCCAAAGAATGGAAAATGCACTGGGTTAACAAAGGGATTCAGAATTCTGGTACCAGTCCCACCACTTTGAAGTCTTCAGTGTGTTGGTAAGAACTATTCTAATATTTATTGAGTTTCTCTCCATTTTCAGTGTCAGTTATGACTTATCTCTGAAGATATCTGGACTCTTTTACCCTACCCTTTTTTCT
>CM053575.1:12948561-13032811 GCA_028646485.1 Cryptoprocta ferox
CCTACCCTTTTTTCTATTTTAATTTTTATTTTATTATAAAAATACTTGACAGGAGATCTACATGGTTAAAGGATTTTTAACTGTATAATACAGCATTGTTAACTATAGGCACAATGTTGTATGACACATCTCTAAATCTTACTCATCTCATATGACTGAAACTTTTACTTATTGATTAGCAATTCCCCATATGATCTAGGAACCCTGCTTCTGAGTATTTATCAAAAAGAATTGCTATCAATATCTTAAAGAGATATTGATACCCTATCCATTCTTCTTATTTTGAAAAGGATATATGATCAGTTTTGAACATCCTTATGTATACATTTTAAATACTTTCACTTAGGGCTAAACATTAGAACATACAGGATATTTAAAAAATGACATATTTAAAATGACTTTTCAATCTTTAGACCTGGTAAGATTAGGAATTATTTGGGGTTAGGGCTTTCTGCATAACTCTTAAAAGTCATTCTATTTTTTTTTTTTTTTTTTTTTTTGGCCAGGCTTCTCAATCAGTTTGTAAACCCCATTCTGAACAAATAAATCAGGTAGGAAGCAACTCATTTGGGAAAAAAAATTAACAACTAAAATATTTACAAGCTATGTCTGGGAGTCCTTATATTAAAATTATTTGTAGTTTACAAAATATTGCATGGGTAATAATATATCTTAAAATATTCTTTTTCAAATATTTCATTGGATATATTCATATTAAGGAATATCATTGAATATTAAATTGAAAATTAAATTGGAGATATACCAAAAAATATTTGTTGTTAGTATGAAATTAAATGTAATCAGGCATTCTGCATTTTGCTAGAACTTCTAACTTTAGCAGTTTCTAACCGATGAGACCAATATTGACTTTTTCAAGTATTTTTGATTTCCTCTTCACTTGTAATATCCAAATTCCACTATTAACTCTCACAGATGAAATGGATCTATAATAACGAGTCAATTTATAGGATTTAGTGCCCTAAAAAGACCATGCTACTCCAGGGAACCTCAGTTAACAAAAAATATAATGAATTTTTGTGGTGTATTAGAAAGAATCTGCTGTCAGTGACCATGAGAGTGTCCATGGTCGGAAGCCAGGAATCATAGGAAATTACCAAGATCCAGGTTGTAATAAAAATTAACAAGTCTTATCCACTCACCTTTAGTGAATTGGATTTTCTTCTCCTAAATTACTCTTACTTTTCCTTTGGAGAGGGAGAATTTATGTTTCTCCTCTTCTTTACAATGTTCCCTGAGGAAGTCACATGTAATTCATTCAGATGATATGCCCAAATCATCTGAGAGATTTGTTTTTAAATTGCTTTGTGGTACCTACTAATTATCCAGGACACCCTACACATTCCCTAGTGAAAAAATGTAAGGGACAATTCAAGGAAAGGAACCAAACAACATAGATGATAATGTACAGCTCCACGGAGACCTACATGATATACATGCACTCATTAATAGAATCTGTGATTAAGTAACAATGGAAAATATGCTGACATCAGTAAAACTGGAACAGATCCAAAAACATAGATAGATTTGAAACTAACATCATAATGGAACAGGATTTTTTCTTTGAATTTATTATTAAAATACAAACATATCAGTAGGCACTGGGTTTAAATACATCATTTAGTCGCAGTAAGATCGATATTACTAACTATTTCCATATTTAGAGGACACAAAGCTCAGATAACTTGCCCAAAGTCACGTGGTTGACAACTAGAAGATTTGAAATTAAAGCCTCATTTTTAATGATGGATATACATGCCTTGACCTTTCATATGGCCAACCTGTAATGATTATTGTAATGCAATGTGTTGCCATAATGATTGCCTCAAATATAATGCTTCCTAAGCTGAGATCCCACCAATCTTTGATGTTCCCATCTACTTTACTCATTAATAGTAAAGTCTATTGTCTTGTTTTCAAATTCACTAGTTGTTTTTTATGAAGTATCTAGTTTCCTGTTTAAAAAAAAAAGAACAATAAAGGATGTCAAGGTGGCTCAGTTGATTAAGTTCCTGAAGCTTGATTTCAGCTCAGGTCATGATCTCAGGGTTCACGAGATTGAGCCCTGTGTCAGGCTCTGCACTGATAGTGCAGAGCCTGCTTGGGGTTCTTTGTCTTCTGCTAGAGATTTTCTCTCTCCCTCTTTCTCTGCCCCTCCCCTGCTTGTGGTCTGTCTCTCTTTCTCTCAAAATAAATAAATAAATAAATAAACAAACAAACAAATAAACAAACAAACTTAAAAAAAAGAACAATAAAATGCTCATGTCCGATATTACCTTCTGCCTCTAGTAACTCATTCAGGTTCTCTATCATATTTTCTGTTTCTCTTTATGATAATGCCCATGCTTGCCTTTAAATTCTTCAAATGTTTATAACTGTTTTAAAGTCCTTATCTGCTATTTCTCTTATCTCTGTTATTTCTAGGTCTAGTACTGATGATTTATTTTTCCTGGGGTTATGGATAATATTTTCCTGCTTCATCAACCTGTAGACAAATATAACTTTTGATGCTAAACATTGCAAACCTTCTGCAATTGAGTAGGGATATTTTACATCTTTCTTTAAACAGTGTTGAGTTTCCTTTCAGCACGGAGTTTGTTTACTTTTATTTACTTGTCATTCTACTCCATCCTTTTGAAAGTTTATTTGAGCTATGTTAGCATAGAGTATAGTAAATTTTTTCCTCTGTGGTGAGTTCTTTTCTCTTTTGCTGTCTCCACTGGAAGCCCTAGATCTTCAATAAAATTCCTCACTAAGGTTTGACAGAATTTAAATGTATCTGATACATCCAGTGTGAATCCATAGTTTCCATCCTACAGATCCTTGATGATTTGTTTTGCCCTGGTAGCTGTTCCTGATCTGGACTTATGGGGTCTCCTCTTAATATGTGCATTTTTGAAGTCATCCAAAGTCTCAAATGTCATGCCAACATCTTAATCACTTTGCTTAGGTGTTTCTACTCCAGGACCCAACTCCCACATTCCAGGAACCTCGGCCCTTCCTGATCTGATTTTGTGTTTTCATTTCAACTTGACTGTTGTGTTCTCCATGTGTTCCCAACCACCACCTTGTGTCAGGAACCAGTAAACATGTCCCATCTCTCACAGATCACAGTCCTGTGCTAATTGTCAAATATCTGAAAACATTTGTTATGTGTGTGTTCTCCAATTTTCCAGTAGTTTTCTGCAGCAGAGTTATTAAATCCAGATTCCAGTTACAGAGACTGACAAAAGCCCTCAGAAAAGGCATGCTACCAATTTCCCTTATCAGTCTAATTTTTAGCATCCCCCTATTTCCCCCCATGATTATTACTACATTTTTGAACAGATTTCTAGATATTCAGATAATTTTATTTGTGAGGACATTTATTCTCCAATCTTTCTTAAAATGAATATTCTATTATTTTTGATAACCCCTCATCTCTAGTGTGTAACATAATGCCTAGAGTATATCATCCATCAGTAACTATTAGTTTGGTGAGTGTAAGCATTGACTCTAAGCTGGATTTCGAGCAAGATTTTTTCCAAATCATTCTGCATGTTGCACTGAGAATAGAGATAGGTGTCCTAACCATCAAAAATTTGCTTGTTTACTGTGTGTGCATACATTGCTTTTAAAGTAGTAACATTTATCAGTGTCCTTATCTTGAACATTTACGTAAAGACAAAGTTTGGGGACACCTGCATGGCTCAGTTGATTGGCCGACCAACTCTTGACTTCTGCCCAGGTCATGATCTCACGGGTCATGGGATGGAGCCCTGGGTCGGGCTCTGCCCTGACAGTGGAGAACCTGCTTGGAATTTTCTCTCTCTCTCTTTCTCTCTCTCTCTCTGCCCTCCCCGCCCCACTTAAAAATAAATAAATAAACAAACAAAACAAAAAAAAAGCAAAGTTTGTAACAGGCCTAGAAACCTCTAACTATTTATCGTTTAGGTAATTCAACAGATTTATCTTCAGTTATTCTTCCTATTATATGCTACCCAATTTCAAAAATCTCCCCATCTTTTGCTTGATATTTTCTTAAAGTCTTAATAGCATTTCAGTTAGTTATACACTCTAGGGAGATATAGAAATCTCGGGAAAATGTAAAGTCCCTTGAGAGACAGTATTTCCCATGTTACTCACTCTATAACATTGAAATTGTCATAGATCTCTTTAGAGGCCAATGTCAAGTGTGTATATATAAAGATGTCCCTTCTATCCAAACTTGTCCTCTTAGAGGAAAAATATTAAATATGTTAAAACTGTGTTTATTAGTTTGTTATTCTGCTTCTTGTGCATTAATAGATAAAATTTGCCTTCAATTATTTTACCTGGAGTTATCTTTAGATACATACTATTAATATAACAAATCTGTATATCACATAAATATTAACTGAAACTGTTTTTCACCAATTAAAAGCATGGAAAAGTACACAGAGTTTCTAAAGCTGAAAGATTAAAATATTTTTTGGTAAGTTCAATTAGTTTTGTAATTCTTTTTCTTTGAGTTTCCTTATATTTAGTAGATTAGTTAGAAAATTTGTTTTAAGTCTGATAGAATCATATGAGTGTTAAGAATATTAGAGGTTATGTCATCTAACTCCACACCTTATCATTCAATTCTGTTTCAATATCATCTTAAATTTTGCAGAGGATGGGCATCTCTGAATAAGCACTATAACTGAATTTCTAAATTCCACTTAGAAGTGCCATTTCTTTAATTATGCTTACAATGAAAACTGTTTACAATAGGCAATCTTTCCTTGAGAAACTGTTTTTTAGTTGGTGTTCTGAAAAGAAGAGTCAGTCAGTTCCATAAAAATTCTAACCAATACATTTTTCTGCAGTGATGGAAATGTCTATAATTTGTGTTGTTCAGTATAATCACTGCTAGTCACATATGGGTGTTGAGAACTTAAATGGGGACTAGTTCAAAGAATTGAAATTTAATTCAGTTTTACTTTCTATTTAAATATCCACACGAATATACCCTGTATAGGATACTTCGGATGTGATAGACTAATGTTATATTCAGTCATGAAAAGTCTGGGCTTAACATCATTTGTTAAAGCACTCATGCATTGTGAGAAATATATTGATAGCTTCTGAGCAGCATATGAGAAATTGTGAAAATTTATGGGCTAGTAATTTATCAAAGGAAATGTTAAACCATCCATTTGCATTTACATTTAAATGCCATTTTAAATAAAATGAACCAGATATTTAAAATTGGGGAAAGGTTGATTGGTTGGCTGAGTAATTTTTTTTTTATGGTCTATATTTGTCCACGTCTTCCTTTAAAGAAACTCACATAGCAATTGCCTACCAATATATTGCCTATCTACCTACATGCCTACTATTACCTATCTATTATCTATCTATCTATCTATCTATCTATCTATCTATCTATCATCTAATCTATATCTATCATCCTTCTCTTATATATATCTTACTACTTTATCTATAATTTGAGTACTTATTATACACTCAAAGCAATATTTTTCCATTTTGCTTGCAATATCTCCTATTTTCTTTTCAATAGTCATGTGATGTAGGTGTAATTATATGCAGTATGAGAAAAGATAAATGAGTTTGCCAGAGTCAGTAAGTGAGTAGTGATAGGTGATTTTCTGGGTCTCAGAGTAGGTGATTTTACTGGAGATGTCCTTCCAAGAGGCTCATCAGATGGTATCAGAAGAGGCCAGAGATCCGTGCACTTTAAAGATTATCATGGCCTCATTTTGAAGGTCAACCCCTACCCTAGATCTTCTTGTAATTTATTTCTTTCATATCTAAAAATAAAGAGTTGAGACCATAGCTTAAATTTAACTTTGCAAATTCTTTTCACTTGCCACTGGGTCCCTCATTCTGGTATCACCTTTCTATTGAGGTGGGCACTATAGAAACAGACTAAAATTTTTGAAAATCTAAATGTTTTTTCAATGTTTCCTTATGGGATAGAATCATAAGTAGCCCTGAAAAAAAATTAAGAAACAATCTAATCAAGCTCCTGCAATTATAAACAAGGAGACTTAGATTCAGCAAAATAATGATTATTTAAAGATACAACTCCAGGGGGTGCCTGGGTGGCTCAGTCAGTTAAGCGTCCGACTTCAGCTCTGGTCATAATCTCACAGTCCATGGGTTTGAGCCCCGCATCAGGCTCTGTGCTGACAGCTTAGAGCCTGCAGCCTGCTTCCGATTCTGTGTGTCCCTCTCTCTCTCTGCCCCTCCTCTGCTCATGCCCTGTCTCTCTCTCAAAAATAAATAAACATTAAAAAAATTAAGAATCATTGCTCCCTGAAATCTATGGTTTATCCAGGATGCAGTTATATTGTGACGAGCATCATTTTGGAGATCTTGTCCAGCATACAGTTAGAAGGGTAAATCTTTCTACATGTTACCAACATTCTCTTCTGATCTTTATAAGGATTTTAAATTTCTAATTTATGGGGCGCCTGGGTGACTTAGTGGGTTAAGTGCCCAGCTCTTGATTTTGGCTCAGGTCATGATCTCCTAGTTCGTGGGTTCAAGTCCTGCATCAAGCTCCGCACTGACAGCATAGAGCCTGCTTGGGTTTCTCAGTCTCCTCTCTGTCTCTCTGTCTCTCTGCCTCTACTTCTCTCTCTCTCTCTCTCTCTCTCTCTCTCTCTCTCTCTCCATAAATAAGTAAACTTTAAATCCCTGATTTGTTTCTGTCATTATTTCAGGATTTAAATTTTTTTTTTTCTGTTAGAGGAAGTAGCCCTAGAAAGTTACCCTTTTTAGATGCCTAGTTATTTCCCCTGGTGAACATATACTCCTCTGGAGAATTCTTTCCCTTGAGACACCATCTTTGTCTTAGAGAAACGGGGTCAAGTCCATAACTCAACTTGGTGTCTTAGGAAAAGAAAGGTCTTCCCCATGGCAAGAGAACCCCAGTTGTCATTTAACATCCCTTCCATAATGACATCTGTCTGATTGCACTGAAAGGCCCCTGCAAAAAACAAAACAAAACAAAACAAAACAAAACAAAACAGAAACACACACACAACACCACAACACCTCTTTTTAACTTTTTCCACTACATTAATTTTTTTTTTTTTAGTCCTCAAGGTTAATGAGAGGACAGAAAGGAGTATCAGAAAGAAGGAATATGCAACGCATCTCTACTTGGCCTTATACGTTATCCTTTTTATCCTCAACCAAAAGTTTGCTGCGGACCCCAAGGGCCAAATGGATTGGTCATGCCTGATATTGAAATTGATGGTGATAAGTGAATCATAATTCTTCCAGGACATTTTTTTGGGGAAAAGTGAATAACTTAACATATCCTCCTCAAAAATAGTTTGTAATGATGATCTCATCCCTCTCATAACAGTGGGCTTCTATAAAATTCCCACACCAAGACACAACTTCCTTTTGTCTAGCTAGATTTTCTCATGATAGCACTCATGTATTCATTCTTCCTGATCTCTTTCTTAGTACATTGCCAGGCAGTCAACCTATAACCCTGATCTTTTTGGAAGATGTCTTTTCCCTTTTACTTTTATCCTTTTAACCATTTGACAACCTTTATTTTCTTTAAACATTTTAAATATATTTATTCTTTTCCAAACTCTTGATTTTCGAGATGTTCTTTCTCATTGTGTTTTACAATTGAATGGTGAGTTTACATTTAATAAGATCTTCTCTGTGGTAATCCTGGACAGTGGATCCCATTAGTGGTCCCAATGGTACCGCTCAGACCACTGTATGTTAATTTCTCAGCTAGAAGTTTCCTCAATTAGGCAGACAGCAAATTCCAAACTTTGACCCATGTGAGAAAAGGCTGTGGTTACTGATTCTCAGGTGAGACATTTTTCCTTACAAAATGCCGGATCATTGTTGGCAAGTTTATTTATAATTTGTACTGATCAGCAGATTTATTCAGTTAGGATTTGAATGAAATTCCAGTCTTTCAAAGATACTGGATTTGTATTTGAGTTCTAGTGGGATTCTGTGCTGTTCTTGGACCCAATGGCTTAGCATCTTTTCGAGCAGACTGAATATTACTTACAAAGTTATAAAGTTTTGCAAATGTCCCCAGGAGAGTCATAGATTCAGTGTCCATGTTTACTTTTGAATTTTTTTCCTTTTCTTCCTTTTGAGCCCCAAACAATTAATTCCATTTCTTTGTTTACGTGTTATCTACAAATGCTTTATTTTTATGTTCAGTATTTCAATGAATTCTCTTTCAAGGTAGTTTTTGAGGAAGACAATTATATCTAGTCTTCTATTTGTTAGAAGCTTAAGTCCAACCATGTTTGCTTCATTTGTTTTTGATAATCCCTATCTCTCTAGTGCCTAACCCAATGTCTATCTTTCCTGAGTGATCAAGAAATACTTGTTAAATGCACAAGAATATTTTTGAAGCTAAATATAGTACCTTATAGGAGTAAGCCAGGGCCATTCTATCTGTTACATAGAATGAAGAATTAAACTCTGACAGAAATGTGTGGATATGGGTGGTGGGTGCTGCCTACTAATGTTTTAGAAACTATAGCCATTATCAAGCTGGATTCTACTTATGCAATTTTTCCTTGCAAAGGATTGGCCCAGTCCATGTTATATCTTAATGAAATGTTATCCAGTTTATGAAAAATATTTACAATCAATATTTCTATTTTTCTCACCCTTGTCTGTATTTCTTTCTGTTCTTTGTTTTATGAAATTAAATTAATTCATTTATTTATTTTAGAGAGACAGAGAGAGTAAGAGCAGAGGAGAGAGGCCAAGGGAGACTGATTTTTTTTTAAGTTTATTTATTTATTTTGAGAGGGAGACAGAGTGTGTAAGAGAGAGAGAGAGTGGGGGAGGGTCAGAGAAAGAGGGAGAGAGAGAATCCTAAGCAGGCTCCAGGCTGTCAGGGCACTGAGCCTAACACATGGCTCAATCCCACAACCCTGGGATCATGACTTGTGCCAAAATCAAGAGTTGGAAGCTCAACCAACTGAGCCCTTCTTTCCATTCTTTGTAACATTTTTCATATTACACATCTTAAAGAAACAAGACCTATCTCGTCCCATTGGAATACTTTGAGAAAGTCCCTTGGGAAACCATGCAATGTGAAGTGTAATTTTGTTGTTGCTTTAGTGTAATCAGTGTCTGAACTATAGGGATTCTAGTCCAATTAGAACAACAACAAGAAAATACATATTTATATGCATATATACTTGTCCCTTCTTTCAAATTTGTCCTCTTTGAGGAAAGAATTAAAGATGTAAAACCATTGTTTCTTTTTTTCCATTATGTTTGTTTTGTAACGTTTTACTTGATATATTTTGAAACCTGGTATAAACTTCATTTATCTACAATCAAAATATTGATCTTTCTGAACCTCAGATAAAATATTGACTGATTTTATTTCTAAGAAGAGAATAAGAAACAATGGTGACAGATCTGAACATTTTAAGTAAACTAATATCCTAAACTATTTTCCATCTTTGGTAAGTTAAATTCAATCCTTTTAACATCTTTCTCTTTTTAAATTTTTTAACATTTGGCATTCTTTCTGCAGATAATTGAAAAAATTCAAATAGAGCAGAATCTTATCAATGTATTGAATGTTAAAATTTATGTAAATGACATCCATATCATCTGATATAATTCAATTTACATTATTGCCATCACATCTTGCTGCTAAAGTTGTATAGTTTTATATTTGAGTAATTGATTTCTAACTCATTTTAAATATGCCTTTCCCTAAATTATAGTTTTACAATAAAATTCATGTTCATAAGTGATCATCTTTTGTTAACAAAATCATTTCAGTTAATACTCTAAGAATAGCAGAAGAAAGAGCAGGTATAAGATCCTTGAAAATTCAATTTTGAAATATTCAGACATTATTTGTCATAGATGCTTTTCCATATTGTCAGATGTGTTGGTAATCTTTTAAGAGATCATGAAAAAGTATATATATATATAATCTCACGTTTAACAAGACTAGTTTGTAAACAATAACTTGGGATGTTTATTTGGTTACTAAAATAAATAAAAAAATAAATGGAAACAAATAGCATTTAAATATTTAGATATGCTCCAAAATAGGACTACAGGATTACAATGTTTACAAAGTTTAACACTGATCTCCATAAACCAAAAGGTATTGCACACTAAATGTACACCACTGTATGTATCCAATCATCTGATGAAAGTTGTGTTTTTAGAAAGCCTTAAATTGTTTAAACTGTCTATAATAGGATGAAGAATATGAAGAAGTATCACAGAGCATTTGGTGAGTACATATACATATACTCTATACTAAATATACTGAATTAGCATGTTTGTTTAAATTTCTGTAACTATTTGAGATCTCAGAAAAAGCAGTAAACCTCCTTCTGGTCCAGATACACAGGATATGGGATTCTGTGTCTTCAGTCTCAAGTTAGTGACCTTCCAGAGTTGCTTTCCTACTAAGGCCATGCTATTGATTTCAGTTGCTGTTAGTGTTTTGTTAGTGCTAATATAACTGCTACTGAGGCAGATATTTTACTTATTTATTTAGTTTGAGAGAGAGAGAGAGAGAGAGAGAGAGGGGGGGGGGAGAGCACAAAGGGGGAAAGGGAGAGAGAGAGAGAGAGAGAGAGAGAGAGAGAGAGAGAGAGAGAATCCCAAACAGGATCCACACCTTCAATTCAGAGCCCAACTGGGGGCTCTATTCCACAACCATGAGATCATGACCTGAGCCAAAGTCGAATGCTTAAGTGACTGAGCCACACAGGTGCCCCTGAGGCAGACGTTTTAGGGTTAGATTGAAGTTGTGAGAAATAAACCATTGCTTTTCTTTTTTAATATAATCACATGAAATGACACCACTGTAAAGAAAACTAAAGACCATCTAGTCCACTTGTTAATTTTATAAATGAAGAAACTTAGATTCAAACTTAGATATTATTTATCCAAATCTGACATCAGTAATTGTCCAAGTCCATTTGCTAATAAACTGTAATTCCTTTGTCTTTTTTTTTTTCAGAAGAGCTTGTATGAGAAGAAACAAACACATGGCTGAAGAGAATTATACAGCTGTGACTGAGTTTATTCTTTTGGGATTGACAGATAATGCTGACCTGAAAGTTATGCTTTTTGTGTTGTTCTTGGTGATGTATGCCATTACCTTGGTGGGAATCTGGGCATGATTTTCTTAATCCAAATCACTCCCAAGCTCCACACACCCATGTACTTTTTCCTCAGCTGCCTTTCATTTGTAGATGCCTGCTATTCATCAGCAATTGCACCAAAAATGTTGATCGACTTTCTAGTTGTGAAGGGAACCATTTCTTTCCCTGCTTGTATGGTACAACATTTGTGTTTTGGGGTGTTTGTTACCACAGAAGGCTTCGTGTTGTCAGTGATGGCGTATGACCGTTATGTGGCCATTGTGAACCCTTTGCTTTACAGTGTAGCCATGTCTAAGAGGAAGTGTGTAGGGCTGGTCACTGGGTCATGGGTATGTGGAATAATTAACTCATTAATACACACAATAAGCTTAGGCAGACTATCCTTCTGTAGGCTGAATGTTGTCAGCCATTTCTTCTGTGACATTCCCTCACTCCTAAAGTTGTCATGTTCTGATACTTCCATGAATGAGTTGTTGCTCTTAACTTTCTCTGGAGTCATTGCCATGGTCACATTCTTGATTGTGATCATTTCCTACACGTTCATTGTTTTTGCTATCCTGAGGATCCATTCAGCAGCAGGCAGACAGAAAGCCTTCTCCACCTGTGCCTCTCACCTGACTGCTGTGACCATATTCTATGGTACCTTAAGCTTTAGTTACATTCAGCCCAGTTCCCAGTATTCTGTGGAACAGGAGAAAGTGGTTTCTGTGTTCTATACGCTAGTGATTCCCATGTTAAATCCACTTATTTACAGTCTGAGAAATAAAGAGGTGAAGGACGCTGTGAAAAGAGCCATAGAGATGAAACATTTGCCCTGTTAATTTCAAATCCCTGCTAATCCTACAACAGTTCACCAGGCAGTTCTTACTTCTGTGAGTCCCATGAATGTTAAACCTTTTAAGGATTGTGCATATCTTTTCATTCTATACACTTATTTGTCATATAAGGAGGCAGCTAGAAAAGGCAAGGTATTTAATTCATATGGTGGCATCACAAAAACAATATCTTATTATATAGATCTTCTGATATTATAGGATGTGAATCTATGAATCAATGTAAAATATAGTATTATATTTATATTTTTCTGTGATTTAGAGAAAATGATTGTATAATAACGCTTGTAATTAAAGACATAAAAGTAGGGTACTTACTAAGAAAAAATATTTTTTTCCAAAAATCCAAAGATATAGATATAATTGTATAGCTGAAATTTTCCTTCATTAGCTTATATTTTAATCTAAATAGTTTTTGTGATATTGCAATTCATAATAAGAAATATATATTTGGTTTTCGTCCAATTTCTGCCACAGATCTCCAAAAACCCTTGGAATTTGGCAAGTGATAAGAGTAAAAGAGATGTCTTTTATTATGATAATGAAGTGACTTTGGAAAGCACCTCAGGTTGGTGGCTGTTACCAGGGTAAAGAACCAGGAATAGATAAAGGGAAATTTCAATTCTACCCTCTGATATCTGGGGATGGGAGAGGAACTTGAGGTTAAATCAATTATCAATGGCTAGTGATTTAATCACTCTTGCCTATGTAATGGGTCTCCAAAAAACCCCAAGTGGAATGAGTTTAAAAAGATTCCAGATTGGTGAACCAGAATGCTTCCAAATGCCACTGCCCTAGGCCTCAAACTCAATGAAGACGGACGCTCCATTCTTCAAGACCTTACTCTATGTATCGCTTTATCTGGCTGTTGATTTGTATTCTTTGATATCCTTTGTAATAAACTGGTAATCTAGTGAATAAACTTTCCTGAGTTCCCTGAGCTGCCCTAACAAATGTATCAAGCATGAAGAATGAGGTCATTGGAACCTCTCATTTGGACTCAGTTGGTCAGAGGCACAATAAACAACCTGGTTATTGGGTTGGCATCTGAAGTGGAGGTCAGTCTGTGGGACTGAACCCTTAACCTGTAAGATCTGACACTTCTCTGGGTAGATGGAGTCAATATTGAGTTAAATTGTAGGGTTCCTCACTGTTCGAAATTTCTTGTTGCTAACATCAACAGAGTTGGCCTGGCCATTGCTGCTACCTGGATTGCAACAAAAGGGAACAGTAGAGGGGCTAAAAGGAAAAGAGAGGGAGACTCCTCAGGCTGCCAAGACTTGTTTGAGCAATGCAAGGAGTTCTCAGTTCTGACCCCCAGAATGTGATGTTCTGGCTGGAAATAACATAAAGATTTAACTGAGAGGAAAAAAAAATATGGGAAAACCACACACACACACGCATACACACACACACACACACACACACACACACACACTGGAATTTGGGTACAGAATCATTAGTGGTACCTCCATACAAATATAATGAGAATTTTCCATTCCAAAAGTTTGTTATTTGGTCCATGTTTCTTGCTAGGTCTTAATCTCTCAAGAGGGAAGGTGGCTACTCAATGACTAATTTTGAGATGATAACAGGAGCCTCAAGATTTCTGCTTCAGATGTTTCAGTTCTAGTTCCCTGTTTAGGGTCACTTAAAGAGTAATTTTGTAGTAAAATTCAAAACCTTCTCTCTTTTTAAGTATCCTCTTCCTCTTCGTTCACAATTTAAAACAAAAAAAAAAGATGCCAAGAAAGTACTTCACATGCTGGAATCTTATCATTTACAAAAATTCCTTTGAATACACTTAAAAATCAGACTCTGTAATGTAACACATACTTACTGGCTTAGTCCTGTAAGTACTCAGTGATTTGACAGTTTTCCTTCATTCAATAATGTCAACCTTTACCATTAACAAACAAAAATAAATCTGAGGGAAATATATTTGCATTAACAAAATTAAATTAAATTAATTACAATTTTCTGTATTTCTGAGTTCTTTAAAAATTTCTTTTTAATGTTTATTTATTTTTGAGAAAGAGGGTGTAAGCAGGGGAGAGGCCGGGAGAAAGAGGGACATAGGATCCAAAGCATGTTTGGTGCTGACAGCAGAGAGCCCAATGCCAAAACTCATAAACTCTGAGATCATGACCTAAGCCAAAGTCAGATGCTTAACCAACTAACTACCCAGGTGTTCCAATATATTTTTGTGTTCTACTACTGTGAAAATCAGTAGATGCAATCTTGGATTCTCAAAGCCCATTAGTCAGTTGAAGAAATATTCAATGATTTTACTTTTGTTAGTTTATAACTGACAAACCAGGTCTATTTATCTCGTTAACAAAAATCTCTTTATATAAACAGGGAAAAACCCAGGTATTCCTGTTGTAAAAAATACAACTGTAAAATGATTGTATGTATAAACAGATTTTGGAACGTATATGATATGGATATGAATCAATTTAAAATATAACAATCATTCAGAAGAGATAAGAAGCTAATGCTATAAAATTATTTCCAACAACATAACAATTATCATACTTTTAACATTATTAATAATGTATAATGTCAATGCCCATACAGAACATGCATAACTCATTTTATTGTGTTTCACCTTATTGCACTTTGCAGATAGTATTTTTTTTTTTTACAACTCAAAGGTTTGTGGCAACCCTGCATTGAGCAAGTGTATTGGCACCATTTTTCAAACAGCCTCTGCCCATTTTGTGTCTGTGTCGCATTTTGGTTATTCTCACAATATTTCAAACTTTTTATTATTATTATATTTGAACTGCTGCAATCTCATAGTAAAACGTTAATGTTGGTGAGGGAGATAGAATAGAGAACTGTTGGGTACCTGCAGGAGGAAGAATGACAAAGTTCTTGAGATGGCATCTACCCCTGGTAGAGATGCTGTGAAGATTATTGCAAAGACAACAGTGGATTTAGAATATTACATAAGTTTAGTTGACAAAGTACCATCAGAGTTTGAGAGGATTGACTCCAATTTTAAAGTAGTTCTACTGTGAGTAAAGTTTTATCACAAAGAATTGCATGCTACAGAGAAATTCATTTGTGAAAGAATGAATCAATTGATGCAGTGTATTTCATTGTCATCTTACTTTAATAAATTGCCTCAGCCACCCTGGCCTCCAGCAATCACCACCCCATCAGACGAACATGGAGGCAATACCTTCCATTACCAAAATGATTATGACTTTCTGAAAGATCAGATGATGGTGGTTAGCACATTTTTATTAATAAAACATTTTTTGAAATTAAGTTATGTACATTGTGTTTTAGACAAAATGCTATTGCATACTTAATGGACAACAGTATAGTGTAAACACAACTTTTATAGGCACTGGGGAATCAAAAAATTCATTTCATTCACTTTAGTGTGATACAGCTTTATTGTGACGCTGGCTTTAATGTGGCAGTAATCTGCACTATCTCCAAGGTATGCCTGTACAATATATTGAATATTGTCCCCATTCATGTAAACATCCAAAGGCTGGTGACCACAGTAATTAGACAAATAAAAGGAACAAGGTACAATTCAGGAATATCTTTGAATCCCATTAAAGAAACTTCACGAATCAACCTATATAGCTTGTTATTGAAAGAGCTGTTGAAAACCAGAGGTCTCAACAGAGACCAAGTAGGGAATCTGGACTTCTTTTTCCCTCTGGCAGTCATGAGGCAGTTCCTCCTTCCTCTGCTAGAGCACTGTCAGAGAAAGTTTATTAAACAGACAAGATAAAATAAGATTCATTGTCCTATAATACAAAACTGTTCAAGTTTCAGATCTGTGAAAGACATCAGACCCAAAGGTACACATATTGCATAAGTACGCTTACAGGGAATTCCCCAACGGGTGAAATCATGGAGGGAGGAAACAGATTGTTGTTTGCTTGAGGCTAGGGTTTGGAGGTGCTGATGAAAAGTGAGGACTAACTACTAACTACTAATAGGCATGAGGTGTCTTTCTGGAGTAAAGAAAATGTCCTAAAATTGATTGTGGTGTTGGTTGTACAACTCTGTGAATACTCTATAATCATTGAATTGTACACGTATAATAGGTGAATTGTATGGCTTGTAAATTATATCCGGGTGAAACTGCTATTAAAATAAACTAGCAACCAGGAGAAAAAAGTCCATTTTTGTGACTATTACTAGATCTGAAATCAGGAGGTTAAGCAATGTATAATCTACCTTCCAAAAGACAGAAATCACATTTATTAAAAGGATATTAAATTCTTTATGGTAGACAAAACACGTGAAAGTTTAATGACTGCAAAAAATAAAGCTTTGAAAGAAATTTTTATATTGTTCTGTTTCTAAATCAATTTTTTTTGAAGTAAGTCTATAATTTCTATGTAATCAATGTGCACTGTGATGACCAAGGAAACATTTTATCAAGGGGTAAGTTTTAAAAATGCCAAAATTCTCAGGGGTGCCTGGGTGGCCTCAGTTGGTTAAACATCTGACTCTTGATTTTGGATCGGGTCATGATCTCCTGTGCTGACAGTGCAGAGCCTACTGGGGATTCTCTCTCTCTCTGCCTCTCCCCTGCTTGTGCTCTCTCTCAAAATAAATACATAAATTTTAAATAATAATAATTATAATAAGGTCTCTCAAGATAAATAAAAAACTTGAAATACTACTGCTAATAAATAAATATAAAAATAAATTTAAATGCCAAAATTTCCTATGACAGAATAAAATCTGAATTTTTTACTTTGTCTACTCTATGGTTGACCTATTTCTATTATTTTGAACTATAAATTATATAAATAGGCAGATACCTCTGACCATATATTTTGCTATCATTTCATTTCGTGTGCTCTTTCATGTAAGTTTGCTGGGATTTAAAGAATATCATATCAAGTGTTTTAATCCTTATCATCAAAGAGACAATCAAGGTAAGATTGAGTGTAAATATAATATGAACTTCTGCTGAAATATGATGCAGTAAGGAATAGGAAGGCACACCCCTCATGCCTTCCAGGATGTTGCTCACACCTACTCGAAATCAGAATAGAGTTCCTCCTGTAATATGACTTCAGAGTCTTCTTTACTTCGAAGCATTCCTATTCAGCTCTCCAAGTGGTTCCTCTTTCTCCAGGGAACTCTGAAATATATATGGTATCAGTTGTCATTGCCCATATCCTACTTCTTTCCCACTGGTACCTTTCCCTAATCACAAAATCATATGCAGATGCAGTGTGACACCCGGGAATATTATGATTATTGTAGGTCATTAAATATTTAATGAATCACAGATCATTCCTTATTCTAAATATAATAACCCTTAACTTTCATACCCACGATTCTCAATTAGTTGTCTCTCTCCCTTTTTCTCCCTCTCTCTCTTTCTCATATTTTCAGGAGCTCTTTTGATGATAAACTGTGTAGGTTGACTAATAACTTTTTTTTTTCATGAGGTTGATAAATTATAGCTTGTTCTTTTTATCTGTGTAATCACTGTGGTGAGTGGCCTTTGGGTCCCAACATGAATCAGGGCAATATTCAATATATTGTACTTCACTGAGGAGGTGTTTTTCACATCTTAGTCTATATGAAAGGCACACCTTAAGTTAACATGGTGCCCAACCTTCACAACTGCATGAAATGCTCTACCTTTCTCCATTATATCCTTTAGAAATGATGTTTCCACGCATTAAATAGGTTGCTCAAAAGATACCAGCTCAAGAAAGAGGGCCATGTTTTTCATCTAAAAAAAAAGTGATGGACTGTTGAGCTTCATGGCTTTCACTAGCTCCACTGCACAACATCAGAGTCAATATATTCTCTTGTCCTTAAGTTAATTTTCCAAATGGGTGAAGCGTGAATAAAATTTCAGCAAAGCCTAAGGAGCAGAAGATGACTGAGAATAAACATTTCCGTTACAGGCCTCCAGTCCCCCCCCCCCCCCAACTTTTTTTTTTGAAAGAATCTCTATCTCTTCTATTGTCCCTTGGAGATTTCCTACTACAAATCATTAGCAATAGACATTTGGCTTTTTGGTAATTCTGCTTCTCCTTACCTTTATTTCTCAAAGGGAGCCAAATTTTGAACATAAATCATTTCCTAAAATATAAACCTTCCTGTTTATTCCTTTTCAGGATATTTCTGATAACTTAATGCTAATTCTTGCCCCTCCTCCAATGTAGTACACATTTACTCAGGCTTTGTCCTGCATTCACTTTGTTACAGCTTTCTATTTGAGCAAAATCACCTATACAAAATGCCTGATTAGGGGAAACTGGGTGGCTAAATCAGTTAAACACCCAACTCTTGATTTTGGCTCAGGTCATGATCTCACGGTTTATGACATTGACTCTTACATTGGGGTCTGTGCCCGACAGTGGAGACTGCTTGGGATTCTTTTGCTCCCTCTCTCTCTCTGCTCCTCCACCTTTCTCTCTTTCTTTCTCTCAAAATAAGTAAGAAAATATTAAAAAATGAAAATGCCTGATTAATTAATTACTGAGTCAATTTATTTATTTTTAATTAACTAATTTTATCTTTCTTGAATTCTTTTTCTGTGCAGACATAGCTTCCATTATTTTATGAATCTCTCTGCAGTTTCTCCTCTTCTAATATGACATCTACTTAAGTGAAACTTTACTCTCTGTCATCTCTGGGATGACATCAGTAAAGCCTAAAAATGACATTAAGAAACAATATAGGGTACTTCTTAAGGGCATGAAGCCTTGAGAAATAACTAGACCTAGACCACCTGGCTTTGAAACCTGGTTCTAACGCCTAATGAGTTAGTGTACTCTGACCCCTCTGAATCACCATTTATAAACTAAAAATAAAAATTTTAATGCAATCTATCTCATAGAGCCATTGTGAGGACAAAATTCATCAAGGCATGAAGAATGCCTCTCATATGGTCCCCAAAGATGAGATAATATGACCCAATAGTCTTTATGACCATCTCAAGGATTCCTTTTAAGTACATAAACAGTTTGATAAAATTTATCCTCAATGACACTGTGTTATGCAATATATAATTTTTTTCTATTTTGAGACTTTATTTTTAAGAGAGGTTTTAGGTTTAATTTAAACTTAAGAGAGTACAGAGATTTCCCATATATTTTCTGCCCCAATAAATGCATAGCCTATCCATGTCCCATTATCCACATTCCCCACCAGTTGTTGTTGTTACATTTGATGAACCTACAGTGATACATCATTTTTACTGAAAGTCTATAATTTATATTACGAATCATCCTTGGGGTTGTATTTTCTATTGCTTTGGACAAAGGTGTCTCATAACCACCATTATACTTTCATACAAAGTATTTTACTGCCCTAAAGTTTTTCTCTGTTCCTCTATTCATCCCTTCCTCTTCTCTAACTCCTGGAAATCACTGATCTTTGTACCGCCTCCAGGGTTTTCAGATTCAGATTGTTGTATAGATGGAATCATACTATATGTGGTGTTTTCAGATTGGCCCCTTTTACTTAGCAACTGTCATTTACGGTTATATCATATCTTTTCGTGGCTTGATAGCTCTTTATTTTTAGAACTGAATAATAGTCCATTGTCTGCATGTGTCATAGTTTACTTACCCATAAACCTATGGAAGGGCATCTTGATTGCTTTGCATTATGTACTTTTTTTTTTACTTTTTAATTTTTCAATCTTTTTTGTTTCAAGTTTTTATTAAAATTCTAGTTACCTAATATATAGGGAAATATTGGTTTCAGGAGTAGAATTTAGTGATTCATCACTTACATATAACACCCAATGCTGATCACAAGTGCCCTCATCATGAACCTTTTAAATTTTATTCCAATGAATTATTTTATTCAATGTCCATTGGCTAAACAGAGAATTTATTGCATCATGGTGACCAAAGCAAATATTATAAACTAGTAACTTCAATAAAACCCCAGAAACACTAAGAAGAATAAAAGTAACCAAAGGGGAAATTAAAAATAAGCACATGGGAAAGTGCACATAGAGCAATTATACATGAGAGGCAAGATCGGTATGTCCTTGCTATGCATCCATCCTCATTTGCCTTAGAAATATGACAAAGTGGAAACAAAAGGATTATTTATTTCCCTTCACTTCCCACATGTAGGACAATCAATCAATGCAAGTAAATGGTGAAAGGCCATTAAAATATAGTGGATAAAATATTGATAAATATTGGGAAACATCAATCCAAGAAAAGAGAAGCAATACAATTAATTCATTGTAGAATAGTCCTCTTACTCAAGGATACAAAAACAAGTGAAACATTTTTTAAACATGGATAATTACTTTTATTAAAAAAAGATAAGGGAATATTATAATATTCTAAACCAACAAGCCAGAGTATTAAGAACAACCAGTTGAGGGGAAAAGCACAAACCAGGGAGCGCTCAAATGTTATCTTAATTTGAATATCCTCTGATATCAACCAAATGGACCGGGGGCCACTCAGATTGCTGGATTACAAAGTATGTTCATCCAATAGACTCATACACTGATGAGAAAAAAGGGGAATCTCAGTGCTTGTAATAAGGGTGTTTAAACATACTGGTATGACTGAATACTTCAAATCATCAGATATCACAGAAACAACCAGTATTACAATAATTCCAGAACATACCAGGGAAGAGTATGAAGGCTAAAACAGGAGGTAAGGACTTACACACATGAAGACACACACACACACACACACACACACACACACACACAGGCACTGCAATTTTATAACATACAGGTGAGAAAAACACAGGAATCCTTGACAGCTTTGTGTGTATGTGTCTCTCTGTGTGTATATCTGTCTAACACATTCTACTGTACGATAATATTCACTTGATTTACATACATAATCCACCTATCTCCTGGAAGGAAGGCAATTTTTTATTTTACTATTTTGTTCACAAATCAATTTACAGCAGTTAGACATGTCTAGCTTACATAAGACAATATATAAATATACAACATATGTTTAATTCATTTGTGTTTCCTATTTTCTTGGGAGGCACATAGAGAAAAATTTCAAGTCCATAACCTAGTTTATAGGAATCCTATCAGACAGTGCATTTTAATAAAAAATATTACATATTTTTTTCCACATCCTTTGTCCTGCATATTTTACATCTTTGTTCCTCAAGCTATAGATCAAAGGATTCAGCATGGGGATAACAAGGGTGTAAAATATGGACGCCACTTTATCAGTGTCAAAGGAATGGCTGGACTCAGGTTGCACATACATAAATATTAGAGTCCCATAGAATACTGTGGCCACTGTCAGGTGGGACCCACAGGTAGAAAAAGCCTTGTGCCTACCCTCAGCGGAGTTCATCCTGATGATGGCTACAAGGATCAGCAGGTAAGACACAAGAACTATTAAAAGTGATGAAATCAAATCAAAACCAGCTAAGATCAGAATAATCATTTCAGTTTCATGTGTATCTGAGCACAGCAAAGATAACAAGGGGAGACTGTCACAGTAGAAATGGCTGACAACATTGTAGCCGCAGAATGATAAACTAAAAATCTTTATGGTGACTATCAGAGACACAAATGTACTGTAGAGATAGGGGACTGCCACCAGCACCTGACACACCCTTTGTGACATGATGACTGGATAGAGCAGAGGGTTACAGATGGCCATGTAGCGGTCATAGGACATTGCTGTTAGAATAAAAAGTTCACTAACAATGAACACAAGAAAGAAAGCTAGCTGTATAGCACAAAAATAATAGGATATTGTATTTTGGTCCACAACAAAATTTACTAACATTTTGGGTCCCACGGTTGTTGAGTAACCCAGATCAGTGAGAGCCAGGTGTCTGAGGAAGAAGTACATGGGTGTTTGTAGCCCGGAGTCCACCTTGGTGAGGATGATCATGCCGAGGTTGCCCATCACTGAGACTATGTAGATGATGAGGAAGAGCCCAAATAAAGGAGCCTTTAGCTCAGGACGTTGTGTGATTCCCATGAGAATGAATTCATTGAGCACTGTCAGATTTTGTTTTTCCATGCAGATTTATCAGGCAACCTATTCTGGATAGAGATATCAGAATGGTCAGTAGATTTTCATGCATTGCCACCTGGGTGATTTTTAGTATGCAAAACTCGTATGAATAAAATACATCCAAACTTTTCAATTTCAGATATTTGAAAATGCACCCATCTCCCTCAAGACTAGTATACATAAACACAGATAGTCAGTGGTTCTCAACTGGAGTCAATTTTACTATAACCGAATGTCATTTTATCGATGCCTAGAAGACATTTTTGTTGTCACAACTGGAAGGTGGGGCTCTACAGGCTTGTGATGATTGGAAGTTATGTTTCTAAACATCCTGCAATACTGAGAATCCAGTCAGAAATACCAATGGTGCCAAGTTTGAGAAACCAGGATGGTATTGATAGATAAGTAAATAAATAAATAAATAAGGGAGATATAGATACATAGGTAGATACAGACACATATCTGTAGACACACATATAAATATAGACATAGATATGGACATAGGTGTATACAGGAAAAAGTTAAAAATTAAAAACTATATTAAAATTTGAGTGTAACACATATAAACCATATGGTACTCTATTTTATATAGTCAATTAATCATTTATATAATTGTAATTACCCAGTGACATTTATAAATTGTAGTTAATACTATGATTTAATATATATGTCAATATATAATAAATTGTTATACAATTATGTAATAATTACAATAAAACTTTTAAAGCACAAATTCTAAAAAATATGCAAAACAGATTACTTCAATACATAGGCCTATAAAATCCTTTACACCTACAGGTGGCACAGGCTGAAACAGTTGACATACTTGACAGATATTGGACATGTGTATAAATAAAAACAACTATAACAGATTACAGTTGAGAATTATTTGTCTTTATTGCATAAATATATGAGATATATTTATATAATATAGTCTGTATACCTCCATTTATGGCATATATGGAGAGTTACTTTGGGCCAATAATCTAACTTATCTAAAACTCTTTATTTTCATATACAAAACAATACTTCCTTGCATAGGGCTACTGAGAGGGATAAATGAAAATTTAATGACTTAATGTGCCTATGCTACTTGGAAATCATGTACATAGTGTTTGTTTGATTTATTGAAGTTTATTTATTTATTTTGAGAGAGAGAGAGCAGAAGCAGAGGACAGGCAGGGAGAAGAAGAGACAGAATGCCAAGCAGGCTTCATGCTGTCAGACCAGAACTCTGTGTGGGGCTTGAACTCATGAACTGTGAGATAATGACCTGAGCCAAGATCAAGAGTTGGCTGCTTAATGACTGAGCCACCCAGATGCTCTTGTTTTTGTTTTTGTTTTTGTTTTTTAATGATGGCAATAACTTAGCTCAAAGCAGTTTTCATTACATATTTGTATGTAAATTCTGGACTGTGACGTATCTTCTTTGTCCAGGCTATGATGATGAAAAGGTGCAGAATAGGTCAAGATCGAATGCAGCTTAATGCAGGCCCTACCCTTAGCCCCTTCTCCATAACTATATTGGACCACCAAGGTGCTATTCTTTTAATAACTTGTCTTCTAATTTCCTTAACTATTTTAACAAAATATGAAAATAAGTTTATTTTCATATAAATTTTCTTAAAACAATTAATCTTCCCCAAGGAACATTTTTATGTCACTTATAGACATGTATAATATGCATGTGACAAATAAAATATGCTCCATCATGTGAAAACCCAAGTGAGAATGAAGAAATCTAGGCAAATTGGGAGAATGAGCAGCCATGGGCATTGTTTCCATACAACAAAGATTCATTAAAAAAAATTCCCTTTGGATACAGACATGACTACTTAAAAAAACTGTTTAAAGTTACCAAAGACATGAATTAAATGCACTAAAGATGAGATATACATGGATCTTTTGATATTACTTTAAATTCTTCTAGACCTTAAGGCCACAGGAACTTTTCCAAACTATAACACAATACAAAAAACAGATATACGTTTTAACCAAATAAAAATGTATCTAAATATCCCTAATAATACACAAATTAGCAATATATCAGTAAGAAGGGGATGAAAGATTAAGGTAAAAGAAGTATTAAATTTAAAGTATTGCCAGCATGAATCCTTCCTTAAGAAAAAAAATTGAAATGATACTAGATATAATGAAATATACATTATGAGATAATGGTTACATTGTAATATAGTTACATTGCATAATTACAGCAGTCTCTGACTGATCTATAACAAAATAAAAACATACAATTGTAAAACATTAAATAAAAAATAAGTACATAAAATTTGCACTTAACTCATTTAATATATTGCTTCTAATATTGTGACCTCCTGATAACCTACCTTGTCTTTCTTACACAAAAAGGCACACACCTCTCCTACATCAGAAAGATGGAAACGTGTATCAGTCTATAGTAATTTTACAAAAATATCTTCTGCAAATTCAGTAAGAAGTGGTATAAATCTTAATTTTTGTTTTGGTCTGCAAATATGAAAGGCTAAGAAAAATCATACTTGGTGTGTTCCAATTCTTCTCTAAGGTAAGGAAAGATAAACGTGTTTTGGTTTATTTTGTTTTGCTTTTCTCTAAGCTTTAGAGCTCTAGGGAAAGGACCAGATTGTTTCTTCATAGTTTAACATCTTTGTCGAATACAGACTGCTATTTTTTTAAAACTATATTCTCTTGAGACAATTATATCTGCTTTCCATTAAATTCCACTCAAATTGAAGAACATGCTGAACACTGTATCATTACAGTAGAACAGGGCACCTAAAAGTCTGAGACTCTCCAAATAATGTTTTTCATGTGTCAATGTGGGGTGCAAGACCCTTTCTCCCTTTCTTGTCTCATCAAGAGATCTGGAAACAATCATATTTATATTTTTATTTAAATAATCATTAAATCTTAAATTATATTGAGAGGGTCACAAAAAAGACCCCAGGGTCACTAAATAACTAAGAATTTGGAAGGACATCAAAATGAAAGACTAAGCACCGACAGCTTCTTAATTTTGCCGATTTTTAGAAATGAATATCCTTTAGTTATGCTTCATTTGGTCTCAGTTTTGGCGTGTGTTGGAGATATAATTAATTATATAAAATGAATATTTTATAAGCAATAGCATAATGTTGCCTTAAAGATACTTGTGAATGTTTAGTTTGTCAATCCAAGTGAAAATACTCAAACAATACCAAGAGAAAAGAATAGGCATACTATTCCTGCTTAGAGGTTATGGAGTAATAGAAAGCAAGAGCAAAACCAAACTAAAACAAAACAACGAAATCCCCCCAAAACAAAAACAAAAACAAAAACAATACTAAATCATAAATGGTAAATTTTTGCTAGAGCTTTGCTATTGAATTAAAGCAAAACTTCCCCTATGTCACTTGATCATTGTTGATGTCGGGAACCTAAGATACCCCATGAAATCTTCTATCATTTTACCTGCAATGAAGTCTGTCTTGACTCCCTCATGCCTCTTACATGGCACACTGAGAACAATTTATGGCTTTTTTTCAGCTTTTGAACTCTCCCTGAGGAGATTCTAAGCAATTTGTTGATTATCCCAAAAGTATTTGCGAGCATAACAAAATGTCGAGGTTGTCCTTTAATTATCAGAGAAAATTTGTATTCATTGTCTTTTCTTTCTTTCTTTTCTTTCTTTTTGACTTCCTTTCTGAATTCCTTCCTGACTTCCTCTCTTCCTCGCTTCCTTCTTTCCTTCTTTCCTTCCTTCCTTCCTTCCCTCCTCCCCTCCTTCCTTCCTTCCCTCCTCCCCTCCTTCCTTCCTTCCCTCCTTCTTTCCTCTATTTTACTCTTGGTTAACTTTCCTTTTGTATCCATGGGACTCTTGATTAAAATATCAAATCTATAGGGCATTCTAACAAGAATCTGCATTTCCACAATGGTCTCCTGAAATGAAAAGCACATTGAAAAAGTGTTTAAACACTGTCCTATCACATTATTTTTAAGTTTTTAGGGAATTAAAATAATACATTGTGCAAATATGAGGTGCTGCTTCTTTGATTGGTTGCTTTTGTTGTTTTTACTTTTCCTGCAGGGACAGAAATTAGTTATTTCTCATTTTACTGTGAATTTCCAACTGTCTGTTTGCTTCTCTTCTATTTTTTTTCCTTTTAGTGCATATTGCACCATTCCAGTGATTCCATTCTGTGCACCCCCACCCCAAAATAGATCTATTCCCTTGCCACAAAATTCCATTTATCTATCTCTTTATGGTGACACCTCCTGCCTCTGTTTCTGCCACTGTTACTAATTCCTGGTAATCAATGATATTTTTTCCATCACTATATTTTTATCTTTTAAAAAATGTTTTATAAATAATATACCATCTGTGGGCACCTGGGTGTCTCAATCTATTAAGGGTCCCATTCTTGATTTTGGCTCAGGTAATGAATGATCCTTGGGTGATGGGATGGAGCTCTGTGTGGGTCTCTGGGCTGGGCATGGAGTCAGCTTAAGAGTCTCTCTCTCCCTCTACCCCTCCCCCACTCTCATGCACACTCTCATGCTCTCTTTCTCTAAAATTAAAAAAAAAATCCATTTGTAATCTTTTTAAAAATGTTTATTCATTTTTGAGAGAGAGAGAGAATATGTGAGTGGGGGAGTGGCAGAGAGAGAGGTGGGGGTGGGAGCAGAGGATCTGAAGCAGGCTCTGGGCTGACAGCAGCAAGCCAGAGGCAGGTTTCAAACCCACCAACCATGAGATCATGACCTGAGCTGAAGCTGGATCCTCAACAAACTGAGACACCCAGGTGCCCCTACCATTTGTGATCTTTTTAGATTGATTTTTTTCACTCACCAGAATTCTCTTGAGATTCATTTGTGTTTTGTGTATACAAATCATTTATTCCTTTATTGTTACTGAGAAATATGACATGGTATTAATTAATTTAATCATTCATTCACCGAAAGGCATTTGAGTCCTTTCCAGTTTTCAACTATTATGAGTAAAATGTCTATAAATGTTCACTTAAACATGATTATATGAACATAAATTTTCATTCCCTTAGGATAAGCATCCAAGGGTGTGATTTTTAGGTTGTTTTAATTTGGATCAAGTCCAGTTTACCAGCGCAGTAAAACCTTGGATTGCAAGTAACCTGTTCTGCGAGTGTTCCACAACATGAGCAAACATTTCTAATAAATTTTAAATTGAGAACAAGCAATGTCTTGCAATACGGGTAGTACGTGATGCCAAACATCACATGATCACATCTGAGCCAATGGTTCCTCTCTCTCTCCCTCTTTGGAAATTCCCTTTGATATACAAGTGCTTTGGATTATAAGCATGTTTCCAGAATGAAATAAGCTCACAACCAAAGGTTTACTGTCTTTACATTTATGCTTTTGATGTCATGTCTATAAACTCTTCACTAGCCTGAGGTCCCAAATATAGGTTTTCCCTTATGTTTTTATCTAAATGTTTTAGAGTTTGCCCTTTTCTATTTAAGTTGCTATTCATTTTGTTATTCAATTTTTGTATAAGATTTAAGTCAACATTATTTGTTTGTTTATTTTTGCCTCTGTACTCCCAAATACAGCACCACTATTTTTAAGGCGATTCACCTTCTATTGAACTAACTTTGCATCCTTATGAAATTTTAATTGAACTATTTCCAGAGGTCAATTTCTGTCTATTTATGTGAGGTTGATCTATGTGTTTGTATCTCCACCAATGTCACATAGTCTTGATTATTGTGGCTGTGTAGTAAATCTCGACATGGAGTGGATTGTTTTCTTCCTCATTATGGTACATTTTACTATATTTTATTGTTATTTTTTAATGTTTACTTATTTTCAGAGAAAGAGAGAGAGTAGGTATGGGGGAGGGCAGAGAAGGAGGGAGAGAGAATCCCAAGCAGGCTCAAGTTGCCAGTACAAAGCTCAATCTCACAAACCGTGAAATCATGAAATCACGACTTCAGTCAAAATCAAGAGTCAGTTTCGTAATTGACTAAGCCACCCAGGAGACCTTCATTATGCTACATTTTAAAATGTGTTTTATTTCTGTTAGGTCCTTGAACTGTCATGTAAATTTCAGTATAAAGTTGCTACTACAAAAATCTTGCTGAGTTTGCATTAAATCTATAGATTGGTTTGTAAAAAATTGATATTTTTAGTGTATTGAGTCATTTAATCTATGCACTCAATGTGCCTACTAATTTATTCAGATCTTTTTTGATTTCTCTAATTAGTACTTTTTACTTTTCTGCAAACAGATCTTGTACATGATTTGATTGTTTCTAACTACACATTTCAGGACATGTGGGGTTTTTGAATGTTTTATTTTTTCTTTAGTTATGTGTGTGTATGTGTAATACATATATTATAATACCTATTTTATATAATATATAGTATTATATAATATACATATTATATATTGGTTTCTGGTTTGGGGACATTACAAGTAAAACTTCAATAATACTGAAGGGGAAGAAAAATTTCTCCTTTACCACCTTAATGTTTCCACCTTGGCCTGAGATCTAACTGACGTAAGAGATTAATAGGACAAAAGCATACAGATTTTTTTTAGTAATTTTTTATAGGTATGTGACAGTCTTCACAAGAAGAATGAAAACCCAAAGAATTGGCTAGGTCAAGTATTTATCTACTAGGTTGAACAAAGAGTGGCAATCCTAGGGGTGGGTGCCTGGGTGGCTCAGTCTGTTGAGCATCCGGCTTCCCCTCAGGTCATGATCCCACGCCCTGAGAGTTCGAGCCCCACGTTGGGCTCTGTGCTGACAACTCAGAGCCCGGAGCCTGTTTCAGTTTCTGGGTCTCCATCTCTCTCTGCCCCTCCCCCACTCATACTGTCTCTGTTTTTCTCTCTCCATCTCAAAAGTAAATAAACATTAATTTTTTTAAAAAATTGGAAAAAATAATGGCAATTGTAGAACATTAACTAACATATTTGTGGAGACTAAAAACAGATAAGGATTATTTTATCAAGCTCTATTTGTATAGATTTCTCTTGGCTTCGAGCTTCTGTCTCTGGTGATGAGGGTGTTTTTCCCTTCTGGAATAAGGAAGCCATCTTTGACAAGGGAATTTCATTTTCTGCTTTCAGAGAGAAAAGGAGAATTCAGAGTGCCCTTCTTGCACTTCCTGTGTTTTCTGCATCTTCAGCTCAAAGTAATCAATATGCCAAAGCAGCAGATTTGGAAGTGACATGTTCTGAACTCTTTCAGTTGCTGTGGACATTTGGGTACAAGTCTCATAAAGATATGTGTTGTCATTTCTCTTGTGTAGAAAATGCGTGGGAGTGGAAAGGCTCAATAATGTTTAAGACACTGATGCTTATAACAAACTATTTTCAAATAGTGATTGCATTTTACTTTTCCATAAAAAATACACGAAATTTTCTGTTTTTCTGTATGCTCACCGAGAGCTTGGTATTCTAAGATTTAGAGTGTTATCTCATTGAGGTTTTAAACTGGATTTCATTAGTGAACAATGATACTAAGTAACTTTTTATGTACAAATTTCCCATCTTTATGTGTTACTTGGTGAAGAATTTTCCAAATGTTTTGCCCATTCTGGAGGTCTATTATTATTATTATTATTGAGTTTTGAGTTATATTTATATATAACTTACATATATATAAATTATATATATGTATATAATACGTATATATATAATTAGTCCATCATCATTTGTTGAAAGGTCTGTTCTTTCTTCAACAAATAACCTTTTTCTATTGTCTTGTGGAAAATGTGTTGTTCACATATGCATGGGTCCTTTTTTGGTCTATCAATTTTGTTTCATTGATCTAATTGTCAGCCAGTTCCAAACTCTTTGACAGCTGTAGCTTTGGAATGGGGCATGCAATCAGTTAGTATTTTTCCTAATGTTTATATTACAACTTTGTTTTTTTTTTTTTAAGTTAATTCAGCTAGTCTAGGTCTTTGCATTTCTTTCTATGTTTTAGTTTCAGCTTCCCAGTTCCTCCAAAAAATAATGCCTGCTTGGATTTTTGTTGGAGTTGCAATTGAGTCTATAGATACATTTGAGAAAATTTGATATTTTAACAATATTGAATATTCCAGAAAATAAACATAGTCTATCTCTCACTTTAGTGTCTTATAAGAATGTTTTTTAGAATCTTGTAAGAATGTTTCTTAATTATGTGTACACATATTTTTCCTATTTATCTTTAAGTATTTTATAGTTTTGATACATTCATAGCAGGTATTTTGAAATTTCATTTCTAATTTTTCCTGGGTAGTTTATAGAAATAAACATTATTTTGCATACTGATCCTCTTTTTGAATCCACAAGAAATTCACTTTTTAGTTCGATTACTTTTTTCTATAGATTCCCTTAGATTTCTACTTGCACAATCTTGTCATTTACTAATAAATAAAGACATTTTACTTCCTTCTTTCCAATCTGTAAACTTCCTATTATTTATTTATTGTTTCCCTGTCATGTTGTGTTGAATACAAACTCTGACACAATGTTAAATAGAATCAGAAAGAAGAGTCCTCCTTGTCTTGTTCCTCATCTTAGGGAAATGTATTTCATTCTTTTAATATGGGATATGTTGGTTTATGTATATGTAGGTATATGTAAGTTTTTCATCAGTGCTCTTTATCAGTTTTAGAAAGTTCCATTTAACACTAGGGTGGCCAAAGTTTTTTTTTTTTTTTTTTTTTTTTTTTTTTAGTAGATATTGAAATCCCATGTAATATTATTGTGGTCAAAGTTTTTGTTTTTAATGGATTTGAAATTTTAAAATGTTTTGCTGCATTTATTGAGATGCCAACTTTTTTTTTCCTTTTCATTTTTAATATGGTGATTTTATTTTTGACTGTCAAATCATCTGTACATTTCTGGGGTAAGCCTAATTTGGTGCATAATTGTTTTTACATACTGCTAGATTCCATTTGCTAAAACTCTTAGAATCTCTGCATAAGCAATCATAACTTCCATTGATCTGTTGTTTTCTTTTCTTATGATGCTTTTTCTTATAACATCAGGGGAAAGCACTCCTCAAAGAAAGTTTACTTTTCACTTTAATTTTCTAGAAGAAAATATATATAATTGGTTATTCATTTTACCTAAACATTTAGTAGAGTTCCTCAGTCCACTCCTGGGCTTGATTTTGGATTGGTGACAACTATTTTTCATAAATATTTTTATAGTGAGATCCCTTTAATTCTGGATTTTTTAAATACAATGTTTCTTAGTATCCATAAATATGAAAATATATAACGCACTTATTCTTAATATCCTAACCTAAAACAGATTTTTTTAAACAGACACCCTTAGTGGTTTTAAATTTTTGTATCTTTTATATTCTAAATTTTTGTTAATCTTTCTGAATCATCACTGTGTGATATATAAATGTCTAATATTCTTCATTATGTCACATATAAATTTCAGTTATGTACCAATTCTTGATTTTTTTTTGAATTTTTCAATTTTATGTAAAAATATTAAACTTTCCAAAATAATTTATAAGTGTACTTCATAGTGAAATAGAGACTAATTTTTAATATAAAATATATTTTCAAAATTTGTAAATCTCAATGTATTTTGTTCTCATTTGGGTTTATCATTTGAGGGAATATGAAAGCTACAGAATTTATTTTAGATGTGGGATAATGGGTTATGTTGAGTTAGCTTATAGGTTTTTAAAATTCAGATATTGGAGACTTTTACTTTTTTTATTACGAAAGTCTTAATCATTCACTAAGGAAAATTTGGGGAAATACATAACTAAAAATATCAACTTAAACATTTTCATAATCTTAGCAGCCACCAATAATGAGTGTTTGCTTCTAGGAAGCAAAATATCTTCTTGTATTTATATTTCCAAAATTCATGCTCAGTGCATATTTCTTTTTAATAAATAAAAAAATCAGTGACATAAATTTTTTAGTTTATCCTCATGTAAAAATATACATAGTGGAGTTTTTTGTTCCAGAGTTATTTTTATTCAAATTTGACTGACTTTATAGAAAATTTTATTCCATGATGGAGGACGGAGAAAACAGAGCAGTCTCTCTCTGATGTAAATAAAGCTCCATGAATGATAAAAATGCTGGAAATAAACAAAAAAGTGGAAATTTAGAATAGTTAGGAGGAAATTTTCCAGAAGATGTAACATATACTATACAAGTTGTTACATATCTTACTAAACTTTCACTAGAAACTTAGTATAGATCAAATTATTGGATTATCTCCTTGTGGTTCCTAGTGAGGGATTATCAAATCAATGCAGTGAAACAATGGATCCCAATAAAAATATATTACACACTTGTAAGAACTGATACGAAAGAAAGTCATCCCATGAAAATGCAACAAACCTAATTCAACATAGAGTAGACCTCTTATGCAAAGACACAAAGCCAATTAGAAAATGAATTTTAAACCAGTGTATTTTTATTTTTCAGAGATAGGAAAGTGTAACAATCTTGTTAGACAAACACAAGTGTTTAGAAATCAAGACACCCCAAAAATATAAAATCAAAAATCAAAAATTGGAAGCTTCTGTGGGAGACCTGAAGAAACTTATCTTTCTTTTTTCCAGCTTTTTTGAGGTATAAAGGACATATAACATTGTGCAGGTTTAAGATGTACAATATGTTGATTTGATACACTTATGTACTTCAATATGATTACAATTTAGCATTAGCTAAAGTCTCCAGCATGTCACATGAGCATCATTTCTTTTTTGTGTGGAGAATATTGAAGATTTACTCTCAGCATCTTTAAAGTATATAATGGAGTGCTGTTAACTATAATCAGGAAAACTGATCTTACTTTGTATATCCACTGGTATAGAGAAATGGACTGATTCAGACAAATGAGATATTGCACTGATCTTGTGAGTCACTGAATAGCTATGTTGAGTCAATAGACTTACTAGGGCTTGTCTATAGAAACAACTGCAACTGATGAGAAGAACAGGATCTTGAGATCCCCCACGTGGTACTGGAGCATTTGACCAAATTCACAACTGATGACTTCCAATTATAGAGTCTCCTTGAAGCCACAGTAAGTTTGATTTCAACACACGCCACAAGAAGAGTATGAAGGTTAAAAGAGAAGAATATGCTGACATATCCGCACATGCACAAGCACAAACATGCACACAGGCACTGGGAGATTTATTCTAACAGTTGAGAACAACACAAGAATCATCCAAACTCTCCTTTTGTGCCTTCTCTTCTTCCTCACTCCTTCATGGCATACCCACTCTTTTACCTGCTCCTATGGTATATGGTGTCTTAACCAATTCCACATACTTTAAATCGTACCTAATTATTATATTTAAAATGCATCTCTCCCCCTCAAGGAAGGCAACTATTTTCCTGTTTTGTATGCTAATGTACTTACAACACATAGAAGTGTGATTGGCACTTAGAAGACAACCTCTAAATGTTTGTTGAACACATTTGTGTTTGCTATTATTCCTTTTAGGGACATACAGAACAAAGTCTGAAGCTCATAATCTGATTTATGGGGATCATATTGTATCTAAACCTTAAGAAAAAAGATTACATAGCTTTTTCCACGTTGTTTGTCCTGCATATTTTACATCTTTGTTCCTCATGCTATAGATCAAAGGATTCAACATGGGGATAACAAGGGTGTAAAATATGGACGCCACTCTATCAGTGTCAGAGGAATGACTGGACTCAGGTTGCACATACATAAATATCAGAGTCCCATAGAACACTGTGGCCACTGTCAGGTGGGACCCACAAGTGGAAAAGGCCTTGTGCCTCCCCTCAGCTGAGTTCATCCTGACGATGGCTACAAGGATCAGCAAGTAAGACACAAGAACTATCAAAAGGGAGACAATCAAATTAAAGCCTGCTAAGATCAGGATAATCAATTCAATTTCATGTGTATTTGAGCAAAGCAAAGATATCAAGGGGAGACTGTCACAGTAGAAATGACTAATGACATTGTAGCCACAGAAGGATAAACTAAAAATCTTTATAGTGACTAGAAGAGATACAAATGTGCTGTAGAGATAGGGGATTGCCACCAGCACCTGACACACCCTTTGTGACATGATGACTGGATAGAGCAGAGGGTTACAGATGGCCACGTAGCGGTCATAAGACATTGCTGACAGAATGAAAAGTTCACTAATGATGAACACAAGAAAGAAAGCTAGCTGCATAGCACAAAAACAATAAGAGATTGCATTTTGATCCACAACAAAATTTACTAACATTTTGGGTCCCACAGTTGTTGAGTAACCCAGATCAGTAAAAGCCAAGTGCTTGAGGAAGAAGTACATGGGTGTTTGTAGCCTGGAGTCCACCTTGGTGAGGATGATCATGCCGAGGTTGCCCACCACTGAGACTGTGTAGATGATGAGGAAGAGTCCAAATAATGGAGCCTGCAGTTCAGGACGGTCTGTGATTCCCATGAGAATGAATTCATTCAGCACTGTCAGGTTGTGCTTTTCCATCCAGGTTTAGTAGGAAATCTATTCTGGATAGATACATCATCAGAGTCAATAGGCTTCATGTACTACCTCCTGGGAGAGGTTTTAGTATACCAAACTAGTATAAGTAAGATACATCTAAACTGTTCAATTTAGGATATTTGAAAACAAATGATCTCTCACAAAGACTACTATACATACTTAGAGAAAGAAAGAGAAATGGAAATAAATGACTGGTTCTCTTTTTTTTTATTATTTTTTAATGTTTACTTATTTTTGAGAGAAAGAGAGACAGAGCATGAGTGGGGAAGGTCAGAGAAAGGGAGACACAGAATCAGAAGTATGCTCCAGGCTCTGCGCTGTCAGCACAGAGCCTGACGTAGGGCTCGAATTCACAGCCTGAGAGATCATGACCTGAGCCGAAATCAGAGCTTAACAGACTGAGCCAACCCAGGCGCCTCTGACTGGTTCTCAACTGAAGCCATTTTATTCCACAAAGAACATTTTCCATGGTCTAGAAATATTTGGTTGTCACATCTGGGAGTTGGGATTCTACTGGCTTCAAATGGTTAGACACCTGTTAAGCTGCTAAATATCTTACTATATCCAATATCTAGGCCATAACAACATTCAGCCAGGAATAACAAAAGTAACAAAGTTCAGAAACCCTGATGATATAATTAGATAGTTGAGAGAGAGAGAGAGAGATGATAAATAAGTAGATAGATAGATGATAGATAGATAGATAGATAGATAGATAGATAAAGGTACATAGATGAGAATATTAAAGCAAAAATAAAAATCAAGTTAAAAATTTAAGAATCAGATACATGGGTGATTATTTTACTATTCTTTAAAGTATTATTATTTTATGATTTATATGATACAATCGCAAGATGACATTTATAAAATACATCAATCTTATGGCCTAATACATATGCCAATTATATAATAAAAATTTTAAACCACAAATTTCCCCAAATCATAAAATCCACTACTCAAAACATGGTCCTATGAAAGATATTATTATGAAACTGGTTGGAAAGTTAACATACTTGACAGATATTTGACAGGTGTGTGAAAAAAACGGTATGACAGATCACAGTGGCAATTATTTCTTATATGGTGAAACATGCCAGGAGATATATGAGAATGAAAGTCTACATGAGACTAAAACTCTCATATACAATGTTGACATTTCCTTGAAGAGCTTTTGTGTAGAAAATGGAAATAGCTGGAAATAGTTTGCAAATATCAAGTATATTGTGAGTTTTTGTTTGCTTGTAGTTTTTTTGAGTTTTTTTTTTTTAATTTATTTTGAGAGACACAGCAAGTCGAGAAAGGGGCAGAAAGAGAGGGAGACAGAGAATCCCAAGGAAGCTCTGCGCTCTCAGCACATAGCCCCAGGTGGGGCTCGAACTCACAAAACCAGGAGATCATGACCTGAGCCAAAGCAAGAGTTAGACACTTAATCAACTGAGCCACCCAGGTGTCCCAGCTTGTGTTTTTTAATAATGATAGTAACTTATCTGAAATGTTTCTATTTTCTTTACTTATATACATGTGCATTCTCTGGACTGGGACTTATATTCTTTGTCAGGGCTATAGTGTGAATAGATGAGGAACTGGTTTAGGACATACCTCACTATCTATTCCATGACAAATTTTGAACAATCATGTTGTGACTCTTTGGATTACTTATCTCCTAATTTTTGTCTCAATTTTAGGAATGTCTTAATATAAGTTATTTGAATATAAATTTGCTTAAAATATTATTCTTCCCCTGGGGCACCTGGATAGCTCAGTTGGTCGAGTGTTCAACTCTTGATTTCAGTTTAGGTCATGATCCGAGGGTCTTGGGATGAAGCCCCATGTCCAGCTCCCTGCTTGGTGTGGAGCCTGCTTTGGAGTTTCTCTCTCTCCCTCTCCCCACCCCCCAAATCCCCAGCTCATGCTCTCCCTCTCTCTCACTCTCTCTCTAAAAAACAAACAACTGTTTTCTTTATGGCATTCCCATTAAAATAGAGATGTACTAACTTGTATGTAATAAATCATATATACTTTATTAAGCAAGGAAGTAAGGAAACATGGTGAAATTGGGAGGGGAAAAAAAGGTTGGTATAAGAAAGTTCACATAAAAATGTTTTATGTAAAATCACTTTGAATTATAGGGTAGAATGCTTTAAAGAAAAAATATTGAAAGTCATTGTGATAAACAATACCATAGAAACAAAATATAATACACTAAAGATGAGACATACATGGATCCCTGGATGTTATTTGAAATCTTTCTCTACATTAAGTCCACAGAACACCCTTCAACCTATCACATAGCACACAACAGAGATAAATGTGTATATAATCACATAAAATGTATCTAAATATCCTAAATACCCAGAGATAAAAATTATGCCAGAGTGGAAAGCAGATGGACTGTTAAGGTAAAAGAATGAGTTTTGGTTTAAAAAAATTGTGGGCAACAATGCTTCTGTTTAAAAAGAGAAAAAAAAGGAACTGTTATTGTCTGCAATAAAATTGCAAGTCAGAAGTCCCTGAGTGACCTATGAGCAGACAAAACATAAAATTTCACAACATTAAATATAAAGGTAATTATATGTAATTTCTGCTTAACTTACCTGAGCCTTCCTTACACGTTTGTGACCTCTTGATACTCTCCACTGCTCTGTTGCACACACCTCTCTTATAACAGAAATATGATCATGTGTATCAGTAGATGACAATATTAGAGAAATATTCAGTAAATGAAATCAACATGTGGTATACATCTTGGGTTTTGTGTGTTAGCTTCTTTCTGCTTTGTTTTGTTTTCCCTTACAATCAGGGAAGCCTAAAAAAAAATAAATAGCACTTTTTAAGTAACAAGTTTTCTATAAGGTAGAGGACGTTAAAAGTATTTCATCTTACCAGATTTAGAGTTCTATAAAAAGAATCAAATAGGAACAGCAGCGTGGCTCAGTCAGTTAAGTGCCACACTCTTGATATCAGCTCAGGTCATGATCTACAGGTGGTGGGATCGAACTCCGGGTTGGGCTCTGTGCTGAGCAGGGAGCCAGCTTGGGATTTTCTCTCTCTGTCTCTCTCTGTGTCCATCTTTCATTTACACACCCTCTCTCTCTCAAAATAAATAAACATTTTCAAGAAAGAATCAAATTGCTCTTTCATAGTTTATGATCTCTGTTGAATATTTGATATTCATTTATTTAATTATTTATTTATAATTTTTATTTTAGATAGAGGAAGAGGGAGCATGAGCTGGAGAGAGAGGCAGAGAGACAGAGCAGGCTCAGCAGGGAGCATAATATGGGGCTGAATCCCATGATCCCAGGATCATGACCTTATCTGAAATCAAGAGTTGGATGCTCAACCAGCTGAACCATCCAGATTCCTGATATTAATTTTTTTAAAGCCATATTCTTTGAGATAATTATACCCATTTTCTGTCAGATCCTACTGGAAAATAAAGAACATTTTGAACATCATTCCAGTACCATAAAATTTTGTACTTAAAGGTCTCCTAATTCCAAATAAGGCTTTCAAACCTCAGGTGAGGTGACAACCCCTTTTTCCTTTCAAGATATCAGGTGATAATTCTATCTATACATTTATTTAAGTAATCGTTATGAAATCAGTTTTGAGAGAATCACATTTAGTGTCTAGAATCATTAAATAAGTATTTGGAAAGATCAAAATCAGAGACAATACCTGGGTTTCTTAATTCTGCCAATTTAAAAATGTCCTGTCTCTTCAGCTGTGCATGGTTCACTCTCAGTTTTGGCCTCCATTTGACATAAAATTATTCATATTAAACATAAGTATTGTGTAACAGTATGAAGTTTGAAAGATGCACAGGAGTATTAGCCTCTCACTGTGTGAAAATGTTCAAAAAATTAATATGAAGGAAATAGGAGGTAATTCTGACCCTGCTCAGGCACTGTGGTTACTGGAAAAGCAAAGCAAACAAAATCAGAAATGGTCACATTTTTCTAGGACTTTGCCATGGTATTAAAATGGAACTTACCAAGCATCACTGGAATATTGTGGATGTTTGGTAGTATGACACACAACACAGATTTTCTGTCATTTTTGCCTGTAAAGAAGTCTCTGTCTTGTATTAACAGGGCATATTGAGAATAATTTATGGGTTCCCTTCACATTTTGAGACTCCCTCAGGAGATGTTGAGCAATTTGTTTATGATGGCGAAAGCATATGAGAGCATTAGAAAGTGCCTGGAGGTTGTCCATTAACAGGCAGAGATAATTTGTACTCACCAGTGAATAAATTATGTATGTATGTATGTAACTATCTATCATCTATCATTTATGTATCTCTCAATCATCTATCTATCTATCTATAATCTATCATCTACCTATAGTCTATCATCTATTTATCTATCATCTATTTAACTATTTATTTATTTATGTTTATTTCACTCCTAATTTTTACTAATACTTAACTTTTCATTTCACTGCAGAAGACTCTTGATAAAACGCCATATATTTAAGGCAGGCTCATCAGGAGTCCCCATTTCCACAGGTCTCCTCAAAGTGGTGACATGGTTGATAATTGATAAATTCTGTTCTTTTACATTATTTTAAACTTGTACAGGGAATAAAAATCATACATTAAGCAACTGCGATGTGTTCTGTCCTTGCATTTCATTTTGTTTTCATAGTTATCCTTCTTTCCAAGCAGAAATTCACTGTGTATCCTTCTCATTGCATAGTGAGTTGCCATCACTGACTAGTTACCACTTCTGCTTTGATTTTGTTTTTCCCTTTAATTTCACAGTGCAACATTTTGTTCATTCCCTAGGTCCAAGTCATTTCTACTTCTCTTTCCCACGTTGAAACATGCTCTTTTGTACTTGATATTTGCCTAGTTTATCATGTTATCCTTGCAAAAATAGAATATTTTACATATGCATAACTGTGTGTTTATAGTTCTAGAAATTTCATTGCTGCATTTGTCACTTTAATTATTGCTGTGCATAGATAATATGACACTTTGTGCTTCTTTCTGTATTATAATCCAAGATACAAATTTAACAAATTTTGCTTATTTTTTTATTGATAAATGAGTGTCTAACCCTCAGCTATCACCAACAATATCATGACAGTATACAGCCTCAATGAACAGCCCTGAGATTGTTCCCTTAAAAATTATATATATGGGAAGCCTAGGTGGCTCAGTAGTTTAAGTGTCCGACTCTTGATCTTGGCTCAGGCCATGACCTCACATTTCATGACATCAAACCCCATGTTAGCCTCTGCACTGAATGTACAGAGCCTGATTGGGATTCTTTCTCTCTCCCTCTCCCCCTCTTCCCTGCTCACTCCCTCTCTCTCTATCTCTCATTTATCTATCTATCTATCTATCATCTATGTAAACTTCATACATAAATATAAGTTTATAAACTTATGTATATGTATGTATCAAGCTTGCTTGATGCTTGATAAGGAGTAGAATAGACTTATTAATTTTCCTAAATATTTGCAGATGTATTATCCTATCTGAAATATATGGGATATATCCCAACTTCCAATATATTCTTTTATTAGTGAAAGCAAGACGTATCTTGGATCTTCTCTTTCACGTCAGGTGCATAAATTATACCCTTCTTGTTAATTGTGCATTTACAGTATTATAAGCATCTTTTATATAATTTATTATACCGCTTCTTCCCTTTTTTCCCAAGTTTGACTTCATCCTCACTGATTTGGATGTCTTTTATTTCTTTTTTCATGTCTGATTGCTGAGGCTAGGCCTTCCAGTACTATGTTAAATATTAGTAATGACAGCGGACATCTCTTTTTCCTGGCCTTAGAGGAAAAGCTCTCAGTTTTTCCCTATTGGATATGATAGAAAGACCATAAATATGGCCTTTATTATGTTGAGGTATGTTCCACCTGTCCCTACTTTGTTGGGGGTTTCTACCATGGATGGACATTGTACTTTGTTAAATGCTCTTTCTGCATCTGTTGAAAGGATCATGTGGCTCCCATCCTCTCTTTTATTTATGTGGCGTGTCATACTGATTGATTTGCAAATATTGAACCACTCTTGCAGCCCAAGAATAAATCCCACTTGATCATGGTGAATGATTCTTTTAATGCACTGTTGGATTCAATTCACTCGTATTTTTTTGGCAAATTTTTGCATTCATGATCATCAAGGATATTACCCTGTGATTCTCCTTTTTAGTGAAATTTTGTCTGGTTTTTGTATCAGGGTAATGATGACCTCACAGAATGGATTTCAGTGTTTTCCTTCCGTTTCTATTTTTTTTTTTTTTTTTTTGGAATAGTGTGAGAAGAATAGGTATTAACTCTTCTTTACATGTTTGGTAGAACTCCTCTGTGAAGCCATCTGGTCCTGGAGTTTGGTTTGTTGAGAGTTTTTAATTACTGATTCAATTTCTTTTTTGGTATTCAGTCTGTTCAAGTTTTCTATTTCTACCTATTTCATTTTGGGTAGTTTATATGTTTCTGGGGATTTATCCATTTCTTCCACGTTGTCCAATTTATTGATAATGTAATTTTTCATAATATTCTCTTATAATTGTATTTCTGTGCTGCTGGTTGAGATATCTCCTCTCTTAATTGTGATTTTATTTATTTGGGTCCTTTCTCTTTTCTTTTTGATAAGCCTGGATAGAGGTTTATCAAGTTCATTAATTTTTTCAGAGAACCAGCTCCTGGTTTTATTGATCTTTTCTATTGTGCTTTTTTGTTTGTTTGTTTTAGTTTCTATACCACTTATGTCTGCCCTACTCTTTATTATTTTCCTTATACTACTAGGTGCAGGCTTCATTTGTTGTTCTTTTTCTAGTTCAGTTAGGTGTAAGTTTATTTTATTTATTTGAGATTTTTCTTGCTTGTTTTTCTTGCTAGCTATTTCTCTCTTATGACAGATTCGCTGTATCCCAAAGGTTTTGTATAATTGTGTTTTCATTTTCAGCTTCATTATTTTCCATTATGTATCTTTTATACGACTTATTCATTCCTCTGTTTCTTCCATCCTTGTGGACATTGTATCTAGTCTTTTTCTTTTCTTTTGTGTGTGTGTGTATTTATTTATTTTAAATGTTTTTTACTTTTATTTATTTTTTATTATTTTTTTTTTTATGGTTTACTGTCAAGTTGGTTTCCATATGACACCCAGTGCTCATCCCCACAAGTGCCCTCCTCCATGCCCATCAACCCTCTTCCCCTTCCCCCTCCCCCATCAGCCCTCAGTTTGTTCTCAGTATTCAAGAGTCTCTCATGGTTTGCCTCCCTCCCTCTCCCCAACTATTTTTCCCCTTTCCCCTCCCCCATGGTCCTCTGCTAAGTTTCTCCTGTTACACTTATGAGTGAAAACATATGGTATCTGTCCTTTTCTGCCTGACTTATTTCACTTAGCATGACACCCTCGAGTTCCATCCGCATTGTTACGAATGGCCAGATTTCATTCTTTCTCATTGCCTTGTAGTATTCCATTGTGTATATAAACCACATCTTCTTGATCCATTCATCAGTTGATGGACATTTAGGCTCTTTCCTGCTTTGTCAAAGATTAATTGGCCATACATTTGTGGGTCCAGTTCGGGGTTCTCTAATCTATTCCATTGGTCTATGTGTCTGTTTTTGTGCCAATACCATATTGTTCTGATGATTACAGCTTTGTAGTAGAGGCTAAAGTCTGGGATTGTGATGCTTCCCCTTTTGGTTTTCTTCTTCAATATTGCTTTGGCTATTCGGGGTCTTTTGTGGTTCCACACAAATTTTAGGATAGTTTGTTCTAGCTTTGAGAATAATTCTGGTGCAATTTTGATTGGGATTGCATTGAATGTGTAGATTGCTTTGGGTAATAATGACATTTTAACAGTGTTTATTTTTCCGATCCATGAGCGAGCATGGAATGTTTTTCCATTTCTTTGTGTCTTCTTCAATTTCTTTCATAAGTTTTCTATAGTTTTCATCATACATATCTTTTATATCTTTGGTTAGATTTATTCCTAGGTATTTTATGGTTTTTTTGTGCAAATGTGAATGGGATCAGTTTCTTAATTTCTCTTTCTGTTGCTTCATTATTGGTGTATAAAAATGCAACCGATTTCTGTACGTTGATTTCGTACCCTGAGACTTTGCTGAATTCATGGATCAGTTCTAGTAGGCTTCTGGTGGAGAGTCTGTTGGGTTTTCCATATAGATTATCATGTAATCTGCGAAAAGTGAAAGTTTGACTTCATCTTTGCCGATTCTGATGCATTTTATTTCCTTTTTTTATCATTTCTTTTGTTAATGTGATGTATCACATTGATTGGTTTGCAAATATTGAATCACCCCTGGAACCCAGGAATGATATCTAGCCTTTTTCAAATCTAAGTTATTGCATTTGTCATTTCTGCCTGATTACTTTTTAACTCTTTTATCTCTGCAGTAAGTGTCTCCCTGATGTGTTCTATGCTTTTCTCAAGCCCAGTGAGTATCCTTATGATTTTTTCTTTAAACTGTGTGTCAGGCACGTTACTTATGTCTTTGTCAATTTGATCTCTGGCCATACCTTTTCTTTTTTTTTTTTTTTTTATTTTGAGGATCAATTCCTCCATCTTGGCATTTTGTCTAAGTCTCTGTCTTCTTCTGTGTGTTAGAAAACCCTGTTACGTTTCCTGTTCCTGAGAGTAATAGCTTTATGAAGAAGAGGTCATATAGTGTCCAAGGTCTGGAGCTTTGGGGAGTGTCTCTGGAGTGTGCTGCATGCTCCTACTACTGTGTTTTGGCTGCTCTGTCTTTCAGGCTAGTCATCTGCAGAGACTCCTTGCTTGCAGTGGGTAGTGTTTGGAACTTGGCCAGAGTGTTGCGAGTTTTAGCTAGGTGTGGTCTGATGGGCTACACATTAGGTTAAAAGAGATCTAATGCTACTTCCACTAGAGCTGAAGGCTTGCAGAACTCTATGGTCAGTAATTGTGGTGCATACTGTGGGTGGGGGGTTGTGCTGGTCATCTGGGGAGGGGTCCACTGTGTTGGTCTTTGGGAACACTTGTCATGAAAAGCAGCACATGCAGAGTGCAGGGGACAGGTGCTTGGTGAAACAGGTCAGGCATCCAGGGTTGGTGCTGTGTTGTTTACTTAAGTTGGTTTATACTGAGGGGTCGGGGAGGGAAATGGCACCTGCCTGCTCTTTTGTTCTCAGAGAGGCAATGCTACAGCTCACAGAAGAGCAAACAGTCTTTCCCTGTGTGTGTGTCTTAGATTATACGCAGATCTCACCATCTGCTTGGGGATGTGTGCTTGCCTGGCTCTGCTCCAGGAGTAGGGCAGTGCCTCCAGGTTCTATCCCCACCAAACCTGTGGACCTCTACATCTCCACCTGCTGTTTGCAAAAACTCATGAAAATCAGTTCTTCTCATTTTCCCCAGCCTATGGCTTTGGGGAAATGTTCTCCTTGTGTGTATCCATAGTGTACTCAGCTCTCTCTCGCCTCTCTGGGACCAGGGATCCCTCCCCTCTGCAGCACCTCTGATGTTCCGCCCCCAAACCATGCCTCAGCATCACATATCTCCCATGATATGGCCTCCTTTTTCCTCTAGCTGTGCAATTTGTTCTGTCAGCCCTTAGGTAAATCTCTTGGATATTCACAAAGATTTGATAGTTATTTAGTTGTGTTTAAGGGACAAGAAAAGCCTAAGGTCCTCCTACTACATCACCATCTTCCAAAATGGCATTTTAAATATTATCCTTCTTTTACTGAATTAAATTTATTACCTTCATGAAAAATTAGTTGCACTTTTTATAAAACTCGATTTTTGAGTTCTGTATTCTGTTCTTTTGCTTTATATGTCTTTTCTTCCACCATTGCTACACAGTTTTGATTGTTATCATTATCTGACAAAACTTACCATGGAAAAGAATGTTTTCTTCTATGTTATTCTATATTTTTACATGTATTTTAGTTAGATTAAGTCCTTCATCTTTTATACACATTTAATATGAAGACAAGTGTATCTATAAAACATCTTGCTGGTATTTTGTTTGGATTGTATTACCTATAGATATGTTTGGGAAGGATTGATATTTTTAGTAGGTTGAGTTTTCTAACCTATGAACTCAGTATGTCCTGCAATTGCTTCAGATATTATTTGATTTCTGTAATCATCATTTTTTTCTGCATTCAGATCCTGCACATATTTCCTGAGTTTTGTTCTAGGTATATTTCATTATATGTGTGTGATTGCAAATGATATTTTAAAATTTAGATTTCTACAAAATATTTGTGTATTGATCTTGTATACTCTCCTCTTCCTGAACTCACATTTGTGAGGGGATTCCTTGAAGCTTTTTGTTAGGCTACATGCCATTTGCACTAGGAACACTCTAATTTCTTTTTCCAAGATGTATGCCTCTTTCTTAAAAAAATTTTTAATTTTAATTGTTTTAATTTTAATTTAAAATTTTTAAAAAAATTTTTGTTTATTTATTTTTGAGAGAGAGAAAGACAGACAGAGAGAGAGAGAGAGAGCTGGGAAGGGGCATAGAGAGAGAGAGAGAGGACACAGAATCTGAAACAGGCTCCATGCTGTGAGCTGTCAGCACAGAGCCCGATGCGGGGCTTGAACCCACGAACCGTGAGATCATGACCTGAGCCAAAGTCAGATGCTTAACCGACTGAGCCACCCAGGAACCCCTTATTTTTATTTTGAGAGAGAACATGAGAAGGGCAGAGAGAGCAGGAGAGAGAGAGAATCCCAAGCAGGCTCCACACTGTCAGCGCAGAGCCAGATGTGGGGCTCAAACCCATGAAACATGAGATCACGACCTGAGCTGAAATCGAGTCAGACACTTAACTGACTGAGCCACCCAGGTGCCCTCCAAGCTGTTTGCCTCTTATGCCATTTCCTTGCACTATCTGGGACTTCTCCTATGATCTGTTTTGTGTAACTATAGATGAGTTTGCATTTGAGAGTTTTTCTTATAAATTTAATTTTAGATTTTCTACTCTTCCAAATTTGATATCCTTGACTCTGCATAATAATTTTGAGTGTCATCCATATTTTTGTGTATACTAATAATTTATTACTTTTTGTAGCTGTGTGGTATACACTTGCTTGGATATTCCATAATTTATTTATCTATTCTCAAGTGGAAGAACATTTTGAATTATTTCCAGTATCTGACTGTTATAAATAAGGTTTCTATGGACCTTCATATATACATACTTGCAACGGAATGTGCATTTCTCTTGGGTAATACATGTCAGTGGAATGCCTAAACATTTTAGATGTTTGTTTATTTTTTAAGATGGTGAATAAAAATATAATACTTTTTGATATGAGTTATATATTCACTCCATAGTGAAATAGAGACTAATTTTTAAGTGAAATAAATGTATTATCAAAATTTATAAATGATAATGCTTTATTTTTTCTTTTTTTTGGCTTGTAATCTGAGAGCTAATCAAAGCACTCCAATATTTATTTTAGAAGTGAGATATTGTGTTATGTTTACTCATGGTTTGTTTTTCAAATTCATATATTTTTAACATTTCACTGTAACTCTGTCCAACATATATAATCTAAGAAACATATTTGTCTTATATTTATATGTGGATAGTGCATACTTAGGTGTATAATTGTTCCTAATAATTAAAAAATAAACCATAAAAGAACTACAGATATTCTCACATGACTATATGTGCACATATATATATTCTTATGAATTATTTTTATTCAAATTTTATTGGCTTCACAGGTAATTTTATTCCATGATGCAGGATTCAGAAAATAGTCCAACCTCTATACGATGTAATAGGCTATTGAATGTTAAAAAAAATAATAAAAAAATAAGGGAGTTTGGGGAGAGTTATGTGAGAAGTATCTCCAGAATCTGCACCAAGTATATAAATTGCTACATATCATATCACATGTTCACAGTCCAAATCATGGAATCATCTTTTTTTTGGATTCTCTATACAGATCATCAAATTGATGTAGTCAAGCAATGTATCCTAATCAAAATATAGTATACACTCATTGGAACCAAATTTGTGGAAAGTAACCCATATGAAAGAGGTAATACCTAATTTTTATAGAGCAGACCTTGTATACAAGCATACAAAAACTAAAATGTGACCTTTACACAAAAATTATCTTTGATTTTTAGAAGTACAAAAAAGAGTAACTCTGTTAGATCAAAATGAAGCACTTAATAATCAAGACCAATTTGGGAGGAAAATTAAAAATCCCAGAAACTCCCCCCGAAAATTAATTCAATTGCTATCTCTCTTACTATAGATAAATGGATGCATTTAGACAAAATTAGGTGCTGTGCTCATCTTCTGGATTGTTAAAATGACAAGTGTGTGTAGTCTATAGGCTCTCTGGAGCTCCTAAGAGAAAGTAATGGCACTCATGAGGAAAGACCAGGACATAAAGACTCCTCATGGGAAGGAGATATTGGAGCAAATTCAGATGACTGATGACTTCAAGTTAGTGCAATACACTGAACTTGTTAAAAACTACAATCAACCGTGTTTTAGAAACCCCACAGAAGCCTGTATAGGCTAAAGAGGAAGAACATACTTACAGAGAAACTACATACACATAATACATAGACACTGGAAAGTTCATTGTGATAGTTGAGAATAACACAGGAGTCATTTTAACTCTTTCTGTACCAAGTAGTCTTCTTCACTCCCAAACAACATTCCCAACATTCCCACATTTTTTGTTTGGTATTAGAGTTATAGACCCCCCCACTCTATTGTACTAACACATTGCCTAATTATGATGCTTATAACTCTTGTCTTTCCTTCAAGAATGGAAAATATATGTATTATTTATTCACAGTGTATTCAGAACACTTCAAAGTATGTCTGGTACATAGAAGTCAATCTCTAGATACATATCTTGAACTCATTTATCCTTGATTTTCCCTCTGAAACAATTAATAGAGATATTTAATATTGATAGTCTAATTCATAGGAACCACAAAGTATACAGTAAACTTAAGAAAAGGTACTGCATAACTTTTTCCATAGCCTATGGAAAGCATATTTTACATCTCTGTTCCTCAGGCTATAGATCAAGGGATTCAACATGGGGATAACGAGGGTGTAAAATATGGACGCCACTTTATCAGTGTCAAAGGAATGACTGGACTCAGGTTGCACATACATAAATATCATAGTCCCATAGAACACTGTGGCCACTGTCAAGTGGGACCCACAAGTGGAAAAGGCCTTGTGCCTCCCTTTAGCGGAGTTCATCCTGATGATTGCTGCCAGGATCAGCAGGTAAGACACAACAACCATCAGAAGGGATGACATCAAATTAAAAACAGAGACAATCAAAATCATCAGTTCAATTTCATGCATATTTGAGCACAGCAAGGATAATAAGGGAAGACAGTCACAGTAGAAATGATTGACAATATTAGAGCCACAGAAGGATGAAGTAAAAATATTTATGGTGACTAAGAGAGACATAAATGTGCTGTAGAGATAGAGGATTGCCACCAGCACCTGACACACCCTTTGCGACATGATGACTGGATAGAGCAGAGGGTTACAGATGGCCACGTAGCGGTCATAGGACATAGCCGACAGAATAAAAAGTTCACTAACGATGAACATATTGTAGAATGCTCCCTGTGTGGCACACAAATAATAGGAAATTGTGTTTTCTTTCACAACAAAACTTACTAACATTTTCGGCCCTACAGTTGTTGAATAACCCAGATCAATGAGAGCCAGGTGTCTGAGGAAGAAGTACATGGGTGTTTGCAGTCTGGAGTCCACCTTGGTGAGGATGATCATGCCCAGGTTGCCCACCACTGAGACTGTGTAGATGATGAGGAAGAGTCCAAATAATGGAGCTTGCAGTTCAGGACGTTGTGTGATTCCCATAAGAATGAATTCATTGAGCACTGTCAGGTTGTGCTTTTCCATCCAGGTTTACTAGAACATCTATTCTGGATAGAGATATCATCACAGTCAATAGATATCATGTACTATCTCCTGAGAAAGGTTTTGGTATGCCAAACTAGTATAAATAAGATATATCCAAACTGTCCCACTTAGGATATTTGAAAACAAACCCATCTCCCACATTGAACTACTATATATACATAGAGAAATGGAAATAGATCAGTAGTTCTCAACTGGAGTCACTTTACTCCGTAAAGAATATTTTCCAATGTCTAGTGACATTTTCATTTTCATATCCAAGAGGTGGGATGCTACTGATTTCTAATTGTTAGACACCAGTTAAGCTGCTAAGTATCTTAATATATCCAATACCTAGGCCATGACAGTTTTCAGCCAGGAATAACAAGAGTAACAAAGTTTAGAAACCCTTTTAATATAATTAGATAGATAATAGATAGATGTTTTTATTGTTGGATAGATAATAAATAGATAAAGATAAGTAGATCTGGATAGTAAAGAAAAAAACAAAAAAGTCAAAAGTTTAGGGATTAGATATATGGGTGATTATTTTACTATTCTTTAAAGTAAGTTTTCTACTATGTATGATACAATTACAATGTGACATTTATAAAATACATCAATAATATGACCTAATACATATATCTATTATATATTAAGGTTTTTCAATGTTTATTTATTTAGTTTGGGGAGAGAGAGAGAGAAAGAGAGAGAGATAGAGAGAGAGAGTTAGAGAGAGAGAGAGAAAGAAGAATGTGAAGCAGGCTCAGCCCTGTCAATGCACAGCCTGATGCAGGGCTCGATTCCACGAACGATGAGATCGTGACCTGACTCTAAATCAGGAGTCGGACCCTTAACCAACTGCAGAATCCAGGTGTCCCCATAACAAAAATGTTAAACTACAAATTTCCCAAATGCAGAAATCCCAGTACTCAAAACATGGTCCTATGAAAGATAGTGTGCCTAAGGTGAAACTGCCTGGAAAGTTAGCATACTTGACAGATATTTGACAGGTGTATGAATAAGAAAAGTATAACACATCACAGTGGGAATTAGTTTTGTTTCTATGGTGAAACATACCAGGAGATACATGTATGGAGATGTAGTTTCAGCTGTATCTCAATTTATAATATGTCCAAAGGTTTGTTTTGGGCAAAAAAGGCAAGTTATCTAAAAGTCTTTATTCTCATATATAAAACATGTTTCCTTGATGAGTTTTAGATAGGAAATGAAGTTCCAATAATTTAATGTGTCTTTGTTACCTGGAAATAGTTCTCAAATATCAAGTACATTATGGGATTTATTTGTTTGTTTGCTTGTTTGCTTGGGTGTCTTTTTTAATAGTGATAGTGACTTACCTGAAATACTTCTATTTTCTTTACTTATATACCCACACATTCTCTGGATTGGGGCTGAAGTTCTTTGTGAGGGCTGTCGTGTGAACAGGTGAGGAATTGGTTTAGTAGGACACTACCTATTCCATGACAAAATTTGAACAATCATGTTGTGACTCTTTGGATTACATATCCTCTAATTTTCTCATCAATTTTGGTATCATTTTAAGATAAGTGATTTTGATATAAATTTGCTTAAAGTGTTATTCTTCTCCTTATGGCACTTTTATCAAAATAGAGATATACTAACTCACATGTAATAAATCAGATGCACTTTATCGAGCAAGAAACTAAGGGAACATGGTAAATTTGGAGGAAGGAAAGGTTACAGCAGTGATTTGACATAGTGAAGTTTCATAAGAATTCCCTTTGAATTAATGGATATAAACACTTTGTGGGAAAATAAAAGTTGAAAGTCACTGTGATACACAATAGCTTAGAGACAAAATACAATACATTAAAGATGAGATATACATGGATCCTTGGATGGGAATTGAAATCCTTCTCTCCACTAAGTCCACAAAAAAACCCTTCAAGCTGTGATATAGCACATAATGCAGACAACATGTATATAATCCCATAACATGTATCTAAATATCCTAAAATGCCACAGATAAAATATTATGCTAGAGTGGGAGGTGGATGGCATGTTAGGGTAAGGGAAATATCTTTGGTTTAAAAAGTTGTGGGCATCAATCCTTCTGTTTAAAAAAAGGGGGGGGGAGAATAATACTGTTTGCAATAAAATTACAAGTCAAGTGAGAAGTCCCCGAGGAAGCTGTAAGCAGACAAAATATACAATTCCACAACATTAAATATAAAGCTAATTATATGTAACTTTCACTTAACTTACCTGAGCCTTCCTTACACATTTGTGACGTTGGGTATTCTCCACTGCTCTGATGCACACGCCTTTCTTCAAACAGAAATATGATAATGTGTATCAGAAGATGACAGACAATATTAGAGAAATATTCATAAATGCAATAGCAACCAGTATAAACCTTGGGTTTTCTTATTTCTTTCCACTTTTGTTTGTTTTCCTTCACAATCACGTGAGGCTAAAAGAAGTAAACAGTACTTTTTGAGTACCGATTTTTCTATGAGGTGAAGAAAGATAAAAGCCTTTCCTCTCACCATCTTTGGAGTCTATAAAAAGAATCACATTACGTTTTCATAGTTTACCGTCTCTGTTGAATATTTGATATTTAATGTTTAAAGCTATATTCTTTGAGATAATTACACCTGCTTTATGTCAGATCCTCCTGGAAACTGAAGAACAGTCTGTACATCATTCCATTACCATAAAACTTGTTCTTAATGGTCTCCCAATGTCCCAATAAGCCTTCATACACCACATTGGGGGGTAACAACCCCTTTTTTCCTTATCAAGACATTAGATGATAATTTTATTTATATGTTCATTTAAATGATCATTAAATACGAAGTTATTATTGAGAGAATCACAAGAAGTGTCCAGAGTCACCAAATAATCATTTGGAAAGACATCAAAATGACGGTTACTACCTGCAGTAGTATTTTGCTAATTTTGCAATTAGCAAATTTTGCTAATTTTGCTAATTTTGCCTATTTTGCCAATTTTGCCAATTTGGCCTAATTTTGCCAATTTAAAAGATTTCATGTCTCTTTAGCTATGCATCATTTCCTCTTAGTTTTGGTCTCCATTTGAGGTAAAACTATTCCTATTCAACGTAACTATTGTATAACAGTAAGAAAATGAAGTTTCAAAGATGCACAGAAGCATTAGGCTCTCACCACGTGAAATCATTCAAAAAATTAATATGAAAGAAAAAGGAGGTAATTCCTACTCCTGCTCAGGCACTATGGTTACTGGAAAGCAAAGCAAACAAACTAGAAATAGTCACATTTTGCTAGAGCTTTGCCAGGGCGTTAAAGTGGAAGTTACCAAGCATCACTGAAACATTGTGCATATTTGGTAGTATGAGACACCACACAGATTTTCTGTCGTTTTTGCCCGTAATGGAGCCTCTGTCTTGTATTTCTTAACACGGCATATTGAGGACAATTTATGGGTTCCCTTCACGTTTTGAGACTCTCCCTCAGGAGATGCCGAGCAATTTGTTTATGATGGCGAAAGCATAGGAGAGCATTAGAAAGTGCCTGGAGGTTGTCCATTAGCAGGCAGAGATAATTTGTACTCACCAGTGAATAAACTGTCTATTGATTGATCTACCTATTATCTATGTATCTATCTATCTGTCTATCATCATCATCTACAATCATCCATCTCATCTATTATCATCATCATATATCTATATAGAATCTCTCTCTCTCTCTATCATCTATCATTTATCTATCATTATCTATATCATCTATTATCATCATCATATATCTATATAGAATCTCTCTCTCTCTATCATCTATCATTTATCTATCATTATCTATATCATCTATTATCATCATCATCTATATTCAATCACATGCTTTTTATCCATCTATCATCGATTTAACTACTTACTTATTTATTATTTATTTATTTATTTATTTCACTCCAATTTTTACCTATACTTAGTGTTTCATTTGTACCACATAGGACTTTTTTTTTTTAATTTTTCAATGTTTATTTATTTTCAAGAGAGAGAGAGAGACAGAGTGTGAGTGGGAGATAGGCAGAGAGAGAGGGAGACACAAAATCGAAAGCAGGCTCCAGGCTCTGAGCAGTCAGCACAATGGATGATGTGGGGCTCGAACTCACAACCCATAAGATCATGACCTAAGCTGAAGTCAGATACTTAATCTACTGAGCAACCCAGGCGCCCCCACACTGCGTAGGACTCTTGATAAAAATGCCATATATTTAGGGTAGGCTTATCAGTTTTTCCATTTCCATGGAGGTCTCCTCAAATTGGTGACACAGTGGAGAATTGATAAATTCTGCTCCATTCCATTATTTTCAAATTGTATGTGTAATAGGGCGCCTGGGTGGCTCAGTAAGTTAAGCGTCTGACCTCAGCTCAGGCCTGCTGACAGCTCAGAGCCTGGAGCCTGCTTTGGATTCTGTGTCTCCCTCTCTCCTGCCCCCCCCCCCATCGTTCATGCTCCGTCTCTCGCTGTCTCACAAAAATAAACATTACAAAAATTAATTAAAAAATTGTACATGGAATAAAAATCATACATTAAGCAAATGGGATACATTATTTTCTGGAATTTCATTTTGTTTTCATTGTTACTCTTCCCTCCAAGGCAGAAATTCACTGAGTATCCTTCTCATTACATAGTGAGTTGCCATCACTGACTAGTTACCACTTCTGCTTTGATTTTGTTTTTTTCTTATTGTTCCAGTGCAGTATTTTCTTCCTTCCCTTGTGTCCAAGTCATTTCAATTTTTCTTTCCCACCTTGAAACATGCTCTGTTATACTTGATTTATACCTACATTATCAAGTTATCCTTACAAAAATATTTCACATATTATAACTATGTATATGCATTATACTTCTATGAATTTTATTGCTGCATTTGTCACTTTAATTACATGCTGTGCATAGGTAATATGACACTTTGTGCTTCTTCCTGTATTATAAGCCATGATACAAATTTACCAAATTTCATTTATTTTTTTATTTTTAGGTGTCGTGTGTCCATCAGCATTACATCATTACGGTGTACAGCCTCAATGAACAGCCCTGAGTTTGTTTCCTTAAAATTATATATATATATATGGATTCTTGATAAGAGGGAGTTGAACAGACTCATTAATTGTCCTAAATATTTCAGATGTATTATCCCAATATACTCTTCTATTAATAAATGCAAGACTTATCCTGGATCTTCCCTTTCATGTCACATACATAAATTACACCCTTCTTGCTAAATGTGCATTTATAGTATTATAAGTATCTTTCATGCAATTTATTAGACTCCTTCTTCCCTTTTTTTTCCAAGTTACCCAGTAGCAGACATTTCTCTTAAATAATACTGGTCTGTTTCTGTTGTCAATTTTACTTTGTTTCTGAACATAGAGTAAGCTCTATGTGCATATATACACATATATACTTGTGTATATATATATATATATATATATATATATATATAGCACAATTTGATACGTTTTGACATATGTATATATCGATGGAGCCACAAAAACCTCCACAACAAGAAACATGTCCATCACACTAGAAGTCTTAGTGTTCACACATGTTAAACCCGTTCTATTCTTCCTGCCTTTAAATCCACCAAGACAACTTTAATTTGCCATTTTCAAAAGCTTTTTATGTTCAAATAATTGTAAATTAACAGGAAGTTGTAAAAAAGCGTGCAGAGAAGTCCTGTGTAATCTACACCCAGTTCCCCCAATGATTTAATCTTGCAATTTTAATCTTGTAGTATGATTTCATGACCCGGAAATTGACATTGTTGTAACACACATTGTTCAGATTTCACAAGTTTGGGGTTATTGTTTCTTGTATTTGTGTACATTCACTGCTCTGCATTTGAACCCATTTTCACATTATTTCGACCACCACCACAGTCAAATTGTAGAACTATTCCATCTCCACAAATTTCCCTTTTGCTATCCCTTTAAAGCTACACTGTCTTCCCACCTCTTGGGTAGCTGTTCCTAACTGTTGGTGACCACTAATATTTTTTCCATAGCATAATTTTGTCACTTGAACAACTTTTTATAAATAGTACACAATCTGTAATCTTTTGGGATAGCTTCACTCTTTTGAGGTCCACCTTTGCTTTTGTGTGTGTATACCCTATGTTCTTTAAAGTTGTTGAATGGTATTCCATGGTATTGGTGGTACAACTTGTTAATCCATTTAGTCATTGAAAGACATTTGGGTTCTTTCCACTTTTGATCTATTATGAATACAGATTCTATAAACATTTTCTTAAGCTGATCCTGTGAGCATACATTTTGATTCTTTAAGAATCGTTTCCAAGAATGTGATTACTAGGTTTCAATTTTGGTTTTTACTCTATAAATAAAGTAAAATTTGATGTTCTACTTTATCAATGTGTACTTATGTATATTATGCTCTTGATGTCCTGTCTCTAAATTCTTTGCCTGCTCTTAGATAGAGATTTAACCCTACGCTTTTGTCTAAGCATATCATAGTTTGATATTAACGTTGTAATCCATTTGGGGGGTATACTTTGTATAATATTTAGGTCAACATTATTTGCTTGTGTTTTGTCTGAAGACATTCAATGATTCAAGAATCTTTTTTTTTAAACAAGTTATTCATCTTCTACAGAATTAGCTTTGTACTTTCATGAAAAATTAGTTGTACTTTTTATAAAAGTCTAATTTGGGTTTTCAATTCTTTTTTTTTTGAAAGTAAGAAGCATTGTTTTTATTTCATTATGAATGCCTTTCTTCAGTCTGTTCTCCTCTTTTGATTCCCCAGAAAAATATCTCTCTTTGCTTCCATTAAATGAAAAATCAATTGTCATAGATTATATAAAATGACAGATAACCCAAATAACGGGTTTTTTAAAAATATGAACTCTATAGTTAAATGTAAACCCAGTTTTTTCATTCACATGTGTATCTACACCTTTTCTTTTTTCTTTTTTTTAAATTTGTTTTTAATTATTTATTTATTTTATTACATTATTTAGTGTAATAATGGTTTCATTAATAGAATTTAATGATATATCACTTACATATACTGTTCAAACAAACTTTTGAATTTTAGCTATCCTGATGACCACTGAAATTAGTGACATCAGAGTATATTCCTTATTTACAGTTATCTAATGAAGAATTTTTTGAACACATTTATGTATTTTTGGCTGTTTTACTGTCTTTTGTAAAGTGTTTCTTCTGGTGTCTTGTGCCTCCCAGCCCACCTGTTTTATTCTTTCCAAATAGGCTGCCTGTCTTGTTCATCCTCATTGTAAGAGTTAGGTAATTTGTTGTTTTATTTTGTTGTCTTGTCTAGTTTTATAAATTACTTTGAAAGGGTGAGAGTATTTCATGTGATCTCTCTGGATATTTTTCCACTTTCTTATGATATATTTTCATTAATACAAATTTTCATTCTAAATAGAGTACTATTATCAGTTAGTGTTATTTTTTTTGTACCCTGCTTAAGGAATCTTTGCTGGTCCCATTATGAAGATATTATTTTACTTTACTTTAGGAGCTTTTTGGTTTCATCTTTCACATTCACATTTATAACAGATCTCAATTAATTTTTGCATGGAGTGTATAAATGACCAAAATTCCTGTTTTACATAGGAATCTAACTGAACTAGGTTAATTTACTGGGAAGCCTTATTTTCCCCACTACTTAGCAACAGGGCTTTTGTTTTAAAACAAGTGGTATTACACACACGAGTATCTTCGACATTTTTATTTTATTGAACTCTCTGTATGTGCATTAATTACACATTTAAAAAATAATCAAGCTTTAGTGAAGGAATTGATATCTCTTATTATAAGTCCTCCAAAATCCTCCTTCTTCTAAGATATTGCCCTTAGTATTCTAGATCCTTTGTATTTCTACATAATTATTTTTATACCAACTTAAGCGTTAAAAAATACTGTTAGAATTTTTATTGTTACTGCATTAAATCTACAGGAAAATTTAGAGAAAATTGGCTTCATCACAACATTTATATCTTCCAATCAATGGGCTTGGTATATTAACATTTATCTTTCCTTTAAAGCTCAGTAATTTTTTTGTAGTGCCTAGCAATGAAATCATTCAAATTGTTTATTAGGTTTTTCCGAAGTGTTATACAGAATTTTTCTAGTAAAATTTTCAATTTTACCTGGTTTTCTGTTAGTGGATAGTAAAATAATTGATCTTTAATATGCTGATCCTATATTCAACAATCTTGTATAATTCACTTATTATTTCTAATATTTCTTTTGAATTTTTAATGTATACAATTATGCCACTTGAAAATAGTCAAACTTTTATTTCTGCTTCTCTATGCATATACACGTTCACATATCATAATGTAACAGAAATCTAAAATGTCACCTACCACAGGGGAATAGAGTTAAAGCGTCATTAAGGCAGATAGTGTTGACTATCCATTGATATAAAATGCCCAGCAAAAGAAACAGTAAAGGCCATCCTTTATATGTCAGTATGGTAATGTGGTGAGCCTTGGTATTTAAATGGTATCCAGGCCACACAAAAAATATTTGATAAAAGACATAAGAAAGCCTTTTAAAAATTATCTAATGGCAGATGTGTTAAAGCAGACTCCTCTTAAATTGTAACATAAGTACTTGGCAATGTGAGAACAGAAATCAGACATCAGTGTTTTGCAGTAATACTTAAGGACAAATTAAAATTGATACCAGAAGGATGATCACTACTTGAACACCTATAAGTTGAAAACAGGAAAAACTATTCTAGTTTTCCATGACTTTTACACAGTACTCCTTTCCAAGGCCTATGACATATAAAAACAATAGTCTATAACTTAATTTATTTTATAGATATAAACATATAGATAGATAGATAGACAGACAGATATAAACTCTACATAGGCAGTTTGTGCAGATTTTTCCATATCCTAAGCAGGGCCCCTTTTACCTCTTTGTTCCTTAAGCTGTAGATCATGGGATTCAGCATAGGTATTATCAATGTGTAAAATGCAGAGGCAATTTTATCAGTATCAAAGGAATGACTGGATTTGGGCTGCACATACATGAAGAAAAGAGTTGCATATAATACAACGACCACTGTCAGGTGGGATCCACAGGTGGAGAAGGCCTTGAGCCTGCCCTCTGCAGAGTTCATTCTGAGGACTGCCATAAGGATTAGGGTATAGGAGACAAGCACTATCAGAAGAGATGATACCAAATTAAACGCTGAAAAGATCAGTATTATCAACTCAATGTCACGTGTGTTTGAGCAGAGCAAAGTTAACAAAGGAAGACTGTCACAGTAAAAATGTCTAATGACATTATGGTCACAGAAGGATGATATAAAAATCTTTATGGTGGTTATCAGTGAAAGAAAGGCACTGTAGACATAGGGGACAGCTACCAGCACCCAGCACACCTTTTGTGACATAACAACCATATAGAGCAAAGGGTGACATATGGCCACATAGCGGTCATAGGCCATTGCTGACAGAATGAAAAGCTCACTAATGATGAACAAGATGAAGAAAGCTAGCTGTGTAGCACACCAGTTATAGGGGATTGAGTTTTGATTAATGATGAAATTGACCAACATTTTGGGTCCCACAGCTGTTGAATAACCAAGATCAATGAAAGCCAGATGTCTGAGGAAGAAGTACATGGGTGTTTGTAGCCTGGAGTCCACCATGGTGAGGATGATCATGCCCAGGTTGCCCACCACTGAGATCACATAGATGATGAGAAAGAGCCCAAAGAAGGGAACCTGAAGCTCAGGCCAGTCTGTGATTCCCATTAGGATGAATTCTGTTAGCACTGTTTGATTTTGTTTGTTTATCCAGGCCATGAAGGAAAAATGCTGTGGGAAGAACCATCATGAGAGTCATTGGCATTCAGATGATAATATCTCTTGACATTTTTAGTATGCAAAGTCATTATGGTTAAGAGAAATCCAATTTTTAGAATTTTTTCATGTTTATTTATTTTGAGAGAGAGAGAGACAGAGCGAGTTGGGGAGGGCAGAGAAAGAGAGAGAGAATCCCAATCAGGCTCCACACTGTCAGCATAAAGCCAGATGTGGGGCTGAAAGTCACGATTTGTGAGATCATGACCTGAGCAGAAACCAAGAGTCAGACACTTAACCAACCAAGCCACCCAGTTCCCAAATCCAATTTTTTAAATTTAAATGTTATTTAAATAAATATCCAATTTTTAAATTTAAAATAAGACTCACTTACCTCCATCACTGAACCTGGAACCAAATTTAGAAGTGCTACAATGAAAAAGTGTAGGGTAGCCATTGTTTTGTTTTGTTTTGTTTTGTTTTTTTGGTGCCACAAGCTGGCTGGGAATCTTGGGGTTTTTTTATTAAAAACTATAATTGGTTAAACACATCATACTTTAGAAGGAATTATAATACAAGGAACGACCCTCTGTTTCTTGCCCTTGCAACTTTAGTTCAAACTTCCAGGGAATACCATGACTCACTCATTTAATAGACTTTGATTTAATTCTGCATATTTAATGATATTCCTGTTCCTTTACACAGTTGAGTTTTTAAATTGTATCTTATTCCACTATACTTTTATTAGTTTTCAATATTGTTTAATGATTTTTATGATGATAGATAATAATTTAACTTGCAGAAGTCCCCCACTTGCCCACTGTAATGCACATAAATAAATGTTATTTTCTCTAGAATAGTGCACCTGAATATTTAGCACTTGCCTGTGGTTTCTTCGGTTTCTGAGTTTTGCTATGTTGCACACCAAGTAAGGCCTGCATCTATAAGTTATTCAATACAAGAAAGATGTATTAGCAAACATTTCCACCACTGCATTGACTTTAGCAATACTATCTCTGAAATGATGGGCTTAATGGTGTAGTTATATTTTCTAGCACATCTTAAAACAAGTAAAATGATTAAAATGTATTTGTTAATATATTATCTTAAATCATCCAGTAAGTTGCTATAAATACACATCCAAAAAAGGGAAATATCACTTCAAAGTAGGGGCAGCTATCTCAAATGTCTTAGAGGCTGGCCAATAATATTGCATGATGTAAACGAATGAACAACAAAGACAAAGGGAAATAAATATGGCATGACTCATTTGAAGTACTTAAAATTTTACCTATTTAAATGTGCATGGACCAGGACAAATGACTATTTAATTAGCATAAGGCCAACTGGACCTAGTATTGATAGAGAGATGGAATACATTAACTATATTTCCATCTGAACACAATTCTTACACCTTTATTTCATCTTCCATCAAAAATACATAGAATGTGTTGGGTTAACACCTTTTATTTAAGGATTGCACTTCATCTTCCTCTAGTTTTCCAACTCCTTTCTCCTTCAGATTGTTTTTAAGGCAGGTGCTTCCCAACTTTTATGAAAACAAAAGCATCCATATTTCTTACTATTCCAGGGGAAAAATGAGAACCCCACTGCAACTCATCCTAGGACACAAAATCATGATTTTTTAAAAAGTTCATCCATTTTTTTGAGATAGTAAAAAATGAGCACAAGAGGGAGAGGGGCTGAGAGAGAGGAAAGCGAGAGAATCCCAAGAAAACTCTGCTCCATCAGCGTAGAGCCTATCGCGGGGCTTGAACCCACAAATCATGAGACCACAACCTGAGCCAAACCCACGAGTCAAACGCTTAACCATCTGAGCCACCCAGGAGCCCCACAAAATTGTTTTTTAAAAAGAAATATATAAAATTTTTGTAAATAAAAAATAATAAAGAAAGCTATAATAATAAAAGGAACCCACAATATATTCAAGCTTATGGAGCACCTGAGTGGCTCAAACAGTTTACCTTATGACTCTTGATTTCAGCTCAGGTCCTGATCTCATGGATTGTGGGATCAAGCCCTGAGTCCTGCAGTGATGACAGCATGGAGCCTGCCTGGGATCTCTCTCTCTTCTCTTTGCCTCTCCCTCTGTTCATGGTGTCTCTCCCTCTCCCTCTCTCTCAAAATAAATAAATAAACATTTAAAATTATATTCAGGATTATAATTTCATACATTTTTAATGTATAAATACATCATTGATATCAATTTTAAAAATGTGTGAGAATTACAGGACACTTGTCCAAGCTGCATTGATCCCATGTTTGGCCGGATGGTTTAATTTTGGAAGCTGTAATTAGAATTCATCCCATTATCAGAGTGAATTAAACAAAACAACTGAGTAATTGAAGAAATGAAGAATTAATACCATTTAGAATGGACAAAAGCAGTAAAAATTAAGAAAAAAAGGAAATTCCATAATTATGGAATATCTTTATAAAAACTAGACTGAACCTACCCTTAAAAGGTGAAAAGTTAAAACCTCTTTAAGAAACATTATAGAAATCCTATATAAATTGGTAGAAATACTATGTTCCTGGATTGTGCAACTTAGAGTTATAAAATTGTCAATTCTGTGCAAATTAATCTTATTTGCACTATGCCTTACAATTAAATTCTCTCTAAGGAAATTTGTAGAATTTGACACTGATTTAAAATATATCTTAAGAATGCAAATTACAAAGAATAAGCAAGAAATTTTGAAAAAACATGTGCTACCAGATGATAAAACTTATAAAGCTGGGTTATTGAGACAATATGGCATACAACAAAGGAATAGAATAAGGAGGATCTCAGAAAAAGACCCATGAGTGCATAGAACTATAGTGTATGACAGCAGTAGCATGTTAGGACAAGCATGCATAAATGATATATTTATTAGAGCTGGAGAAAATGATTGTCCTTATAGAAGATGATGAAACTTGATGTTTAGTTCATCCATATGGAAATCAACACTAGACTGGTCAAGGACTTAATGTCATAAGAAAATATTCAATTTTCATAACCTGAGAAACTAGAACCGCTGCTTGTCCTTTAATAAAAATAAATTTTAAAAATATTAAGTAGAAATTCAAGTTTAATTTGGCAGACAAAACTACTTCACAAAATTTTCTTTATCCAAAAATCTATTCAAATCAACAAAAATGGATTGTGGGATCCATTGTTTAATGATTTTAAACAACAAAGCAATAACAAACAATTATTAGCAGCAACCAAACAAATGACAAAGTCTAAAGCCTTAAGCTACAAAAATTATACCCAAAGAAAAGACTATTTCACAGCAGTTTGTACAGTGTGGCAAACCTCCTCATCCCATCACCTAAATATTTAGGTAGCCCTCCTTCCCACCAGCCCTACCCAAGCACTGCCTGGAAAGTAACAAGGAAATTGAGCATCACATCTGACTCTTATCAGATGAAAGTAGAAACTCCAGAGCAGAACCAGGACCAGGGGGATGGACATGAAGCCCCAGGATGTCCTCTTATGCAAATGTAAACCCCAATATCAACTCAATATTCTATAACATTTTGCCAATAGCCTCAACTGAAATAAATGGGTTGGTCAAATTTAGAACATTGCTCTCCCATTCAAAGGAGGGATTGAAAGAGAGAGTGAGGGAAAGAGAGAGGGTGATTCTAAGTTGACCTTGCAAAAATGCCAACTCCACCTTCATGATGTTTACCATCTAGATTCTCAAAATAAATGTAGAAATAATGACAAAGATAAATGAGATTCCTTACCACATTCAAAGAACATAATAAAGGTGGTAAAAATATACCATTACTCTGGAGAAACTAGTTATGAAAATAGATTATTAGTACACTTGATATAATGTACTGAGTCTGGTATTGGTGACTTATTAGTAAATATTATCAAAGACAGTCATCAAAAATCATCATTGCAGCCAATCTAGTAATCATTCTAATCAGTGCCATCTATTCCTCTTAAATGAGGACTGACTTCTTGTTCGCCCATTTGATTACTAATCTAACTGCTGTTAAAAGAATTTATGAGTGTTTCCTCCCTTTGAGACATTTCCCTGGGAGCTTGAATGCAATTCTTGATTATTCCCAAAACATCTGAGAGCAGGAAATGATGCCACTGTCTTTGCTAATTATCCAGAGTTACTTTGATTTCCCTATTGAGGACATGTTTTTTATATAGAGAATTCTACTGCTTTAGTTGTTATTTTTATTGCATTCACTCAAATATCTGGATTTAAGTAGATTATGTTTTAATCATCTACAAATTACATAAGTTTCAGCAGTTTCCACAATGGTTTCTTCCATGTTTGATACCTGAGGATAAAGACAAAACTATTTATACATGACCATAGTGTGTTAAAAGTTCAGAAGGAATAAAAATTATGAATATATGTGTAAAGTTATTATATTTTATTTTTTAACCTAAGGGACTAAATTGAATAACTGATACCCTCATTCCACATCCCACCTGCCTCCTCATCCTAATTTCCTATCCGTTACTTCAGTTTTCTTTCCTTCACAAGTACCTCTTGCACAAAAGTTGATATGTGTTCTGAAAAAGAAATGCAGCTCCATAAAGTGAATATAGTTTATGTTTTAAAGTGAACACACATTATAAAACTTCTTTTGATACTTCAAGGTTCTCATTCAACTATATGTTTTTTAATTTTATTCATTTCTACATACACACCAATATTTTGCTTCCCTCTGTTTAATAAAATTGCTATAATCTGTCTCTATCCCATTTACCATAAGTTTGCTCCCACAGTGACAGGCATTTAGTTAGTTACCAACCTCTGACTTCTCCATGGATCACCACAGTCAACAACTTTGTGTGGTCCCCACTGACCCAAGAACAAAGAATTCTGAAATATTTTCTTGGGCCCTGTTTTTGGGAGAAAATGAACACGTTTAATTTATTTAAACCAGGATGGATCTATTTCAAGATTTCTTTCACTGCACACATTCCACCATCATACACTGCACTTCAGACTGTGGACCTCCATCGTATGCATATGAACCACTTGTATGAAGTATGAATGGTGAAGGTTGTAACAAATAATTAAAACATATTTAACTTTATAGAGCTAAAACTATTTTTACTTGATTTAACACCTTTTTTTAAGAACTCCAAATATTCGTCTAGATTTGAAATAGAAAAATGCACTAAGTATAATCCATATCAACAAAGAAATTCAGAAATAACCGACACAGAGACACATTAATTTTAAGTTAATCTTACTATTTGAATGTTTAGCACAGGGATAATGCCGATAAAGTGGTTGTTGAGGTGACAGAACCCTGACACACATCTTGAGGTGGAGGTTGGGGGACGGCCTCCAAATCTTGCTTTCCCTCTGGGGCACCTGGCTAGCGGGCATCTCAGCCTCCTGGCAGTTAGGTGTGGAGAAGTGGCTGAGTTGTAGCCTGACTCACCTGTGGTAACAAAGCCTCTCCCCATCTGCAGCCAATCTCTCCACCATTGTGCGCTTGTCCTGAATGTTTCCCACAGCGCCTTTCTGTTTCAGAGATTCTAGTTCCCTCTGGTGAACCATGCAATGTGGATAAAATGCTGAAAAATTGCGAGAGAGGAAGCCAACAAAGAGAAAAGTGATTACAATATAAGAGAAGGTGCCACAGCTTTTGAGGAAGTGTTTGCACCCATATTGACTATTCATTGATCTTGAGGCAAAAATTTAAGCATCCTTGTAAGGAAAATACTTCCTTGGAAGTTTTCAAAACATGGAAGTTTTTTACTTATAGATTTCATAAGGGTTTTAAATTGATATTATATAATATTCTGAGTAAATGTCTTAAATTAATCACATGGTGATTGTGTAAACATTAATACTCATTATCATTCAGTAATCTATCAGTTCTTTGAAATATGAATTTTAGTGTTTTCTAAAATCATTACTTACCTTTTCTGACAACTATTGGTCAAGTTGGTTATGTGGCTTGATGTTTACATTTACATTTAAGTTAATCTCAAATCATGTACATTTTGTGAGACGAGATAAGAGATTGTTATCAAATGGGGCTCCTGGGTGGCTTAGTTGGTTGAATGTCAGACTTCTGCTCAGGTCATGATCTCATTGTTTGTTTGAGCCCCACATCAGGCTGTGTGCTGACAGCTCAGAGCCTGGAGACTGCTTCAGATTCTGTGTGTATCTCTCTCTCTCTGCCCCTCCCCTGTTCATGCTCTGTCTTTCAAAAATAAACAAACATTTAAAAATATTTAAAAATTTAAAAAATGTTATCAAAGCTGTTTTGTTAACCAAATTTCTCCAACCTAGATAATGGCTGATGTTTATAAAAGTACCTTTAGGTATACATCTGATGAAGGTTTATGGACTTCCAGGGAGATGGCATTAGCAGCTCAAACCAAGTTTATCTAGAATATAAGGGACAAGAACTCTCCATTGGAAGACTTACAATTCCTCAATTTAACTTTTAAATTAAAAAAAAATTCAGAATCATTTCAATTCCTGTTGTCTATTAGATTTTTGACATAGTAGAAAATATTTAATACCAGACATATTTCTTGGGACATAAGTAAAATATTAAGGTGTATGATTGAGGTGATTCAAAACAAAATCAGCGGCTGTGAAAATAGTCCTTCAGTAAGTTTTGGGGTTTGAATTTATGAAATGGCATTTGCTATGCTGAATTTGGGAAGTTTGATGGTCTTTCTTATTGTCATGGTCTTGAGAGGATTCAGGGTGTGCCACCTGCTCTCTGCCCAGACCTTTCCCACCTATGGAGTCAGGTCAATCTACTGCTTCTGTGGCAGCTGCAGAATGAGGGGTCCTGTGGTGTCCTTTGAAATCTGTCCTTACTTTACAGGTGGCCAGACCTTGTCTTATGACTCTTGTGTCTTCTCTCTCCCTTCACCACTAGGGGGATATTATTGTCTCTGGACACAGATGCCATGAAACTCCAGAGAAGTTAAGTAGGAATAAGCTGGAAGCGCAGGTGTCTTAACAGATCACAGAGTGAACTTTGATCAATTAGAGATCAAAGCTGACATAAATTATTTTCCCTATCTCAGTCCATGGAAAACTGGTGCTGGGCTGATGTGCCTGCCTGGTTGGTGGATGATGCTGATTCATCATTTCTGATAAATGTGTACAAGTGATATGTGAGGGCCTATGTATGTGAATGTGTTGTTTAAGCCAGTGAATCAGTGGTGATTTCTCACAGTAGCACTAGGAAACTAATACCACTGACACCAAAATTATTTTTAGAAAATACATATACATAAACCTAGTTAAATGGTAGACAACACTACAGTGTTCATTCTTGACTTTAATTTCTTAATAAAATGCATAGGATTGGTAGAAGTGCAAGTGTGAGTTTAGCCCTTTTTCTCCAATTCTGTTCAACTAACTAGACTCAAAGAGAATGGTTTTCTGACCCGAAATGTACTTCTCCATTGTACATATGCAGCAAACTCAGGCATAGGAAAACACACACACACACACACACACACACACACACACACACGTACGCATATACAGATAAACAAAATAAATTCTATATGTTATATTGTTTTATATATCTACAAAGAATAAAACATAACAACTGAAAGGCTAATGCTATCGAGTTATTGCCAATTTTGTCTGTGGAGACTAGTAATATCCACCACCCAGTGTGACTTTCCTTTTTCAACTAGCTATTCTGCTTATTTAAAATGAAAGTTAGCAATTAGGCTATGAAACTGAGTGTGGTGGATCCTGTATTGGCTTATTTCTCACTTCCCTGAAAATGTTATCAATCTACTTTATTTCCAGACATAGCCTTACCTCACAACCCACGCCCTTTCTTCCTCTTGACATTGTTAGCAGATTTTGCATGCAAAGGCAGAGATAGGGCATAGAATGACTATTAACTTGTATTTATTTATTTGTTTATTGGCCATGTTGCCTTTGAAGCTTGGTATCACTTTAAGGACAATGACTTTTCCGGGGTGCCGGGGTGGCTCAGTTGGTTAAGCTTCCAACCTTGGCATAGGTCATAACCTCAGTTTGTGAGTTCGAGCCCTGTGTCCAACTCTGTGCTGACAGCAGAGCCTGGAGCCTGCTTCATATTCTTGCATTTCCCTCTCTCTGCCCCTCGCCAGCTCACACTCTGTCTCTCTCTCAAAAATAAATAAACATTAAAAATTTTTTAAAAAATAAAGGACAATGACTTTTTGTTTTTCTTTCTATCTTTTCTTTTCTTTTCTTTTTTTTTGGTGGTCTACTAATATTTTACTCCGAAACACTAAACAATAATTCTGAAAGAAGTGCTACTTGCTGTTATGATTTTATACCACTGATGATTAATTCTATACAACAGTGTTTGCTAAGAGAATATGATATTTCAGAAGTTTAATTTTATTAATTTTGTATCATACTAAGATAAATACTGACATTTTGTTTTGTGTACATGCACCGAATGAGAGGGGTAAAAAAATGGAATCCCCTTTCATACATTTACTTTTGTTTTGCCCCATGTCCTATTTCCATGTATAGCTAAGCATTTTTTATTTAGTTTTTATTTTATCCTAAAGTTTTTTTTTCCTGGGATATAAATTTATGTCAGTGCAAGATAAAAATGGATTCAAAGAGGTTCAGAAGTTGAAAGAAAAAAGTACTGCAAAAAGTAAAAATAAAACTTGTAATTGTTGAACAAAATATATATATGGTGAGGAAGATGACCTCTTTACCACCTTCCAAGAAATGGGTTTCACATACCTTCTCCAGCTCTCAGATTTTTCTCTCTCCTGATTAGAAATTATAAAAACCCAGTAGCAAGTTGTGTTGCACTGTAAAATGTACTTATCTCAAAATTCCTGTTTACTACTTAAATAAGTGTACTTTCTTTGGTCAATTAATACATCTTAGTATTAGAGGAAGTTCAGTATTTGAAGTTGGGAATAGAAAGGCTTAAGATTTTCCCACTGAAAGTCATACTATTATTTATATAATAAATAAACTTATTATTTTATTTATATAAATAAACTATTTACTGCCTCTGCACTTAGCAGAGATTAGCTTTTCAGGAGCAAATAAAAACCCTGTAACTTAGACACCTGTAATTATAATTTACATGAATTTGAAAGACTGGCATGGTTTATTTGAGAATCTCTTCAATGTATCCTTCACATCCTTGTTCCTTAGGCTGTAAATGAGGGGATTCAGCATTGGTATCACCAGGGTGTAGAAGACAGAGGCCATTTTATCAGTATCCAATGAGTGGTTGGTCTTTGGTTGCAAATACATGAAGAGAAGGGTCCCATAGAACACAGTGACAGCCATCATGTGAGAGGCACAGGTGGAAAAGGCTTTTCGTCGGCCCTCTGAGGAACGTATCCTCAAAATGGCAAGGACAATGTTAAAATAAGATATTAGAACAATAACCATAGAGAAAAGCAAATTGGTCCCTGCAGAGGTAAACACTGCTGTTTCTGGCATGTAGGTATCAGAACAGGACAATGCCAGCAAAGAGACAGTATCACAGTAAAAATGATTGATTACATTGGAAGAGCAGTATGACACAGAGAACACACAGGAGGTGACAGTCAGTGCTGTGGTCAGACTGTAGAGGTACGTGAGGGATACCAGCAGAAGGCAGATCTGTGGAGACACCACCACCATGTAGAGCAGGGGGTTGCAAATAGCCACATAGCGGTCATAGGCCATTGCAGCTAACATGAAAGTCTCAGCCACAATAAAGACTAGGAAACCACCCAGTTGGGCTGCATATCCATAGTAGGATATGGTCTTCTTTGAAACAAAGAAGTTAACCAGCATTTTAGCGGCAATGACAGTAGAATCGCCAAGATTGATGATAGCCAAGTGCCTGAGGAAGAAGTACATGGGGGTTTGAAGCTGAGAGTCAACACTGGTGAGGGTGATGATGCCCAGGTTCCCGGCCACTGTCAGTCCATAGATGAGCAGGAAAACAAAGAAGAGTGGAATTTGGAGCTCTGGGCAGTCTGAGACTCCTGTGATCATGAACTCAGTCACCCAAGTGAGATTCCCTGGAGCCATTTAATTTCTGGCTTTCATCTTCTAAGGGAGAAAGTGGAAGGAGATTAATAGATGGTAAAATTGGTTTTTAAACTATTTCATTTAAATTAGATCATTTTTGTTAGTAATTAAAAGCGTTAAATTTTAATTGTTTCTCCCAATTATTGAACAAAATTCAGAAATAAGAACTCTTTAGTAACCAACTTCAGATTATTAAAACTGTTGTCCTAGGCTATTAATTTTTTCCATTCCATATTGGGTAAATTTAATGTAGTCGAATTAATTACATTAATCTCCTATCTTAATTTATTAATATTTATATGCATATTTAAACATTATCATATTGCATATATATATTTAAACATGCATCCAATGACTTTTTGTATGTTTTCAACGAGGAAAGGTAGGTACATAGAAGAAGTTGGGTGCCCAGGTGGCTCAGTCGGTTAACTGTCCAACTTCTGATTTCAGCTGGTCATGACCTGGCAGTGTGTTAGATGCAGTCTTGTGTCGGGCTTTGCACTGACAGCACAGAGCCTGCTTGGGATTCTCTCTCTCTGTGTGTCCCTCGTCTCTCTCTGTCTCAAAATACATAAACAAACAAACAAACAAACAAACAGAAAGTTCATGAGCCAGGATCACTTTCAGTGACTTTCAGTTATTTTTTCTTTAGCTGCCAGTGGTTTTCTCTTTAGCCCATTCCTTGTCATCATCCTTGGGAATGTCAATATTTCTGTGGGAAATATTTTGAGTGTGCTGGGTTTTTCCTTATTAGTTTCTACCACATCACACTGCCTCAGCTGTCCACCAACAAACTGCACATAAGTTGTGTTCCACTTGATGTCATCCAGAAACTGATTTTTTAACAATCACATTTCCTTTCTTCTGCCAAATTTAGTGGTCCTTTCTATCTTCTGACTTCTTTCTGCTCTCTTCTGGGAGCTGGGCACCCAACTCTTCTCGGTTATTGTGGTCTGACTGCCCTTTCTTTTTATCCAGCATATACCACGTTCCTCTGAATTTTTTAAAACCTGCTTTAATGTCTTAAAAATATTACATATAATTTGATTTGCTCAAGTTGAATCACTTTGTTTTACTTGTACAGAGAAATGTGTGGAGAGGTGTGTTAACACTATTCAATATGTAGTGTACTCTGGGCCCAGAACTATGCTAGCCATTTCAAAATAATGCTGTCATTATTCTGCAGGAGTGTCTTACAAGACAGATGTGATTACTTATGTGTCTGATGAAATAGTTGAAGCTCAATGAGATTTAGTCATGCAAAGAGTCTGTGTAGAATATTGATTAATGCTGTGGTTTTAGACTCTTGCTTTATGTGTTTTATTTGGTTGTTTTTTTGCTAACTCGGTTGGTTGGGATATTAGCCCACCAATTACTACTAGCTGTGTGATTTTTACCAAGTGTTTATATGCTCCTGTTGTGTGAATGTGTGGGATAATACACAAACATGAGTTAGTACAGAGCCTGATAACAACGAATGAAAAGTAATTGGTGCTGCATTTATTAATAGCTTATTTTGAACAATTTGCTTTTTCTTTTTCATTTCTTTTTTTCTAGAGAGCATGATCAGGACAGGGACAGAGAGAGGGAGAGAGAGAATCCTAAACAGGCTCTATGCCATCAACACAGAGTTTGATGCAGAACTTGAAATCATGAACCTTGAGATCATGACCTGAGTTGAAATCAAGAGTCAGATATTTGGGGCACCTGACTGGCTCAGTCATTTAAGTGTCCAACTTTGACTCAGGTCATGATCTCACAGTTCATGAGTTCAAGCCCCGCCTCAGGTTCTGGGCTGATAGCTCAGAGCCTGGAGCCTGCTTTGGATTCTGTGTCTCCCTCTCTCTCTGCCCCTCCCCACTCCTTCAAAAAGAAATAAACATTTAAATTTTTTTTAAAAAAATGAGTCAGACTTTCAACCGACTGAGCCATCCAGGGATCCTTGTTTTGAACAATTTTCCAGTGTGGTTTCCTCTTTGCATCCCAGTAACTCATTCTGACTCTCTGAGGAATTTATAGTTGAAATAGGATTAGGAATAGCAAGTGAATTTAATTTTGCATATCCAAGCAACTGGGACACGTGCTATCTAGCTATATATTTTACAAACAAATTGGGTTGTGTTCTCCCACAAACTGATTTTCTTTTACTACTGTGGTGTTAATTTTATCATGTATCAAATACGTGTCCGATGAGTTTATCCAACTCTGGTGCACTAGATATCTCATATCTCTTTTCTCCTACCATTGAATCCAAAAAGAAATTCACAGGTAAGTTTATGATAAAAATCATTGTAGCAAGGCTCACTTTAGAGAAGATAATTTTCTGAATAAAGCATTTCAGTTAATGTTTCGCTCTGAGACATAATATATTCAATAAATATATCCTTACTTAACAAAAATTTTTTTAAAAAAAGCATCAATGACAGTAATTATGGATTATGCACTATGAACCTGTGCAATTAGCTTTTGAAAAGTATATATTTACATATACTGTTATTTATTAATTTCATTTTCTAATGAAATATTAACTAATGGGAAAACTAGGGTTGTTTTTTATTTTGATAAGTACATGTCAATAAAAATATTTTGATTTTTACATGTAGTTTTTTTTCAAATATGTTTCTGAAAAGAGATATTTTATAGCTCTACCAAAACAATAAATTCTCAGGGAAAAAAACCTTTCAAAATATACTTGATGTTAATCATTTTGTGGTACAATTTGGCTAAGTAATAATATTGCATATTACTTTTTAAATAGCTTCTGAAATGATTTCAGAGTATATTCCATTGTTTTCTAACTATAGAAATGTGTCTTAAATATATTTAAACATGGATCATGCTAGGGATACACTGCATCTTCTTATGCACTCTCAGGGTTCAGTAACAACATAAAGTCTGCCTATTGACATCAGGGAATCTTTCCATCATGGGGATTGTTACCCTGGGAAATGTGAAAATCATGAAGAGGAGAAACTTGTTTTTCTTGATGCTAAGCAATGTAGTATGTCTTTCTCAGACACAAAATTTTATTTTTTGAAGACACTTAAGAAGTTTCCTATGTGGTGTAGCATTCCTTCTAAAACATTAACTCTGCCAGCTATAAGGTAGAAAGCATTCCTCTATATCCTAAGGTGAAATAGAGTCCTCATAATGACTATTGGTTATTTGGCAGAAATGCTTACACAGTCCAATTTATCAGTAGCGATGCTGGACACCATTCTTTGAGTCATTTCCCTGTCCCTTCCACTTAGCCATTAGTCGGCAGAGGTGAGTCTTCAGGAAAAGAGAATAGAGCAGATATTTCAATCCCAAGTCTGCTTTGAATTGGTAAATATCCCAAGACACTTGGTCTTCACACCCAGAATGAGCACTAAGCAAATTGTTGGGTTGAACCTACCTGTGTGCAGAGACCTGCTGAGACTCACTTCTAAGGTTCTGCGGGAGGTCTTCTGAAGAGTTTTACAAGTGTCTGAAATCCCTGAAGACCTGCACGTGAAATAAGCTTGTTTATGGCTCCAGTCCCCACACATGAACACAGGAATACCCAGGTAAGGTTCTGATTCCCCAGGGAAAGAAAGACCAAACACGCAAACACAACAGTTCGTCCTCCAGAGTGAAAATGCGCGGTTAGCCTAGGGACACAGGTAGGTGATCATACTGAGTAACAATCATGTGCAATGATTCCGCCCTTTGGGTGTGTACTTGTTTTGACTTTTTCTCTTTATTGGTTGGAAGTGTGGCTGCTGGTCCTGGGTGGAGAAAATCCAACAATTAGAAAGTACAGGATTCCATTTTACTGTGAATATTGGGAATACATCAGAGTCAAAGCCTCATTCTGGTATCAGGAACAAGTCCTGATGTATTTGCCATAAAACCAGATGATACACAACATAATTCAAAATGTGCATTATTGTAAAGACTAAATATCAATTGTTTTATTGAACTTCAGAAGGCACCTATCATATACCTGATCCTACTGCTGGTTTTTGATTAAAAATAACTGATGGAAATTGCATTTTTCATGTAATCTTGTGATCTTTCCTCACACATGTAAAATACTATAATTAAGTATTGAAAACATTTTTTTATTTTACTGTTTGTGTGAGATTTTCTAGTCTGTAAGCTTTATAAGTGAAAAGGGTATATCTAGTAGTTTGCCTTTGTCTTAATAGCTCCTAAAATAATACCCAGGAAAGAGAAGGTGTTGGTGACTCACTGACTGATGGAATGAATGTTAATTAAGTGAATGAGTGAATATAATATCCATCTTAGAATTCTGAAATAAAATATGAGGGGTTTTTTTTAGTGCTATATGCTAATGTGATTTTCACTTTGGTAAAGAAACAGTTGCAAAATGTACATCATTCTCTAGAATATTTACTATTTTAGGGCAGGACACACTGATCCTTCTTCATGTTGGCACATTCTAGGTTCTACAATTATTGAAATGACAAACAAATTATGGACCATAAAGAGGAAACAACAAAGATTTTTATATATCTTAAGTTATTCATGACAATGAATTTAAATCCTTGAGGTCCTTTTCAGAGTCCAAGTACCCACATGAAGGCTGTGTTGTTGCTTCCTCTCTAATGATATTTGTCAGTTGTCTGTCATGTGACCAAAGATAGTCTGTACTCTGCTCAGTTAACAGTACTTTCATTCCCTTATCAGCTCTGCCAACGTCCCCATCTATTTAGCATTCCCACAATGTTGTAACATTTAAAAATTGATTACTTTTACAAGTTCCATTGTTACTAATGCATTATTTTACAGTTTGATCTCTCAATTACAGCTTATTATTTATTAAATAAGAGTTATTGTCCATTTCCTCAGTTGTATGATGTATAAACATACTTTGATCAGGCAGATAAAATTCTAAGACAGCACCATCTTGAATCACAAAATTTCCTTTCAAAGTATTTGTAAGAAACATAAATACACACATCTACATACATATACATACACAAATATATATATGTGCAAGAGATTATATTATAGACACCATATTTCACCTTAAATAATAGTTTTCTCTTATAGGATTCATTATTTATTTTATTATTTATTTTTATTTTATTTATTTATTTTGAGAAGGAGGGTATGGGCAGGGAAGGGGCAGAGAGGAGAGAAAGAGAGAAAGAATATCAAGCAGGCTCTGTACTGTCAGTGTAGAGCCCAAGTAGGAGCTCCATCCTACCAAACATGAGATCATGACCTGAGCCAAAATCGAGAGTTGGACACTTAACTGACTGAGTCAAGCAGGCACCCCTATGATTCATTATTTTGAATAATACTTCAATTATATATACCCTGAATATGCACTACTTAATTGTCTCCATTCCCATTCCCTCCACCCCATGTAGAGACAACAGCTCTTAGCTGTATACAACCTCTTTCTTTTTTCTCCAAATCTTTTTATTTATTATTATTGTGATAAAAAAACTTAATATGAGATTAATATTAAGAGTAATATTAATATTACTCTTGACCAATATTTAAGTATACAACACAGCACTGGTGATCATAGGTACAATGTTTTCTAACAAATCTCTAAAACTTAATCGTCTTGCATAACTGAAACTTGATGCCTGTTGCTTATCAAAAATATCGCCCTTCCTCCAGTCCATGACAACCACCATTCTACTCTCTGACTCTATGTGTTTAATTATTTATATACCTCACATAGATGGCCTCATGCAGTACTGTCACAAGCTTACTTCACTTAGTATAATGTCTTTAAGATTCATTCATATTGTCTTTTGTAAAAACTAGAATGTATTTACTGTTATATTTTTGGATACATAAATCATAATATTATCACCATGTATGTGGTTTTAAAATTTATATACGTGGATTGGTGAGGTTTACTTCATCCTGTGATTGGTACATACATGTGTAATTTAATTTATATGCATTGATAATAAATTTTGTCTATTATATGCAACAAAATAATACCATTTCAATTTATTTATGACATTTTTTGTTTTATAACATTTTAAATTTGATGAAGTCACATTAGTTTGCTTTGCAAATTGCCCAAATTTAACAAAATTAAACTCTGGGGATTCTACTAAGTTTAAATGCTCTGAAAATATTAACAATGTAACTATGTGTTTTCCAAATTAAAACATATTTGTTGTTCATAATAAATATTACATGGGAATACAGTTGACTTTACATAGTCACATTAGTCAGTTTTTTATTTACTTTTATCATAGAAATGCCTTTTCTTAAAAAATTGAATCTTCTTTTATTTTCACTTTGCTCTTTATCCTAGCCCTGATCATATCACGGTATCTATTTTGCCACAGGTAAATTTTATCTGCACTTTATCATTCATATGTAGCTTGTTACTAGTTAAGTTTATACTTATGTACTTATTAACACTAGAGAACGCTAGAATTTTGTAGATATTTAAATTAATTGTATTATATACTGAATGTCTCTTTCTGCAAGTTCCTTTAAAAGTATGACTGGTGCATAGAAGTCAATCTCTAAATATAAGTTGACTCACTTATCTTTGCTTTTCCCTCTGAGAGAATACATAACAATGTTTAATGTTGATAATCTAATTCATAGGAACCACACAGTACAATATATTAAGAGAAGGAATGCATAGTTTTTTCCACATCCTTTGTCCTGCATATTTTATATCATTTTCCTCAAGCTATGGATCAAGGGATTCAGCATAGTGATAACAATGGTGTAAAATTTGGACACCAGTTTATCAGTGTCAAAGGAATGACTGAACTCAGGTTGCACATACATAAATATCAGAGTTCCATAGGACACTGGGTCCACTCTCAAGTTGGACCTGCAGTTAGCAAAAGCCTTGCGCCTACCCTCAGCTGAGTCTATCCTGACAATGGCTAGCAGGATCAGCAAGTAAGATGCAAAAACAATCAAAAGGAATAAAATCAAATTAAAAACTGAGAAAATCAGGGTGCCTGGGTAGCTCGGTTTAGTGTCTGATCTTTCATTCAGCTCAGGTCATGATCTCATGGTTTATTGGATCGAGCCCTGCTTCAGGCTCTGTGCTCACAGCACAGAGGGTAGAACAACCTATTTGTACCTTTTGTACACTATGTAATAAATATTTACCTAGAACCAAAATATTCTCTCCTCCGCAGGTGCATTTTCATTATAATTGACATATGCAAAGTGGTTTGTAACACATTTGGCATATATTGTATTTTAAAAATCTAGGAAAATATGAGGAAACTGAGCAAGTTGGGAGAAAGTGCAGTCACTGGAATTAATTTTACATAACAAAATTTTATAAAAATTCCCTTTGGATAAAATAATCTTCTACTTGGAGCACCTGGGTGGCTAGTCAGTTAAGCGTCCAACTTCAGCTCAGATCATGATCTCATGGTCTATGGGTTCGGGCCCCATTCGGGCTCTGTGATGACAGCTCAGAGCCTGGAGCCTGCTTCAGATTCTGTGTCTCCCTCTCTCTCGGCCCTCCCCTGCTCGCACTCTGTCTCTCTCTCAAAAATAAAAAAATAAACATAAAAAAATTTAAAAAAAGAATCTTCTACTTTAAAGAATAAATATGTTTTAAGTTACTATATTACAGAATAGCATACTGGCAAAGTAAAAGCACACAGACAACTTTATAAATACATAGATGTATATATAGATATAGGTTTATAGATTCTGGGATATTATTTTGGTTTTTCTGCACAGTAAGGCTACAAAGAACTCCTGCATACTATGACATACCATGAGAATAGCATAAAACACACAAGCATAAGTATAATTAAACCAAAATATATACAATTGTCTCTAATAAGCTACTAATTTAAAAATATGAGGAAAGAATGAGGAACCAGGCCAAAGTAAAAGAATGAATGGTTAAAAAATGGTATTGATGCAGAATTCTATAGAAGGAAGGAAGGAAGCAGGAAGTGAAAGAAGGAAGAAGAAAAAAACTTATGTTGGAATTATATTGAAACTATAGATCAATCTAAAGATATTGGATGTCATTATAATAGTCGTAAATCTATTCCATGGACATATTTGGTATAAAAATTCATTGATTAAATGCCTTATTACATTTTTATACATATTACTGATAGCTTAGATAATTTTTTAGTAGATTTAGTCATAAAATGGGGGAGTTAGTGGTTTTATAAATGTTATCTCTCCTGATGGTGTTAAGATGGCAGAGCAGCATTGAGACCCTGAGCTTGTCTCATCTATGAAATACAGCTAGATCAGCACCAAACCATTTTGAACACCTAGGATATTGACCTGAGGATTAACACAACAATCTTTATAACTTTAGCTACAGAACATGGCAGGTTTTTTTTTCTTCCTCCAAAATGACAAAATGAAGGAATTCATCCCAAAATGAAGAATAGGAAGAAATAACAGTCAGGGGCTTAATACAGATATAAGTAAGATGTCTGAACTAGAATTTAAAGCCATAATAATAGTACTAACTGGGACTGAAAAAAGCATAGAAGACACCAAAGAATCCCTTTCTATGGAGATAAAAGAAATAAAACTACTCAGGCAGAAATTAAAAATGCTACAACCAAGGTGCAATCTCAAATGCATGCCATGACAGCAAGGATGGATGACGCAGAGCAGTGAATCAACAATATAGAAGATAAAATTGTGGAAAATAATGAAGCAGAAAATAAGAGGGAAACAAAGGCAGGATCACAATACAATATTTAGAGAACTCAGTGACTTATTAAAAAGGGATAACATCCAAATTATGGGAGTCCCAGAAGATGAAGTAAGAGAAAAAGGTGTAGAAGGTTTTTGTGAACAAATAATAGTGGAAAAGTTTCCTAATCTGGGGAAGGACTCAGACATCAAAATCCATGAAGTACAGAGAACTCTCATTAGATTCAACAAACACTAACCATCACCAAGGCATATCATAGTCAAATTCACAAAATACACAGACAAGGAAAGAATTATAAAAGCAGCAAGGGAAAAAATAGTACTTAACCAAACAGGGAAGACAGATTAGGTTCCCAAGAGACCTAGCCACAGAAACTTGGCAGGCAGGAAAAGAGTGGCAGGATATATTCAACATGCTGAATTAGAAAAACATATATTTGACAAATACAGCACTCTTTCTTGATAAAAAAAAATCCTCAAGAAAGTAAGGATAGAAGGAACATACCTCAAGATAATAAAAGCCATATACGAAAGACCCACAGCTAAGTGTCATCAATGGGGAAAAACCAAGAGCTCTCCCCCTAAGGCCAGGAAGAAGAAAGGATGTTGTCTCACCACTGTTACCCAACACAGTGTTGGAAGTCCTAACCTCAGCAATCAGACAACAAAAAGAAATAAAATGGCATCCAAATCGGCAAGGAGGAAGTCAAACTTTCACTCTTATTGCCACCGTTGTGAATTGGACTATTCTCAACATTAAGTTATTTATTCAAACTTATACCTTTCGTATATTTCCATAATGGGAAACTTTTCAATTATCTCCAACATCTTGTGTTACAACTTGTTTCAGTCTACATTAGGCCACTACATTATAGGACTGCATAATTCAAATATCTTTGTGACTATTTTTGTATAGTCAGTCAGCAAAATCACAGAACAATGACATATTTCTTTGTATTCAAACATATTTTGTATAAGAGTGACTACACTCTGCCAAGCAATTTTTCTCATTTAGCATTTGTTCCAAGATCAGTCTTCCAACTACAAAGTATTTATATCAACTATAAATAGTTCTAAATAATTCTATTCATTTTTTTCTGCTGAAAAATATCCAGGGATATCTAAAAGCATGCTTCTCTTTTAGTTTGTATCATGTCTGTGCATCTGCACAATAGTTATTTGTTGCCTTCTGCAGTGATATAGATGGACAGCCTTTAAAAACTTTACTTATTCCTATGGAGAGAATGACTTCCAATCTGAGCCATACTTAACAAGAATAGCAACTATTTTTATCACGCTGCAGAAATTCTTTTAAAATATAACTCACATGTGTATTTACAATGGAGCTTACCACTTATAAAATTTCTGACCTTACTGAATGTACACTGGTCTTGAAGAGATGGGACTTTGGAAAACACTGGATTTCTCCATTCATAAACTTGAAAAGAGTAAACACCTCAATTGAGGTAATTTGTTGCACTTTCTTCTTATTGTCTTAAAAGATATATAGCATACAATGTATCATTTTAATTATTCTAACTTTTAATTTTTAAGTGTATATTTCAGTGTCATTAAATATATGCATATTGTTTTGCAAACATCATGGTTATCTATCTCCAGAACATTCTCATCATTCCAAACCGAAATATCTATACCCATTCTCCTTCCCTCCATCCTATGGTAACTACAGTTTCTGCTTCTATGAATTGTACAGTTCTACGTTCATCACATAAAAGAAGTCATACAATATAAATAAATACATAAATATTATCTCTCCTTCAATTTTTTCTAATTATTATGGGTGGGATGTAGAAATAAAACTTATTTACTAAATTTATTTTAAATCCAGCAAACTTGTTTGTATTTATGGAGGGCTGCTTTATGCCCCAGTATGTGATCTATCTTGGAGAATGTGCCATGCGCACTTGAGAAGAAGGTGAATTTCCTAGCTTCAGGATGCAGAGTTCTAAATATATCTATCAATTCCATCTGTTCCAATGTGTCGTTCAGATCCATTGTTTCTTTAGTGATTTTCTGTCTGGTTGATCTATCCATTGCTGTAAGTGGAGTGTTAAAGTCCCCTGCAATTAACACATTCTTACCAATAAGATTGTTTCTGTTTGTGATGAATTGTTTTATGTATTTGGGTGCTCCCAAATTCGGCGCATACATGTTTATAATTGTTAGCTCTTCCTGATGGAGAGACCCTGTAATTATTGTATAATGTCCTTCTTCATCTTTTGTTACTGCTTTTACTTTAAACTCCAGTTTGTCTGATATAAGTATGTCTACTTTGGCTTTCGGCTTTCTTTTGACGACCGGTCACATGATAGATATTTCTCTATCCCCTTACATTCAATCTGAAGGTGTCTTCAGGTCTCAAATGAGTCTCTTGTAGACAGCAAATAGATGGATTTTGTTTTTTTATCCACTCTGCTACCCTGTGTTATTTGATTGGGGCATTTAATTCATTTAAGTTCAGTGTTATTATTGAAAAATGTAGGTTTGGATCATTGTGTTTTCTGTCGAGTTCATGTTTATACTGGTGTCTCTGGTACGTTGTAGTCCTTGCAACATTTTCCTCATAGAGTCCCTCTTAGGATTTCTTGTAGGGCTGGTTTGGTGGTGATGAATTCTTTCAATTTTTGTTTATTTGGGAACACCTTTATCTCTCCTTCTATTTTGAATGACAGGCTCGCTGGATAAAGGATTCTTGGCTGCATATTTCTCCTGTTCGTCACATTGAAGATTTCCTGCCATTCCTTTCTGGCCTGCCACATTTCATTAGATAGGTCTGTAACCACTCTGATAGGTTTCCCTTTGTGTGTTAGGGCCCTTTTTTCCCTAGCTGCTTTCAGAATTCTCTCTTTGTCTTTATATTTCGCCAATTTCACTAGGATATGTTGTGCCGAAGGTCGATTCAAGTTACGTCTTAAGGGGGTTCTTTGCGCCTCTTGGATTTCAATGTCCGTTAGTTTCCCCATATTCGGGAAGTTTTCAGGTATAATTTGATCCACCACCCTTTCAGGACCTTTTTCTCTTTCCTCGTCTTTGGGAATTTCTACTATACGGTTATTGTTCCATTTGATTGTATCACTCAGGTCTCAAATTCTCTTTTCGTGCTCCTGTATCAATGTCTCTCGCTTTTTCTCGGCTTCCTCTTTGGCTATAACTGGGTCTTCTAGTTCACTTATTCTCCTCTCTGCCTCTTCAATCCGTGCAGTGGTCACCTCCATTTTGTTATGCACCTCATTTATAGCCTTTTTTAACTCGTCACAGCTATTTTTAAGGTCCCTAGTGTGTGTATCAGTAGCTTCTTTGATGTTTTTTTCAAGTCCAGGGATTAATTTCATGACAATTTTTCTAAATTCTTGTTCAGTTATGTTGCTTAAGTCTGTTTTGAGCAGTTCTGTGGCTGTGACTTCTTCCTGGAGTTTCTTTAGAGGAGAGTTCTTTCGCTTCGTCATTTTGGCTAGCTTTCTGTCTCTTGTCAGTTTTAAAAGCTTGTTACACACTGTGCACCTGTTAGTATTTCTCTATTAATGGAGGCTCATTGACTGTCCAGGGCCTGTCGATTCAGGAAGTGTTCTTTTAGTGGTGTCTCTCGGTTTCTCTTGTTGTTCCTTTGATTATTTTACTTCCCTGGTCAGTGTTATTTGGGACTCTCCACCACGTGTACTTTGGCTTGTTTCTTGAGGTCGCCCTGAAAAGGAAACACACTAGCTTACAGGGAACAAGAGCATGGAAACACACAGACAAATCAAACAAACAAGCAAGCCAAAAGGGGAAAGGAAGTCAAGGAAAGGAAAGGAAGGAAAAGAAAGAAGAGAAGAAAAGAGAGAAGAAAAAGAAACAAAACAAAACAAAAAAAAAAAGCAAGGTGGGGCAGAGACAGCAAAAGACTGTGGACAGTCTAAAAACATCTAACCAGGCAAGAGGAGAGATAAGAATATGCTAAGGGAAATATATCTGGATGTTAGCAGAAAAGAAGGAGAAGCAAAGAAAAAGGGATAAAAAGAATGACAACTCCCCTGTGCAGATGAGCGTGGTTCAGTGTCAGGTCAGGTCTCGGGGGCTGCTCTCTGAAGCCCCGCCTTGGTGGTTGCAGGGAGAAGAATGGCGTCACTTCAAGCTTTGCTTGAAGCAAGCATTGCAAGCCGCTCCTGTGAGTCAGATCTCTCTGTGCCGCGGGCGAGTCAAAGTGTATTCTCCACGCTCCGCCTCACTTCCAAATCCTAGTCCATGCAGCTCAACACCGTCACCGGGGATGAGATGCGTTCCCGCTGGCGGCCGGCCTCCCGGCCTGGCTTGCACTGCCCTTTTCGCGGCGCCGCCGCCCCCAATTTTTGCACCGCCGCCGCCTTTATCTGTGCCGCCGCCTATCGCAGTGCGGCTTGGAATGGATGCCGCTGCTACTACACCCAAGGAAGAATTTGCCTGACAGATCGGACGGATTTCTCTCCCCACGCCCAGTAGTTATATATGGGGAGACGGGTTAGTTTTTTCTCCCTTAGAGATGGTTCTGTGTGCGTTTTCCATCTCTCTTTCTCTTCCCCTTGTCTCACCGAGGCACAGCGCACTCTCCCTGTGTTGGGTTGGGGCTCCTTCCCCCTGCACCACCGGGACCCGCCCATCCTCCAATTTCCCAGATCATAGTCGCTCACTCAGGCATCTTTGAGGTTGTCTTCTTTCTGGCGTCTGTTTCTTCTTTCCCCCACTTGCAAATCCGAGTTTTATCACTTCATTCCTTCTCAGTTCAATCCATGCAGGTGTGCGCAGATTACAGAGCTCCCTACTTCTCCGCCATCTTGCCCTCGAGTCCTCTAGAAAATATTTTTAAATAGAATGTTAGATGATGTGGCTTAGATGGTGCCTGCCATAGTCATTTAGAGAAAGGAGATAAACTGTTGATGTGAAAAGAGACTGCATTTGGTGTCAAATGTTAGTGATACTGACCCTAATTGGTTTAACCTTACAGGGAAAATGTACCTTAAAAAATTTTCAATCTCTTTTTCTGTGTGAACAGAAGTTACTGGACCACAGCACAAAGGTTATTGTGGGTTTCCTTTTGTAGGGAATAAACTAACAGGGAAAAATATCATTTCAGCTATGGTATAATTGAAGTACACTAGTTTATATTAATTTTGCCTATACATAAAAAACACCACAAAATAATACTTGTTTGAAAATATAAGGATTTCTTTTTATCTCACATAAAGAGTAAAAAAAAGTCTGATATTATGGAATTGAAGCTTTCATGAAGTCATGAGAGATCCAGGCTCTTTTATTTTTCTGTTCTACCATCCAGAGCTCTTGGCTGCTTCTATCTTCAGGGATTAATTTTTGGTTTAAAAGTGGCTACAACAGGTCCAACCATTCTGTTCCAGCATTGGGCAGCGGAATAGAAAATGGAGAAAGGTAAATGGCATGCTTTCCAAATGAGTCAGTTTTATTTAATGAGGCTTACCATTAAAATTTGACCCAGTAAATTCCTCTTAAATTTGATTGGCTAGTGCTATCTGCGAAATTGAGTTGTTTCATATTTTGCCTGGATACGGTGCTATCCCCAACAATATTTTACTTCCTCTGTTAGTAAGGAAGAAGAGATATTGGATAGGCAAGTAGTAATTTCTGTTGCAGCAGGGGACCCATTACTTTGCCTCTTGAGATCCCTGTCAGCCCTAGCTTTTATTTTAGGGTTTAAAATTATATGCGCTAACACTTTAATGCATTTATTATGTGCCAGGCATTGAGCTACATTTTTAAAGAGTTTATTTAATATAATAACCTTATAAGGGCAAATACTTTCCTTTGCAGAAAGAATATGTGGCATGTATTTACTGAGTGTTAAAAATAATGGTGACAATGATAAAAAAAAAAAAGGAGAAGAAGGAGAAAGAGAAGGAGAGGAATGGGACAGGGAAGGAAAAGGAGAAGAAAGTCACCATTAAAGATGGCTTAGATAGCTTGGGGAGATGATGGAGTGGAAGGACCTGAACTCTCCCTGTCCCACATTTACAATTAGATATTGTCTACATCCAATTCAATAAACGGAGAGTGATTATAAGCTTGGCAGAACCATCTGCAGTAACTAAATAGAAAAACGAAGCTGCATCTTAAATTTTAGGAAGGTCAGAAAGATGGAGGGAGGAAGCCTGCAGGATGGAGGGACCTGTGTGCAGAGAAGGCAGAGAAATAGGCCCTCACACTGGGGAGCTGGCACGGGAAGATTAATCCCCATAAGATTTGGCCTTAAAAATCTAAGAGCCCCAGTTGCTGCAGCCCTCCAGGGGATCCAGCACAGGACTAGTGGCCCAGTGCAAAGTTTGTAATGTCACTGCCCTGTTTCCAAGGGCCCCAGTGGGCACACTCACTAAGGGCACACTCACTAGTGGGTATTTTCCCACTAATACCACAGAGAGCAAGCACAGCCCACAAGAGGCACAGTGTCGGTGCAGATGAATGCACTGAAAGAAAAAGTGACTCAGACACAACAGCAGGATACTCGTAGGATACTCTCCTAATGTGCCAGGTGCTGATAAACATGGGACACTGCACTACAGGGCATTCCAGGACGTGCTTTTCATAAAGTCACTACTTTCAAGAGCAGAAGACATAGTGACTTTTCTAAAAAAAACAGCAACAGATACAGAGAGGCAGACAAAATGAGAAGACAGAGATATTTATCCCAAATGGAACAACAGTACAAAGCCATGGCCAGAGATCTAAGGAAAACAGATATAAGTGACATGCCTCATGGAGATTTTACAACAGTTATCACAAGAGTAGTCACTGGACTTGAGAAAAGAGTGGAGAATATAAATGAGACCTGTAACACAGAGATAAGAGTAACATAGCAGAGAAAAGGTCTCAATAAATGAAATGAGAAACATGCTTGATGGAATGAACAGCAAGATGGAAGAAGCAGAGGAACAAATTAGTGACTTAGAAATTGGAAAATAATCAATCTGAACAAAAGAGAGGAAAAAGAATTATGCAAAACAAGAACAGACTTAAGGAATGCAGTGACTCCAAAAAACATAATATCATTTGTATTATGGGAGTCCCAGAAGAAAAGGCTTAAAGTTTAAAGTTTAAAAAGGCTATAAATCGTCACAGCTATTTTGAAGGTCCCTAGTCTGTGTATCAATAGCTTCTTCGGTGTTTTTGTCAAGTCCAGCAATTAATTTTATGACAATTGTTCTAAATTCTTGTTCAGTCATGTTGTTTACGCCTGTTTTGAGCAGTTCTGTGGCTGTGACTTCTTCCTGGAGTTGCTTTAGAGGAGAGTTCTTTTGCTTCGTCAATTTGGCTAGCTTTCTGTCTCTTGTCAGTTTTAAAACCTCGTTATGTACTGGGCACCTGTTAGTATTACTCTGTTAAAGG
>CM053575.1:13033469-13061615 GCA_028646485.1 Cryptoprocta ferox
ACTTGTGGGTCTAGTTCTGGGCTCTCTATTCTTTGTGCCAATACCATACTGTCTTGGTGATGACAGCTTTGTAGCAGAGGCTAAAGTCTGGGATTGTGATGCCTCCCATTTTGGTTTTCTTCTTCAATATTACTTTGGCTATTTGGGGTTTGTTGTGGTTCCATATGAATTTTAGGATAGTTTGTTCTAGCTTTGAGAAGAATTCTGGTGCAATTTTGATTGGGATTGCATTGAATGTGTTTGCTTTGGGTAATAATGACATTTTAACAATGTTTATTCTTCTGATCCATGAGCATGGAATGTTTTTTCATTTCTTTGTGTGTCCTTCAATTTCTTTCATAAGCTTTCTATAGTTTTCATTGTACAGGTCAGGTCATGATCTCATGGTTGGGCGCTGCTTTGGTTGGAACCTATTTGGGATTCTCTCTCTCCCTCTTTCTCTCTCTGTCCTTCCCCAGCTTGTGCTGTCTCTTTCTCCCTCTATCTCAAAATAAATAAATAATATATATATATATACACACACACACACACACACATATACATTTATATATATGTATATGTATGTTTATATACATATGTGTGTATATATACACATATATATGCTTATATATATATGTATATATATGTGAGGGTATACCTCATGTTCCTATAAGTATGTATGTATATATATATATTTCTATATATAAATATATAGAATTATATATATTACATATATGTATATATATTCCTATTTATGGTCCACAATTTTTTTATTTCAATAATTGTAAAGCCTAGAATGTGCCATACCTTTGTTAGATATTAGGAACACCAAGATAAAGAAGGCACACTGTGTCCTTCCCTAATGTAGTGAATATTCTAGAGAATGAGATGCAATTTGTCACTATTTCTTTATCAAAGTTAAAATCACATTAAAGATACTTGACAGAGCTAAAAACAAACCCTCATATTTTCTTTTAGAATTCTATGATGAATATTATATTCACTTATTCACTTAATCTTCATTGATTCCATCAGTCAGTAAGTCAGCAAATAACCTTTCAACACCTACACTTTCCTGGGTACTATTTTTTAAGCAATTAATACAAAGACAAACTATTTAGACATACCCTTTTCACTTATAAATCTTACAGACTAGGAAATCCCATACAAACCGTAAAGTAAAATATTATCACTCGTTAATTACAATATTTATACATGTGTGAGGAAAGATTATAAGATAATATGAAAAATGCAATTTCCATCAAATAATTTTAATTAAAAGCTAGCAATAGGACCAGGCATATGATGGGTGCTTTCTGAATTTCAATAAAACAATTGATAATTAGTCTTCTTACAACGATGCACATTTTGAATGTATGCTGTATATCATCTGATTTTTATGGCAAATAAAATCAGGGCTTGTTCCTAGCACCTGAATGGAGGCTTTGGAGTCAGTTCTATTCTGAATATTCACAGTAAAATGGAACATTGGGGCCAGAATCCTGTGCTTTCTAACTGGTGGATTTTCTCCACCCCAGGGCCAGCAACCACACTTCCCAACCAATACAAGGGAAGTCATTGCACGTGATTGTTACTCAGTATGATCACCTACCTGTGTCCCTAGGCTAACCCCACATTTTCACTCTGTGGTGCAATTGTTATGTGGAGACTTGAGTGTTTGGTCTTTCTTTCCCTGGGGAGTCAGAACTTTACCTGGGGATTCTTGTGTTCATATGTGGGGACTGAAGCCATAAACAAGCTTATTTTATTGTGCAGGCCTTCAGGGACTACAGACACTTGTAAAACTCTTCAGAAGACCTCCTGCAGAACCTTAGAAGTGGGTCTCAATAGCAGATCTCTGTGCACAGGTAGGTTCAACCCAACAATTTACTTAGTGCTCATTCTGGGTGTGAAGACCAAGTACTTGGGGAGCTTTACCAATTCAAATCAGACTCGGGACTGAAATGATATCTGCTCTATTCCTTTTTCCTGAAAACTCAAATCTCTGCTCTCTGTTGGCTAAGTGGAAGGGACAGGGAAATGACTCCAAACAATGGTATCCAGCATCCCTGTTGATAAACTGGACTGTGTGAGCATTTCTACAGAATAAGCAATAGTCATTACGAGGAGTCTATTTGAGCTTAGGGTAAAGAGGAATGCTTTCCGCTTTAGAGCTGGCAGAATTAAAGGCCCTCCACACCACAGAGGCAGCATCTGAGGTGTCTTGAAAGACAAGATTTATTCCCCAAGAAATACCTACCAAATTGTTTAACATCAATAAAAGTAAGTTACCTTCCTTTCTGATTTTCACATTGCCCAGGGTGACAAACCATTTGGTGGAAAGAGTCCTTGATGTAAACAGGCTGGGTTATGTTGCTGGTGGACACTGAGAGCTCATATCAAGATGTAGTTTGTTCCTAACACAACTACGGTTTAAATAAGTGTAAGACATTTTGAACAGTTAGAGACCAATATTGATATCATTTCAGAAGCAATTTAAAAATTTTGCAGTATTATTTCTCAGCCACACTGTTATAAATGACTTGTATTAGGTACATATTTAAAGTTCCTTTACTGACATGTCATAATTTGTTAGACATAAAATACAGCAAAACCTTGCATTGCGAGTAACTTGTTCTGCGAGTGTTCCTCAAGTCAAGCAAACATTTCTAATAAATTTAACTTGATAAACAAGGGATGTCTTGCAATATAAGTAGTACTCGATGCCGAACATCACATGATCACAACTAAGCCAGTGGTTCCTCTGTCTTTTCTCTCTCTCTCTCTCTCTCTCTCTCTCTCTTGCTGTGGGATTGTGGTTAATCACCTCCTATGTTCCAAAGCTTGGTCTCAGGCCATAGTGTTTGGCAGAAATCAGGGATTTTTCAGAACGTTAATACGTACCTACAACTGGCACTAGTGTATTCTTTTGTCACTTTAAAGCACCTATGAAAAGTCCTATGCTTTTCCATAGATGAGTAAGATTAGGAATGCTTTGCTTCATTCTATGTCATTGGATAGGTTTTTTGTTGAAACTGCACAAAAAGAAAAAGGTTCCACTGAGTCAATAGATAGCAGTGATTCTGTTAGTGGTAGTGAAAGTCTTTCTACACAATAACCCTCCTCTCTCTTGTCTTCCTCACACCAACCATGACAGTATTCAAAGGTAAGTGCAGGTCAATTTGTTTGTCTTTATATTTTGTATTTTCTATATTATTTTGTATTCTATTATAGTATTGTAATTAATTTTATATGAATATTTTTGGGTTGTGGAATGAATCATCTGAGTTTCCATTACTTCTTATGGGGAATTCCCTTTGATATACAAGTGCTTTGAATTACAGGCATGTTTTCAGAACGAATTATGCTCTCAAATCAAGGTTTTACTGTGTTTCTTTTCAAAAACAAATTTGAAAAAATACATATAAAAATTAATGTAACTAAACAGAAACAATTATGTCAGAAACCCTTCTGAAGAAACAGGAGAAAAATACTCTATTTCAGTGACATACCTCAGGGGGGGAAAAAACCTAGCTTTGCCATTAGTAATATTTCATTAGAAAAGGAATTAATAATAGGTAGTGATACACGCAAATATCTCTGTTTTAAAAGTTAATTTCATAAATTCATAGTAGACAACTTATAATTACTGCTGTTAGTGCTTTCTCTTTTGCCTTTGTTAAATTAAGGATACTTTTCTGAATATATTATTTCTCAGAGTGAAACATGCACTGAATAGCTTTATGTACAGCAAACAAACAAGAAATGTTTTGTAGAAAGTGAATGTTGCCACTGGGTTTTCAGCCATAAACTTGCCTGTGCATTTCTTGTCAGATACGGTGGTAGGGGAAAAGTGATATGGGTTGTCTAGTGCAACACAATTGTCCATACAGGCTCATAAGACATATATTTGATTTATGGAATACAGTATCTTTTTTTCATTTTTTTTGATACTTTTGTTTACAGAGAGAGTGCAAATGGGGGAGAGGGGCAGAAGGAGAGAGAGACAGAAACACAGAGAGAAAATCTTTTTAAAAAATTTTTTTAACATTTATTTATTTTTGAAAGACAGAGAGAGCGTGAGAAGAGGAGGGCAGAGAGAGTGGGAGTCACAGAATTCGAAGCAGGCTCCAGGCTCTGAGCTGTCAGCCCAGAGTCTGTCACAGGGCTCGAACTCACCAACTGTGAGATCATGACCTGAGCCGAAGTAGGCCGCTTAACCTACTGAGCCGCCCTGGTGCCCCGAAGAGAATCTTAAACAGGTTCCATGCTCAGCATGGGGCCATCCTGAGGCTTCATACTAGGACCCTGGCATCATCATGATCTGAGCAGAAATCAAGGGTCAGATGCTTAATTGACTGAGCCACACAGGTGCCCCTGGAATACAGTATATGTAATTAAACAAACAAACACCACAGATTTAAGAAAGAATAAGGTTGTGGGAGAACACAACCTGATTTGTTTGTTAAATATATATAGCTAGATAACATGTGTCATAGTTGCTTGCATATGCACAATAGTAATTCACTTGCTATTCCTATTTCAACCATGAACTCCTCCGCGAGTTAGAATGAGTTACTAGGACACAAACAGGAAACCTCATTAGAAAATCATTCAAAACATGCTAATAACAATAATTGCTGGCACCAGTTATTTTACATTTATTGTTATCAGGCTCTGTATTAATCTGTGTTTGAGTATTATCTCATTACATTCACACAACACAGGCATATAAATACCTAATAAAAGTCACAGACTAGTAATTGGTGGACTAACATCCAACCAACCAAGTAACCAAACAAATAAGTGAACAAAACACATAAAGCAAAACTGTAAAACTACACAATTTGCCAATATCTTATATAGACTTCTTGAGTGGCTTAATCTCATTGAGCTTCAACTGTCTCATCACACATAGAAATAATTACATCCATCTACTAGGATTCTCTTGCAGAATAATGAGAGCATTATCTTGAAATGGCTAGCTTACTTCTGGGCCCAGAGTACACTAAATACTGAATAATGTTACCACTCTTCTCCAGACATTTCTCTGTACAAGTAAAACAAAGGAATCAAATTTGAGCAAAAGTAACATTTTTAAAACATCAAAACAGGCCTTAAATAATGGATTTTATTTAAGTTTTGTTTATTTTGAGAGAGACAGAAGAGCATGAGCGGGGGAAGGATAGAGAGAGAGGGAGACAGAGAACTCCTAGCAGGTTCCACATTGTCAGTGCAGAGCCTGATGAGGGGCTCGACTCATGAACAATGATATCCTGACCTGAGCCGAAACCAAGAAATGGATGCTTTACCAACTGAGCTACCCAGGCACCCCAAGGCCTTAAACAATTTAAAGGATAGAGATATAAGCTGGAAAAAAGAAAGGGCTGCCAGAGCACAATAATAGAGAACCATTGGAGCAGGTAGTTGTCAGAATGAGAGAAAGGACTACTTTATTTGGCCAAAGAAATGTGATTATTTTTTTTTTAATTCAGACTCAGAATGGCACTAAGCATGAGGACTACTGAGGTGCAGTCTGTTGGTGGACAGGTGAAGCAGTGAGGTGTGGTAGGTATTGATAAGAAAAAAATCCAGCATACTCAAAATATTTCCTACAGAAATATTGACATTCCCAAGGATGATGACAAGAAATGGGCTAAAGAGAAGACCAGTGGCAGCTAAGAAAAAACTAACTGAATGTCAGTGAAAGTCACTCTGGCTCATCAACTTCTCATACATAGCTATCCTTTATCATAGGAAATATACACAGAGACTGTGTATATATGCAAATATATACAGGCATGAATATATATATATATTATTTCAATATTAAAATAAGCATGTTTAATAGAGTCATGAAACATTAATACATATAATACTATAATAATGTATATTCATCCAATAAGCTTTATCTAACACTGAATACAAAAATTGGTAGCTTAGTAAAACAGTGTTAAACACCTGAAATTGGTTTTCAGAGTGTTCATATTTTTGAATTTAGTGAAAGAATTGGAACAAAAAAAAATAAGATCTGACACTTTTAAGTCTTTGTGAACAAAAATAACCTGGTTTAAATGAAACATTTTACCTTCTAGCATCTACCAGAAAAATCGATTTTTATCATCTATCAATCTCTTTCCACTTTCTTCTTTAGAGGATGAAAGCCAGAAAATAAATGGCTCCAGGGAATCTCACTTGGGTGACTGAGTTCATTCTCACAGGAGTCTCAGACCGCCCAGAGCTCCAGATTCCACTCTTCTTTGTTTTCCTGCTGATCTATGGACTGACAGTGGCCGGGAACCTGGGCATCATCACCCTCACCAGTGTTGACTCTCAGCTTCAAACCCCCATGTACTTCTTCCTCAGGCACTTGGCTATCATCAATCTTGGTGATTCTACTGTTATTGCCCCTAAAATGCTGGTTAACTTCTTTGTTTCAAAGAAGACCATATCCTACTATGGATGTGCAGCCCAACTGGGTGGGTTCTTAGTCTTTATTGTGGCTGAGATTTTCATGCTGGCTGCAATGGCCTATGACCGCTACGTGGCTATTTGCAACCCCCTGCTCTACATGGTAGTGGTGTCTCCACAGATCTGCCTTCTGCTGGTATCCCTCACATACCTCTACAGTCTGACCACAGCACTGACTGTCACCTCCTGTGTGTTCTCTGTGTCATATTGCTCTTCCAATGTAATCTATCATTTTTACTGTGATAATATCCCCTTGCTGGCATTGTCCTGTTCCAATACCTATATTCCAGAAACAGCAGTATTTACATTTTCAGGTACCAATTTGCTTTTCTCTATGGTTATTGTTCTAATATCCTATTTTAACATTGTCCTTGCCATTTTGAGGATACGTTCCTCAGAGGGCCGACGAAAAGCCTTTTCCACCTGTGCCTCTCACATGATGGCTGTCACAGTGTTCTATGGGACCCTTCTCTTCATGTATTTGCAACCAAGGACCAACCATTCATTGGACACTGATAAAATGGCCTCTGTCTTCTACACCCTGGTGATACCAATGCTGAATCCCCTCATTTACAGCCTAAGGAACAAGGATGTGAAGGATGCATTGAAGAGATTCCTAAATAAACCATGCCAGTCTTTCAAATTCATGTAAATTTAAAACTCCAATTGTCTTCATTTAAGGATTTCTATTCTATTTGTTTCTGAAAAGCTAATCTCTGCTAAGTGCAGAGGCAATATAGTTAAAAATTCTATCAATTTCAATGGCAAAGTCCTAACCCTTTCTATTCTAACCTCAAATACACAAGTCTCCCTAATACAAAATGTAATAGTTGATCAAAGAAATGAAACTTATTTAAGTAGTAAACAAATAAGCATATTTTAGAGCACAACACAACTTATTACTGGGTTTTTATGATTTCTAATCAAGAAAGAGAAAGTCAGAAAGCTTGGAAGTTGGTAAGAGTCAGGTCATCTTTCTTGCCATACATACGTTTTGTTCAAATGTTAAAAGGTTTATTTTTAATTGTTGCAGTATTTTATCATTCAATTTCTTAACCTTTTAAAATCCATTTTTATCTTGCATTTAGCATAAATTTAAATCACAGAAAAAAAATCTTTCAGAGAAAATAGAAACTAAACAAAAAATGCTTAGATACACATGGAAATAGGACACACAGGAAACAGAAAAAGAAAACACACAAAGGGGTATTCCACTTTTTCATTCTTCTCAAGTGGTGATGTACACAAAGCAAAATGTTGATATTCATGCCAATGTGACAAAATTAATATTCTCCATGTCATAATCTCATAACAAACACTGGTGTAGAGTTCATTGTCTGTGTTATTGAATCATAACAGCAAACACAACATCTTCTAAAACATGTTTATTTAGTGTGCTTTGAAATAAAGTGTTATTAGAGTAAAAATAAAGCCAGTTTTCTCAGCGTGACACCAATTCACATGCACACACACATGCACACACACACACACACATGCGAAGTTAACAATCATTATGTGTCATATCTCTGTCTGTACATATAAAAAGCTGCTAACTTAAAAATGGAGTAAGGAAGACTGGTGAGGGCATGCCAGATCAGGCGATGTCTGTAAATAAACTAGATTCAGAGAATATTCAGGAAGTCAGAAACAAGTCAAATTCAGGAAACATGACACTCAGGTCTATGAGCTCATTTCTAACTTTAGCCATGAATAAAGAGCAAAGCTGAAAACAGAGAGACACACTATAAGATGGCTACTTCTGGTCTCCTTTTCCATAGAAGGGAACATGTTCACACTTCTGGGGTTTGCATATGGACATCTTTGGTGGGTAGGTGGTGGCATATTCTTCTGCCTAAAACATCTATATCCATATTGGCATATTTTGAGAAGCTGGGCAACCTAAAATATTATGTCTGTCTCATTGACTATTACTTAATGGGATAGTCTCACAAAAGCTTACATACTATATACCTTTTCTGCATGCATTACCTACAGAATTTGTCGTAAATGAACCATACACAAGCCTTCTTTGAATTAAGGAAAAGACAAGGCATTCGGCTGAAAGGTACCAAAGAATATGCACACATACACAGGCGCTCATATATCACTTGTACACATTTATCAGAAATGATGAATCAGCATCATCCACCAACCAGGCAGGCACATCAGCCCAGCACCAGTTTTCCATGGACTAAGATAGGGAAAATAATTTATGTCAGCTTTGATCTCTAACTGATCAAAGCTCACTCTGTGAGCTGTTAAGTTACCTGTGCTTCCAGCTTATCCCTACTTAACTTCTCTGGAGTTCCATGGCATCTGTGTTCAGAGGCTATAAAATCCCCCTAGTGGTGAGGGGAGAGAGAAGACGCAAGACAGTTATGTCTTAAAACAACCCCTATAAAGTTAGGACAGACTTCAAAGGACACCACAGGGCCCCTCATTCTGCAGCTGCCACAGAGGCAGTAGATTGACCTGACTCCATAGGTAGGGAGGGTCTAGGCAGAGAGCAGGTGGCACACCCTGAATCCTCTCAAGACCACGAAAATAAGAAAAACTATCAAACTTTCCCAAATTCAACAGAGCAAATGCCATTTCATAAATTCAAACCCAAAATCCTACTGAATGAAGGACTATGTTTACAGCAGCTCATTTTGTTTTGAATCACAGTGATCATATGCCTTAATATTTCACTTATGTCCCAAGACCTATGTATAGTATTAAATATTGCCTACTATATCAATATATGATAGATAACAGAGATTGGCATGATTCTGAATGTTTTTTTTTTTTCAATTCAAAAGTTAAATTGAGGAAATGTAAGTCTTCCAATGGAGATTTTCTTGTCCCTTAAGGTTTATATAACTTTGGTTTGAACTGCTAATGCCATCTCACTGGAAGTCCAGCATTCACCAGATGTCTAAATGCCATAGGTCACATCTATCATCTCAGCAAGCCACCTCCATGGCAATGAAAAAATCTTTTCAAGGAAACCATTCATAAAACAAATGACATCACTGCACTCATGGGTGAAAGGAGGTAAAATAGAGATTTATATGATAATATCAGGTTTCCTTTTGCTTAGAGGAACTTAACTAAAGCCCAACAAAATAATTCCCCACTGTTCATCTTCTATCCCCAAACTTAAACCTCATACTGGCTCCTTGTCTTACTCCCTATCTTTATCCTGTCTGTCTTTTCTCTCTGTGTCTCAATGAAAGCTACAGAATTTTTTTTCCCTTTCCTTCTTTCTATTCAACAGAAGTAGTACTTTGAAGCTTGAGATCCTTCCACAAATTATTCCCTGTGTCACTGTTACAAGCTTCTGTCCAGGATTGGTTTTGACTCTTTCAATATTTAGAAAGCCATTTTTATGGACAATTATTATTTGGGTTGGAGAAATTTTATTGACAAAACAGCTTTGATAAACTCTTACCTCAGTTCACAAAATACAAGACTTTGAGTTAACTAAAATATAAATATGAATACATCTACTTCTTAAAAGGCATATACAATGGAATATTAGTCAGCCATAAAAACTAATAGGATCATTCAATATGTGACAACATAGAGAGACTTTTGGGGATTATGTTCCTGTAATAAGTTTGACAGAGAAAGGCAAATGCTATATGATTTCACTTACTTGTGGACAAACAAACAAAGGACCAAACAGTTGCTTAAATACAGAGAAGAAACTGATGGTTGCCAGAGAGAAGGTGTTTGAGGACACGACCAAAATACATAAAAGGGATTAAAGAGACAAACTTCCAGTTATAAAATAAATAAGTCACAGATATGGAAGGTACTACGTAGAGAATGTACCCAATGATATTGTGATAATAATCAGTGATGACAATGGTGATTATACTTATTATGGTGAGCACCGTGTAATGTATAGAATTATAGAATCCATATGTTATACACCTGAAACTCATATAAAATTATATGCTAATTATATTTCAATTTAGAAAGCATTTGACCACAAAAGCAATTTGATCTATAATTCTCAGAAGAGGTTACTAATGATTTTTTAAGTACACTTTAAAGTGCCAAAAATACCTTAAAATGTCTATTTCAAAGACCTAATAGCTTTCCTGAATGATAAAGGTTATGAATGTTTGCACAATCATAAAGTGATTAAAACATGAGCTTGTGAGATTATGTTATATTAATTTAAAACCTTTATGAAATATGTAGCTAAGATATTTTCATGTTAAGATATGGACGCCTAAAACACTGCATATTGATCAGAGAATAAATGAGATGGGGGGCAAACTAACCATTTCTTGATCTCTGTTGTAATCACTTTTTGTTGGCTCCCTCTCTCACAATTTTTCAGTATTCTATCCTCATTTCATGGTCTACCAGAGGGAACTAGAATCTCTGAAACAGATGGGGCACCTGGGTGGCTTAGTCGGTTAAGCGTCTGACTTCGGCTCAGGTCATGATCTCACAGTTTGTGGGTTCAAGCCCTGAGTCAGGCTCTGTGCTGATAGCTAGCTCAGAGCCTGGAGCCTGTCTTCAGATTCTGTGTCTCCCTCTCTCTTTGACCCTCCCCTGCTTGCGTTGTCTCTCTCTGTCCCTCAAAAACAACAACAACAACAACAACAACAACAACAGCAACAACAACAAAACATGAAACAGAAAGGCGCTGTGGGAAACAATCAGGACAAGTGCACAGGGGTGCAGAGATTGGCTGCAGATGGGGAGAGGCTCTGTTACCACAGGTGAGTCAGGCTACAACTCAGCCACTTCTCCACACCTAACTGCCAGGAAGCTGAGATGCCCGCTAGCCAGGTGCCCCGGAGGGAAAGCAAGATTTGGAGGCCGCCCCCCCCAACCTCCGCCTCAAGGTGTGTGTCAGGGTTCTGTCACCTCAACAACCACTTTATCAGTAATATCACTTTATAGACATTCAAATAATAGGATTATATTAAAATTAATGTGTATCTGTCTTAGCTATAGTTTCTGAACTTTTTTGTTGGCATGGATTTTACTTACTGCATTTTTCCATTTCAAATCTAGACCGATATTTGGATTCCTTAAAAAAAATAATGCATTACATCAAGTAAAACAAGTTTAGCTCTAAAAAGTTACATCTGATTTAATTATTTGTTGCAACTTTTACCGTTTGTATAAGTAATACATATTCATGAGTTAGATGTCCAGACTATGATGTGCTTGGATACTGATAGTGGAATATATACTAAGGAAAGATATCTTTAAGTAGAACCATCTTTATTTAAATAAATTAAATGTACCTGTTTTCCCCAAGTCAGAAACACATAAGATATACCACAGACATGTTCATTCATGGGTCCATGGGGTCCACAACACAAAGTTGTTAACTGTGGGAAGACATGTAAAAGTCAAAAGTTGGTAACTAACTCCATGCCTGTTACTATGGGATCCATCCTATTGTAAATGAGGACAGAATCAGGTTATAGCAATATTATTTCAATAGAAATTAGCAAAATATTGGAATGCATATAACAAAATGAATATAATTCAAAAACATATAATTGAGTGAGAATCTTTAGATATTAAAATGAGCTATGTAATATGTTATGCAATTAAGGCATAGGTCATATTTACTTTATAAATCTGTATTCCATATTAAAGATATATATCAATTTTTGTGAAGGAGGTACCTATGTGGAGAAGGAAAATATAAGTGGGAAGGGAAAATTAGTACTGAAGATGTACATGGGGTGGGGAATTAGGGTATCATTAACTCAATTTATTCCCTGAGGTTAGAAAAAGAAATAAAGATAGGAGTTACGGGGCACCTGGGTGGCTCAGTCAGTTAAGTGTCTGACTTCATCTCAGGTCATCATCTCGTGGTCTGTGAGTTCTAGCCCTGCATCAGGCTCTGTGCTGACAGCTCAGAGTCTGGAGCCTGCTTCAGATTCTGTGTCCTCTTCTCTCTGCCCCTTCCCTGCTCACACTCTGTCTCTGTCTCTCTCTCAAAAAAAAAAAAAGATAGGAATTACACACATATTCATAACTTTTATTTCTTCTGAATCTTTTAAAACCCTATAGGTCATATTTAAATAATTTTGTCTTTATCTTTGGATATAAAACATGGAAGAGGTGTCTGCAGAAAATGCTGAAAGTTTATATAATCTGTAGATGATTGAGACATCTAAGAAATAATCTATTAAATCCAGATACCTGAGCAAATTCAATAAAAATAACAACAAATAAAAGCAGGTGAGTTATATATGTAAAAAAAAAAATTCCTCAATAGAGAAATCAAAGTTACTCTGGATAATTAGCAAAAACCAGTGGCATCATTTCTTGTTCTCAGAGGCTTTGGGAATAACCAAGAATTGCATTCAAGCTCCCATGGGAATGTTGTGAAGGGAGGGGACACTCATAAATTCTTCTGACAACATTCATGCTAATAATCACATGGGGGAACAAGAAGCCAGTCCTTGCTTAGAGTAAGTAGATGCCACTGATTATAATGACTGCTAGGTTAGCTATGATGATTTTTAGCAGTGATGATTTTTGATGGTTCTCTCCAATTTAAATTATAGATATGAATATAGTCACCAATTCCAGACTCAGTAGATTATATCATGTATATTAATAGTCTTTTCATAACTAGTTTTTATGGAGGAATGGTATATGTTTACCACTCTTATTATGTTCATTGAAGGTGGTAAAGAATGCCATTTCTATTCGTTATTGTTCCTACATTAATACTGAGATTCTAGACAAGAAACATCCTGAAGGGGGAGTCAGTATTTTTGCAAGTTCAACTTAAAATCCCCCTCTCTCCTTCCCCTCTCTCTCTCTTTACCTTCCTCCTTTGAATGGGAGAGCAATGTTCTCAATTTAACAAACTCATTTATTTCAGTTGAGGCTATTGGCAAAATGTTATAGAAAACTAAATTGACATTGGGTGTTTACATTTGCATAAGAGGACATCCTGGGGCTTCATATCCATCCCCCTAGTCCTGGTACTGCTCTGGAGTTTCTGCTTTCATCTGATAAGAAGCAGGTGTGATATTCAATTTCCTTGTTTCTTTCTAGGCAGTGGGTCAAGATGGGGTGAGGAGGGCCACTTAAGTATATACTCCACTGAATTTCAGAACTCCAGGGATCATAAAATCATAATAAAATGGATGTTGGGATGAAGAGGTTTGCCAAACTGTACAAACTACTGTGGAATAGTCCTTTCTTTGGGTATAATTTTTGTAGCTTAAGGCATTAGACTTTGTCATTTGTTTGGTTGTTGCTAATGAATGTTTGTTATTGCTTTACTGTAAATATTTTGCTAATTTGAACAGATTTTTAGATAGAAAAAATTTTGTGAAGTAGTTTTATCTCCCAAATTAAACTTGAATTTCTTTTTATTTAAGGATGACCAGAGATTCTAGTTTTTAAGATTATAAAAGTTTAACCTTTTCTTATGACGTTAAGTCCTTGACCAGTCTAGGGTTGATTTTTATAAGGATGGGCTAAATATCCAATTTCATCATCCTATATAAGGATAAACATTTTCCCTAGCTCCATTGAATACTGTTTTTGCACGCTTGTCCTAACATGCTACTTAAATCATAAACTATAGTTCTATATATTCGTGGATCTTTTTCTGATGTCCTTATTCTGTTCCACTGATGTATGCCATACTGTCTCAATAACTCCAGCTTATAAGTTTTATCATTTGGTAGCATAGGTCTCTTAACAAATGTCTTGCTTATTCCATATAATTTGCATTTTCTAAATTCCTTTGAAATCATTGTCAAATTCTGTAAATTTCCTTAGATTTTAATTGGAAGGGCATTGAGCAAATAGACTAATTTCAGCAGAATTGACATTTTGTCACACTGAATTGTGGAATCCAGGAACATAGTATTTGTACTAATTTACTTAGGGCTTCTATGTTCCAAAAACATTTTTAATTTTCCTCCTTTTAAGAGTAGGTTCAGCCTTGTTTTTATAAGATATCCTATCATTATGGAATTTTCCTTTTATTTTTAAATTTTATAGCTTTCATCTATCCTAAATGGTATTAATCTTTCATCTACTCAAATGGTCCTTTTTTTCCCTAATTCATTCTGATAATGTGGTGAATTCTAATTATAGATTTTCCAAAATTAAACCTTCCAGCCAAACATGGGATCATCCCAGCTTGAACAAATGTTTTGTAGTTCTTATACATTTTTAAAAGTAATGCCATTGATATATTAGTATTATTTAGGGTTTTACATCTATCTAAGTGAAATTATATGCCTGAATATATTGTGGTTTTTTAATTATATTTTTATTTTCTAACTCAGGATTCAGGGCCTCCTAGAATGAGTCACAGTATAGTCCTCATTTCTTATATATTGGAGAGTTTGTAATAGAATTAGATTATTTTCCCCCATAAAACTTTGGAAGCACCTACCTTTAAAAACAACCTGAAGGAGAAAGGAGTTGGAAAAGTAGAGGTAGATAAAGTGCAATCCTTAAATACAGTGTGTTGAAAATAAACCATTTTATGTATTTCTGATGGAAGATAAAATAAAAGAATAAGCATTGTATTCAAATTAAACTATAGTAAATATATTCCATTTCTATCCATGCCAGGTCCTGTTGGCTTTATCTGGATCAAATAATCATTTGTCCTGGTTCATGTACATTTAAACAGGTATAATTTATGTACATGGAATAAGTTCTGCCACATCTCTTCTTGTTCATGATCATCTTTGTCTTTCATTCATATACTTCATGCAATATTATTTGCCAGTCTCTAAGGCATTTGAGATAGCACTCCCTACTTGGAATGACATTTCTCTTTGTTGAAAAAGTATTTTATAGCAGCTTACTGGGTGATATTAACAAATACATTTTAATAATTTTATTTTTCTTTAATATGTGTTAGAAAACTATAACTACAACATTAAGCCCACATCAGAGATATTAGTTCTTAGGTTGAAGCACATGTGAGAATGACACCTAATTTTTTTCTCACATTGAATAACTTCTAGATGGAGGTCTCACTTGGCAAAACTCATAAGCTGAAAAAAAAAACACACACAAGTGTTGAAATTTCACATGCACTATTCTAGAGAAAATGAAAGTTACCTGTGAACATTAGAGTGCATTGTTGGGGACTTCTGCAAAATAGCTATATTGTCTATCTTCAAAAAAATAATAAACAATATTTGAAACTCACAAAAACATAGTGGAATGAGACTATGGTTTCAAAACTTAAATGAATGGTGGAATGAAATACCATTAGTATGCAGAGTTATAATGAGAAAAGTAAATCAAAGTCTATTCAATTAGTTAAACATGGTTTTCTCTGGAGGTTGAGACTAAGATTGCAAGGTCAAGAAGCAGAGAATCTGAAGCAGGTTCCAGGCTCTGAGCTGTCAACGCAGAGTCTGACACAGGGCTCAAACCCACGAACTGTAAGATCATGACCTGAGCCAAAGTCTGATGCTTAACCGACTGAGCCACCCAAGAGCCCCTTTAGTCATGTCAGCTAGAAAATTGGATCTGTCTTATGGCTTTGGGTACAAAAATGTTAACAGATATTGTCTCCAGAATCTCAATGACTCTCATGATGTTTCTTCCCACAGCATTTTTCCTTCATGGCCTGGATGAACCAACCAAATCAAACACTGCTAACAGAATTCATCCTAATGGGAATCACAGACCGACCTGAGCTGCAGGGTCCCTTCTTTGGGCTCTTCCTCATCATCTATGCGATCTCAGTGGTGGGCAATCTGGGCATGATCATTCTCACCAACGTGGACTCCAGGCTACAAACACCCATGTACTTCTTCCTCAGACACCTGGCGTTCATTGATCTAGGTTATTCAACAGCTGTGGGACCCAAAATGCTAGTCAATTTCATCACTAATCAAAACACAATCCCCTATACTTCGTGTGCTACACAGCTAGCTTTCTTCATCTTGTTCATCATCAGCGAGCTTTTCATTCTGTCAGCAATGGCCTATGACCGCTATGTGGCCATCTGTCACCCTCTGCTCTATACGGTTGTTATGTCACAAAAGGTGTGCTGGGTGCTGGTAGCTGTCCCCTATGTTTACAGTGCCTTTCTTTCTCTAATAATCACCATAAAGATTTTTATGTCATCCTTTTGTGACAATAATGTCATTAGGCATTTCTATTGTGACAATCTTCCCTTATTAACTTTGCTGTGTTCAAGCACACGTGACATTGAGTTGATAATACTAATCTTTTCAGCGTTTAATTTAGTGTCCTCTCTTCTGATAGTGCTTATCTCCTACACCCTAATCCTTATGGCCGTCCTCAGAATGAACTCTGCAGAGGGCAGGCACAAGGCCTTCTCCACCTGTGGATCCCACCTGACAGTGGTCATTGTATTATATGCAACTCTTTTCTTCATGTATGTGCAGCCCAAATCCAGTCATTCCTTTGATACTGATAAAATTGCCTCTGTATTTTACACATTCATAATACCTATGCTGAATCCTATGATCTACAGCTTAAGGAACAAAGAGGTAAAAGGGGCCCTGCGTAGGATATGGAAAAATCTGCACAAACTGCCTATGTAGAGTTCAGTGTGAACAATGTATATAATAAATTAGTTTGTAGACTACTGTTTTTTATATGTCATAGCTCTTAGAAAGGACTAATGTGCAAAATCCATGGAAAACTAGAAATATTTTTCCTGTTTTCTTTTTTTTAATTTCTTTAAATTTTATTTTTCAGAGACAGAGAGAGAGAGAGCGTGAGCAGGGAGGGTCAGAGAGAGAGGGAGACACGGAATCTGAAGACAGGCTCCAGGCTCTGAGCTGTCAGCACAGAGCCCAACGCAGGGCTTGAACCCACCAACCGTGAGATCATGACCTGAGCCGAAGCTGGACGCTCAACCGACTGAGCCCCCCAGGCGACCCTATTTTTCCTGTTTTCAATGTACAGATGTTTTAGTAATGATGATTCTTCTGATACCAATTTTGGTTTCAGTGGAAGTGACTGAAGGTCAGACCACTGTTCTTATATTGCTAAGTACTTATGTTGCAATTGAATCAAGTCGTTTTGGGTTTTGTTTTGTTTTGTATTAATAATACATCTACCCTTAGATATTATTTTTTAGTCTTTCTTGTGTCTTTTCTTAAATAGTAAATAAATGCCAGTGCCCACCACAATTGCATATGGCATATAGAAGATGACAACTAGTGTTCTTGTTGGGGGAAAACACTCATTAATGAATAATCAACAATATCTGTCTGCCTTAATGACGCTTGAACTCTATTCCCTTGTCATGGGTAGCATCTCCGCTTTCATTAAATGATATGTGAACCTGTATATGCTGGGGAAAGAAGGAATAAAAGTATATTTATTTTCAGGTGGCTTACTTGTTTACAGTAAAATGTCAAAAACTCTTCATGCTGAAACATTAGAAATAATAATTGAATTTTGCAAAGTTAGTGCATGTAAAGTCAGCATGTTAAAGATGAGACTTTTTTGCTTCACACTAGCAAAAATAGGTAAAAATAACGTTTTAAACTATTAATTGCACTAGAAATAAAAACTCTATAATGCTTGGGGAAAATTTAATAAACAATTTGCATGATATCATTGCTAGAATCTATAAAAACATTACTGAATTATTAAAGAAGTCATAAATGTAGCTTAAACCATATCATTGCTGAGAAGAAATAAATGTTGCAAGGTTGTTAGTTCTCCCTTAATTATTCTATATGGTTAATTTAGTATTAATCAAAACTGCAGTATGGGGCACCTGGGTGGCTCAGTCGGTTGAACGTCCGACTTCGGCTCAGGTCATGATCTCACTGTTGGTGGGTTCGAGCCCCGCGTCGGGCTCTGTGTTGACAGCTAGCTCAGAGCCTGGAGCCTGTCTTCAGATTCTGTGTCTCCCTCTCTGACCCTCCCCTGCTCACGCTGTCTCTCTCTGTCTCTCAAAAATAAGTAAAAAAACATTTAAAAAATTAAAAAAAAACTGCAGTAGTATTTTTTAACAGTCAAGTTGATTTTTAAAATTACATGGTAATACAAAGGATCTAGAATAGCATAAAGAAAGAATATAGATGCATTCCAATAACAGATATCAATTCCTTTAATTAAGCTACATTAGTTTAATATATAAAACTTAATAAACCTAGATTATTTTTAAAAATTCTTATAAAAACAATTTTTAATCTTTTTACTTCATTCTTTTATTATCTTTTCTTCTTTCTTTTAGAATTATGAAGCTGATTGTAAAATTAATTCAGGAAGTCAAAATGCCAAAAATATAAAGATAGTTTGAAGAAAGAGGTTAAAGTTACAGGAGTTACACTACCAGATTTCTTGACCTCTTACAAAGCTATAGTAATTAATTTTTTTTTCCTAACTGGTATAATCACTGTGGAAATAGTGATTCTAAAAAATTAGAAGTTCCTCTAAAATTTAAAAATGAAAATGCCACATGATCCAAGAATGTCATTACTGGGTATTTACCCTAAGAATATAAAAGAATGTAAAAACACTCATTCAAAAAGATATATGCACCTCTATATTCATTGCAGTAGTATTTACAGTAGCCAAGATGTGGAATCAGCCCAAGTAGCCACTGATAGATGATAGGATAAAGCAGATGTGGAATGTATACACAATGGAATATTACTCAGCCACAAAAAGGATGAGATCTTGCCATTTGTGACAACATGGGTAGACACAGAGAGTATTATGGTAAGTGAAACAAGTCAGATAGAGAAATAAATTTACCATATGATTCACTAATACATGGAATCTAAAAACAAAACAGACAAATCAACAATCAAAGAGCAGAAGTAGACCCATAAATACAGAGAACAAATTTATGGTTGCCAGAGAGAAGGGGGATAGGGGATGGGCAAAAAGGTGAGGGGGAGTAGAAATACAGACTTTCAATTATGAAATGAGTAGGTTACAGGAATAAAAGGTATAGCATAAAAATGTAGTCAATGGTATTATAATAACATTTGTATGATGACAAGTGGTAGCTACACTTGTGGTTAGCATAACATAATGTATAAACATGTTGATTCACTGTGTTGTACATCTTAGACTAATGTAACATTGTGTGTCAATTATATTGCAATAAAAAGAGAAGGAAAGAAAACATTTTCCAGAAAACAGAACTAACTGCTCAATGGGATAGAATAGTGACTTCAGTAACAGATCAAAATTTACACTGTTACCTAACTTAGGATGGATATGTCACTATTTTCTCAAAGAGCAAGAAAAATCTTTTCAATAAATACTATTAAGTAATTTGTATATTTATTTTGAGAAAAAAATGTGGACATGTACCTAGACCCTATATGGAATCAATTCTACTTGGATTAATGATCTCAGTGTGAAATAGGAACAATGTTTAAAAGGAAAAAATTGTGAGACATCTTGGTGATATGGAAATATGTAAAACATTTTAAACAGACCACACAAAACAATGACTATCTAAGATTTAAAATGATTCATTTTGGGGGTCCTGGGTAGCTTAGTCGGTTAATTGCCCAACTTCAGTTCAGGTCATGATCTCACAGCTTGTGATGAGTCTAAGCCTGCATCGGGCTCTGTGCTGACAGCTTGGAGCCTGGAGCCTACTTCAGATTCTGTGTCCCCCTCTCTCTGCTCCTCCCCCACTCATAGTCATTCTCTCTCTCTCTCTCTCTCTCTCTCTCTCTTTCTCTCTCTCTCTCTCTCTCTCTCACACACACACACACACACACACACACAAGAATAAATAAACCTTTAAAAATAATAAAAAATAAAATGACTCATTGAATTGTTTTAAGAAATTATGTTTATCAAAATTAATAGTGTGAGAAGGAAACTCATAGTGGGAGAGGATTTTTTTTTTAATGTTTATTTAAGATAGTGGGGAGGGGCAGAGAGAGGGAAGAGAAAATTCTAATCAGTCTCTGCACTAACAGTGTCGACACAGGACTCAAACTCACAAACTGTGAGTTCATGACCTGAGCCAATATCAAGATTTGGATGCTTAATCAGCTAAACCATCCAGACACCCAAGGGAGAGGATACTTTTATCAGACCTGCATAATCAGACAAATAGAGGAAAAGGGATTCACAAGCATAATATAAAAGTAACTCGTACAAATCCATAAAGAGTTGACAAGAAATACAATATGAAGATGACAAAAAACATTGGTGTGGACATCAAGGTCATGGGAGTAACCGTTTTTAATTACCATTTTCAAGAAATTCTGTATATCAGGGTGATATTTTTTATAAACTATAAATGATTATCTTTCATAAATGCATGACAAAATCCAAATCTTATTATTAAAAAAAAACCCAAAAATGTGAAAAAGTAAGTTTTAGTTCATAAAAATGTTGGATGGAATAGAATGTTTATAATATCACTAGTCATAAAACATGCATTTTAGAATGAGTTCTAATATTTGATGATAGCACAATGAACAATTAATCTGTGGTATATTAAAAATAGAGTTGTACACAGAAATGAGAATGAACTATCTAGAACTACCTGTAACAACATATTAACTGAAAGAAGCCAGACAAAAAATAGCATGTATAGGATTTCTTTATAAAAGTAACAAAAATAGGTGAAAATAACTCACCTAGTTATCAGGCAGAAAAAATATTAATTGTGTGTGTGTGTGTGTGTGTGTGTGTGTGTGTGTGTGTGTGTGTGTTTAAGGTACAGTTCATTACATAGAGCAGAATGAAGGATTCTTCTGGGGTCCTGATAATGTTTCAATTTTACTATCATCATAGCTGGTTTTTTTAATTATTTTAATGTTTATTTATTTTTAGAGAGACAGACAGAGCACGAGCAGGAGAGGAGCAGAGAGAGAGGGAGACACAGAGTGTATAGAAGTCTCTGGGCTGAGCTGTCAGCACAGATCCCGACGCTGGGCTCAAACTCAGAAACTGCAAGATCATGACCTGAGCTGAAGTCAGAGGCTTAACCAACTGAGCCACCCAGGAGCCACTCATCATAGCTGTTTGATCTGGATTCTGATTACACAATTGTCTTGCATTTGTAAAAATGTACGAAGTATGCATTTGTTAATATGTATATTCTATTTAAATAAGTTAAAACACTCCAAAAAAGGGGAAAATGGGTGTCTGTGTGTGTGTGTATATATATTTTTTTTACTTGTAAATTTTTTAATGATGTAGTAAGCATCCTTCAATCACCTTCATTATGTCCCCAGATATAAATTCATAAAAAGCCACTGTAGTAAAAGAGGATTATTAGGGGTTGCAAGAAAAATGAAAGTATCTTTCCTACAGATTCAATGTTTTGATTCCAGATCGCTGGGTTACAACTGAAAGACTTACCCAGGAGACACTGTGGAAAGGTATCTGGCATAACTTTATTTGTAGGGGAATATAAAGATGGCCTGTATAATTAGGAGATATGCCAAGCCTTTGTTTGATGCTTTCAAATGCTTTCGGCATAATTAACTTATATTCTTTCTCCTCAGGGAGAGACTCAAAGGAGTAAAGTCACCCATAAATCCTTACTGGGTTGTGCTAGGAACAAATGGGAGCCCAGAGACTTTCGTCCTCACAGGTGAGTACACTGTAGCTCTGTGACTAACTCTGAGTCTAGTAACTCTTCAGGTCCCCACCTCCCATTTACATTAGTGTCTGAAAACCCCCACCCCGCTTCAGTGATTTAGCCATCTCTTTAATAAGGCTCTTTGTGAACTGAAGTTTCTGGGCGAATACAAGGTTGTAAACATCTTTATCACAATTTTTGGTGAAAGCTAGACATTTACGAAGATGCAACAAGTTTGTACTCTTTGGTGAAAGAAATGCAATCCCTGAAAAGGGAGTTTTGTTAAGAAAATTCTCACCCAAGACCTTGAGATTTTCATGTCTCGTTTCTTTCACTTGGATTCTTAATAAAATATGATACTGTTATATGTAGTTAATTGGATGTTTTCAGAATTTTTAAACTCAAATGATAACACATCTCCATAGTGGTTTCCAGTCCTTCTGAAGTATAAAGATTGTCTCAATATGTTTATAGCACTTTCAATTTCTCTGTTTCAAATACACCAGGGGTTTCCCAAATTCACCAATGTCCTTTCAGTTAAAGCATTGGTATCGCTACGAAATGCCTCCATTACCCCATAATGTCTGATTAATAAGAGGATTGCCCCTCTTCCTTATCTATAAGCTTTTGAAAAGTCTCTGAAATGCCATCAGATTATTCCTTAAATGACTAAAAGCTCATCGCATGTAGGTTGGAATTCAGATTAATATACATACACATACAAATTTCAGCAAAGAAGAATTCTTGCAAAATTATAGGCAGTAATATGTATTTTGCTTACAATTAAGGCGTATTTTCCACTTATTTAGTAGCTTTTTCTGAAACTCTCTTTATTCCCCCTTAAAATTACTCTGATGTGTAAGTATATATATTTAAATATATATTTTGTTGATCTTCCATTGTAGAATATACTCATTGTCACTTAATTTAGTGCAAAAAGCTGTATTTGGCAATGGGAGGGAGCAGGGCTAGGGAATGATTTAATTCTCTCACCTCTATCCTTAGCATAGTTTTACAGTGAAGGCCCAAGACTAATCTCATTGTGTATTTTACATGTTTGAAGAAACTTTGCAAGGGAAAAAAACAGATTCAAAAGGTAAGAACCAGGTTACCTTCAGTAATCATAGAAAATAATGTAAATAAAACCATGTAAAATAGAGTTTAGTGCTTTACATAGAACTCTAAAGATAGAAACACTTGTCATATCTTTTCTCATAAATAAGGGGACTTGTATTTATGAGCATGGATTTAAAAGGGAGCACATATTTTGATATTTCCATTAATTCCATGAGGTTTATGATGCTTTTTATATCCACCCGAAATATGTCCCTACCTGTATTGTCTCCTGAGAATTGATTTAGTGTTTCTGACAGCTAATCTGCTTTCTGTCTCTATGGATTCATCTCTTCTGGATATTTCATATAATGGAATGATATAATAAGTACAATAGGGTCCCTTTTATACTTGGGTTCATTTGCTTAGCATGTTTTAAAGGCTCATCCATGGTGCCGCATATAAGAATACTTCTTTCCTTGTATGGATTACGAATATCCCATTGTGTGGATACAACACATATGTTATCCATGCATTGGTTAATGGACATTTGGGTTGTCTTTAAGTTTTGGCTATCATGAACCAGTGTAACTATTATGAATGTTGTTGTGAACATTTACCTGCAAAGTGTTTGTATGAACACTTGTGGTTGTCAATACTTTGAACCAGTGTAACTATTATGAATGTTGTTGTGAACATTTACCTGCAAAGTGTTTGTATGAACACTTGTGGTTGTCAATACTTTGAGGTATACAGCTAGGATCAGAATGATAATTCTATATTTAACGTATAGAGTAACCATCAAACTCCATCCATAGTGGCTGTACCATTTCACCTTCCCACCAATACATAACTGTTCTAATCTCTACACCCTTATCAACTTTTGTAATTTTTTTCTTTTCTTTTTTAATCCAGCCTAAGACAAGTGAAGTGACATCTCATTGTGGTGTTGATTTGCATTATCCTCATGGTTAACAATATTGAATATCTTTTCATATGCCTATGTCCATTTGCATATCTTCCGTAAGAAATGTCTCTTCAATTCTTTTGCCTGTTTTTTTTATTTTGTTTTTGATAATTTTTCTTTTAGATGTTGGGCTGTAAGAGTCCTTTGTATATTTTACATACAAGATGCTTACTAGATAGAATATTTGCAATTTTTCTTCGTTATATGAGTTCTATTTTAATTCTGTAATAATATCCTTTAATGAATACAATTTTTCTGGTTTTTACATTTTGGTAAATCCAAGTAAGGAGTTTTTAATTTTGTTGTTTGTTCTTTTTGTGTCACACCTAAGAAAGCTGTAAAGAGCTCAGCTGAACTGGGAGAGACAGAGAGAGAGAGAGAGAGAGAGAGAAATGAGCTGGCAGGTGTTGGAAGAGCCAATGAAGGCAATAGGCCACAATGAAAGATTTGAGCCTTTAATCACTTATTACAATGATCCTTTCAGTTGTCATGAAAGTTAATGATTATTTTAATGTTTATTCCCAGCATAGGTTCCCAAATGGCCTGCACAGACAAACACAATTTAACACAGTTGAAAGAATTCATTCTAATGGGAATCACAGTACTCCCTGAGCTGCAGGCGCTATTATTTGGACTCTTCCTCACTGTTTACCTGGTCTCAGTGGTGGGTAACCTGGGTTTGATCATCCTCACCAAGATAGACTCTAGGCTACAAACACCCTCTTCCTCAGACACCTGGCTTTCACTGGTCTTGGTTATTCAACAGCTGTGGGACCCAAAATGCTAGTAAATTTTGCTATGGATCAACATACAATTTCTTTTAATTGCTGTGCCACCCAACTCACTTTTTTCAGTATTTTTATCATTACTGAAATTTTTCTTCTGTCAGCAATGGCCTATGACCGCTATGTGGCCATCTGTAATCCTCTGCTCTACACAGCTGCTATGTCACAAACATTATGTCAAGGGCTGGTGGCAATAGCTTATCTCTATAGTGTCTCTTTGTCTTTGCTGACCATCATGAAAATTTTCCTTTCATCATTTGGTGACTGTAATGTCATCAGGCATTTCTACTGTGACAGTCTACCTTTGATAGCTTTGCTCTGCTCAGGCACGCATGAGATTAAATTGATAATTCTGATCTTTTCTGCTTTTAATTTGGTGTCATCTCTTCTGATAGTCCTTGTGTCCTACATTCTAATCTTTGTTGCCATCCTCAGGATGAACTCTGCCAAAGGCAGGCACAAGGCTTACTCCACCTGTAGATCCCATCTGACGGTGATTGCTGTGTTCTATGGGACTCTATTCTTTATGTATGTGCAGCCCAAATCTACTCATTCCTTTGATACTGATAATATGGCCTCCTTATTTTACACCTTGGTTATACCCATGCTGAATCCGATGATCTACAGCTTGAGGAACAAAGAAGTGAAAAATGCCCTACACAGAACTTGGAGAATGCGTGCAACTATAGGCATACCTCAGAGATATTGTGGGTTTGGTTCCAGTCCACTGCAATGAAGCAAATTTCACACTAAACCAAGTTAAATGAATTTTCGGTTGCCTAATACATACAAAAGTTATGTTGACACTGTATTATAGTCTGTTAAGTGTTTTGTAGCATTACAGGGTAATCATACAGTGTGTATACTTTAATTTAAAAAAACACTGTATTGCTTAAAAATCGTGTCATCTGAGCCTTCGAAGTCATAACATTTTTCTGGTGGAGGGTCTTGCTTCCATGTTGATGGCTGGTGACTGGCCAGGGTGTGCTTGCTTAAGTTTGAGGTGCCTGGGGTATTTTCTTTTTTTAAATTAAAATTTTTAAAATGTTTATTTTTGAGACAGAGAGAAACAGAGTGCAAGCTGGGGAGAGGCAGAGAGAGAGAGAGAGAGAGAGAGGGAGACACAGAATCCAAAACAGGTTCCAGGCTCTGAGTTGTCAGCACAGAGCCTAATGGGGGACATGAACTCTGAATGGGGAGACCATGACTTAGGCTGAGGTTGGGCACCCAACCAACTGAGACACCAGGCACCCCAACTTTGATAATTTCTTAAAATAAGACAACAATGAAGTTTGTTGTGTTGATTTTCTCTTCCTTTCATGAATGATTTCTCTGTAGCATGTGATGCTATTTGATAGTATTTACCCATAGTAGAAATTCCTTTCAAACTTAGAGTCATTCATCTCAAACCCTGCTGCTGCTCATGTGTATGTCATATTCTAAATCCACTGTTGCCAGTTCAACAGCCTCACAGCATCTTCACCAGAAGTAGATTCCATCAGAAGAAATCACTTTCTTGATTCATGTCTAAGAAGCAATTCTTCGTTCATTAAAGTTTTGTCATGAGATTTCAGCGATTCATTCACATCTTTAGGCTCCACTCTGACTCTAGGCTTCTCACTGTTTCTACCATATTTGCAATTAGTTCTTTCACTGAAGAAACAACCTACATTGTTTTAGCCTTGACTATTGCTTGCATGAGATGGACAGATTGCTGTTCAATTATGATTTGTGACTACATGCATGGTTAGGAAAGCATAAATAAAAGTAGTACTATTTTTAAGCTTCATAATTGTGTACATTAAAAATTCAAAAGAGTATTTAAGCTGAAACATTAAAAATAATACTAAATTTTGCAAAGTTGGTACATATAAACTCTCCATATGAAAGATCAATTATTTTGCAATCTGCTAGTAAGAAACAGGGAAAAATGAAATTTTAAACTATCAATTACACCTGAAAAAATATGTATCATATTTAGGATAAAATCTAAAACAATTTACATGATTTTGTTGGTAGAAACTACAAAAGCCTTACTCAGGTATTAAAGAAAACATAGATGTAGGAGTATGTCATGTCCATTGGTTGGTAAGAAGAACAAATGCTGTGATGAGGTCAGTTCTCCTTAAAGTATCCTATAGATTTAACACAGTAACAATCCATTCCCAATAGTACTTTTAGATATTTAGGTTGATATCAAAATTTATATGGAAATCCAACAGATTTAAAATAGCCAGAGCAATATCCCAGAAGAAGAATCTAATGACAGGTACAAATTCCTTTAATAAAGCTAGATTATTTTTTATTTTTTATATGTTTATTTATTTATTTGAGGGAGAGAGAGCACATGTGCAAATGAAAGAGGGGCAGACAGAGAGGGAGAAAGAATTCCAAGCAGGCTCCCTGCTGTCAGTGCGGACCTGGACACAGGACTCCATCTCACCAACAGAATCATGAGATAATTACCTGAGCTGAAATAAAGACTAAGATGTTTAACAGACTGAGCCACCCAGGTGCCCCAAAACCACAAAGTTTTTTAGGCAAAAGGAAGATATCTTCATGACTTGGAATAAACAAAGGCCAGGGAGGTGAAGAATGAATAGATATAATATTAAATGAAAGACACCAGGCTTTCCCCAAATCACACTGTCTATGCAAATATAAATGAGATTGAGTGGTACTCATTTGGCACTTTATATAAGTGACCGATTTTGTTTTACAATATTTGATACAGTTGAGTACTGCATGTAGGCAAGAATGCAAAGCTGATTTCACATGTGAAAACCCAATATATAAATCACATAAATCAACATCCTGATAGGTTTATGACAAAATTCAACACTGATTTCTAATAAACTGCCTAGGTGAGCAGAATTGAAGATTTATTTAATAAAATAAATAAAAAATATGTTTGAATAAATAGCCAGTGTTACAAATAATATCTATAAAAATTCTGCCCATGAAGAAACAAATAGATTGAACACAGAGGTATTGAAGGTAGTGGAAATAATTATATTTTAATCATGGATGCATAGTATTACACTTAAAAGCCTACAGAAAACTTGTAATATAATACTGAAACATGGAACATTTTCCTTGTGAACACTGTCCCAAGACTAGTAGACCCAGACTCACCATTTATATTCAGTATGTATTAGACATTGTAGCTGGTGTAACATGGTGATGTTAGGAAATAAAAAGTATAAGGACAGATGGGAAACCACATACTGCCATTAAAAAAATTCTTCTTGGTAAGTGTTTTAATTAATTACATAGAATAATATATATAAATAATTACTAAAAATACTAAGTGTATTTACCAAGAAAACTTCCCGAAAATGGGGAAAGAAATGGACATTGAAATC
>CM053575.1:13070607-13088796 GCA_028646485.1 Cryptoprocta ferox
AGGAGAGGGTTGTAGATTGCTACATAGCGGTCATATGCCATTGCAGCCAAGAGAAAGCATTCTGTGGTCCCAAAGGTAACAAAGAGAAGCATCTGTGCTGCACATCCAACATAGGAAATGGCTTTATTCTCTGCGAGGAAATTGACCAACATTTTTGGGGTGACAACTGAAGAATAGCAGGCATCCAAGAAAGACAATACGCTCAAAAAGTAGTACATAGGATTGTGGAGCCGAGAATCCCCAATGACCAATATAACCAGTCCCAAATTTCCTACCAGAGTAAAAAGGTAGATTGCTAGAAATAGTAAAAAGAGGAAGATTTGCACCTCAAAATCATCTGTGAAGCCCGTCAATATGAACATTGTGACTTCAGTCACATTTTTCATCTGTATTCTGTGTAAATTTAAATCTGATGGGAACCCTGACATCTCAGTTTTTATTTGTAGGTACTAAAGGCAATATCTTGTGAAAATAGAGTCCACCCAATCATATCCTCACATTTGTTTCTTAGCAAGATATAATGATTTCCTTGGCAGTAATAAGATAGGCAGTAATAAAGATATCATACCCAAGTGGTTGCATTTTGCTGTTAAATAAAAGGAAGAAATGATTATATTCAGTCATTGACTCCATTTATCAAGTTTAAGATATTCTGTTGATTGAAATGGTTTCTTTTCTAATTCATTTTCTATTAAATGCTTTGCTGTCTTTTTCTCATATCACATAATCTTAAAATTCACAATGATGAATAAACAGGAATATTTGAGTTTTAAAACATTATGATGGAAAGTACCCATCTGAATACTAGTTCTGGGCTGGCTACCATGTGCATCAAAGTCCTTTCTCTAATATTCCCAACTGTTAAAATGGGAGTAAGTATATTCTGTCACAAGTTTGGGTTGAATTTATGTGAGAAATACTATGAAAATTATTTATTTTTAACATGTTTCTAGATGTCTAGGAAGTGAGGTAAGTTACACATCTCAACTTGGACAAGGCTGCCTTTCCCAACAAAACTGTTTACATAATTTTTTCTGACAATTACCTGTTCCGATGGTTTCCATTCCAAAGCAGGGGTGAACAGAATAGCAAATGATATTCTTGAGATAGATGCACCTTATTTTCAAACAAAAACAACACAATGTCTTTTTTTCAGTTTTTTTTTCCTCAAAATACACATCATTCAGTTGTTCATTTTGATCTTTGTGGCTTATTGTACTGTTATTTTTTTGAAATATAGTCTAAAAAATGTGAGATTTTTTTCAGTTTATGTGATAATTGCTACAAAATCCTGTCCATTTTTTAATATATTATACCTGTTTGTGGAGTTTCTAAAATAATTATGAAATTAATTTCATCAGATACTAGATACTAAAATTGTTTCTTAAGTTTCTGCTAAGAGAATAAAATCACTAAATTTTTCAAACATCATTTATTTTTTTCCTCTTGATGTCATTTCTTTTTTTTCTCTTGATTTCATTATACTCTTTCTCATTAAGTGGAGAGTGAATAAAGGAAACTTAAAAAAAAGTTAAAGAGGCATCTGTATCTGGACTGAAACCTCAGTTATTGAAACACAGTTAATTACTGGATCCATCACATTTAGGGGACAGATTACAGCATGGTGACTTTGATTTTCCTTAGGCATATTATAACCAAACAGTGTTTAAAAAGAGAAAAAAAATCCACAGTACATAGGGCCATGCTGGGTTTACTCACTTAACAAATGATTTATTTGCATGATGTGAAATATGCTACAGTTTTTTTATGTTGAGATACCGACACATCAGTAGACAATAAATAAGTTAAGGCTACTGTTAGAAAGAAAAGAAAAACCACCTGTCTTTATTTTCTCAGAAATGTTCCCAGAGATTCTTGTCTAAGACATTTCTAATGTATAGAATAGATGCATAAATATGAGTGTCCAAACCCCCAAATGCTCATTTGATTCTTAGAAAAACTGAGAATAAGAAATGTATAATTAAGTTAAAATCTGATATTTGTAGAAGTCCAGATAATTTACATAATTCTCATGAGAATGCACATATATACCTTAAATAATGTAGAGTTAGGTTTAATTGTTATATTAATAGTTTATAATGATATCAATAAAGACTATAAATATGATTAATGCGTTTGGGGTATCACCAAAAGTATATTTCTGTTTAAAAAATTCCTATTCTCTCTCTTTCTCTCCCAACCTTTTCTCCTCTTATCTCTCAAGTACATGAAATACAAAAGTGTTTATTAAAGATAGTCAGAAACAAAATAGGAGTTAAGCTGATAAGAATAGAGTGAAAACAAAACACACAAATTTTGAAAAATGTGTGTATACCTATTCCAATAGGTAGTATACTAAAAGTATTCATCACAAAACACATGTTGACTCATATACACAGAAGAAACATCAAAAATATGACAATTCTAACTTTTAATTAACTAATGTGCCTGAGATAAGAAATTGTAGGAGATTAACATTATATTTGGACTCTAAAACCATCTGGTGACAATGTGAACTTGGAAATGTTACTTCTTCTTGTAACCCAAAGAATAACTAAAATTGACCCAAATTTTCAGGCATATCTTGTTCAACTATATCTGTATGATGATTGTAGAGTGTTTATTTACCTGATGCATTAAAATATTTTGTATTACCTTGAAGTGTTAATCATATGCAAAAGATGCATATAAATGAAATATAACCTCCAAATTTACTTAACTCCAACAAAATAAATAGGGATTATACAATCAATTTTTTTTAATAAAAGCATTTTGGGGCACCTGGGTGGCTGAGTCAGTTGGGTGTCTGACTTCAGTTCAGGACATGATCTCACAGTTCCTGAGTTCCAGTCCCGAGTCGGACTCTGTGCTGACAGCTTAGAGCCTGGATCCTGCTTTGGATTCTGTTTCTCCTCTCTCTGTCCCTTCCCCAATCACACTGCATTTATCTTTCTCAAAAATGAATAAACTTTAAAAACTAACTAAATAAGTAAAAAATAAAATAATAAAATAAAATAAAATAAAATAAAATAAAATAAAATAAAAGCATTTTGCAGTTATGGGTCCCAAACAGAAGCAAAGTACTTCATGTTATATATATATATATATATATATATATATATAGCACTAAATATATTAAAATATATTCTATTGAAATTAATCTCAGTGAATCCCAATATTCTGCGCCCTAAGAAACTTTAAAATCCATTTCTGCCACTACTTTCTGCCTGTGGGCATGCCAGCAAAATAATGTTCACTTAAATTCTTCTGATACATTTGCTTTTCTAATAATCCTTTATGTCTCTGCTCTTGCCTGCAGAAAGAGAAAGTGGTTTATACATGACGGTTGTTCTATGCCAAACCATATGCTCAAATGTCTCATTAGAGTATTTACCTACTTGTCTTCAGTGGAGTCATGATAGAGAAAAATATGAGGTTTAGGTCCTGCATCCAAACTGCTTTTCAAACAGGCATTTCTATTAACTAAAATTTAGGAAAATTATAACTGGTGCGTTTATGTCTTGCTATTTCACTTCTCTAGGGGCAGAAAGACAAAAATACAGATCCTGGATTTTTAACAAAGTGTGATGAATCTGGGAGACTAAAATAAAACCAGTTTCTCAGCACTCCTGGTCAAACATTAAAAGTACACCCATGGGAAGAGTATTATAATCACTCAGTTCAATAACAAGGAAAGCTGTGATTGTAGCTACTATATGTCATTAACTTGCTACCAAGAGTTAGGAATTTTGTGCACATTATTTAATATAATCTACATGGCAACCTAGAAACTAAATAATTCAGTGTCATTTTATAATGAGAAAATTGAAGTGTAACTAGACATACAGCTTGACCAAAGTCATAATTTCTAAGAGATACAAGATTCAAGCTTTGATTTTCTGACTTAAGACTCTACACTATTTCCACCTGACCCTATTAAAACTACATTATGAGATGCCATAATTCTGGAAATGTTGTCATGTAGAAGCAGTGAGATAGCATCCTTGCACTTTGGAATTCTTTTTTTTTTAAGCAATTAAACTTGAATAGACCATAAAAAAAAAAAAACTATATTTGCCAGATCAGTGGGCTAAGTAGTAAAGTAAAGCTTAAAATTTATTTATATTAATTCATCAGAAAAAAATATTGTGATTTCAAAGTTGTATACACACATTAGCTGCTTAATAGTTAATGTTTCCTCCATTTAATACTTTTCTTAAACTTTAAATATAGCCCCTCCTCTGTGCTCACAGCTCAGCGCCAGGAGCCTGCTTTGGATTCTTTCTCCCTCTCTCTCTGCCCCTCCCCTGCTCACTCTCTGTCTCTCTCTCTCTCTCTCAAAAATAAATAAACATTAAAATAGAAATAAATAAATAAATAAATAAATAAAGCCCCTTAATTCTATTGTCCCTAAATTGACCATAATCTTTCATCAAGAACATTTAAGCAAGTTTCCAATTTACAGCTCTATTGACCAAAATATGGGGGAAGCCCTTTCTATTTTCCCTGCTATATTCCCTGAAAGACACATGATCAATTGTTAATATAACTTTGAGTTAATTAATTAACTAGATTCTTCTCTCTTAAATACACACATTAAAGCATATACTCTAGTTTCAAATTCAAAGGTCTAGTTACTAAAATATTTTTAAGTTATGAAAAACCTTTCCTCTTACCTGTAGAAATGAACTGCCTTTAGGGCATGCTGTGAATATAATGCATTTAGATTCTTATACCATCTCAAGGTCTTAAAGTTCACTATGATGCCCCAAGAGGAAAATACATTAATTCTTTTCTGGGACAGAAAAGCATGAAGATGATTTTTTTTTTCATTGTAGACAAGTGAATGGTTCTGGATAATGAACTACATGGTGAAAATGATTAATAAATGCACTTTGGCCGCTGGTTGGAAATGATCCCTCAGAGGAAAAGAAAACTAATGAAATGGGCATAGTCCGGGCTCTGATACTAAGTGACTGTATGTCACTGGGTTGATGACCTAAATTCTCTGAAATCCAGTATCCTCCTCCTGGAAATAAAATTTGTTTACCTCCCTCAAAATCCTATAAACATGGACATAATGAAGTAATATGAAAGCATAACCTATGGCAAACTTCATAATAATTTAGTAGAGATTATTTTATTTTCAAAAATTTTTAAAATACTACACTTCCAAGTGGTCTGAGAAATAGATTCAAGCTCTTTGAGAGTTAAGCAAGGAAGATATGAATACATGAATAGGAATTATTGATAGGAGAGATGAAGCAGTGTACAGAAAATGGTAACATTCTATGTAATAAAAAAATAGAAATATGTAATAGGAAAATGGCAGAGATAAAGGTAAAAAAATTTGAGTTGTATAGGATTTTCTCTTATATTTGAGATATTATATACAAATATAGAGTAGTGAGTATGTATATTAGTACATTATGGAAAGGGGCACCTGGGTGGCTCAGTCACTTAAATATCTGACTCTTGATTTTGGCTCACGTCACAATTTCATAGTTCGTGGGTTTGAACCCTGCATCAGGTTCTGTGCTAACAGCACCCGAGCCTAATTGGGATTCTCTTTCTCTCCCCAAACCCACTCATTCTCTCTCTCAAATAAATTTAAAAAAGAAAAAAAGAAAAAAATATGGAAAACATATGGATGCCTAGGTACCACAGTCAGAGCTTATGTTACTACATAGGCAATGTTGTTTATAGAAATCGAATTTTAAAAAAAGGGATGATATTGGCAGGCAGCCCACCTGTGAAAAATTATCTGGGTATACCACAGTTTATTTATCCACTCATCTATTGAAAAGCATCTGGTTGCTTCTGGACGTAATTTTGGCAATTACAAATAATGTTGCTATGTGCAAGTTTCTGAGTGAACAAAAGTTCTCAGCTCCTTTGGATAAATGCCAAAGAATATGATTGTTGGATCACATAGTAAGAGTATGTTTGGCATTGTAATTCCTTCCTCCTTTATTTGTTACTTCTGGTCATTTATTTCCCTTATATGTAAGCATACATAAACATATATATATATATATACATATAAATATATGTGTGTGTGTATATATATATATATAAGATACATACATATGCATATATGGTCAAGTGCATTGTTCCTATTCTATCATTTCACGGCACTCACTTCTTGTTTGAATGTTTACTAAGAAGTTGAAAGTGATTCTTATTTGTATTCCTCCATAGGTGAGGGGTTTTATTCCTTTAGCTTCTTTCAGAAGTTTTTGGGTGTTTAAAATTTTTTTTAGTCTTTAATTTTTTATATGTGGTTTTCCATAGTTTGAAAATGATATGCCAGGGTATAATTTCTATGGCATTTACCTTGCTTAGTGTCTTTGGAAATTTCTGGGCCTGGGTCTGTGTCTGGTGTCTGGAATTAATTTGAGGAAATTATCAGTCATTTTGTTTCAAATACTTCCCTTTTCCACAGTCTTTGGATATTCTATTCCAGCTTTCTGTTTTTTTGTTTTGTTTTGTTTTGTTCTTTTGTTTTTTTCAGTTTTTGTTCTCTTACTTTTCAGATTTCAAGGTTTCTGATGAGGCGTTCTCAAGTTCAGAGATTCTCTCCTCTGTCCTGTCTAGTCCACTAGTAAGCCAGTTAAAGGCATTCTTCATTTCAGTCACTGTGTTATTGACCTTCTAGCATTTATTTTTATTTTTTTCCCTTAGGATTTCCATTTTTCTATTTACATTGCTTATCTGTGCTTCTATGCTACCTACTTGATCCATTAGAACCCTTAGCACATTAATCATAGTTGTTTTAAACTCCCAATCTGATATTTAAGTCCCAAATCTCTGCCAAGTCTGGCTCTTATCCTCGGTTTGTGCCTTCAACATGCTCTATTTTACCTTTCAATGTGAACTGTAATTTTTTTCTGGGTAGCCAGACGTGATGTACTGAGTAAAAGGAACTGTTGTAAATAGACCTTTAGTAATATTGTGGTCAGGCATGGGAGCTAGGGAAGTGTTCTTTAGTCTTAAGATTGGATCTCAGTGTTATAGCGAGCCTGTGCCACCAGATTGTGAACTTTACAATTGTTTCTTAATTCTTTCCCCTTAGGAGTGTCTGGATGGCTAGAGTACCTGGAGTTGGATATTTCCCTCCTCCCTCATTACTTAGGCTCTGATAATACCCCACCAGCTTAGGCCCCAGTTAGCTAATTTCCCCTGAGGGCAGGCTTTATTTTACTAAATATATATTAAGCATCCTTTGCCTATCTATCTATCTATCTATATATTTCAAAATAGTTCCTTCTGTCTTCCTTTACAGGAAGCACAAGGATATTTTCTTCAGTATTTACTCTGGGAATCAGGTCAAGCTCCTAAAGGTAACTTGAGGCAGGGTGGGGGCACTCTTTGTCTAGATATCCCTGAAATCTTTAAGACTCAGAGTTGTTCACACTCCACCTTCAGCAATTTGTCTGGTATAGTTCAGGTTTTCTTATCTAGGCACTTGTTCCCATGGTGTTTTCGGCTCCTGAGTTTCTGCTCAGGTAAGATTTGACTGACTTTATTTACATGTTTCTGCAAATCTTGGAGGCTTCTGCTTGCCTTCTGTCCCCTTCTTTTTAAGGATCCAAGAAGAGTATAGTGTGTTCAGTTTTGTACTTATTGATAGAATAGAGTTGTGTCTCCCAAGCACCTTTCCTCTGGAGCTAAAACCCGGAAGTCTCCAATTTTATTTTATTACTTGTTTATTTTGTTCTCTTTCCTATGGTAGAGGATTTAATCAAATGTTTGGTAATATATATTGTTTGTCCCTCATTACAAGTGGGTAACTAAAAGGAATTTTTTTAAGTTTATTTATCTTGAGAGAGAGAGAGAGAGAGAGAGAGAAAGAGAGGGAGTGCATGAGTGGGGAGGGGCAGAGAAAGAGAAAAGGAGAGATAGAATCCCAAGAAGGCTCCACAGGGTCAACACAAAACCTGACGCAGGGCTCCAACTCACAAACCATGAGATCATGACCTGAGCTGAGATCAAGAGTCAGATGCTTAAACCAGGTGGCCCTAAAAGCAGTTCTTAATGTCATGTTACATCACTTCATTCAAATTTGTTTCTGACATCATCATAGAAATACACAGCACCACCTCTAAAATATTCCCAATCCCTCCTGCAACATCCCACTTTACCTTCTTACTTTGTTTCTATCCTTAGTGTTTATAGTCCCTGACATCGTTTTTATTTCTTCCCAACTTAGTAATCCCTCAAAGTATTTTTGAACAGATAAATACATGAACAATTATCAAGTTATTTTAGTTTTTCTTCTTTACAGTGAGAAATTGTTCACTAGATCTAGTGTTTCCAATCCAACTCATCATTGGGATCATCTGGAGAATTGACGAAAAATAAGATTCTTACTAAGCCTCCTTTGCCTATCAATGTTAAATTTCCGTATTTAGGTTCTAGGTGTGTGTGTGTGTGTGTGCATATATATATAGATATGTAGATATTACCATGTCATCCAATATGCTATAAATTAGTATTCAGGAATCACAATATTGCATGATTTCTGGAGTCTTACTGACCTGTGTCTATGTCTTGTATTCCACATGCTTGTGGAATTTTGGTATTTTTCTCATCTCTTGAATAACAAACATTTCAACAAGTTCAAAATTTATCCTTTGCATTTTACACATAGCACTTGATGAAGCGAACAGGGAAGAACTATAATGAATACAAGGAATTTGGATTACTGTAAATCCATGTGCTATATCTTGCAAAAAATGTAGTGTAATTTTACATTTTATAATTTCCCATGTAAACTGATTTGTTGCAATATAAAGAGTGACACTGCAAAGATGAGGAGACGGAACCTCAGAGAAGCGAAGTGCTAACTCAGGATCAGAGATATTATTAAGATCCCATCTCATGTCTTAAGAGTTCTCATCTAGTATAAAAACATATATGTGTGTGTGTGCTTACTCCTTTATAAAGGTATAAGTGACATGTAAAATGCTGTACCTATTTAGTGGACACCACTTGAAGAGTTTGGGGATAAGTATACACCTGTGAAAACATCACCACTATCAGAGCCATAAACACATCCTCACATCTCCAAGTTTCCCTGCCCTCTTTGTTACTATCATCTTGCAGGGAAAACATTAGCCTAAGATTTCTGCTCTTGGCAAATTTTAAGTATACAACTCGATGCTGCTAATTATAGGCACTATGCCAGCACTTATTTCACTTGAGTAATTGAAACACTGTATATTTTGATTATTACCCCTCCATTTCCCCCATCCTTTAACCCCTGGAAACCACCATTTGATTTTCTGATTCTATGAGTTTCACTATTTTATTTACTTATTTTTTTTTATTTTTAATGTTTATTTATTTTTGAAGGAGAGAGAGAGAGAGAAACAGAGCACAAGCTGGGGAGGGACAAGGAGAGAGAGAGGGAGACATAGAATCTGGAGCAGGCTCCACGTTCTGAGCTGTTAGCACAGAGCCCAGTGAGGGGTTTGAACCCATGAACTGTGAGATCATGACCTGAGCCGATGTCAGTTGCTTAACTGACTGAGCCACCCAGGCGCCCCCGAGTTTCACTATTTTAGGTGACTCATAGAAGTGAGATCGTATACTATTTGTCTTTTTATGTCTGAATTATTCACTTAGCAAACATCCTTCACATCCATTGATGTTGTTGTAAATGGCAGGGTTCCCTTCATTACTAAGGTTGAATAATATTCTGTTGTATGTATATACCACATTTTCTTTATTCATGTACCCATAAGTAGACATTTTAAGGTTGTTTCCATATCTTGGGTGTCATGACTAATGTTTCAGTGAACATGGGTGTGTTCTTCCTCGATCCTGATTTCAGTTCCTTAGAATGAGTACCCAGAAGTGATTGCTAGATCATATGGTTGTTTTATTTTAATTTTTTGAGGAACTTCCATACTCTTTTCCATAATGGCTTTATCAATTTCCATTCCTATCAGCAGTGCACAAGGTTCCCTTTTTCCGTATCCTCACTTGTTTTTTAATAGTTACCCTAACATGTGGAAGTTGATATCCAATTGTATTTTTGGTTTGCCTTTGATAAAATATCCATACTACCCAAAGGAATCCAAAGATTCAATACTTCACAAAATTTCAATGGTGCTTTTTATAGAAATACAAAAGAACAATTCTAAAATTCATGAGGTAGCAGAAAAGACCTCGAATATGCAAAGAAATTTTAAGGAAGAGGAACAAAGCTGGAGTCACCACCCTTACTGATTTCAAAATATATTACAAAGCTAAAGTAACTGAACTGTATGGTATTGGTATAAAAACAGACATATAAAAAATGCAGCAGAAATAAGTCGACATTCATATAGTTGATTGATCTTCAACAAGAGTGTCAATACTACACAATGGGAAACGAAAAGCAACTTCAACAAATTGTGTTTGGAAAACTGGATATCACATACAACATAATAAAATCCAACCCTTATCTTACACCAGGCACAAAAGTAAACTCTTAAAAGAACACATAAAGGGTGAAGCCTTCTGATATTGGGCTTGGTAATGATTTCATGGATATGACACCACAAACACAGGCAACAAAAGGAAAATTAAGTAATGAGAATACATCAAATTAAAAGTCTTGTGCATAATCAAGAAATCAATCAACAGAAAGAAAAGACAGTCTACAGAATGGGAGAAAATATTTGCACATCACTTGAAGAGTCATTCTCCAAAAGAGACATACAAATGGCCAACAGGCCAATATGGAAAAATACTGAACATCACTAATCATTAGGTAAATACAAAACTAAAGCATTGTTATGAATTAGACATTGGGGTGCCTGGGTGGCTCAGTCTTTTAAGTGTCTGACTCTTGGTTTAAGCTCAGGTCACGATCTTGTAGTTTGTGAGATGAACCTGTAGAGGCCTCTGCACTGACTGCATGGAGCCTGCTTGGGAATCTCTGTCTCCCTCTCTCTCTGCCCCTCCCCAGCTTGGGCTCTCTTGCCCTCTCTCTTCAAAATAAATAAATAAACTTAAAAAAATTAAACAGGGGAAAAACTATATATTCAGTAAATATTAACATGTAGTGAATTATTCCAGAACCATTTTCTTTTTTACTTGTGAGTAAATCACCATGAGAATTTTGAATGAGAAGATAATTGGAGTGTATTCCCCTGGGGGCATATCCTGTGGTTGCATCAACAATTGAGTGAGTGGATATAAGCAATATGAATTTTTCATATTCATGGTGTATCCACCCCTGCCTTTGCTGTTCTACAGGTAAGGGAAAATTCCAGGTCATTTGTAGAATATTTTAGGAGGTGGGATCTAAAATATCAAGGTCAAACATGTTTTGAAATCCCCAATACTAAACCCTTTAGTTTTTGCCTATTGCACGGGTGAATAAAGACAACAAAGAAAATAGCAACTAATGAATTTATGTTTGTAGAGTAAAATAAAAGCGCTCCAAATTGAGTACACTTTCATTTTCCTGATGGAAAACAGAGAAGTTTCAAGCAAAATCAATTAGGAAAATGTATCACTCGGGGCAAGAAAACATTTGACCTATTCACCACTCCGGGAGCTTTTATTTTGCTATAATGAGGCAGACAATCAATTATCTTTTTATTTTGTTAGCTTCGTGAGGTCAAAGCCACTTCAGATTATTGCTATTTCATAATGTTTCTCTATTCTTGACATTTAAAAATTATCTAAATATTTATCGACAGTCATATTTTATTCTACTAGAGGTGGCACGTGAGGAGGTCGGTTACAGAAAGAAGCCATTATATTACAGGAGGTGGTATAAAATGGTGAAAAGTGCATGCACTCTGAGTGGGACATGGGAGTGAATCTGGGCTCTGAGACTTGTCTGCGAGAACTGTTTTAAGACTGAAATGAAGTAATACACATAAAAGTCTGTTCCTACTACACGTGCTCAGTACACGGCTATTAATTTTCTTCCCTTTTACAAACAGTGCTTCAATGTTGAACCAGACATTATTTGTAATTTTCTGCCTTCTATTAAAGTTGTACTCTTAAAGGTGGCTTTACCAGAATTTTAACAGTTGACATTGTATTAAATTCTTCCAGGATCACAGTCATTTTCTCTCTGTCACTTGGAGTCCTTTCAGCCTTCTAATATTGACATACTTATATTCAGTATAAGTTTTATCTGGACATCTAGTAGAAATTCCTGTTTCAGGGGATATTTAGCTAAATTTATTAACATTATAGTCTTTCCTTATTTTATTTACCCCAGTAAATTTAAGCCCACTGTCAAGTAGCAAATGGAATCAGGACGATCTGTGTATGTATTTTTGGTATCAGCAGATCATACAATTCACAAAACTTCTTTACTCCTTAAAGAATAATCCAGAGACTTACAGAGTGAGTAAGAAAATATTAACATAATTAAAATAGAAATCATTAGATTTAATCTTGAGAAGATAATGCTTAAATGTGTATTAACAATCACTAAACAGGGATGCCTGAGTGGCTCAGTCCAATAAGCATCCAACTTCTGCTCAGGTCATGATCTCACAGCTGGTGGGTTCAAGCCCCATGTGGGCTCTGTGCTGACAGCTCAGAACCTGAAGTCTCCTTCAACTGAAATTCTGTTTCCATCTCTCTCTGCCTCTCCCCTGCTCTCTCTCTCTCTCTCTTTCTCAAAATATAACATTAGAAAAACAATCACTAAACAATATATCATATGTAGCTAAGGAATGAAATATCTGGCTCAGGGCTCTGGAAATGTATACTTTTCAGTGATTCTTTAAAATATTAATTTTTTGACCCAATATTTGCTAATGTTTTGAAAAGTATTAAAAAAGTATATCTGATTACAAACATTCAATCATATGGCCATCTTAAATTTGCTTAATGTATTTTTTGCTTTACACATTTAGTCATCCTGGCTGTATTTTATTATATTATTTTGTTTACTTCATCATTCAAATACATAACTATTTTTAAGAAGAGTAAACTTTGGATAGAAAGCCTAACATCATACATGGCTTTTAATCCTGAACCTGGCTGAAGGCGCCTGGGTGACTCAGTCAGTTAAGCATCCAAATTCGGCTCAGGTCATATTTCACTGTTCCTGAGTTCCAGCCCTGCATCAGGTCCTCTGTCTCCCTCTCTCTCTTCTCCTACCCTGCTGTGCTCTCTCTCTCTCTCAAAAATAAAATAAACATTTAAAAAATCATGAACCTGGCTGATAAACACATGCTTTCAGATTCTAAATGCTGTGTTGTCTTGAATAGGGTATATTATTGAAGTGATGGCAAGAATTGTATTGGGGCTGATATTTTTCTTGTGACTCCCAGTCAATGCTTAAAAAAGTAGATTTCATCATACTCATCAAAGTTTGTATTACATTTCTTTTGATTACGCTTATACCTCATGTATATAAACTCTTTTACCCCTTGTCTAAATAAACCCTGTGTCAACCTCTGTTGAGTTAATATTCATGTCACACTGTTCCCTATGGCTTTTTAAAATAAGAAAACGATACAGGGCACCTGGGAAGCTCAATCGGTCTGATTTTGGCTCAAGTCATGGTCTCATGGTTCATGGGTTTGAGCCCCGCATCAGGCTCTGTGCTGACAGCTCAGAGCCTGCAGCCTGCTTTGGATTCTGTGTCCCTCTCTCGCTCATGCTGTCTCTCTCTCTCAAGAATAAATAAAACATTAATTTTTTTAAATAAGAAAACAGTATACGAAGTTTTCTCAATCAAGTTATTAAGACATTTTAGTTAAATTATACATTTAAAGGCATCTTATAATAATAGAACCACTCAAAAATAGCAAATTAATTAGAATATATAGCTTGTGGGTTCTAATTTGTTTTGTTTATATTTTTATTTTTAATATGTAAGAGTCAACCTAAATTCTGCCTTCTTGATGTTCTGTATGAATATTTTTTGTTTTCTTTGCCTTTAATCTCTCTAATAATCCTATGAAAATGTTTTCTGATGATATTGACAATTTTTCTAGGCAATCCTGATTTTGTCTTTTTCAGCAAGTTTTTGTGAGTGCCTCCTTCTGCTTCCATCATTATTTTTAATCCAAATGACTCTTTCTCTTACTGATGGGATCCATGTTAATGTATTGAAACAAAAGCTTGACTTTCATTATGAATTTAAATAGAATACACATGTTTATTAACAGCAGGTCTTGTGCTCTGAAGACTGATTTGAATTTCATGTGAGTGGATATTAAAATAACAGAAAGAAAAAGAGAAAGAAAGAAAGAAAGAAAGAGAAAGAAACAAGAAGAAAGAAAGAAAGAAAGAAAGAAAGAAAGAAAGAAGGAGAGAGAGGAAGGAAGGAAGGAAGGAAAGAAGGAATGAACGAACGAACGAAGGAAAGAAGGAAGGAAGAAGTAAAAAAGAAACTAAAAAATTACTTCACTAAAACTTGTCCTCAAACTTGTGCTATATAATGGCTAATAATTGAAACTCTTGATTCAGGTACAGGTTTGACTCTGAATTTTTTAACAGTGGGATTACCCAGGAAAGATTTCTTCTATTTCTTTTTTCTTTTCTTCCTACTTTTTTGCCCTTGAATATGCTGTTTTGGTGTAAGCATTGTTTATTTTTGTTGTCATATTTGAGTTACTGGTTTTTTTTTTAATGAACTGTTTTAGTTGTGACTCTTAGATGATAAATATCTAGTTGTTATTTCACTGGGTAATAAATAATACCTAGATAAGAATAATACTTAAAACATGTATTAAGTAAGGGCGCCTGGGTGGCTCAGTTGGTTGAGCATCCAACTTCGGCTCAGGTCATGATCTCACAGTTCGTGGGTTCGAGCCCCGCATCAGGCTCTGAGCTGACAGCTCAGAGCCTGGAGCCTGCTTCGGATTCTGTGCCTCCCTCTCTCTCTGCCCCTCCCCCACTCATGCTCTGTTTCTCTCTGTCTCAATAATAAATAAAAACATTAAAAAATTTAAAAACTGTATTAAATATATTTTCAGAAAAATATCTTCCTTTTTTCAGCCCAGTTTTTGAAGGACCCTAAAGCTTATAGAATTTAGATACCCAGAAGTAATAAATATGACCAACTATCTCGTCAAAAAAAGACAATGTGATGTTAAGTGTTTGAGAAATACATTTGAATGAAATATAAGTGGTCACATAATTGCTTAATTTAATTGTGTACTATCATCCTGAAAAAAATCTTAATTAGTTCTGTCAGATATACTCAAGATATATAGAGTTTTTCTCTTTAGAGATTAGCTCATAAAATATTACCCCTCAAGAGTCTGCTACTTTGTAGATCCAATCTAATTATTTTTTAATTTTTTAATGTTTATTTTTGAGAGAGAGACAGAGTGCGAGTGGGGGAGGGGCAGACAGAGAGGGAGACACAGAATCCAAAGCAGGCTCCAGGCTCTGAGCCATCAGCACAGAACCTGACGCGGGGCTGGAACCCATGAACCATGAGATCCTGACCTGAGCCAAAGTTGGATGCTCAACCCACCGAGCCTTCCAGGCACCCCAATCCAATCTAATTTAACACATTCTATTTTTAACATAGTTTTAAAGATTCAATCTTATTAACATATTACATCTTTCAACATTTGCACCAATATTGTAAAATAAATATTGACATCCTCATTCTACAAGTAAATACATTATAGCAGATCATTTTATACAACTACAGAAAGGTCTAAAATCCTGAGATTTTATTCCAGTGTCTGTATACTGATACACTTTCTCACATGTATAGATATCAAAGGAAATCATTGTTTAGCCAGTCAATTGGCAATTTACTGTGATTTAATATGAAAACAGCTAATAACATGCAGTGGCAAAGTAGCGAGTTGACATGATCGTTTTAGAAATGAAAGGAATTCAGTCCGTGAGTGAACACCTATATTTTCCACTTGATTCTGCAGTGAGTGGCATGAACACTTGACCCACCACCTTGTCATTGCCTTCTTATCTGCAACTGAGAAGTTTTACATTGCCAAAAAATAAATATGAGGGTATACATCATGTTCCCTTGAGTTAAAATAGTGAGTCACAATATTATTTATTCTTTTTCTAGTGAATAAATTATTATTTTATGAATATCTTCAAGTGTGTTCCATGAAGTATCAACATGAAGAATGTCACTGAAGTTACCACATTTGTACTGAAGGGCTTCACAGACAAACTTGAACTAAAGATCATCTTATTCTTCCTGTTTCTAACAGTCTACCTCTTTACTCTGATGGGAAATTTAGGACTGGTTGTATTGGTCATTGGGGATTCCCGGCTCCACAATCCCATGTACTATTTTTTGAGTGTGTTATCATCTGTGGATGCCTGCTATTCCTCAGTAATTACCCCAAATATGTTAGTAGATTTCATGTCAAAGAATAAAGTCATTTCATTCCTTGGATGTGCAACACAGATGTTTCTTGCTGTTACCTTTGGGACCACAGAATGCTTTCTCTTGGCTGCAATGGCATATGACCGCTATGTAGCAATCTACAACCCTCTCCTGTACTCGATGAGCATGTCACCCAGAGTCTATGTGCCACTCATCGTGGCTTCCTTTGTGGGTGGCATTTTGCATGCTTCTGTACACACAGTGGCCACATTCAGCCTGTCCTTCTGTGCATCCAATGAAATTAGACATGTCTTTTGTGACATCCCTCCTCTCCTCACCATTTCTTGTTCTGACACTCACACAAACCAGCTTCTACTCTTCTACTTTGCGGGATCTATTGAGATATCTACCATAATGATCGTCCTGATCTCCTATGGTTTCATTGTGTTGGTAATTCTGAGGATGCATTCCGCTGAAGGAAGAAGAAAAGTCTTTTCCACATGTGGTTCTCACCTAACTGGAGTGTCAATTTTTCATGGTACTGTTCTCTTCATGTATGTGAGACCTAATTCTAGCTACGCTTTGGACCATGACATGATAGTGTCAATATTTTACAGCATTGTGATTCCCATGCTGAATCCCATCATCTATAGCTTGAGGAACAAAGATGTAAAAGAAGCTATGCAGAAAGTGTTTAAGAAAAATTGATTTATCAATATTGCATATTTTTACAGTAAAATTAAATTTAAAAATGAGAGTGATGCTCTGTACTTCAATATCAAGAAGATATGAAGAAAAATGTTTTTAGTTTATTAATATATTTTTGTCTTTCTGGATATGTTAAAATAAAGATCAAAGGAAACACTCTACTCACATTGTTTTCCTATGGAGAATATATGTATCATCCATTTGCTTTTTAATATGATCCTGCTGATATATGTATGAACACACACATATACACACATATTTATACATAGAAGCTATACTGATGAATACAATACCAATGCACACATAGGCATATATGTATGTAAACTTTACTTTAGAATGTTGTATATTGTTTTCTTTAATCTCCATATTACTTGAATGTATAGAATACAATATTTGCAATTACAAATAACATTACAATTATATCTGACTAGCTTAATCAACTTCCACCTAATTGGTAGCAAAGCCACATCTCACATAATCCCAATCCACTTTACATGGACTTATTGGTTCAGACTCCAGTTCAAAGCACTCTGGTCCATCCTTAGATTTTTGCATTGGCAGCAATCCAATCCCAGTTTATGAATCAGGGAACACAGATGATATGCTCAAATCCCTGGAGTTACTAACACTCTGTGAGAATGCATTTCTCCCCTTTTTGTTATTTGGTCCAGAGCATGGGGTGTTCAACCAGCTTTAATTTCTCATAGAAAACAAGGTCTAGGCACTAGCATTGATCAAGATCATACTTATATTCAAGAGTGACAAAAAGGGGTGCCTGGGTTTGTGAGTTGGCTAAGTGTGCAACTCTTTTTTTTTAATAGTTTATTGCCAGGCTGGTTTCCATATAACACCCAATGTTCTTCCCCACAAGTGTCCCCCTTGATGACCATCACCCCCCTTCCCCTTTCTCCTACCTTTTCAGCCCTCAGTTTGTTTTCAGTATTCAAGAGTCTCTCATGATTTGCCTCCCTTCCTCTCCCTAACTTTTTTCTCCCCTCTTCCCCTTCCCATGGTCCCTTGTTAGGTTTCTCCTATTAGACCTATGAGTGAAAACATATGGTATCTGTCCTTCTCTGCCTGTCTTATTTCGCTTAGCATGACACCCTCAAGGTCCATCCACTTTGCTACAAATGGCCAGATTTCATTCTTTCTCATTGCCATGTAGTATTCCATTGTATATATATATA
>CM053575.1:13089296-13100568 GCA_028646485.1 Cryptoprocta ferox
TGTGGCTCTCATCTAACTGGAGTGTCAATATATCACGGAACCATCCTCTTCATGTATGTGAGACCAAGTTCCAACTATGCTCTGGACCATGACATGATAGTGTCAATGTTTTACACGATTGTGATTCCCATGCTGAATCCCATCATCTACAGTTTAAGGAACAAAGATGTAAAAGAGGCAATGAAAAGAGTATTTCAAAAAAATTGGTTTATCAATTAATTATATTTTTCACACTAAACATTAAATTTTAAAAAATTAGGAATGACGTACATTATCTCCAGTTGAAGAAGTTACAATAAAAAATGATTTGTTTCAGTTTTTAGTGTCTTTCTCTTCTTCTTGGACATTTTTCAATAAAGATAATAAATAAAGGCTATATATGCTCTGAATAAGCATCTAGTATATGTTACTTGTTCTCCCACAGCCAGGATTCACAGGTCCAGGAATCAAAAGGTTGAAAGGGGAATGTGCCACTCACTACTATCCCTATGACCTGCACAGAAAATTTTGCTTCCTGTACGTATATTGAAACATGAAGAATTTTCAGGTTTTGAGGGTGGATGATTAATAAGATGAAGACAAAATAAAAAGGAAACAAAAAGAGAGAAAGGAGAGAGGGAGGAAGAAAGGAAGAAATGAGATCAGTGTTAACAGTCATATCTATGCTGATTCTGAAATTTCATTACATTCTCAAGGTGCAGAACTAGAATGCCAGGTAAATATTGCACTGATACATGTGGCATTACCTAGAAAGGAGATATTTGAAATTACCTCACTGGATGGGATTTAAAAGAATATATGTATAGGTGAAGGGGATTAAGAGTACACGTATCTTGATGAGCACTAAGTAATATATGGAATTGTTAAATCACTATTTTGTATACCTGAAATTAATATATCACTGTATCTTAACTACGCCGAAACTAAAATTTAAAATAAATAACTAATAAACTTCCACTTTCACTCAGATTTAGAAAGCTGCAAATAATGTTTTTAAAAATCCAAAAACCTACAAAATTATAACTTTTCATGAGTCTATCAGAGAGCTGAGTTTGCAAACATCCAAGTAACCTGAATCTCCCTCTCTCTCAAAAATAAACATTTAAAAAAAGAATAGTAATCAAGTCAACTTTTAAAAAGCAGGAGTTCCTGGGGGTCTTGACTAAACGTTGAAATGACTAGGTTAAAAGATCTAGTGAAGAGAGTAAACATTGTCAACATTATATAAGTGATTATGTATTTCATCAGATGGATGGAAACTGTGAAGTGTCCAGTAAAACTCTAGAAATAAACACACACTTATACAGTCACAGTATCAGAGATAAATAATTCCTTCACCAGGATCATGAGTAGATCAAAAAGGTTGAGAAAAAGGCAGAAAACTTGAAGATAGACAATAGGAATTAAGCCAACAGAATGAAAGTTATAGGGAAAAAGTGAGAATAAAAGTATCTAACAAGTGTGACACAATATCAAACAGACTAATATCCAGAACAAAATAGAAAAGGAATGAATCAGAAGAAATATTTTAAAAGATCATGGCCAAGGCTTTTCTAAAATTAGGGAAACATCGAACCATGGGTCCTAGAAGGTCAGTGGACCTTGTTTTATATATATATACATACATATATATATATACACACACATATATATACACACACACATATATATAACATATATATAACTATATATAACAAAATATATATACACATATATATAACAAAATATTGGATATTTAATTATAATTTCTTTAAAGAATAAATGAAGTAAAACTATGTTGATGCATTATTGGCTTAAACCAGGCATGAAGTAAAATTTGTGACAAAAAAAGAAAGAGGAAGAGAGAAAAATTGGGTCTTTACTGCTCTATGTTTCTGACATTAAAAGTTGTATTTTATATTATTTTAGGTAAACTGTACTATATTAAACATGCATATTATGATTCCCATGGTCACCACTGTAAAGACAGAAGATACATATTACCAACATCAGGAAGGAAAGAAGGGGTGTCACTTTATCCCCACAAATATTAAAAGGTAACAATAGAATATTACAAATGACTGTTGATCATTTTGAAAATTAAATGAAATGTACAATTGCAGAACGATATTCACATAAGAAGAAATGGGTGACCTGAATAGTCCTATATCTATTAAATAAATCGAGTCACTCCTTAAAAGTCTGTATGAACAAAAATGGGGGGATTGTTTTCCTAATGTGAAACTTTCCCCTTTCTCCCAAGAAGAAACCTAAGTCCCAGGATGGCTTTGTGAAAAAGAGCCATCCACAAACCTTAGCCAGTTAAACTCTGCCATGTTATAACCGAGGGTACTTGTTTTTTCTTTGTTGAGACTCTTAGTTTCTGAATCCTTTCATTATATCATCAGAGCCTCTGCCCTGACCATACGGGTTCTCTCTCCAGAACCATACCATCATCTGATAAATTGTTCTTTCTTTTCCAGAATCTCTCATTTTGTAAGTAGGACTGTACCTGTATGTTTGAGAAAATTTAGCTCATATTGTCAAAATCACCCTGCCTTCCAACAGCAATTCTAGAGCGCTAGCAACATACACCTTTTAATGGACCCTGGTATTTTATTTAATCCTTGCTTTAATATAATAATGAATTCTATTTTTTTCATCTCTGAGAGAAGTGTCTGAGTTCCAACCTGAGCTTGTTCTCGGAGTGGCCATGAACCAGTTACTTAATCTCTTTGTGCCCCAGGTTTATGATCTGCAAAATGCATCCTTCAGAGAGAGTTACTGAGGCTGTTTTCTAGGCGATGGGGGTATGGCACTGAACAAAGTAAGTAAAAATCCTGTGTTCATAGAGCTTACAAGGTACAAGGGCAGAAGGGGAGGGATACAAGAAACAAAAATCACGAGCTAAATATATAAAATGTTAGTGGGAGAGAAAACTTTATGGGAAACAAATGGAACATGAAAGACCGCACAGGTACAATTTTAAATCAGATGGTAAGGGCTTTTCTTCTTAAGAATAAGAACAAAGTCATGTAGTTGTCTATGAAAAGGAAGTGTCAGGGTGAAGAGGAGAAAAGAGAAAATTTCAGGCACTATCAAGACTAATGTGTACAGGCAGAGTTAGTTCGGCATGCTGTTGAAACAAGGTAAGCATGGTGGACAGAACGATAAGGAATGAGTTATTACATGTAAGGAGTGGGGACAAGATCATTTTGGACCAATAGGTTCTTGTAAAAGTTTTGGTTTTTATTCTTAGTGGGAGGAGAATTCTGGTAGGATTTTGTGAAAGTTGATTTGATCCAATTTACTGTTTTAGAGTACCACCCTGGCTCTTACATTGAGATCAGATTCATGATGGGTAAGGTCAGAGTGACAACCTAGGGGGCTGCAGCAATAATTCTGAGACCATGCTCCCTTGGTGCTGGAGTCCAGCTCCAGCAGGTCCAGGGTTCCCTGAAGGATGGACGGTGTCAGTGAAAGAGGGATGAGAGAGTCACGAGATTCTTTCTGATCACCAGGCAGGCATCTCTGCACTGACTGAGACTCAGCTTTATTTATGGTTAAGTGTATGGGGAACAGCACAGAAGTGGCATTTGCCTTAGACAATAATTTCTGATGATAAATTTCTTTGATATTATAAAAATTTCCCAGAACATAGATTTGTAGAAGACTCATGCATAACCTTTATCAATAGTGATTAATGTAGGTGATTTAGATGCTTATCATATGGGGAAGGAAGATATCTTTAGCATTCAAATACAAGGCAATGTTTTTAGCATAGCAAAGGCAAAAGTTAGTTCTTTGTGAGCAGGGGTCAATAGCCTGTTTGCTTAAGGGGAAGTATAAGAAAAGCAGGATTCTCAGGAAACACAATGTTTGTTCCTATAATCACAAAAGAAGAAGTTCCTACAATAAGTTCCTTCACAAGGTGCAATCAGCATTTTAGGGCCAGAATAAGGGGACAAGTCACTCCTGATACCAATCAACAAGGTGCTTGGGGGGTTGGTGCTCAAGCAAAAACAATTGAGTGGGGGTAGATATCGGTCATCATCTGACAGCAGGAGGCCTTGCAAACCTGCCTTAACCTCACCAAAGATGATTCTCTACTTAGTGAGCTCAGAATGGCTCCCAACACCTTGGGCCAGTGTGGTGACAGAGAATGTGCTGAGAGACAGATCCTAGATATATTCTGTATTTAGAGTCAACATGATATGCAGCTGAACTTGGTGTGAGATAAAAAGAAAATTATGGGATTATTCTTAAAGTCTTTGCTGAAGGAATAGAAAGATTGCTTTCTGTTATTTGAGATTAACATTTGGATATTGCTAGTACCTACTTGAGAGTTATCTTGTGAGGATAAATTATACCCTTTGAATATTGTCTGGCACATGATAAGTGCTCAACAAAATATGTTATTATGAACACTATCAATTATCTGGAAGCAGGCACAGTTTTTCATATTTTTGACATGCTCTTTTTTTTCTAAATTTTTTAGTTTATTTATCTATTCTGAGAGAGAAAGAGAGAGAGAGGGAGGGAAAGAGTGAGGAAGGAATGAAGAGAAGGAGAGAGAGAATCTTAAGCAGGCAGCATGTAGCCCAATGCAGGGGCTCCAACTCATGAACCCATGAGAGCCTAACCTGAGCTGAGATCAAGGATCAGTTGCTTAACCAACTGAGCCATGCACACACCCTTCATATTTTTGACATGCTTCATTCTACTCTTATTTCTTTAACATGTTTCTATTAAATAGCATTTTGGCATGGCACCATAAACAAAAAGAATGTGTTTTAAATTATGTCTAGGCCACATTATACATAAAATATGATATGCACTGATATAACAGGGAATTTTATAGGGCAAACACAGTTTATATCTTTCATATTGTACATAGATTATAGTAACATGTATGTAAAACATACATGCTTTCCAAATTACAGTATAAAAAAGATATAGTAGCCCTACTTTAATTACAATTTAATTTAATTTAATTAACATTTGTTCAACCTAAGTGCTGTCTACAAAATCAGACAGAATCTATTGACCATCTTTGCCAACTCAAGCCAACATGATACATTTCCTAATCAGAGAAGTAGACATAAATGGAAACCAGTGAAAAGGTAATTTATAAAAAAGACCAGAAAAATTAAAAAAGGATCTATCAAATGACATAGTGCATATAAAAGATGAAAGATCAGCCAAAAATATATTATTGAACAATAGATATTTATCATACATTTGTTACCAGTTGCAAACAAAAACAAATAACAATAGCTCTAAAGAAAGAGTCTAGACCACACGAATGTCAAAGCAAAAATAAGTCATAATAATTTTAAATGAGATGATATATGAGAAGGAAACTTTTAAAATATATTAAGTGGAGGAAAATAATCCATATTTAAAAGATTTGAATACATTTTTTGGTACTTTTGAATTAGTAAAAACATTTTAATTTTTTTAGTGTTTATTTATTTTTTAGAGAAAGACAGAGAGAGAGACAGAGTGTAAGTAGGGGAGGGCAGAGAGAGAGGGAAACACAGAATCTGAAGCAGGCTCCAGGCTCTGAGCTGTAAGCACAGAGCCTGATGCGGGGCTCCAACTAATGAGCTGTGAAATCATGACCTGAGCTGAAGTCGGATGCTTAACTGACTGAGCCACCCAGGCACCCCAATTTAGTGAAAAATTTTTAAACTTTTAACTTCTAAAAGAAAGTTTACATTTTTGCACTTTGTTTTAAACATTTAAAAAAGTATATAAGAAAAATAATCAACTATAGTTATACAAAAAATGTTATACATTTCAAAAAATAAAAATTTTGTAATATTATTGCTTGAACAAAAACTATCTAGTTACAAAAGTTTAAACAAAAAATCAAATACTTGGAAAGTGGAAAATACATTCTTAACCTCTAAATAGCAGAGAACATTAAAATTGTAATTCAGATTATGTAGAGAAAATGTAAAAATACAGGAAATTTCAGCAGTATGACTATAGTTTATGGGTTGCCAGAAATTCTGAATTCATTGTCATTTCTTGGTTTTACAGCTTGTCTTTGTTAAAAATTAAAACAAATGAGTCAAACACTTAATTCAACATTTATTTTTAGTGATGATAGCAAACCTATAAAAATTAGGAGAAAAACAATAATTTTTTTAAAAACCACACAAAACTTCAACAAAGCAGCAGTCTAATGAAGCTAATTGAATGGTAGAATGGTAAGGTTTTTAAATGTTTAGCAGGTAGCCACCAAAGTGAGGTCACTGCTTATAGATTTTTAAGTTGATACATTTACATTTCAGATCCAAAGCATTGCAAGGTAAGAGTCTTAATTTTTTTCCAAATATTCAGAACACATTCATCTCAGATTTCAATGACAAAAGAATGATCAAACTTGCAAGTATATACAGAAAGTGTAGAAAACACATGGAAAATGACAGAAATTTTTTTATGTATATAACATATGCACACATGTTCATAAGTCCAGAAGAACACACACAAAAGTGTTAATGACTGCTAAAGTGTTTCAATTTCCTTCTTCTCTTCCATGGTTTCCAAGCCTTCCCCAATGTTGACATAAAACATTTTAAATCCAAAACTGTGAGGTCCTGAACTTTTCCTTAGTTGTTTGTCAGTTAAATTAGCCAAAAGTAATTTATAAAACACAAGTGAATAATTCTTTTTTTAAAATTTTTAATATTCTCTTAAATTTATTTTTGAGAGAGAGAGAGAGAGAGAGAGACGGAGTATGAGCAGTGGAGGGGCAGAGAGAGCGGGAGACACGGAATCAGAAGCAGGCACCAGGCTCTGAGCTGTCAACACAGAGCCAGATGCGGGGCTCGAACTCGTGAACCGCAAGATCATGACCTGAACATAAGTTGGACGCTTAACCGACTGAGCCACCAAAGCACCCCAAACACGAGTGAATAATTCTTTAATAAAAAGCTATTCTGCATTAAAAATATTGCAGGAATGTAAGCCTTATAATGGTAATGGCCCACATTTATTAGGACTGCCTTGAATTCTTTACATCTATTGTCTGATCTAATCTTTATAATTAACTAGATAGCCCTGGAATTATTCATTATCTTGTACAGTTGACAAAACTGAGGCTTAAATTTTTGGTGATACATTAGGGTTATACAGCTAAAAGGGTAGCTTAGAATCCAAATACTCAAATGTTTGGTTTCACAGCAAGTTCTCATAATCACTCTGCTATTTTTTTCTTTATATAATAAACAAAATGGCTTCTGAAACTGGTACCATTTTGCCAAAAATGGAGTTTTATTCCATAATAAATATCTCTGAAGAGCACTAGTCATGGGAGTTTGTTTGATAGAGTTTAAAAGATGACAACTATATTGTCTCATTTTGCATATCAGTTGCCCATAAAACACATGCATTTACTCCAATGTTTATAGCAACACTATCAACAATAGCCAAATTATGGAAGGAGCTCACATGTCCATCAACTGATAAATGGATAAAGTTGTGGTATATATACACAATGGAATACTACTTGGTGATGAAAAAGAATGAAATCTTGCCATTTGCAAAAATGTGGATGGAACTGGAGAGTATTATGCTAAGGAAATAAGTCAATCAGAGAAAGACAGGTATCATATGATATCACTTTTATGTCGAACTTGAGAAACTTACCAGAAGACCACAGAGGAAGGGAAGGAAAAATAAGATACAAACAAAGAGGGAGGCAAACCATAAGAGGCTCTTAAATACAGAGAATACTCTGGGGGTTGATGGGAGTGGGGATGAGGGGGTGGGGAAAATGGGTGCTGGGCATTGAATAAGTAGCAGGTGTTGTATATGTGTGATGAATCCTGAAGCCAAGACTACACTGTATGTTAGTTAACTGACAATAAATAAAAAATAAAAATAAAAACATTCAACAGTAAAAAAACAATGCATCTAGATCATAGGTTTAAAACATATTTCATGGTTTTAAATTACAACATGTAATTTCTAAAGACATCTTCATGGAAATGTCCAAGATCATATTTGGTCAAGTAAAGAATGGTTCAATGGAAATACAAGCAAATTAAAGAGTCGATTGTTTTTGGAGAGAGACAAAAAATTTCACTATACAGAGGAGGCAAAATGATGAACTGGAAAGTTGAGCATCACCTATTTCAATTGCCCAGAGCCCTCCCCCTTCTGCATGACTCTAATGAGAGCATTTTTCACTTCTTTGTTCCTGAGACTATAAATGAGTGGATTCAACATGGGAATCACAATAGTATAAAAAACAGAAGCCACTTGATCCTTTCCCAAGGAGTAAGACTTACTTGGCTTTAAATAAGTAAAAATCATAGTGCCATAAAAGATGGTGACTCCCAGGAGATGAGAGGCACAAGTTGAGAAGGCTTTTCGCTTTCCTGAAGAGGAAGTAATTTTCAGGATGGTAGACAGAATGGACACATAGGACACAGATATTGTGATAAGAGACACCATTAGAGTGGAGCCAGCGACAACAAATATCATGATTTCAATGTCATGTGTGTCAGTGCAAGACAAGGCTAAAACTGGAGGTGTGTCACAGAAAAAGTGATGGATTACATTGGAGTCACAGAAATGCAATCTGCTCATGCAAAGCACATTGACAGAAGAGTCCACAAAGCCGATCATATAGGACCCAAAGATGAGGGAGCGGCAGAATCTTGTGGACATAACCACTGGGTAGTGCAGAGGATTGCAGATAGCAACATAGCGATCATAGGCCATTGAGGAGAGAAGGAAACATTCAGTGGCCCCCAAGAAGACAAAAAAGTACATCTGGGTGAAGCAGCTCATGTATGAAATATACTTGGTGGAAGTCAATAAGTTCTCTAAGGTTTTGGGTGTGATGACAGTTGAGTAACTGAGGTCAAGAAATGACAGGTGACTGAGGAAAAAATACATGGGGGTATGAAGCTGGAGATCCAGGCGGATTATCAATATCATCCCCGCATTTCCCAGCACAGTGACCAGGTATATCAGGAGAAATAGCATGAAGAGGACCAGCTGGATCTCTTCAGAATCTGTCAGTCCCATAAGGATGAAGTCAGGCACATGTGTGTTATTCTTTCTACCCATAGTGTTCAACTGCTTTGAACTGTGAAAAAATCAAAGTTGATACTTAACAGGAATGACTTCAAAAAGTGTGTTTATGTGAACGACATGGCTCACATATTAGGGTGGTGTTTCTAGAAATTGATGATAATGAGTGATTTATAGAATATGATTAAAAAATCTTAATTTGATTGCCAAATATAAAAATGGGCATAAATTGATATTTGAATATAATTAAAGCTAACATGTTGAAAAATTAAAATGAGACCAGTCTGTTCTAAATGCTTCTTCAGATATATCGTCCATGTGAGACATTATACCCCACATGGTACTGTTAGCCACATTTTTTATATGAGAAAAAGGGCACAGTTCAAGCAACTTATTCAGAGTCAGAGCTATTAAGTGTTGGCTCTGTGATTCCACCAAGATAGACAGACTCCAGGGTGCATGCTCATAATACTATATTCTTACTTATAATTAATTTCAACAAACCTGAAAAAAGTTATATAAATAATAAATGATGGTGTAAAAACAATTTTAATGCCTCATTCAGTGTGTTAAATAATTTTTCAATATTATTTAATACAAATGACAAATTTCAAACTTAGAGGACTTTAGTTAGATATATTAAAATTGTAGATCCCATATTAGTCTTAATTTCCAAAAGATATGTTTTCCTAACCTGATCATTTAAAATTAAATTTCTAAAATATATTCATTACTCATAGACTTCAATTCCATTAACTCTATATTTGATTCCACAAATCCTGACATTATTTGGATAAGGTATAAATGACGTGTATGCATACTGTCCTGATAGTGTCCCCATTATATTTGATCTCAACTAAATAAAGACCTCTAATTTTGAGAGAATAATACTTACTGTGAACCAAAGGTGGAGGGGAAAAACCTTTCTTCCAATATTATCTGCCTAGAAGTATGTTGACCTCAAGTTTTGCTCACAAAGCAAATATTTTGAAAACACTTTGACTCGAAAATTTCTGTAATATAATATTTGTTTCCTTTGAGATAAGTTCTCTTTAAATTTTAGTGCATTCATTTTGTTTTATTCTGAGATAAAAATTAATCAACCTAGAAATTTTGCTCAGGCCCTGGTCAAATAGAAAAATTGCCAGGAAATTATTTCTAAAAAGAATATCGGGAATCTATTGCGAACATAAGCAGAGCAGAATATATCTTGCCTGTCATCCTGATAATTCCAGGACACCTCATATACTAGGGACTGAAGATAATGCAATACTTGGTCATCCCTGTGGACCAATTTCTAAGGAAGATTGCTTGGCATGTTTCCAAGGACAAAAATTCATGGACTAAATATAGCTATGATAGGTTTGAGAAAATAGTTGCCTTTTTCCTTAGAAGTCACACAATGAAGAGTCTGTGTGATTTTCTTTTGTGATGCTCCAAATTTTTGACTGAGATAGTAAAGAGGTTATTTCTATTTTTTCTTGCATTCAAATACATCAATTTATATCTAAGTTTTATCATTTTTTTTCTCTTTATTTCTTTTTATTTCTACTTTATAAGGTGTGTGGAGAAGAAAAATTAATTTTTCCTCTACCTTTCTAGATTCTTGGCTAGGACACCCCCTCCTCCCATAATAAAAGACATGTTAACAAAAGAAAAACAAACAGAAGTTTAATAACTTGTATACTTCTTATGTACATGAGATATTGTAAGCAGAAACAGTTAGGGGTCCCCAGAAAAAGAGAGGTAAGACAAAGCTTTCTTGACATAATAAAAATCATTTTAGGCCCTAGCCATCTTGATCTATGCAGACCAGCATATCTTACCCAAGACACATTTTTTAGTTATTTTTGCAGAATTAACCTCTTGGAGCACTCAAATACTGGACCGGTTGGAGCCAGAGAATTGATGATACTGACCTTTGACTGCCCACTCAACTTGGATCAACTATGACAGACCCTATCACCTTAAGGTGACTTTTGCCCCACCTCTATGCTGAATTCCCTCCTGTGTAAGCCCCTTCATGAACATGCATGCACCCTCAGCTTAAAACTTCCTGAGTTTTGGGGCGCCTGGGTGGCTCAGTCGGTCAAGCGTCCGACTTCTGCTCAGGTCATGATCTCGTGGTTCTCGTGGTTCGTGGGTTCGGGCCCCGCGTCAGGCTCTGTGCTGACCACTAGCTCGGAGCCTGGAGCCTGTCTTCGGATTCTGTGTCTCTTTCTCTCTCTGCCCCTCCCCT
>CM053575.1:13100668-13133914 GCA_028646485.1 Cryptoprocta ferox
GGCCCAAGTCATCACCTTAAACACTATCTCCTGCTAAAAACAAAAGATGGAAACCAGCTATAGGACGTTACTAGGAAAATCACAGTAAATAAGGGTATGCTCGTTATTCAGATTTAAGGTCATGCTTTCTCCATTCTTGGAAGTTTCTAGAAATTTAGTTCTCTTCTTCCTGGTACAAAGAGGGAGACATTTATATAAATAGAGATTTCCCTTATAAATGTAAATGTCTTTTACAAAAAGGCGAGTTCTACCTGGTCTTCAGAGCTTTTACTGTGTCTACTATTTCTTAAAAATAACCAGCACAAGAAAATGCTTATGCCAAAGAGGCATATTTTGGGATTGGCAAATTCTACTTCCCTTCAGGTTCAATTAATTTTTTGTTTGTTTTTGCTTCTGCACCTAGTAACAACTGCTTGTTTTATTTACATTTTGTTATCCATTTAATAATACAGGAAATTAATATTTGCATTATTAACCTGAGTGTTGCTTCACTTTTAACTTATATGTAGTGATATTAATTATTCCTATGGTGGCTTATTATACAGACAATGGAAAGTTACATTTTTTATTTTCTACTTGACTAAGAATAATTTAATATTTTTTAAAAGTTGATGTTTTTAATTTGCAAGGTAAATGACATATTTTTTCCTTTTTAAATATTAATTTTAAATTGTGTTGCATGCATGCAGAAAATGTGAGCTCTTAACTTAGTTTTTAAGTTAAATTTTGTAAATATATTGAAATGTATTGATTAATTGGATCAACTAGTATAAGCAGCTCACATATGCTAGGAAAGAAAGATTCATATGTTGATATGGAAGTTTGGCCTTACCAGCTCTAGTATTCATAGACTGTAAATTCTCAGCAGGGGAAAACAAAAACAAAAATACAAAATTTAGTTGGGAGGCAAGAAGTGCTGTAAAAAATAAAATGTAAAACAGCTTAGGGGATGGAGGGTCCATGTGTAGGGTCATGAGGAAGCAATCAGAAATAGTGTGGTCAGGTAGGCTTCAATGAAAAATTGGCATTTGAGCAAAGATTTGAAGTAGGGAAGAGTTAGTCATGTAGGTACTCGGGACAAAAATGTTTCAGACCATGGGAAACATCAGGTGACGGGCCATGCAGTTGGAGAAATAGTAAGGACTGTCTAGTAAGTACCATTATGGTGGGGGCAGAGATGGCCAGAGATATAACAATGAGATACCTGGATGTCAAAGGTGACAAAGGCTGTGGAGAAAAACAAAGTGAAGAGAGAGCATGGAGATAGTTGGACTTACTGTGTCAAAATAATCTTTATTTTCAGAGACATTTTCAGTGATCAGCCCACATTGAAAGGAGTGAAGACCCACGAAAATATCTGGAGGAAGTGAGGAGCAGACAAATGGAATAGTAAAAATAATGTTCTGTAAAATGAGTTCCTTCCTCCTGAAGCCAGCATCCATCTTGTCAGTTCAGATGCAAGAATGAACGCCAGAGGTTATATCCCCCCCAGATATGGAGCTAGTCAAGGAACACCAAGCTCAAAGGATAAGGATGACTGCTTATCATTCAAAGGAGCCTGTAGGGTAAGTAGTTAACTAGAATCACTGTAGGAATATAATCATCAGATGTGCCTATTGAACTCTCTAACATAAAGAGTAAAGATATGTTTTCAGATTCCAAGTCTCAAGGCCAGATGAAGAAGCACCAGAATATGCTAGCCTGACTGCATGGGCCTCCAGTCAATGCATCCACCTTCTCAGGGGACCACTGCCACAAGCTTTACTCTTAAAAATCCTCATTTTCAAGGCATCAGGGAGTTCAAGACTTTGGACCATTATCTCCCTGTTCTGGGTGGTGCCACTCCAATAAATAGCCTCTTTCTCCATGCCAAGCTTCATGCCCATTTTTATTGGCTTGCTGTAAATTTGTTGTACAAACTCTCCTTTGGTTTAGTTACATTCCTAATGTTTTACATCACTTAATTTTGGTAAAAATTGTGTAAAAATATAATATACTGGAGTTTGTATTTTGTTTTTTTTCTTTGAATTCCAGGTAGTTGACACACAGTGTGCTATTGGTTTCTTGTGTCGAATTTAGTGATTCATCACTTACATACAATACCCAGTGTTCATTACAAGTGCCCTCCTGAATGCCCAACAGCTATTTCCCCCATCCCCCACCCACCACCCCTCCAGTAACCATCAGTTTATTATCTATAGTTATGAGTCTGTTTCTTGGTTTGCTTCTCTCTCTCTCCCCCACCACCTTCTTTTTTACCCCTGTGTTCATTCGTTTTATTTCTTAAATTTACATGATTGAAATTATATGATAAGTGTCTTTCTCTGATTTATTTATTTCACTTACTCTTTTACCTTCTAGCTCCATCCATGTTGTTGCAAATTTAAGATTTCATTCTTTCTTGGGGCATCTGCGTGGCTCAGTTGGTGAAGTGACCAACTTCGATTCAGGTCATGATCTCACAGTTTGTGAGTTTGAGCCCCGTGTCGGGGTCAGTGCTGACAGCTCAGAGCCTGGAGCCTGCTTCAGATTCTGTGTCTCCCTCTCTCTCATTCCTTCCCATGCTCTGTCTCTCTCTCTCTCTCAAAAATAAAAAATAAAACATTAAAAAATTATAACACTAAAAATATTTCATTCTTTCTTATGGCTATATAATCTAGTGTGTGTATGTGTACATGTATTATGTATAGATACATGTGTATATACATATGTATACACCACATCTTCTTTATCCATTCATCAGTCAATGGACATGTGGGCTCTTTCCATAATTTGACTATTGTTGATAAAGCTGCTATTAATATCAGAGAGTTTGTGTTTTGACTCACTTTTATAATCTTTGTCTTTTTAGAGGAATGTATTATACTTACTAAATATAAAATTATATTTTCTCAGACCACGAATATTTCTAGTTTCCTGAAATTATTTTTTTTCTTTTTTACTTGTTGTCTTTTAGCTATTTTTGGATAGTTTAATCTACCCATTCCCTGCCCCATATTTTGAAAGACAAATATCCAGTGCAAAATCCTAAATTATTCTACACTTCTTTCTCCAATTATCAAACAATATTCTGAAATTTAGTTCTAAAGTTTTTAAAATTATTTCAGAGAGAGAGAGAGAACAAGGGAGAGGGGCATAGGGAGAGGGAGAGAGAGAATCTTAAGCAAGCTCCATGTTCAATGTGGAGCCCAACACAGGGCTCATTCTCACACCCCTGAGATCATGACCTGAGCCGAAATCAAGAGTCAGATGCTTAACCAACTCAGCCACTTAGGTGCCTCTGAAATTTATTTCTGAATAAGCCTCTGATCCTTGTGTATGAGCACAAGTGTGAGTCGAACACTACCTGATATCAAGAAGTCAATTTCACTCTATATGTTTTATTTTCATTGAGTAATTTGTTTCTTCAGGAGTTCCTGCAATCTTTCTTAAAGTAAAGCAAGTTAAGAAAAATAATCTTATGATTTTTTATCTTGATGTAAAGGTATGTTAAAGGTGGTGACATAGAAGACAAGCTCAAGGACACACATGGTCAACAGGAATATTATAAGGACACTATAAGTTTAACACACTAGAAAAAAAACACTCTATGTTTTCATATTGAAGACTAATGCATCAAATATTTTAAATTGAATAGCTTTTTGGTATATTTTTTTAAAAGAAGAAGATATCTGGCAAACTAAATATACCCTGATAAGTTCTGGGACATAGTCCCAGATTTTAGAGGTTGATTATCTGGATTGGTCAAGGGCAAAAGTTCTGGGAGAGTCTGGCAGAAAGAAAGGACTGGAGAAAAGACAAAGGCATGCAAGACCTATTATGCAAAGATGTGTATTACAGGGTCCAGAGAGAAGGTACAGAAAGATCAGCTAGAAGACAGACTAATGGAAGGTATACCAGCAACAAATATGTAGAACTCATTGAAAAACAAATACGGGCATTTAATCATAACTGTGGATGAATGTAATATATTACTATTTCCTATGCTGGACAAGAAAGATGTGTTATGGTCTTATTCCTAGACAGAAAACAGCAAGAAAATACTAACATAAAAAAAGCAATTAGATACATAATTTTATTGATGCTAAAGAAATGTTAAATCTTGAAATTATTTATAGCAGAATATACTTGCACTGCAAGAAAATAAAAATAATACATACAATTAGATCCAGGGTAAAAATAAGTCATGTGCGAAAGACACACAATTATAAAAAAAAAATTGAACAATGTATTTAGACTGCATGAATGAAAATCCTTGGTGGAAAGAGGAAAAAAAGGAAATATAATCAGCTTAATAGTTCTCAATCCTGCTGATGAAAACTCTTCAGAGCAACCAATCTGAATCAGACGCTGTGCCTAGAAGGACGAAAAAAGCTCACAGAGGCTTAATGAAAGGGAACCTGTGATGAGATGGACAAACAGTGGCCTCAAAAGGTCCATAAATTAAAGCATAGTATGTTTCACAAGTCACCACTTATAATAGTTTACAACATAAAATGGTACTTTGTAAAATGAAGTTTGCAAGAGTCAGAGCCCAGTAATATAGATCCGAGAAGAAAATTGAAAATTGCAGAGCAAGTACATATATGTGCACATGTAGATCCCGTCAGCCGCCCCCAAGACTGAAAACTGATATTCTTCATTTACTTTGTTTGTGTTGTATGACATATGAGAACTAACGTACTCCAGTTATTTAAAATCATATATACCAAGTATCATTCAGTGTGTACTTACTTAAGTATTGTAACCGTTGAAGGAAAGAAGTCCTTTGAAAAGAAATATATCTGTTAGTTACTATGCCGATTGTAGTGTATACATAAGAAATGCTTTTGAAAGAATTCTAGAAATAGAATTTTCAACTAAACTAATGTTTTTGAACGCCAATATGCACGTGACTATCTGACTTCTACCAAAGAAAGGTACAAACAGAACAAAAGCAGAATCTTTCACCTTTATGAATTCATCACTATACAGGACACAGAAAGCAAAGAAAGTATTTACTTACATATCGTAAGCACAAATATGAATAAGTAAACTCTACTCTGAATGAGCTTACATCCTTGTTGGACAGAAAGAAATATTATTAATCACACGCATGTTCTTGTAAAAGTGCTTCATCATATTTATCTTCAGTCCTTTTTGGCATATATATTTTTTAAGTTTCTTAAGTTTCTTATTTATTTTCAGAGAGAGAAAGCATGGGTGAGGGGGAGGGGCAGAGAGAATCCCAAGTAGGCTCTGCAGTTTCAGTGAGAAGCCTAATGCGGGGCTGACACCCACAAACCCTGAGAACATGATCTTGAACTGAAGTCAGACGCTTAACCAACTAAGTCACCCAGGCATCCCTCAATATATATTTTAATTTTTTTAATGTTTATTTATTTTTAAGAGAGAGAGAAAGAGAGCATGAGCGGGGGAGGGGTGCAGAGAGAGAAAGAGTGGGAGACGGAGGATCTGGGGTGGTCTCCGTGCTGACAGCAGTAAGCCTGATGTGGGGCTCAAAATTACAAACCTTGAGATCATAGCCTGAGCTGAAGTTGGAAGCTCAACCGACTGAGCCACCCAGGCATCCCTCAACATATATTTTAAATGTGATTGCCAGCTCCTTAAACTACAGTTCGGTGATTTATGCACAGTAAAGGCAGTACTGAAGGACACATCCTTTCCAGTGGTCATTTTGTAACAATGCAGAGGGAGTCCATTAAATGGAGTCTCTTTTTACGGAAAAACAAAATGAAAGCCCAGTTTCTCCTTTTAATACTATAGACTTCACCGAGTATGTCTGCCTATTTGGGAAAACAAGAATCTTTATAATATACTTCCAAATGACTCAGGAATTGTGCTATAACTGGTGCTTTATTTATTAACACACACATATTTAAATGTTTATCAAATGTTTGAACTTTGGGAGGTACATTATGGTTTTTTAGAAATTAAACTCTGTTTGGTTTGAGTTTGAGACCATACTTCGCTGCATAGACATCACTTTTCTAGGTCTTCAAAGCTCATGTTTCACAGATAATTGATCAAAACTTTAACTATATGGCAAAATGAATTCACATGATCAAACAGTTTTCTATGTTACCCAGTGTCTGTTGACATTGTGTTTGCACCTCACTGTGCAAATAGTATCTATAACTTGTATGTGAAATGAACTCCTCATGTGCTGATTCAGTACTCTGTATGAACAAATAAAATAATATTTCACCTCCCAAATTTCAAGACTCTAAGTTATCATTTAGTTTGTGTAAGATTTTTGGGTTTATTCTATGAGTTTCCTGATTGTTGCAGTAATTGACTGCCTGAAACCAACCAGGTGAGGTTTCATTGTAAGATGCACAGATTTGTCATAAAAAAAGTTTTCTATGTATGACTCTCAGGAGGGCATTTTTCACATCTTTGTTCCTCAGACTATAGATCAGTGGATTCAGCATTGGAATGACAACGGTATAGAATACGGATGACACCTGTGCCTGGGTCAGGGATGATGTGTTATCTGGCTGCAGATAGGTGAAAATCAGGGACCCATAGAAGATAGTTACACCCATGAGGTGGGACGCGCAGGTGGAAAAGGCCTTCTGCCTGCCTGCTGCAGACTGGATCCTCAGGATGGCTGAGATGATGGCAATGTAAGTGAGTGTGATGATGAGCAGAGAGCTAAGAAGAGTGAACCCAGCTAAAACAAAGATGACCAATTCTGTTCTGAATGCATCTGCACAGGACAGGGCCAAGAGAGCCGTGGTATCACAGAAGAAATGATTGATGCTGGAATCACAGAAGGCCAAGCTGCTTATCACACAGACGGATATCAGAGAATTCGTGAAGCCTATTGCATATGGCATGCTCCCCAGCCAGTTGCACACTTTCCGGGACATAACCACTGAGTACAATAAGGGATTGCAGATTGCTACATAGCGGTCATAGGCCATTGACCCCAAAAGAAAACATTCACTGCACACCAAACCCACAAAAAAGTACATTTGAACAAAGCAGGCAACAAAAGAGATGGTATTCTGTTTGGATTGGAAATTTACCAGTGCTTTGGGTGTTACAGTGGAAGAATAAAATATGTCAATAAATGCTAAGTTGCTAAGAAAAAAGTACATAGGAGTGTGAAGATGAGAGTCAATTCTGATTAACATGATTAGCCCAAAGTTCCCCAAAACAGTGAATAGATAAATAAAGAGGAACATTAAGAAAAGACTAACTTGTAGTTCTGGGTGATTTGCAAATCCAGAGAGGATGAAGAGAGTGATCTCAGTGAAATTGTTCCCAGTCATTTTTATCAACTCGGGCCTTTCAACTTACCTGCTGAATAACAGGAACGAAAGTTAGAAAATAATTCAAACTTAAAGACTTAATAGCCAGAATTGACCTAGATTCCAATAATGAGAGGGTCAAGGATGGCAAGCACATATATAATGCCTTCAAGTTAATTGAGAATTTGTACACAATTTTCCATTTTTTAATAGAACTGGCAGACAAAAAATTCTGAGTTGACAATTGTGTGGAACTGATAGAACTCTAAGAGATATCTATCTGGAATGATTTTAGTAGAGATCCTTCCTGGAATATATGATCTTCTACTTCAGTCCACCATTGGGCTCAAGATCATACATTTAGCAACTTATCTACTGGAATGAATTATATGATACTCTTAGAAAATATAAAGGCTATTTAGGAAAGAAAGTTCTATAATTTGTGAATTTAATGAACACTTTGTGTGGCAGTCTTACCTTTTCAACACATAACAGATACTTTACAGGGTTATTTTAGGAGCTTCACAAGATCTTAGATGGTGCGTCTAATAATTCCTTGTAGTCAGTAAAGCTTTGCTAAAGTTTTGAAAGAAAACATACATATGTATACATACATATATACATATGTATACATATGTTATGAAAGAAAATACATACATATACATACATACATATATACATATATATACATATATATGAAAGAAAAATCCTGCTTATTTTACATGTTAATGTTAAAAGTCTTTATACTTTTTTTGTCACATACTCTTTCTATTGGTGAATAAAGAAAGACCAGGTATGAGACTTAATCTGTAATATAGCCAAATTGTTTTGTGTATGCGCCCAGCAAACATGTTTTCTCCCTACATAAAGCATGTGCTTATCTGTAACATCGGCAATAGACAATTCATTGCCAAAAGTGTAGTTTCCAAGTCTAAAATAGAAAGGCTAAAAATAGTAAAATAAATGTGATTTACAAGAAAGTATTAAAATACAAGATGATCTTACTAGAATTAGAGAACTTATTTGCCTAATTCAGGTGACATAAATATGATGGTTAGTGCAAGTTTGTTTCAGATGTTTAACACTCCACCTGAGTGACCCAAAGGGACTTCATGTTGTATTAAGTAGACTTGATCATTTAGTGTCTCCCACCCTTTCGAGGGTGCCTATTCATTACCAATCCATTTCACAAGCATTTAATCAATGAAGGCATTTTTTTCTTGCTTGTCATTAGAGGCACTTTACTTTTCTTTTCTTTTTAAATGGCTATTTATTTATTTTGAGAGAGAGAGAGAGAGAAGTAGAGAAACAGGAAAGAGGGGCAGAGGTAGAAAGAGAGAATCTCAAGCAGGCTCTGCACTGCCATCACAGAGCCAGACACAGGGCTCGATCCCACAAACTATGAGATCATGACCTGAGATGAAATCAACTTAGAAGCTCAACCTGCACATTTCTTAAGGTTTACTGAAAATTGCAGTCATGTAAAAAAAGGAAGGGAAAGTTTTTCAGTGTGAGAAACACATGCACACATTTTCAGAAAGAAGATGATAAGCTTGGACTTACCTGGGATTTAGTAACCTAAACTAAACGAAACCTCTTTTGAGCCATCTTCCTGCTATTTTCAGGTTTATTATCAGATGACAGAAAGAGAATACATCATGCAATATTCACTAAATTCACCAATAGTTTTTGACATACATTTCCCTCGTTTGCAGTTCTGGATCTCATGAATTGTTAATGCAACAGTTTTCATTTGTTGCTGTGGGTTAGCACAGAGCTCCATTTCCTACATAATGGACCTCTATTAATATTATGAAGTTGATGAAAAAATTGCTTCTGTTGAGGAGAGTTCTGAGTAATATGTCTATTACCTTTCATTGATAGAATGGAAATGACAGCCAAATTAACTATAATAACTGTTTATTTTCATGTGACTTGTTGAGAATTAATATCTACTGTTTTAGCTCAAAGCTAGATTCATATTCAGGATCAATTTTGTTCTTCGTGTATTTCTAAAGTAGTCCTAGAACAAAGGATTGTCTTCAGAAATATAGTGTGTTAACAGTCTTCTTATAGCAACATGTCTTTCTCAAACTCAAACTCATATCATAAAGGAATTGATAAATTAGCATCTTTAATCTCTTGAGATTGGTGTTTTAATTGTACCCAAAGGCCTATTCTTAATTTTCCTGGGACACATTTCCAATGGAAATGCTCAGAAATACATACTCCTTCCTTTTGTGTTTTATGCCAGTTTAAATGGCAATAGATACGCTGAAAAATATAACGGATAGAGTTTGAAAGTCAGTTTTCTTATCGCATTAGCATATATAATATACACATAATCTATACACAATCCATGTTTATATAATATAAATCATATATTTTATATTTGAAAAATATACTTTTCAAATATGTTTGAGAAAATATTTTATATATAATAATATATTCATATAGAATATATAATATTGTATTATATGATATGTAACATATGATTATATGATATATAACACATAATTCATATATGCTTTTTAGCTGACTGTGCTCAATGATGCACACATGAAATCACTCACTGAGAACAAAAATGCCATCCAGGAAAATAAACAAACCTGAAGTAAAAACTCAAACTCTACTCCCAGTTTCAGGATCAGCTGATAGGAACACAATTCACATCGTTATTCCATTTGTTGTTCATTTATAGTTTTAAAGCAACTTCCTAGGTCACACCCCTAAAAAATTTCTGGGTTAGTAGGATCAGACCCACAAAGGTAAATTTCTCAAAATGCCTCAGGTCTATTGATGATTGACAAACATCAGGTTTGAAGGACCTCACAGAGGTCCTAATTTAATTAAATTTTAAAAAATAATTTAATTAAAAATAATTAAATTATTTTTCTACTGTAAGTGTTGTTGTCTCTTATTTGACTGATCTCCAAAAGGGGGTTAGAGGGCACCTGGCTGGCTGTCCGTTGAGCGTCTGACTCTTGATTTTGGTTCAGGTCATGATCTTATAGTTAGTGGGTTGCAGAGTCTGCTTGGGATTGTCTTTCCTCCTCTCTCTGTCCCTCCTCTTCTCATGCTCTATCTCTCTCTCAAAAAAATAAATGAATAAACTTAAAAAATACAATAAAAATAAAGGGAGTTAGTATTACAATGATTAAACAAGACAGATTCTTCAATGGAAAAGGGGAAAATGCCTCTCTAATTCTACTTTTTACATTAGAGATTTTTAAGAAGGAATAAAATCTATTATATATGTGCCATATTATTTACAGATGATGAGTAGACTAGGATATTTAGACAAAAGAAAGAGAACCACATTTTTTATTTGCTCTATTATGTATGTTGAAAAAATAAAACTTTAAAGTCGTCGATCATATACCTGAAATCTCATTTTCCATCCATTCTCTTCTTTTCTCTTTTTACTTTTTTTTGGAAATAACAATTTTATTAAGATACAATTCACATACCATAAGATTCTCTTATTTTTTTTAGCACACATTTATTAACAAGCTATTAAATGGCAGATACAGACAGTTCTCATTTTATTGCACTTCACTTTATTTCATGGCACCAATATTGCACGTTTTTTTCCTGCAAATTGAAGGTTTGTGGAATCTCCGTGTCATCAAGACTGTAGGTGTCATATTTCAAATATCTTTTACTCACTTTGTGTCTTTTTGTCACATTTTGGTAATTTTTGCAATATTTCAAACTTTTCCTCATTATTATATTCGAATTGCTGTAATCTCATAATAAAGCTTTAATGCATAAGGAATTGATTCTTATCAAATGAGCAAAGAAAATGTTTTCTTGAGATGGAATCTACTCCCAGTGAAAAAGCCATCAAGATTGTTGAAACGACAAAGGACCTAGAATATTACATACACTTAGTTGATAAAGCAGCAGGAGGATCTGGGAGAATTGACTCCAATTTTAACGAAATTGTACTATAGTTAAAATTATATTAAAAAGAATCACATGCTACACAGAAATTATTTGTTAAAGGAAGAATCAATTGGGAGAGGGAGGGAGAAAAAACACGAGAGACTCTTGAATCCTGAAAACAAACTGAGGGGGGAAGGGGAAGGGGAAAAGGTAAAGCGGGGTGATGGTCTTGGTGGAGGTCACTTGTGGGGAAGAGCACTGGGTGTTATATGTAAACTAACCTGACAATAAACTATAAAGTTAAAAAAAAAAAAAAGGAAGAATCAATTGATATAGCAAATTTCATTGTCGTCTCATTTTAAGAAATTGCCTCAGCCACCCCAACCTTCAGCAACCATCACCCCGATCAGTTAGCAGCCATCAACACTGAGACAAGATTCTCCAAAAAAATTATGACTCACTGAAAGCTCAGATGATGGTTACCATTTTTAGCAATAAAGCATTTTTAATGAAGGTGTATACATTGTTTTTTTAGACATAATGTTATTGCACACTTAATAGACTACAGCATAGTGCAAACATAACTTTTATAGGCACTGGGAAACCAAAAAAATCATTTGACTCACTTTATTACAGTGATCTGGAACTGGATGCACAATATCTCTAAGGTGTGAGTATATTATGCTTTGTGTGTGATTGCAAAGACAAGAATGATAGTTGTTGCTTTTACATTACTTAGAGTTCATTGCCTCTTTCAAGGTTCAAAATTTGGCTCAGCTCTTTGATAGTCTGATATTTTATGAGCCCATAGGTATAAGTATAGTGGTTCCCAGTACATAATTAGTAGAAGGGCTATGGTTGAGCAAGGTACAGGATCAAGGGACATTTAATAAATGCCAGTTCAATTGAATTCATATTTGCTTTTTTTTTTTAATGTTTTATTTATTTTTGAGAGAGAGAGAGACAGCATGAGCAGGGGAGGGTCAGAGAGAGAGAGGGAGACACAGAATCTGAAGACAGGCTCCAGGCTCTGAGCTAGTTGTCAGCACAGAGCCTGATGCGGGGCTCGAACCCACAAACCGCGAGATCATGACCTGAGCTGAAGCCAGATGCTCAACCGAGGGAGCCACCCAGGTGCCCCCATATTTGCTTATTAACTCATGTTGAATTCCAGTTGTTAATCAGCTTTATTTAATATTTTATTTAGGTACTTTTTTATAAAGTTTTGATTTGTACTTCACCCAGCTTTATAAATGTTAACATCTTACTTAATCAGTACAATTATTGACTCTAAAAAATTTACATTGATGCAATAATCTTAACTAAACTACAGATTTTATTCAATTTCACCAAGTTTTCCCATAAAGGCCTTTTTTCCTATTCTGGGATGCAATCGAGAACATCATGCTGCCATTAGTGTCATCTCTTCCTAGTCTCCTGAGATCTGTGACTGTCCCATTTTCCTTCCTTTTCATTCATGACTGTGACATTTGTCAATATTACTCATCAAGTATTTTGTAGAATGTCCCTCCTTTTATCTTTACATGATATTTTTCTCATGATTAAACTGAGGTAAGTCATTACAGGGAAATGTGCCAGAGAGGTGACATGCATGCCCTTTCATCTTCTCCAAGGATACATGATGTCGACGAGTGATCTAGTGATTTAAACTTGATCATTTACTTAACATAGTGTCTGCCTGTCTTTTTCACTATAGAGTTAGGATATTTCCTTGTAATTTATGTGTACTTGGGGAAGATAATTTAGGGTATGTAAATATTCCATTTATTCTGTCCATCAATATGTTGCATCTACCTGTTAATACTGTGGTCTTTTTGTAGCAAATTTTCATTTTCCCATTCTTTCAGCTACTTTTATTTTAATTCATTTTATTATTTATTTTATTTTATTTTATATTTTATTTTAATTTAATTTAATTTTATTTTATTTTATTTTTGGTGATAAAAGGTTAGATTTAGATTTAGTCTGCTGGACTCAATTTAGATGAAACTGATTTTGTTGGCAACGCCCAAAGTATTATAGTCAAGAGCCAGTTGAACATATGCCTTCTTCTTTCCATCCAGCCTAATCGGGGTGTTGACCTTGGCCATGTCAATGTCACAGAGCTTCTTCAAAGCCTGTTTGATCTGGTGCTTGTTGACCTTGACATTCACAATCAGCACAGGTGTGTTGTCTTCTCTTTTCTTCATGGCTGACTCTGTCTATAGTCAGGGGGAATTTGATGATGGCTAGTAGTCAAGCTTGTTTCTCCTGGAAGTACTCTTTAGAGGATCTCTGAGCTGTCTTTGGTGTCTTGGGTTCTGAGAAGGTAGGTGATATGAGGATCTTCTTTATTGTGTGATTATGGATGCTTTTCAGTACTGCTTTCTTGGCCTTCAAAACCTTTGCTTTGGCTCCGGATTTCTGAAGGGCATGGGTTTCCTCTTCACCTTCCATGCCATCTTCATGGAAGGGCCTTCCAACATGTTTTAATTGAAATGATTCTGTAAGGAAGAGTTGTTCTTTCTTCTTTATGTATTTATTTGGTTAGCTAGTTGTACGAAAATGCACTCATGACTTCATTTATTTTGTTGCTCAAATAGCTCTGCTAATGGAACCATCATTGAATTAGTTTCTGTGCACTATGCTCTTTGGTCTTTGGTTAAGCTCTTGTCTTTTTTTTTTCACCCCTTAAAGCTGGCAGCACAATATACTCCAGGCTCATCTTATATTTTTCTGGACCCAACTCTAGAGACAACTACTTCTCCAAGATTGCCATCTTTTATGGGAGGATGGTATTTGGAAACCAGATATTCTATTTTTGTGTGTGCTTCCATATTTTTCCCTTAAGAATATGTTACACATATTTTCAATGTGTTTAAATTTCTAAGTCTTTGTAATTATAACTTTTCAAATTAAGACTCTGTACTATAGTTGAAAATGTTTAGAGTTGGAAGCCATAATTCTGAGTTCTCTTGAAATACATTTGCTGCCTTTGTGACCATGTGAAAATTTCTTAATCTCTTTAATCCTTAGCATCCATTGTCTGCAAAGTGACAATACTACAACAGTAGTACCTTCCTAATGTGTTTTTGAATATGAAATTAAATACGATATACATGTGTGTGTGTATATATATAATATCTTGCATACTATTGAGGATATACTAGGCATCCAATCAATATTTGTTTCACGTCCTTAATATAAATGAAGTTGCAATAATCTATTATATCTGCACACCTATTTCTATTAAACTATTCCCTTCACCATTGGACATTTATATTCATCATGATTTGTCTTTTAAAAAATTCATAATACACATTAAATTGTTTCCTTCAGTTAAATAACCAGAAGCATTATTTGGGGACCAAATTACCACTTTCTGTTACATATTACTGGGAGGTATTCTAGAATGCTCTGGAAATTTTTAATTTTCATGAGCTTTGTTCCTGATTATCAATGTCATCATAACCTTACCTCCATTAATCATTTACATCTTATCGAACTCCATGTATAATAAACCCAATAGCTCAATAAATCAAAAGTTATTTTATTAGGTCTTTATTTCATTACTATGCATCAGGGATATTTGCTTATATTTTTGTTTACTATTTATTTGCCCATCACTTTAAATTATATTGAAAACCTGACTCCTATAAATAGCTAAATTTAAAAACTATACTAGATAGAAACACTTTTAATTTAAAGCTTATCTTTATTTACCCCTCAATATCAAATATGCTATTATAACATAGGTAAAAAAGAAAAACACTCTGAAATAATTAACTCCTTGATTTATTAAACTAAGTATTGTGTACCTAGTATGTGATAATCACTATCCCAGAAATCCTGAAACTATCCCAGAAAGCCTTGAATAAGATGCTGTCTTTTCCTTACGAGATTAAACAGTTCCGAAGAGGAATCATAAGTAAAAACAAAAGTTCATAATTGACTGTTAAAATACAGTGTGCAGTGATAGAACAATGGGGGAAATAATCTAATTTTCTCAAAGATATTATCAAGAAAATCTTTGGAAAGATGAGAATTCTTGCTCTTGGCCCTTGAGGATGATTAAAGGTAAGCATAAACAGTCCAAGAAATTAAGACTTCTTATTAAGATGAGAGAACATACGTGGCATTAAGGAAAGAATTATGACCACAGTGTTTTCCTGAGATAAGAATAGAAACACACTGAAGAGTAAAGAGGCAATTGAAGAAGTCAGAAGGCTATTTCAATAGTTCAGATTCAAGAACTTAGGGCCTGAAGTGAGACAGCAGCACTGATGATTAAGGAAGAATAGGAAACTTATTTTAAGGGTATTTGGGAACCAGAGTCAACAATACTTAATCCAATAAATATTTTAATAAAGTAAAATAGATACATATAGGATGACTTGCTAGGTATTTGGCAGGTGTGATTGAACGTATGCAAATACTTTTATCCAGAAAAATAATAATATAAGAACAGAAATGAGGTGCAGGGACAGTGGTGATATTACTTTAATATAATTAAAGTTTTAGATATTTGAAAGACATTTAAAAAAAGAACGGTTTTTCTTGGGTGATATATAATATGCTCAGATGTCTAAAAAAGAAGTATGAATGTATTTTTCATGCAGACTTTCTTAGTTATCTTAATTAGCTTGCAAAACAATTTGTTCTGAACACCATGTGCAGTGATAAGAGAACTGGACTGAAATTCAGACTGCCACTAATTACCCAATGAGTAATGAGCCCAAACGCATATATAATATATAGTTGCGTTTCCTTCTCTTCAGTACTTGGTTTTGTCACAAGAAGAATAGATTATAATGGCCCATTCAATTATAAATATCTATGATTCTGAAGAAAGAACATGGCACCAAAGAAAAGGCCATTTTCAGCTCTTCAAAATTCTTAAGTTATAAAATATTTAATATCCATCTGCAGAATGCCTCATTGTTGAAAATGACACTTGGAGGCCAATGCTCATACCATCCATCTGGTACTTAAACTGCTCCCTACAAATTCTCACCAAATTGTTGTCTATCTTTGGCTTGAATCTTCTAAGCAATCTTTATTCTCTATGCATCTCACGTGAAATCAGGATAACATATATTGTAAAGCCTCATTACATTGAGTTGAAATGTATTTCCACACAGCTTCTAAGAAGTCAGAGTAACATTAAAGATACGTTTCTTTGATTTTCAAATGCATTTAGTTCAAATCATTTTAAATTCTTTTAATTATATTCTTTCAAACACTGTAAAACAAATCTAAACTCTTCTTTTTATGACATTTCTCCTATAATAAGGCAATTATAACATGTGTCCTCTTTTAATTCTTTATTCATCGACATGATATGCTTTCCTACAAAAGCACTTAAATGAACTGGAACATTGAAATATGTAATATTCACACCTACATATATTAATTCAGGATTGTTTGACCACTGTGGATTAAAGTAGAACCTAACACCTTAATACCTCAATTTTACCATACAGTGTATCTATCTATCTATAGGCAGAGAGACAGATTTATAGATATATTTAGGTATCTATATTTAGATAGATATAGATATATTATTATTGGCATTGCACTGATAATAGAGGCTTTTAATAGCAACAAAATCAAATATATATCTTCAGATTGGTTATAGATCTAAAGAAAGAAACTATGTTTACTCACATGCCACAAAAGTATATTAAATGACTGGTTTAATTTTAAAAAAACATAAATATGTTGCCAGAAACAAGATCATCACAAAGTGCAGAAGTAGAAGAGGCAAACTTCAGGGTAAACTTTGCTTGGTTAAGGTGTTTTACTGGTTGTTGGAGAAACTATCTTTGTGTATAACTAAGGTCTCATTAGATCTGAGAAGTTAATTTTTATTGTTCTTTAATATATCATCCTTAAACTATTTGGAAAATTCACTCTACCAATTTAGAACTTCTGTAAGGAATATTTAAATACATCTGAGTTCCTTGTGGTTTTAATGGTACTCCTAAACAAAACCTCTATCTGCAATTTTATAATATTTCAGAATGTCGATTTCCTTTTATTTTACTCTTTCCATTTAATATTTTCCTGTTTTTTTTTTAATTTTGGTCCAATGACCATATTTTCAAGTCCATTTTTTAGTAAAAAGAACAGAGGAAACTTAATGTCCTCATGTGGCTTCTCATGAAATCAATTGCTAATTTGGGGAAAGAGCATGACCACTCATTGTATCTTCATTAATTTTCAGATTATTGGTTTTGACGCTATTTATAAGGTTTTATTATGCAATGCATTTATTATTTATTTCTATGAAGCTATAATAACTAAAATTTTAAATAAATATAATTATATTGATGAACGAATTGGGTGTCATACAAGTCTCTTGGAAACTAGTTTAGCGAAGTATCAAAATAAACTTTTTCTATGAATTTTCCAAAGTAATCTCCTGAGACGAATACAATTACAAAAGCAAAGATTTATATACAGATTTTATCATTGTAATATAAATTTCTCTGTAAAATATAAAAACTTAAGGCATATAACACCAGGAGATGGATACTTTAGTAAGCCCAACATTGAATTAAATTTTAGTCTGTGATTATGGGATAATCCAGAAAACTGCTTGCCATTGGCCAAAGTCTCCCTTACTAGGTAATAGTTTTTGCAATTGGAAGTTTGAGTTTCTTTAAGTTTATTTATTTATTTTTGAGAGAGAGAGAATGAACAGGGGAGGGGCAGGAGAGAGAGAGTGAGAGAGAGAGAATTCCAGGAAGGCTCCCAGTGCCAGTGCAGAGCCCAATGCGGGGTCTGAACTCAGGAACCAGGAGATCATGACCTGAGGCAAAATGCAGAGTCTGACGCCACTCAGGCACCCCTATTGGAAGTCTGCTTATAACAACAACATTTTGGAAAATGCATCGCTATTACATTAAAATATATGACAGTGGGATTATTCTGGAAAAAAATATGGACCATATAGAAGCAGTAAAATAAAATTTGCTTTAACACATTATATTACATATTTACCTAAATTTGACCATTAAGAAATAAGAAAAAAAACTCAATAGGCTTATAGGTTTTAACATGCTATGAGCTAAGTATCATTCTATTTGATAAACATTCTTCTCATAAACCCAAAACCATTAACTATATACTGCAAAAGTGCCATTAACCAAAGTTATGCTTGCTTTCTTAACAACTGTGGTGATAACAATGATACCAGACAGAGTTTTTGATCCATGTGTGAGTAAGCAGAACAATAAACACTACATGGAATGAGGAACATAAGTAACACCAACAGCCATTTTGTTTAAAAAACTGTCAGCGTTTTCAAGTGGCTGTATTGTTTTATGGAAGTTTCCTAAGGGCTGATTTTAAATGAATCCAGTGTACTCTGATATGACAGAATCTGTTTGCATTGCCATTTTGGTATTGCTTTTAAACACCGGACAGAAGTGGAATTGCCATAAAAAAGAAGCCTGTGGAATTATTTTTTTAAGGTAAATATTGTAATTGTAACGGTTCTAGGCAAAAATGGCATATAAAATATGCATATGAAGTTCTATTTGTTTATGTAAAATGGAAGGAGGCCTGTGTACAAGTATATGAATATATGTATGCTTGATTTTTTTTAAATTAAGGAGAGAGAGAGAGAAGAAGGAGGAGGAGGAGGAGGAAAAGGGGAGGGTCAGTGGGAGAGAGAATCTTAAGGAGACTCCACACTCAACATGGAGCCCCAACACAGGGCTGGATCCCAGGAACCTGGAATCATGACCTGAGATGAAATCAAGAGTGGGACTTTCAATGGACTGAGCTACCCAGGCACCTCTGTGTGCTTGTGTGCTTGGAATCTACATCTCAAATGTTGATCTTGTCTGAGCTTGGGTGAACTTTTAGCTCCACCGATCCTTTGTTGTCTCACCTGTAAAATAGGGCTGCTCCTCTAAAGTTGTAAAGAGTAAGGAAGACTGAGACACTCTTTGCAACTGATTTCACTGAGTTAGTAGAGATTCAAAATAATGATTTGGGAGGAGCGCCTGGGTGGCTCAGTCCATTGAGCTTCCAAGCCTCTGACTTCGCCTCAGGTCATGATCTCATGCGCCGGGCTCTGTGCTGACAGCTCGAGCCTGGACCCAGTTTCAGATTCTGTGTCTCTGTCTCTTTCTGCCCCTCCCCTGCTCATTCTCTCTCTCTCTCTCTCTCTCTCCCTCTCTCAAAAATAAATTTAAAAAAACATTAAAAATTAAAAAGATAATTTTGGAATATAAAGGATCCAAATTAAATAGTGGCTTAAACGTATTTTAAACTGGAGACACATGGGATTCAATAGATGCATAAAGAGGCTTTTTCAGAGCTTCCCTTATCTGACTAAAGGCAGGAACTTGTGAGAGTGAGGCTGCCTGTGACTGCTCTCTCCCCAGGGGGTTTTGTCTGACAAGAAGGAAAACAGGGCAACCACTAGCCCCTGTATAAACAAACAATATCACAAAATGCATCTCTCATTTGTTCACTCAAAAGCTCTTTTGTTCTTCCCACAGAAGCCTTACCTCTGCCTAATTAAGTACATAAATCCTGCTTCTAATCACTAAGCAAGGCACTTTTTTATGTGTGCACCTTCTATACATAGGAAGAAACTGTCTATTCCCCTGATAATCTGTTGTCAGTTTAGTTCACAGGTCCTCAAACAGTAAACCCAAGAGGACAGAAGAAATGTCTTCCCTACCAGACAGAATGTGTTGCATATGTATATGTTCGTATATGCATACATACATAATACATTTATAATATATGTCTCTGTTTCCAAAAGCCAATAATGAATATACACTTTGAAAATACCATTTTTCCCTCCAACAAGTCTCACAGGTATTTAACAATGCACCCGCCTATAGAATCGATAAACATTCCTTAAATGTTTCTTCTCGAAAATTCATAGTCACAGAGCAAATATTTTTCTCATTATAATTCTTTTCATTGCTTCTTTGGCCTCCGTGTTTCTCACACTGTATATCAGGAAATTTAGGATTGGCAACAAAAGGGTATAAAACATGGACAGGATTTTGGCTCTATCCTGTGAGTAGCTAGAGCTGCTTCCCAGATAAGTAAATATCACTGTTCCATAGAAGAGAATCACTACCATTAGGTGAGAAGCACATGTGGAGAATGCTTTATATATGCTCCTTGTGGAGTGTAACTTCAGGACAGTGAGCAGGATTCCCAGATAGGAACCAACCACTATCAGGAAGGTAGTCACTGATGTCATTCCAGAGAGGACAGTAAATAAAACCTTGCTGTATTGGGTGTCAGAACAGGACAGTTGAAAGAGCAGTGGGATATCACAGAAGTAATGGTTGATGATGTTGGGCCCACAGAAAGACAGGCTGAGCAAGCCACTCAGGTGGGTGAGTGAGCTGGCAGAACCTAGCAGGTAGCAAGCAGTCACCAAGTGGATGCAGAATGTGGGGGTCATGAGGCCTTTGTAGTGAAGCGGGCGGCAAATGGCGACATACCGATCATAGGCCATGGCCGCCAGCAGGAAGCATTCAGTGGTCAGGAACATGCTGACAAAGGAATACTGAAGGAGACAACCATGATAGGAGATGACTTTCTGTCCTGCTAGGTAATTCACCAACATTTTAGGAATAAAGACTGAGGAATAGCAGAAATCCAAGAAAGCCAACTGGCAAAGGAAAAAGTACTTGGGGGAATGGAGCTGGGCGCTAGCCCAGATTATTGTGATAATCCAAACATTGCCCACCACAGTGACAAAATAAATGGAGAGAAACAGCACAAAAAGGACAGTATTCAGTTCAGGGTTATCGGTCAGCCCAAGGAGGATGAATTCAGTTACCACACTGACATTTCTGTTGGCCATTTGTGTGTCTCCCAGTGGGGGATCTGTAGGGAACAAAAGGGCAGTGATAATAACCAGAGTATAGTTTGAATGTATGCATTCAATCTACTAGCATCTTTAGAAAACTGAATGGTCTTAGTTAACTATCATGGTCCACAGAAATTCAATTGTCACAACTGTGAGAAGTCAGCCTGATAAGAGACTTTGGTGGAATCAAAGTCTCATCAGGGGATGTAAACTGGCATTATGCACCATAAGAACCCTGGAGGGATTAAACCCCCCATGGAAAGCCTCATACGAATGTTGGTTTAACAGAAAATTTAAGATATGAACCCCAGACAACAGTATATTCCAGATTCCAGAACACAAGGCAAAGACCCTGTATTGTAGGAAAAACATCCCTTGAAAAGAAAGCAACAAACAAAAAACCTCAATATTAACAGATACATTTCTGAGACATCTAACAAAATTATTGTCTATGACATCTTTTCAATTTAGACAAATAATACATGACACATGTTTCACAATAGTATGTATATACAATATATACATGATTAAATTTATAGAATGTCCATAAAAATGGAAAATGAGAAATTAGAGATGTCAGCATGCAGAATAAAAAAATTCAAACACTTTCTATCATAACATTATTTTTTGTTAAAACTCCCTTGTTCCAGCAAGTCATTCTTTGCTGTTCCAACAGATAACTTACCATTCCATTTTCTGGTTTCCTAGAGCATTTATCATCCAATGGTTTGGATTAGTCCATTTCGGATTTTATTCATTAATATGGAATCAAGAAACTTTTCAATATGTTTTGGTACCTGCAGTCAAAAGATCACAAATCTAATTTCAAGGACACTGCACATGTTTTTGGTACATTAGATCATACGTTATAATTGAGAAAAATATTATTAAATTAATATTGTCTTAGGCTTCATCATATAATCCAGAATACATAAAAAATAAAATTATGATGGCTGATATATTAGGAGCATGTTTGATTAAATCGTTATTAAGTAAAGTTTTCTTTACCACAGAATTTATAGGAATATGTAATCCAGCATTATACTTTGGGAGTTTCTAATAAAATAAATAAATATAAAGCATGCTTCACATTAATTTGACAGTTGAACTTATTTTCACTGAACAGTAATGAATATGGTATTCCACAGTCCAGGCTTTGGGAATAATATTTCTCTGATATTGAATAAAAATGGAGAAAGACATGGGTTTCCATCTCTACCCTTTACCTACAGTGTGATGTAAAGTTATTTAGTAACAATTCAAATGTTGCAGACCTTGGGACAAGATTGCTTTGATCATGTCTACTTTACTGAAATGCCAACAGTGAAAAAGAATGACTAGTTCTTTTTTGCCACAAAAACTGTGATTTCACGTCCCAGCCTCAGTGTCTAGCTTAGCTACTGGTTTCTGTGAACCTTCCTCAGGAGGTAGTTGAAATAATTAAATAAGAAAATATGTGAAAACAGTCTGGCACACTCCCTAAATGTTTGCTGTAGAGTCAAAGTGAAACAAATAAGTAAAACAGAAACTAGACTATTGACATACTAGACAAGTGGCTTTTGACTAAAGTAATTTTTTGGATCTTTGTTTTTTTTTTGTTGTTTGTTTCAATTTTTTTAAATAGCTTTGCTTTCACTGACTTTGTTTTTAAACAAACCAATTTGTTAATTTGATAATGAGTTTCTTCCATATCACTGATTTCATGTTTGTTTCTTTGATTTTCATTTAATTCGCAGTAATTTTCATCTGGACTGCCTTTCACGCCACTTTTCTAATGCTATAATGTCAGTTATGTATAATAATCATTGAATCTAATAATTAGCTCTGGTAAAATAGCCAAAAATCACACTGTCTTCCTCAGATCTAACACAATTCAACAGCTTGTAATAATCAAACTTAAATTTTAAAGAATTTCTTTAAGTAGATTCCCTTTTGAAATTTACATAGCTGTATGAAGTTCTAAATACAGCTACCTGAGGAAATAGGGAATGAATCCACTAATTACTTTAAGAGAGCCATTTGATGTGGTGATGGTCTAATTTTATCTCCCTTATCTCAATATTTGGAAATGACTTGAAGTGTATGATTTTTCTTCACATTCCATTCATAGCATGTATCAAGAGTTGCTGTTTTTAAAAATTAGAGAGGCATTTATAATTCCTTTGTTAGAACACATAAGTGTAACACTTACCTGGTGTTGAGAGGAAGCTTGGCCCTTTCTCTTAGTTTCCTGACTTGCATTTATATTTGGCTCAGGGTCTTTGGAGAATGGAATCCCCAGTGATTCTGTGATACTACGTTTCATTAAAAGAGCAAAGAGAGACCTGGGGAAGCCAAGGTCCCAGCACTATCTTTCCAAATTGTAGCAATTCATGTATTTGCCATTTCTCAGTTTTAGAGAAACTCATCACATAAATTTGTGTCTTACCTATATGAGGCTCATAATTAAAAATGAACTCCATCAGTGTTTATAATTATAATTTGAATAATATAGTTTTGAGTATTTTATGTATATCTTTTTTTAAACAGTGCTAAATTCCATTTGTGGACAATATGCTTCTATAGACATACATTATATTTGGTAGTATTTATGGAAAATATCATATATTTCAATGTAAGATAACTCAAAAGAAGTGAAAGCAATCAGCAATCACTAGGTAGAATTCAGGTGTGTATGTTCATACACGAGACTGCCTTTTAATGTACAAGGGAATTTAGCCAATTAAGACACTAAACTAAATCTTAAGTTTAACAATTTTTGTCATTGTATTGGTTGAACATATATGTAATTTTTAGAAATTCTAGGTAGGCTGCTATTTGGAAGATAGAATGAAAAATATAAAAGGTGGTAAATCAGAGTGAAATGGTAGTTATTTACATGTGATAAAAAAGGGAAAGGCAGCAAATAAGAATAATTAAGTCTTCGATACAAGTCAAACGCATCCAAACCAACAAACACAGCTGTATAACAAGGTGGTTAAATGAGACCAACAGACTAAATAGTTAAAACAGACTAACACACAGGGAATATTATAATTAATTTTACAAACAATGATATTTCTTTTTCTTTGATGACCAAATATTAAGTAGGATCCTAGCTGGAATGTTTTTTATTTATTAAATGCCAATATGTTCCAGGAACTTCACAACTATTATCTCTAATCATTATGTAATTTTATTTAATTGAATAACCTGACCCATATGATTTACATTATACGTGGCCCAGAATAAAGGAATTGTCTGTTTACACTTTAGGAAATGGCCAAACAATATCTTAATACAGTGATTGTCTGATGTAAAAATTTGTGCTGCTTTTATTATTTATTCTAGACAGCCTTTCCATATTGACAGACTAAGAAGTGAACATAATAATGATGGAATTTGAAACCATTTTGCATGAAGAATAGTGGAAAAGATAGGAAATTTCCAGTATAAGAAAAATTAGACTCAGGTCAGTATTCTAGCAAGACTGAAAATTTGAGCCACCTAAGAATGAAGAGTGAGAATTTATGAATTTTAAGATTTCATAAGATGTGTCAAAGACTTTCTGATATTGGCTTTAAAAAGAAAGATAGGTCTTGCTTAAACGGAAAAAAAGGTCGTATTTAATTGGTAAAATTTAATAAGCTAGTTTATAGGAGAAGGATGACAACCATTGGACCATTTTTACAGGGTATTCTATATCAGATTAGGGTTTCGTTGGGATGACTATGTGTGCCTTAGATATCTCTAATTCTGGGAGTTACAATTTGTTCACAGGCCACATTTGACCAAGGACAAATGAAAATTGCCATCAAAGCTGGGATCAATGTAATCACTATTGTGTTCACAGCATAAGACCAAATCTCAAATCTTGGGAACCATAAATTCATTACACTGGGTCTCTTAATAAATAACAAACCTGACCATGGTGCAAATGTACCCATGACTGACCCAAATGGTGTCAGTAACTTATTTCCCTGTTGAGTTAGGCCAGTTTCCAAACTGCAAACTCCAACCCTACACACATGAAATTAAGAAAAATAATAATAACATATAATTGAGATTCTCTGTGAGCTGAGAGGAAAGTTACATTCGAGAGACATCTGTTAAGTTCTGATTTCTCCAAGTGCTGATGTTGAGCAGTAACCAAATTTATAGATGGAGTAAAGGGGACTGGAGCTGGAAGTGCCCATTCTCAAAATTTTCCCGATATTTTACATGAAAATTGATGGTGTAGCATCAGATAATTTATTCATGAAGACTTCATTTATTTCTTATTGACTAATTATATCAACCATTTAAGGATATTTGGGATCTGTTTAACTGAATTGCATTTATTGATACAAACACATATGTCACTCAGGTATATATATAGATATATATGTATATCTCTATATATAAGTAATATAATATTACTTATTATATAATATATATTACCAATAATATAGAATAAATTACTCATTTTCCAATCTTCATCCTACAAATCTGCCACATACACTTCATTTGCTTTACAATTTAGCAAAAAGATTGTTTTTTATTATTTAAGTATCTAGTGACTGTTTATAGTATAATAGCATTCCTATATATAATACAGTTACCATTTGTTGAAGGTCAATATTAAACATAAAAAAATATTATAGTTTTTCCATAAAATGACTCCCCTCCCACATATACCCACTTAGTATACTGTTATTTTATCTGCATTTTGGCCATCTCTTTATTTTATGAGGTGAGTATCATAACAGAATTGTTCATTTTGTTTCTCTGAGTTTCAATTATCTCGCCTGTATATCATTTCTGTGTTTGATACTCTAGGATATAAAATATTGAATTCTCTTGAAAATAGTGTGAAGTAGGATATAAAATTAGGTTTACTTATCATTATTATTTGTTTTTATTTTGTTTCTGAACTATGACTTTAATACAAATTCATTTATATGAATGCCTCTTACACACATATATAGCCTTATGGGACCAATTTCAAATAATATATTAAATGATTATGGAAAATCATAAGGGACTATGCAAATATTATATGACGTTCTCAGTGTTGTTGGTGGTGGTGCTATTATTTAATTCTGAAAAGCAAACTTTCATATGAATTTTTTTGGATGAATGTCTAATATAATGAGGATGTCAACTTGCTATCTTTACTTTTTTTTACATTTCAATTTGCTACCTTCACAAATACTGGAGCCATTCACTCATGAGTTTTGCTGTCAGTGAGAGGAAAAAAATAAAAGCTTAATCTAGCTTGCCATGTAAAACCATGAATGATTATCCACAGAGGTTTCAACTGTTGCTGCTCAAGCTGCTGCTTAGCTTAGCTGCCTCTTAATATTTCAGTATTGAAAAGAATCTAAAAAGATTAAATATAATTTTATTTGTAAATGAATGTATTTTCTACAATACTGTTTTGTTTCCAGATAGAAGACTTTATAACAATTTAGGGGGAAGAAATCACTATGGAACAATCAGTATTTATGGGCCTGATTTCATCATTATGCACTTGTGCATATAATTTGAATCAAAAGGAAAACAATTGGCTACAATGTATTTTCCCTACCTGGAATACATAGCACAGATTCCTCTCTACACAGAATACCTTCAGGGAATTTCTTGTTTAATGTCTAAAGAAGATTCTGGAAGATCCTTAATGGAAAAAGGGAAATGCGTCTGATTTTTTAATGACTCCCTACTTATCTCGGAGGCCTTCTTTCCAAACAGGAAGTAAAACCTTTCAAAGTAAGTTTCCTCTGAGTATTAGTGACCCTCCCACAATGAACAGTAGTAAAACAGTTGCATTCTGTCCTGTTCAGTTTAATATGTAGTAATGGAAATCAAGGCCGGGAAGAGGGAAATAGTTCATATTTCACTAACGACTCCAAGTGAAATTGCACAGGCAATCTAGAACCCAGGTTCTCTTTCTTTTTTTTTCTTTTTTTTTTAATGTTTATTTATTTATTCTCAAAGAGAGAGAGAAAGAGAGAGAGAGCAGGGGCAGAAGGAGAATCTCATGCAGGTAGCACACAATTAGCAAGGAGCCCGATGTGGGGCTCGATCTCATAAACCCATGAGATCATGACCTGAGCCGAAATCAAGAGTCAGACACTTAACTGACTGAGCCACCATGGTCCCCCCAACTTCTCTTTCTCTCTATTTTTGAATACCTACATTTATTTTGAAAAATGTCTGGCTATAAATAATCCAGGCTAATTTCAGAAAATATACATGCCAGGGGGTTCCTGGGTGTCTCAGTCAATTAAGCGTCCAACTTTGGCACAGGTCACAATCTCATGGTATGTGAGTTCAAGCTCCCCACTGGGCTCTGTGTGACAGCTCATTGCCTGGAGCTTGCTTCAGATTCTGTGTGTCTCTCTCTCTCTGCCCTTCCCCTGCTCATGCTCTGTCTCTCTCTTTCAGTCACTCTAAAAATAAATAAACATTAAAGAAAAAGGAAAAAAGAAAATGCACATGCCAGGTTTGTGGATAATTCAAGTACCAATACTTTTTTGCTTTAAAAGTATTTTACTTATTTCTGTGCTTAATAGAGAGACTGAGTTGATACATTTTATTACTTATTAGATTTCTGTGTGTGTTTGTGTGTCTGCATATCTATTTATATATACTCATTTCTACTCATATACAGGAATGAAAGTGTCTTCAATTATCCAGTAGTAAAAAGCCTAGATCTTACTATGATTTTTAGGTTTGTTTACACAATAGCCAGACACATCTCTTACAACATGTTACATTCTTCTAGCCTTTCTTCTGCTATAAATCATTAGGTTCCCATTAAATAAAGTCGAGGATTCCTTTGGGCTCAAACCTTTAATAAATTCATATAAACATTCTTATCCAGAGCACCTCTTTGTATGCTATTTTGGGGCACAGATGGTGTGAAATTAACAAGGAAAATATTTCATTTCTATAGCCCTTTTCACAGCATCCTTTACTTCCTTATTCCTCAGGCTGTAAATCATTGGGTTTAACATAGGAATCACCAGAGTATAAAGCACAGATACCACCTTCTCTTGTTCTAAGGAATATTGGGAACTTGGTTGGATGTAACTAAAGCTTATAGAGCCATAGAATAAAGTCACAGCCGTTAGATGTGAAGCACAGGTGGAGAAGGCTTTGTGTCTACCTGCTGCTGAGCGGATCCTCAGGATCGCGGCAACAATGAAGATGTAGGAGATCATCACAGTCAAGAAAGTGATCATAGCAATAATTCCAGAGAAGATTAAAAGCAACAGTTCATTCATGGATGTGTCAGAACACGATAGCTTCAACAGTGGGGGAAGGTCACAGAAGAAGTGACTGATAATATTTGGCCCACAGAAAGACAATTTCACCAAGCCAATTGTGTGTGTCAATGAGTTGATTAAGCCTCCTACACATGACCCGATGACTAGGATAACGCAAACCAATTTTGTCATAGCCACCGTGTAAAGTAAAGGGTTCACGATGGCCATGTAGCGGTCATAAGCCATTGCTGCCAGCAAGAAACCCTCAGTGGTGAGGAGTGACACAAATAAAAAATACTGCACGATGCATGCAGAGAATGAGATTGTCTCCCGTTCAACAAAGAAGTTTAGCAGCATTTTCGGTGCAAAGACTGACGAATAGCAGGCATCAACAAATGACAGGCAGCTAAGGAAATGATACATGGGTGTCTGAAGTTTGGGAGTTATTTGGATTAGAAAGAGCATTCCTAGATTCCCCACCAAAGAAATGGTATAGATCAACAGGAACAGCACAAAGAGGAACACTTTCAGTTCAGCACGGTCTGTCAGTCCCAAAAGGATAAACTCTGTAACCAATGTCAAATTATCCTCCGCCATGTGTGTGTTTCCTGGTACCTGTTAATGATACGATTGGAATAAACTGAGAAAAATCATGCCACACAATCAAGACTATTTGGAATCCCTAACTACCTTGCAACTTGAGCTGTTGATTTTTCTTTTCTGCTTGTTTTAACTAGAAAGTCTCTAGTCTCTTCAAGGACTGTTTATTAGTCTATTTTATAAGGAAATTCCATGGGTGAAAAAAGAAAACATTAGGTCTTAGCTTCAGGATGCATTCAAGGGCTTATGCTTTCATGGGAAGGAAAAAAAAGAAAAACTAAGATGAATTTTTTTCTAAAATATGGAAAGCAAAGCCCAGTTAATAAAGTATAATAAATAAGGTTGGAAATTTCATCTGTGGCCTCATTGAAGTTCTTTTAAACTTCTCACTTTGGGGGGACTCTTGAGTGACTCAGTTGATGAAGCAACCGACTCTTAGTTTTGGCTCAGGTTGTGATCTCATGGTTTCACGAGTCTGAGCCCCACATCGGGCTCCATGCTGACAGTGCAGAGCCTGCTTGGGATTCTCTGTCTCCCTCTCTCTCTGCCTCTCTCTCACTTGTACTGTCTCTGTCTCTCTCAAGATAAATAAATAAACTTTAAAAAAATTAAAAAGAAATAAACTTCTCACTTTGGGTTTAATGGTAGCTAATGCCAAATACACCAAGATATCAGAATTAACTGTACTATACCATATGAACTGAGAAATCCACTTATGCCTTCAAGTTTAGTTCATACTCCACATTTTTTGTATGTTGGATATGATGAAAGACAAAGCTCTAATATCCAAAAAATTTGTGGTCATCCTTAGAAAATAGCCAGCGATGTTGGTTTCTTAGAAAAATGTCCACTGGAAATGAGGGGAGAGGATACTCTGAGCTGGAATGTGAAACCTGATGAATAGCAGCTTATAATCAACTTAATATTGGCTTTTTATATCCAATAGAAATATCTTATGGGGTATATGGGTAGTTCAGTAGGTTGAGCATCTGACTCTTGGTTTCAGCTCAGATCATGATCTCATGGTTTAGTGAGTTCGAGCCCCACATCAGGTTCTGTCCTGACAGTGTGGAGCCTGCTTCGGATTCTGTGTCTCCCTCTCTCTCTGCCCCTCCCCCCCTCACACTGTCTCTCAAAAATAAATAAATAAACTTTATAAAAGTAAAAAAAAATCTTACTCAGCATATTCAAGAAGAATTTTTATACTTTTTCTGAGAAGGAACAAAGTAAACCTATAAAGTAAAGCAAATCTATAAAAAATACAGATACTTTTTTACAATAGTTTTTGGATGTTGCAGCATGTTTCCTAAGATTTGCAATGTCTTTTCCACTTGATGTACAATTGCGGATTATTACTATATTTTGTTTGAAAAACTATAGCTATCTTTCTACCTTTATATAGAATATAAAAATAAATATTTTAAACAGTTCACAATAATACCATTTTACTTCTATAGGATAAATAGGGGTGCTTTTGATGGTTTCATCATCCTTTCTCCTTACACTGAGAGACTATTTCTTGAGTACAGGATGTAAAACTCAGAAAAAACCAACATTGCAAAATTACTGAAATAGTAAGAAAAGAGGCAACTGTGTTAGATGGAGAATATCTACAGTGATAGGTGAGTAATCCCTATGTTAATATGTGGCTATGACAGAATGCAATTCATCCTCTAGGGAAGAATATACCATACTGATTAAAATGCTGATTTTTGGGGGCACCTGGGTGGCTCAGTTGGTTGAGCTACTGACTTGGGCTGAGGTCCTGATATTGAGGTTCTGAATTCAAGCCCCACATCAGGCTCACTGCTGTCAGCACAGAGCCTGCTTTGGATCCTATGTTCCTTTCTCTCTCTCTGCCCCTCTCCCCTTCATGCTCTCTCTCTCAAAAATAAATACACATTAAAAACATAATTTTTCAATGTTTCAGTAGACTTTGCCTAATGATTTTTATGTTAATGTGGAAAAAGAGAATGAAGTGTGGGATAAGGGGTGTGAATAAATTGCCAAATTACAACTTTCTCCCACCCTGTGTTCATTAGATTCAAATTGGAACATAAGTTTTGTGTCTTTTTTTAATCTTGTTTTTTTTTTGTAATTTTAACTGATTTGCAAAATTTATGTATATGATATAATCAAATAAGTGAGTTTAACTTACTAGTGTAAGAAAAAAAGGAGCTTCTGGGTAGCTCAGTTAGTTAGGTGTCCAACTTCTGCTCAGGTCATGATCTCACCGTTCCTGAGTTCGAGCCCCACATGGGGCTCTGTGCTGACAGCTCAGAGCCTGGAGCCTGCTTCGGATTCTGTGTCTCCTCCTCTCTCTGCCCCTACCCTGCTTGGGCTTTCTCTCTCTCTCTCTCTCTCTCTCTCTCTCTCTGTCTCTCTCTCTCTCAAAAATAAATAGTAAACCATTTTTAAAGAAAAAATATTCAACATTTTATTTAGGAACCTTATAATCCCTCATTCTAATGGATTATTTCTATTTCCTCCAAAGCAATCCATCAATCACACAAAAATGTTTCATTTGTCTTATACTTACAGTAATACAAAAATTAGGTAAATGCTAGTAGTTAAAGGTAGCAGGATTGAAATTCAAACTTCTCCTTTAATGTATGAGAACCATACACAGAGCCTCCACAATGTGAGAGCAAGAACAAGATGGTCAAAAAACCATCCTGTCCGAAGATAGGCTGAGATGCAAATTCAGTTATGTGTTTACTTCAGTCAAATGGGAATTGTGTCCCTGGAGTTAATCTTCTGATCAAAAGGATTTAAGAAATACGTGATTAAAAGTTCCTCCATGTTTCTTAAGGGACTTAGGAAACTCTCAAGAACTTAATGGCTCCCTGAAGACATTTAATTTCCTGGATGTTACAGAGAATAGAAGGAAATATGGAGCAGGTATAAAAAAAAACAATATATAAACTCTGAAAAACAATGCCATAGAATAGATAGAGATGCATGCTCGGTACTTTAGCAAGAGAAGTTGTTCAGAAGAATACATTAGTTGGGCCTACCTGTGAACATATAGGTGTGTGCACACACACATCCCCACACACAAAAGTGAAACTAAAACCCAAAATCAGTGGGCTTTAAGGTAGTAGAATAACATCTGTTTTAAAAAAAATCTATTCCTTTGTTTTCTTGGATTATGTGGATAGCATCAAATAAAATGAAACTACTACTTTTTCACAGGACTCCATGAAAGGAACCCAACCACCTAAATCCTGAATTATTACTACTCCATTCTATCATGTGTCTACTGATAGACAATTTTGGCATTTTGCCTTCATCTTAAAATGGATAACGAAGAATTGGTGGCAATGTTTCATACTGTTTCCTCGCAGTGTGAATTTGTAGATTGATTTATTTAATTATTTACAATTCTGAAAGTAAGAATTGTCTTTTATTGTTTATTCTAAAAGCAACTAAAGATTCCTTTTCTAAATGTACATTTCCTAAACTCCTTAATTAAAAGCTAATGGAGCAGGTGGTACAAGTGGGGATTAGGTGATACTCTAAATTTGAATTAGACCAGAAATGATTCATTATTTCAGAAGGCCTCAAACATTCTAAGTACCTGATGCATCCTGTTTCTTTTCAAGTATATAATTTATTTCCCGTCCATATATATAATAAATATATATCAGACATATAAAAAGATTTTTTTAAGTTTATTTATTTATTTTGAGAGAGAGAGAGAGAGAGAGAGCACACAAATGGGGCATGGGAAGAGAGAATGAGAATCCCAAGCAGTCTCCATGCTGTCAGCAAAGAGCCCAGTGCAGGGCTCAATCCCACAACCAGTGAGATCACCACCTGAGCCAAAATTAAGAGTAGGAGGATTAACCAACTGATCCACACAGGAGCCCTAGAAGTATAAAGACATTAAACTTCTTAGATCGCTGTCCTCTTTTATCATAGCAAATTGTAGATTAAAGATAAAATGTATCTGAAAAAACTTTATATATTTCTTTGTTTACAGGTGACAAGGGAGATAATAAAATTGAGTAGGTATTTTTAAGAGGATTGTTTACAGTGGAGCTGGGAGGACATTGAGGAGGTGGGGCTAGAAGCCAACGCATGTGTGCTGTGTTAAAATGGACACCAACGGAATTTCTGCCTAACACTAGCCCTAACAACCAATCACATACAAGTTAGTGTAACTGTAGCTATAACAGCACCAATCACATTTCCTTCAGAATTACTTATGTAAATTCCCTCTCTCCTCTTTAAAAACTCCAACCCCTTTTGTTTTTCCTCAGCACACTTTTGATTTTGGTTGAATCTGTCTCTCCTGGATTGTAATCCTTAAATCCCCAAATAAACACACGTATTTTATTTTGCACCTTGCAGTTTTCTCTTTTGTTGGTTGGTTGACACAGGCACTCAGTGGGGGGGGGGGGGGGGGGGG
>CM053575.1:13134014-13172810 GCA_028646485.1 Cryptoprocta ferox
CTTTTTGTGAGAAATATGATTCAGAAGTTATATTAATTAGGGACGCCTGGGTGGCTCAGTCAGTTAAGCATTGGATGTCGGCTCAGGTCATGATCTGGCAGCTTGTGGGTTTGAGCTCCTCATTGGGCTCTGTGCTGACAGTTTAGAGCCTGGAGCCTGCTTCAGATTCTGTGTCTTTCTTTCTCTGCCCTCCCTTGCTCACACTCTGTCTCTCTCTTTCTCAAATATAAATAAACATTAAAAAAACTTAAAAGAGTTATATTCATTAATACAACATATTGAAATGTTATATTTTAGAAAATAACTTTTTTCAAAAACAGTTACAGAAAAATAATTACGATACAAGAAGCGGTACTTATTTAAGTGTATAATTTAATGAGTTTTGACAAATACATACTCCAGGCCAGTTACAATACCACAATCAAAGCATAGAACATTTCCATGACCCCCAAAGTATCTTGTGCTCTTTCCAAAAAACCCCTGTTTCTGAAATCCAGCCTCAAAGAACTGCTGATCAGTTGCATATATTTATAAGATGTGCTTATGCAGAGTTTCATAAAGTTGGGATAATACAGGTTGTTTTTTGTTCTGGATTTTTTTTCAATCAGAATACTATTTTGAGAAACATTCACATTGTTAACAGAAATCATTAGTTGTTGTGTTTTTTTCTTTCCTTTTTTATTGTTTGGTAACATTCCATTGTATGGATATACACACTTTGTTTATTCACTCACCCCTTAATGCACTTTTTGGGTTGTTTGCAATTTTCAGTTACTTCGAATAAACGTGTTGTAAATACTAGAGTAAAAGTTTTGAAAGGACATGATTACTCAGTTCTCCTCCTTAAATATCTAAGAGTGGAGTCTTCCAATTCATTAACAGAGAATATCTATTTATTTAGATGTCCTGTTCGTCTCAGCAATGTTTTATAGTTTTCATGTCTCTTTACCACTGAGTTGATTTTTTGTTGTTGAATTTATCCAAAATGTTTTATACATTTTGTATTATTGTTAATGGAGATATTTTATTATGTTTTTGAACAGTCAGCTCGTAATACACAGAAACAGTTGATTCTTGTATATTGATTTTGAAAGACTTGGTAAGACTCTTTACATACACAATGAGTTCACCCAAGAATAATGAAAATTGTACTTCTTATATTCTAATTTGCATGCCTTTAGCATTTTGTTCTGTATTGTTCATTTATTTTGTATATTCTATTTTTTTGTTCTATAAGTTCTATTTTTTTTGTTTTTTTTTTTAATGTTTATTTATTTTTGAGAGACAGACAGAGTGCAACCGGGGCAGGGGCAGAGGGAGAGGAAGACACAGAATCCGAAGCAGGCTTCAGGCTCTGAGCTGTCAGCACAGAGCCCGAGGGGCTCCAACTCATCAACTTTGAGATCACGAAATAAGCCAAAGTCTAAGGCTCAAGGGACCAAGCCACCCAGCTACTCCTGTATTGTTCTATTTTGTATTGTTCTTTCATTTGTATTATTCCTTTATTTTGTGTTGTCATTCATTCCTTACTTATTTTTTTCCTCATTTTGATTTGTTTTACCTTTCTCGTTTAAGCCCATCTATTCCTGGAGTTTATTTTTGTGTATTTTTGTGTATCATATGTTATATAATAGGAATCTCCAGTAAAATAATTCAGTAGAATCTTTTTTTACCAAAAGCAAGCAGTTTTGTCCAATACTATTTCGTGTTTTATATTTATTTATTTATTTATTTATTGCTTTGCTTTTTAACCTCTTTCTCCTCTTTTCCTCTCTGGGAACTTCACTATGCATTTATTGTTATACTGAATCATGTCACGCAAATCTCTGATGTATTTATTTTCCTTCATTCTTTTCATGTTTGATCTTCAAATGGGATGATGTCCATTGATTTATCTCTAAGTTCACTGATTCTTCCATCACCTCATGTTTGTTTTTGGATCTTTCTAATAGATTTTTCATTTCAGTTGCTATATTTTTTAACTACAGAATTCTCATTTGGTATTTTCATTAATCCTTTTCTTTTTATTGAGATTCTCTATTTGATGAATACTTATTGTAATGCTTTCCTTTAATTCTTTATATATATTTTCTTTAATTATTTGAACATATTATTTATATATTACATTGAAGTCTTTTTCTGCTCAACCTAACATATGAGTCATGCAGTTTCTGCTGACTTTTGCTTTTCCTGAGTGCAATGCATTACACTTCTCTGTTCCTTTATAGGCCTTGTAAATCTGTGCTAAAAACTATACTTTATAGGGGCACCTGGGTGACCCAGTTGGTAGTGCATCAGACCCATGATTTAACCTCAGGTCATGATCCCAGGGTCATGGGATCGAGCCCCAGGTTGGGCTCTATGCTTAGCATGGGACCTGCTTAAGATCCTTTCTGTCTCCCTCTGTCCCTTTCCTCTGCTGATGCTCTCTCTCTTCTCTCTCTTCCTCTCTAAAAAATAAAATAATAAAAAGTCTTCTCTTTATATGTAACACAGTGTAGATGCTCTATATTTTGTATGTGCAACTTTATTAAGTACAGACAATTTTTCAAAGTTGTTGTTCTGGGTAACATCTCTATTGGCACTGTATAAGAATAGTAGGTGCTCCATTTCTTCACCAACACTTCATATTGTATTCTATTTTTTTAAAGATTTTATTTTTTTAAGTAATATCTACACCCAACATGGGGCTTAAACTCACAACCACAAGTTAAGGAGTCACTTGCTCCACCAACTAAGCCAGCCAGGTACCCCTAATATTAAATACTATTTTTATTGTCATATCTTTTTGTGGTTTATTTACTTTCCCTGGATTACTAATAAAGTTGAGCAACTTTCCTTTATTTTTACTGCAAGTGGAGAGACTTTCAATACTTATTGTGTGATGTGCCTTACAAATACTTTGCTCCCTGCCCCCATAGTTTATTTTTTCTATTATGTTGACTACTAGGTTTTATTGGTTTGCAGGATTACTTTATATATTTTGATTGTAGTTTCATATATATGTAGGAAAAATATTTTCATTGTCTCTGTGGTTTACATTTTCACTCTATAATTTTTAAATAAATATAGTTCAATTTGCTATTTTTCTCCTTAATAATCAGAATTTTTATATCATATTTAAGAAATATTTTGCCTCTTAAATGTTTAAGATGCCAAAATTCAGATTTTTTATTGTTCTAACTTTTGCATTTACTATGTATTATTGATTGCCTTCCATTTTAAATTATGCAACTTGAAATATATATATAAATATATATATTAAATATGATGTACTCTGTTTCCTCTTTCACTTTTCTTATAATAGTAGAACTTAGAAGATTTAACTCTTTTGATCTCCAGTGCATTTTGCAGTCTTTTCCATGTATTTATATTCTATTTACTTTAAACCTTCTAATAAAATATTATTGTTGTTGTACAGTCAAAATTCAATCACTATTTATAATTACCCACAAATCTCATATATACCCTTCCCTTTGCTTTTCAGATTTTATTCATTGAAATTCCATTTTTGTCTTTTACTCTAAGCACTTAAGAATTATATATACACTGATACCCATGGACATACATTGTAAAGTGCCCTGATATTAAGTATTTGGCTTATTTATATTTTGTGCTTATGTACATGAGCATAACCACCATACAAATCATACTGATAATGATATTTCTAACACTACAGAATGCTCCATGGTGGCTGTATTACTATAAATTAAGTTTTTAAACCTTACATAAACGGAATCTTGCATATGAACTTTTTGTGTCTGCTTTCCTTTATTGAGCATAACATTTGTGATATTCATTTAAATTGTATATTAATAGCTATTTCAATAGAGTGCTAGTTACTCTTCCATCTTGTGAATATATCAACATTTATTAACTTATTCTCTCAAAATGGTCTGTTTTATTGTTTCCAGTTTATACATATAAACAATATGAATACAAATGCTGATAGCATTTTTGTTCATATATGCTTGTGAACACACACACTCATATCTAAGTGGAAATCCTGGAACATATTTACCATATATTCAGCTTACCATAAGACAGTTCTCCAAAATACCTGTACCATTTTCATATATCTGTTGGAAATGTGTGAGCAATGATATTAAACATTTTTATATATACTTATTGGCATTCTGGATGTCTTTCATACAAATCTTGTTTTCTAGTTTTTCCATATTTAGTTGTCTTACATGTCTTATTCACTGGTGATTCTTTTTAATATATTCTGGATGAATCTTTTGTTAGTACACAATCTATGAATATCTTTCCATACTGTATAGCTTGCCTCTTCAGTCTCATAACGGTGTATTTCTAGAGGCCAAAGTCCTCATTTAAAACAAAGGCCTTACTAAGTGTCGTATGTAAGTGATGAATCACTCAATTCTATACCCAGAACTAATATTACACTGTATGTTAACTAACTGGAATTTAAATAAAATGTTGGAGAAAAAAAAAGAAAAAGAAACGAAGACCCGTTCTTCCATTGTCTTTTTTATTTTACTATTTGTGTATCCTTATTAAAATATGTTTGCCCAGCTTGATATAATAAAGACACATACTTATGTTTATTTCTAGAGACTCTAGTGTTTTACTTCTTTTTGTCATCTCTCGCACATTTACTTCTAGGATCTATCTTAAATCAATCTTCATGTATGATGTAAGTTAGTTAAGGTTCGTAGCTCTTTTGTGGCCCTGCTTATATTTTGTGTTGTCCTCCTCTTTCTTACTCTTTTTTAAAAACATTTTTAGGCTTGGGGCCCCTGAGTGGCTCAGTTGGTTAAGGGTCTGACTTCAGCTCAGGTCATGATCTCATGGTTCGTGAGTTCAAGCCCCAAATCAGGCTCTGTGCTCACAACTCAGAGCCTGGAGCTTACTTCAGATTCTGTGTCTCCCTCTCTGCCCCTCCTCTGCTCACGCTCTGTTTCTCTGTCTCTCAAGAATGAATAAATTAAAAAAATTAAATACTTTCAGACTATTTGTATGCAAATGAAAGTTTCATAGAAAGGGAAGATGACATTACCTTCCAACAGGGAAGGTTTCACTCTTTCTAAAAAGGCAGAAAATGAGAGGCTGACTAAGTTAATTCAATTATTATTTGGGCTGGTTCTGCACTAGGGTTGAAGTTAGACCTCATTTTTCTTCTGGTTTGTCCCTCTTGCAGGGTGCACATCAATACTTTCTCAAATTATTGATGAATAGCTGAGCCTCTCTCTTTCTAGCCCTTAAATACTGCAGAAAATTCAGTTTTAACTCTTGGGTGGTATAAACTTAGCCTCCTGCCCTATAGAGGCATACATTGGAGATATTGTGGATTCAGTTCCAAAACACTGCAATAAAGTGAGTTAAATAATTTTTTTTGTTTTTCTCTTGCATATAAAAGTTATGTTTACATTATGCTATAGTCTATTAAGTGTGCAGTAGCATTGTATTAAAAAAAACCAATGTGCATACCTTAAATTAAAAACATTTTATTGCTACAAAATATTAACTATCATCTGAGCTTTCAGTGAGCCATCATAATTGATCACCAATAGCTGTACAAATATGTAAAGAAAAATTTGAAATATTGCGAGAATTACCAAAATGTGACACAGAGATACAAAGTTCATAAGTGTTGGTGGAAAAGTGGCACCAATAGTCTTGCTTGATGCAGGGTTGCCAAGAACCTTCAATTTGTTAAAAACAACAACAACAACAACAACAACAAAGTAGCTGTGAAGTGAAAGTGCAGCATAATAAGGCGAGGTGGGCCTGCACATCTTCAAATGGGAGCCAATATCTTGAGGAGGCTGCCAGTCTCGAGTTTGATGCAAGCCTCTACCTCTGGTGAAATCATATCAATCAAGCACCTAAACACTGAGGAAGAAACACTGAGGAAACACTGAGGAAGCACCTAAACACCAGCTTCATCTGAATCTGCAAAGTCTGAATCTTCTCATGCTCCAAAAAGAAGACTCTAGCCCTTTGTGCCTGACTTAGAGCAAGATCCGAATCTGGCAAATGTTTTGGGGAAGAAACCTGTGTTACATTTGTTGCTGGCTCTTCTCTCTAGCGGGATCTCAGGTCTTCTAAGCACAGCAGGAAAGTGGGATATTTTTATCTACCTCTGTGGCCCAGAACCAATTTCTTACATTCTCCACCCTCCATCCCATCCAATTTTCTGTGAGGCAAAAATCAGCTGTGTGTTTAAGCTCCCATGTAATCCAGTCATCTCATCAGGCCACATACTGCATAAAGGGCCACTGTTCTCTCTTCCCCAAAAGCAGTCACAGAGCACAGGAGCCCCTCCTTTCGGTAGACTGCAATCTTTAATACGTGCTTTGTTCAGGACAACACCAAATGTTCCTCTCTGTTTTCCATTAATTCTCCATTTAGATCTGTCTATCCATCTATTTTTCTATCTAATCTATTATCTATCATCTGTAAATCATTTATCTATCACCTCTTATCTATCTATCTACTTTATCTACTGTATATCCATCCTTTCATTTATTTGTTTACCTGGCCTTCAGACCTGCTCACACCCAGAACCAGAACATGGCTAATACCCTGAGAGGAAATATTACCATGTGTGGTAAAACCTGCAAATATCTGCCCAGACCTCTTCCATGTCCTCTGAGCCCTTCATAGACCCTCCATGCAAGCCAAGCCTGCATTGCCAAGTGTGTCTTGAATCAGTGAGATGAAGTCAGTTCACATCTTCAAATCTACATCTCTCTGAAACCTAAGCCACTCCAACTCTCTTCTTCAATAGAGACTCACTTTGTTCAGGAGATGATGTCACATCTTACCTTGCTTTTCTTGTTATTTTTGCATAGATGCTGTTTTGATCACAAGCTACTCCATCCAGAAGTAAAAGTTCTCCTGTCATGTTACAAGCCCTTTCCCCATATTTTCCTAACTTAAAAAACTTTTTTTGGAGGGACACCTGCGTGGCTCAGACAGTTAAGCATCTGACTTTGGCTCAAGTTATGATCTCACGGTTCATGAGTTCTAGCCCCGCATCGGGCTCTGCTTCTGATTCTGTGTCTCCCTCTCTCTCTGCCCCTCCCCTGCTTGTGCTCTGTCTATATCTGTCTCTCCAAAATAAATAAACATTATTTTTTTTTAATTTATAAAAAAAATTTGAAACATTTCAGATTTGCAGAACAGATTCAAGTATAAGACAGATTTGCAAGAATATTTAAATGATCTCTCCTGTGTTACTTACCTGTAGATCCTAACTGCAATTGCTACATTTGCTTTATTACTTTCTCAATTTCTACTTACTGTATGTATATGTGTGCGTGCGTGCATGTGTGTGTATATACCCATTTATATATACATATATTTCTTTACAATAGTAATGATATGATATTATTTTATATTATCCAGTACACAGTTATGCTTTCCAAAAGTTTGAGATCTAATATTAGGTGATGCATTTATCTTCACTCGTTTAGTATATTCCTCCATTATTTGTTCCTCTAACATCTTTTGCTCCATATCTTGAATCTGTTTATGTTTGGATCTCACAGAGTACATGGTACAAGTAAAAGGACTCAACAGAATTGTGTTGAATGAAAAAACTATAACAAATGAATGCTATTTCTTCTATAGCCACTTTTCTAAGGTATCACTAAAATACATAAATTAAATACATAAGTGGAGATATATGTCCTTACTTGAATAACAGCATTTTTAGAACAACAACAACAAAAAGATATGATCCAAGATAATCAAGCCAAGGGACTATTTCACTTTTTCTCTAAGATAGGAATGGTTTGTTGGAGTGTTGAAGTGTTTTTTTCATTTGAATCAATGTCAGATTCTTTTAAATCCGTGTTGAGTTCTTTCACAGTTTATCATCAGAATTTCTCAGAAAAAAAATGTATTCTCTCTCAAAAGAATGGAACTATTAAGTCACAAAACAATGAATGGTAAAATAGAGTGATTTTCAGTCTTCATGTCAAACTCAACACTCGTGTCTTCAATTTCATGAGACTATCTTGATTATAGTTTTGTTGGAATTGGTGTCTGTGGTACAGTTTTCAGGAAGGTTTATCAATTAACAGAGCCACCAACAAGACTGTGTCAGGTGGGGGTTCTCTTCCACCAGATTGACCTTTTTGCTGCATCTTTTACATCTTTATTTCGTAGGCTGTAAATCAGTGGGTTTAGCATGGGGATCACCAATGTATAAAACACAGCAGAGACTTTCTCCTGTTCCAGGGAATACTGAGAACTTGGCTGGATGTAACTAAAGGTTACAGACCCATAGAATAAGGTCACAGCAGTGAGATGAGAGGCGCAAGTGGAGAAGGCTTTGTGCCTCCCCTCAGCTGAACGGATTCTCTGGATGGCAATGATGATGCACATATAAGAGACCATGATGATAGTGAATGTGAACATGGCAATGACCCCAGAGAAAATTAAAAGTAGCATCTCATTGTTATGGGCATCAGAGCAAGAGAGTCTTAGAAGTGGGGGGATGTCACAGAAATAATGATTCACGATGTTAGGACCACAGAAATCTAACCTGAGCAAACCTATTGTGTGTGTCAATGAGTTAATGAACCCACCCAAGTATGATGCAAGGACCATCTGAATACAAACCTTTTGAGTCATTATGAGTGTATATGACAAGGGCTTAGCTATTGCCACATAGCGGTCATAAGCCATCATAGATAGAAGGATGCCTTCTGTGGTTACATAAACTGCAAAAAAGAAACTCTGTAGGACACAACCAGAAAATGTGCTAGCTTTGTGTTTAGATAGGAAATTGACCAACATCTTTGGAGCAAAGACAGTAGAGTAACAGATATCACAAAAAGAGAGGTTGCTAAGGAAAAAGTACATTGGAGTATGAAGTTGGGCATTCAGCCGGATCAAGATAATCATCCCCCAATTCCCTGCCAGAGTGATGGAATAAATAAGGGTGAAAAGCAAAAAGAGAGGGATCTGCAAATTAGGATTTTCAGTTAAACCTACCAGAAGGAATTCCTTCACCCCTGTATGGTTGCAACTTGCCATGCATTCAGGTTCATATAGCGTTTCCGTTGCAGAAGAAGATAAAATCACTCAGATGAAAAAAAGATACATATATATAGTTTTCTCCATGATCCGGGATCCATAATAACACTGGGGCATTTATGTTTACCCTATAGTTGGCTGAAGGAAAGAAATTAACTTCAGCAGTGGACTATATAAGTACTAGACAATTCATCTACAGTGACTCAAATTTTTGGAACTGGAATTATATTATTCCCTGTTTCTCAGTTTCCACATCAAAAATATTGTGAAAATGAAACTCTCTTACAAGAAATTATTAATCGGTAGAACCCATAGTTGAACCCAAGTATGCCTCATATCAAACCTCTGACTCATTTTAGTACATATACAAGTCCTCTGCTTACATGGGCTACACACTGTGTGCACCTTATTATAGAAATTATATCTTGGGGCATGTGGGTGGCTCAGTTGTTAAGCATCTGACTTTGGCTCCGGTCGTGATCTCACAGTTCGTGGGTTCGAACCCTGCAGCAGGCTCTGTGCTGACAGCTCAGAGCCTGGAGCCTGCTTCGGATTTTGTGTTTCCCTCTCTCATGCAGCCTCTCTCTCTCTCTCTCTCTCTCTCTCTCTCTCTCTCTCAAAAATAAATAAATATAACTTAAAAAATATTTCCTTATCTTTTGGCCAAACTGTTCCTACTTTTTTTTCAGTTTATTTATTTATTTTGAGAGGTGGGGAGAAGTGGCTGAGAGAGAGGGAGAGAGAGAGAATCCCAAGCAGTCTCTGCACCATCAGCACAGAGATGTAGGACTCGAACACATGAACCATGAGATCACGACCTGAGCTGAAGTTGATGCTTAACTTACTGAGCCAGCCAGGTGCCTCTGTTCCTACTCTTTAATACCCAGTTAACCCATGATCCTGATTTTCATAATATGCAACCCCTTTCCTTTCCAAATTTCAAACATGAGAACTTTTTTGGCCTCACCTTTTGCTCAGATTCCACACTTGGAAGATCAATGACTGTGTCCTCCGAAAGAGCTGAATTGAGAGAAAGAGGTAGAACAATCTTTTCTTCATTTGATATTGTGAAGGCCGATCAAAAAATAGCAGTGCAATTTAACTTGAAAACCTTCCCTTTTTGCATTTTTGTATAACTTCACCTTTGCATCTTTGTTTTTCATCAGCATTAAAACAAAACTTCCAAAAACCCAATGTATAGAGACAAGGTGTGAGTATGAGTTACCAAAATTATACCTATCAGATATGTCTGCTTTCAAAAATGTAGACTGCCACATAGTTTCACTTGCTTTTCGACATGATAGAATACTTATTCAGTAATAATTATGGTTAAATATTAATAAATAAATTATTCATTTACACTTTCATACAATCAATAGGTATTCTTACTTACCACATCATGACAAGAAATGTTAAATTTGCTGGAAATGAAGCAGTGAGCAAGAAACATGGCATGCTTTCAAGGAGCTCACATTTTATTAAGGAAATAAACAAGTATTGATATACTATATACAGTAATAATAAGTGCTATGAAGAAAAGTAAAGAAGAGGGGGTAAATAGAGATAATAGGTACTCTATTCCGCAGTATATTCGTTCTGTATTGCTACTATAACAAATTATCAAAAATCGATGTCTTAGAACAACAAACATGCATTTTAAGAAAGGTAATGTGGGGGCGCCTGGGTAGCTCAGTTGGTTGAGCGTCCGGCTTCGGCTCAGGTCATAATCTCCCAGCTTGTGGGTTCGAGCCCCGTGTCAGGCTCTGTGCTGACAGCTAGCTCAGAGCCTGGAGTCTGTCTTCAGATTCTGTCTCCCTCTCTCTCTGACCCTCCCCTGCTCACACTGTCTCTCTCTCAAAAACAAATAAAACATTAAAAAATAAATGAATAAAAGAAAGGTAATGTGTGGGCATTAAAGATCTTAAGAAAGATTGTGCTCTTATGGAATTGATGTCTACTAAAGTCAGGATAAGGGGAAGCTTGGAATATGATCTTTATGCTCTCGCTAAATCAAAAGCAAAATCTTCATTCTGTGAGTAAAGTCTCATCTCTTATCAACTGAAGTTATAAATTAGATCCTATCTATATTTTAGATCAGTGGCCCTGAGAAACACAGTGAATCCAGGTCCAACTGATTCCAAGGCAAAGAAGGAATGATATGTAGAGAGTACCAGCACTTTTTTTCTGTTAATAAAACCGTATCATAAAGTATAAAATCAAATTTTTAAACTGGAAATAAACTCAACCTAAAATTAAAACAAGAACAAAACTAGAAAACCATTAGAGGTAAAAAGTTATTTGTGTATGTTTCCTAGTGGCAATATTTTTCTCCTGCAAAGGTGTTTAACATAATGGGGACATCGCATTCCTGGAATATAGCAGAATCAGGAAGGCTTAGTTCCACGATAGCTCAGCCCTTAATTTGCTGTATGTTTTGCCTGTTTACAAGAAACTGTAAAAAGGAACCAACAGAGCAGAGTTTGTATGATTTTCCCATTTATCATTTAGGGAAAGAGAAAAAATGAATTTCCTGCCAGTTTGATTAGCATAAAGTTTTACTTGGTGGATGTAACCATGAACTGATGTGTGATACTGTTGGCCATGTGTCAACATCAAGGCACAGAAAAACAGAAATCATGTGGGAGAAGAGAAGGGGGAAAGGAGAAAACCAAGTGTGACTCCAGTAAGTTTGCGTTAAGATTTCTAGCAACAGCTTTATCAATCAAACTCTTAATAGAAAACTATAAACAGAGAAAAGTGCAACCAAAAGTGGAGGTATGGTTTGCTTTCATGCTATTAGAATTATAACTAGACATGGATTCATTCTGTCTCTAAATGTAAGGCTTTTGCCACTGCTCAGTGCCTTCTTCCTGATGGGAGGGGAGGCTGCTTTAGAATACTAATAGTGAGAGTGTTGTCTTAGTAAAATAAAGGCTGAAAATACCATTTTATAACCAATGTCATGATCAAATTTCTCCAAATTTTCAGAACAATACCCTTGAAATATTAGGGCAAAATAAGGGCATTTGTTTGTTTCAAATTGTATAAAATTCCTTTACAGGAATTCTTCATTTATGACTCCAAGGGACATTAGAAAATATATAATCATCAATGGTCAAGAACACAGTTGGTGATAGGATATTGATGAGAGAAATAACAAAGGTAAAAGCATTTTTCATTATAGTAAGACAAGGGATCCTGCCCAAAGCCTGTCAAATGAGTTAGTGATTTTTAAAATAATAGACTTTCCATACTGTGGGTACATTGTTGTTAATCTAAACTGAAATATTTTACACTACGCTTTCATGGAACTTTACCAACAAAACATGATTATTTTGACATACTTATAAATAAATTTATTATAAAATATTGATGTAAATATTATATTTCTTTTGTTTTCTTATTATATAAAATATCACATACAAAAAATATATAACTGATAGGTGTTATATGAAATATCATGTTATATATTTGAGTTCACAATTATATAACTTAACAAATTTATAAATGTGCTTATAAAATGACATTTACTGAATGGTTTATGATTAATAATTGCTATAAGACAGAAGAAGTGAAAAACCAGATAGCACATAAAAATAAAACAAATAATAATCACAAATAAAAATGTAAAAAACCCACTATCAACAACAATTGAAATATTGGAAGACCTGAAACTATAGCTTATCTAGACAAATTTAAAAACAATACACCCTGATTTGAAGACTATTTTATGCAGGCACACTAGATTTCTAGTGGGAAGAAGTATCAGCTTGTTGTAGCTAAAACAGTCTTAAGCTCTGAGAATCAAGTGACTCTGTGCGTGCCCTGGTTTTATCACAGACAGGATGCAGTGACAAACTCAAGGAAAATAGAAAATAATTCTTAAAATATTATTGTTGGAGCCATAAAATAAATATCTAAAATATTTCCAAAATGTTGTTATATAAATATGAAAGAAATTATTTTCCTTGTGATATAAATACATTATAATTCTCAGATATTCTAAGATATTTTCCATAAATGTGTAAATAGCCTTCAGTTAGTGTTTAAACTAAATATTAAATATTGCAAACACACATACACACATGAAAATATTAAATGCATGTATTATGTAAATATTGCCCTTTTTTCACAACATGAGAAGAAAACCTTTGAAATATAAATAACCCACAAGTTAGGACATTGTTTTCTGTCTACTTGGGAACAATACTGAAATCATACAGCTGGTAACAGATTCTTTTAGCGTGAGGAGACAGGAAATATTAAAAGTTTTAAATAAACCTACATTACCACTTCTTAAACACATTCACAACAAACCAAAATCCAGAGTACATAGAAGATCTAGAAAAGAACACCAGGTTCTCACGATTCTTCAAAGACTGATTGTTGAGAGTACAGATTTTGTAATGTTTGGTTGCTTTTCTTTTGGGGACATGAGCTGTAGCTCACGTGTAGGTATGAATCTCAGATGTCCACAGGTTGGATCATTAGCATCCTCCCCCGTCTCTTAAGACTAGAGCTAATCATGCCATGTGGCTGAAGTTTCCTCAATCACCATTCACTAAATACCTCTCCTTTCACTTTGATTAAATGCACTTCCTTTCATAAATAAAACACTCAAATATCTTGGGGTAAAGGCACAATACAGAGAATAAAGGCAGTGCAGGAACTAAAGAAAAGTGTTCCAATCATATGCATGCTACTCAGACAAATGTTTAGGTGTTCTAATGGTGAAAGAGCTGTCTTTTTCTTTTTCCTGTGAAATGGGGACATTCATACATGCTTTATCCACTACATCAGTTCATTATGAAATTGATATAAAAATATATAACATTTTAGTCTCCAAACTTTAACAATCATTTACATTAATTTACATTTACATTTTTATGAGATTTTACACACACACACACACACACACACACATACACACGCAGAATTAATTGAATTGTATACTCTTCTTTTGGTTTATTTATATAAAAATGTATGCTTTTCTGAGAATGTCTGGATGGCTCAGTCCATTGAGCATCCGACTCCGGCTCAGGTCATGATCTCACGGTTCAGTTCGTGAGTTCAAGCCCCAGGCCCGGCTCTATGCTGACAGCTCAGAGCCTGGAGCCTACTTCAGATTCATTGTCTCCCTCTCTCTCTGCCCCTACCTTGCTCACACTCTGTCTCTCTCTCAAAATAAAATAAACACTTAAAGTATATATATGTAAAACACAAATATATGTTCTTCTTTTCTGTAATAATTCAATAGGCATCATAGAGCTGTGGATTTTGTCTTATAATTATTTTTTAGCTTCCATTCTACTGAAGAGGTAGTAAACATATGTGACACGGTGGAGATTTTGCATATGTTTCATATAGTTTTATTAGCTTTTTGTACAATTTTATATTTGTCTTTCTTTATTCATACAAATAATATATTCACTATTTATGCATTTGGAAGACAGTAACAGATGGTTTTATAAAGATGTACTGTTAATAATTAAACTGTCTTAGATATTTTAACATAAAAGCAAGTTGCAATATATGCAGATAAGTAAAATAATGAAGTCATGTCAATCCAAATATTGTACAGAAATCAAATTCATATCCCAAAATTATATTCAGTTGTGAAGTTTCCAATAAAACAAAATCAGAGTGTCTTTATTTTTTTTAAATGTTTATTTATTATTGAGACAGAAACAGAGCATGAGTGGGGGAGGGGCAGAGAGAGAGAGAAACACAGAATCTGTAACAGGCTCCAGGCTCTGAGCTGTCAGCGCAGAGCCAGACCCGGGGCTCAAACCCAGGAACCATGAGATCATGACCTGAGCCAAGGTCAGACGTTTAACCGACTGAGCCACCCAGGTGCCTCAGAGTGTCTTTAGATACAAAATGGAAGATATTACTATATAATAAAAGGGAAAAATTTCAAAATTCAACAAAACAGTCAATGGAGGAATAAAGTCAGCTACACAATGAAGCAGAAGAAATTAGAAAGGTTGACAATTAGAAGCAGGAAAAAAAAATCAATATGATTAAATGTTGTCAAATTAATGGCACATACTCTAAAACCAACTTTTTCATAATTTGTAAAAACATTGTTATAATAACTCTAACAAAGGATCGGTGCCGATGGCAAGAAGACAATCTTAAATACTGGCCCAAAATACCAAGGGTGATATACAACTTAAGTTTTCTGCAATGAATCTCTGACTTTCCTGAGATGGGTTAGTTGCTTCATAAATGGGGAATATTTTGAATCCCAGGAAGGTTAGATTTAATACAGAAATAATAAACTTAAGGTCATAAAACACAATGTTTCAGAAAATTAAATCCTAAGATGATAATATTCGTGAAACCAATTTCAAATACATAATTCAGAAACTAACTTAGGACTGGGTGTTTTGTTGAAAATTGAAGAGGATATTAGTATGATTTTAACAGGATTAAAGCAATAAGATAATTTGGAATTCACTACATTTATATATTCATGTATTAAAATAAAAAGCATTTATATTCTTGTGTTGTTTCAATTTGCTGACCTAAGAAGCTAAAGAAAATAAAAAAATCTATAAATTCAGTTGAAATATAAAGAGTTTAATTAAATAAGACTATAAATTGTGGCAATTTTTAAGAGCCCTTAGGAATGTGGTTATAGTACACTAGTTATATAATTGGACTACCCTGTTTTGTAATCTGAATCAAAATATAAGGGAAAAAGTTTTATTTTTATGTTTATTACAGAAAAACATTGCTTGTTAAATAAAATAAGATAGAAAATTAGCAGTGTATAGTCATTACTGTGTGGAAAAGTGGTTCTTGAAGCTAACAAATAATTCACATATCAACAAATAGATGGGGAATTATTTGCACAATAATCCAAAACAAAATCACTCTTCACATTATTTAATTTCCACCTTTTTAGATAAATGATATTTGAAGTTTGACATAATGGTAACTTATCAGTATATTCATTGCTGACTACACACTGAAAATTTCATTACTGAAAATTCACACTGAAAATTCAATATATTATTCATGAAACTCTGGTTACATTGGATTTAAAAAAAGTCTCTTTCCATACACACCTGTGAAATCCAGTATTAAACAAAGGAGGAAGGAAGAAAGGAAAGAAGGAAAGAAGGATGGAAAAGAGGAAGGAAGGAAGGAAGGAAGAGAGAGACAGAGAGAACAGGGGGAGAGAAAATATCCATATGACTTTAAATATAAATTGTAAAACAACACATAGCCTAGACAGACATTAGAATTTCCATCATTATCTTAAAAGCCTTTGTAATTTCACTTTCATCAATGCAAAGTTCAGTCATGTAAAAAATAATTTGTTATTTAGGTAGAATTGGAAATTGAAAATTTTTACAATTATAATAAAATTATTATTAATAATAATAAAATTATTATTATTAATAATATATATACTATATATATACAATGGAGTATTACTTGGTCATAAAAATGAATGAATCCGTTTGCAAAGATATGGATGGAGCTAGAGAGTATTATGCTAAGTGGAATAAGTCGATCAGAGAAAGACAAATACCATATAATTTTACTCATATGTGGAACTTAAAAAACAAAAAAAATGAATAAAAAGAAGAAAGAGGTAGGTAAACTAAGAAACAGACCCTGAAATATGGAGGAAAAAATGATGGTTACCAGAAGGGAGGTAGGCAACGAGATGGGTTAAATAAGTGATAGATATTAAGGAATGTACTTTCTGTGATGAACATCAGTGTTCAATGGAAGCTGAATCACTACATTGTACACTTGAAACTAATATCACACCATATGTTAGCCAACTGGAATTTAAATAAAAACTTAAAAAAATGAAAACAATGGCAACAACAAAAAGCCAAATATCTTGTAGTTTACTTATTTTAAAATAACTTATTTTGGAAAATGAAAAATGAGTCTTAGATTCAATAGGTCCATATTAAGGAAGCTAATTTTTTTCATGTAACCCTTATGTCCATAACACAATGTATGGATAATGAAATGAATCAGTTCATTCCACAATATTCCCATAAATATTTTTTAAAAAGAAAGTACACTGAAATTAAAATAATAATTTAAATTAACCCATAAGTTTCAGAAACTAATAAAAAAAAAAACAAGGACAAATGAATGGCATTTTACTGTGTACTTTGACAAAGTCTTCATAGTCGGACAGATGTTTTAACATGTAAAAGATCACTAATTTGAATATTGAAATCCAGGTTGTGTTTTTATCTTGTTTTGCTTTTTTTGTTTGATTTCTTTCTTTATGTTTTGTTTGTTTGGTTGGTTTTTGCTTTCTGGTAACATCTCAGAACATTTGGAATGCTTCACAGATATTTTTTAAATGCTTAATTTCTTCTGGAAATTAAACCTTTACCGTTTTTTAAAATCAAGTAATAATATAATAGAAAAATAATGAACAATTTACATGCTATTAGATTGTAACATGGGGCGCCTGTGTGGCTCAGTTGGATAAGCATCCGACTTCAGCTCAGGTCATGATCTCACGGTTTGTGGGTTCGAGCATCGCGTTGGGGTCTGTGCTGACAGTTCAAAGCCTGGATCCTGCTTCAGATTCTGTGTCCCCCTCTCTGTCTGCCCACTCCCACTCTGTCTCTCTCTCTCAAAAATAAATATAACATTAAAAAAAAGATTGTAACAGGAAGTGCAAGCTTTACATGTTTTCTAGGAGATTGGTACATATTTGATCATCTAATTCTCAAACCATACAAACACTAGTAGCTTTACATATATTGGTTCATTTAATCCCAAAACAACCCATTTCAATAAGCAATATCTTAGTGCTATCTTATCTCCATTTATAGGGTTACATCCACTGTAAACTAGCCCAGTCATTCATATTTCCACATTTACTAGAAAATGCACAATGTTATATATTCACATGTATACAAAGTATTCCTTCTACTTTGTCAAGATAAAACAAAGAGGAAATGGGAACTGAAGGATCAAAACAACCACAGATAAATTAACCATCAGAAGTGATCCCAGAGAAAGTAGTGTTTATACTTCAATTGATTTGCACTGTCAATATACATAATAAAATTATCAGAGCAATTGTTCACCTCTTTGAAGATAAGGACCCAAAGATTAACTCAGTAACATATGGGCAAAGAATTAGTAATGTATACGGTGTATAACCTTGATGATCTTCACAAATTTCTTTGGTTTTCACATGTACCCACTGTGACTGGAACAGCAGAGGTTCTCTTACACTAATCAGTGCATCCCAAAGAAATCAATGTGTTATAACTTCACACTGTACTAATATTAAAGAGACTATTGCTATATGACTTCTATCTAATTTCCTAAGAACCAGCGAAACCACCATTGCCTATCATGAGTGATATCAGACTTCCCTAATGATAAGTGTTCTGTAAGTGCAAAATCTAGACCCAATTTCCCAAACACAAAAAACTACATTTACTCACTTAACCATCCATCCATCCTTCCATTTATTCCATCCATTCATCCATTAAACATACATGTAATGAGAATCTGCCATATTTCCAGTACTATATAGGAGTTGGAACAATAACAAAGATACGTGTCCCCTGCTGCCAAAGAGCTTCTACTTATGGATGGGTTGATAGACAAGTCAACATAGACCTTTAATATAACATGATAAAGAATACAATGAATCAATGTACCAAGTATTTTTGAACACTAATTGGAAAGCAGATATTATTTATTTTATCTCAAGTACATTTCATAGAGTAGAATAATTTTGGAGAGAACATTTTTATATGAGAGGACAGAAGTGTTTTAAAGTATTGAGGATGAAAAGTTATCTTTATTTCTGGAAAATGATAATAAACTTAAAATAGTTGACCTACAAGGTGTTCATGGCATGATGATATTGGAAATGCAGGCTATACGTTGAATATTCTTAAATGATTTTAATTCTTATTCATTTGAAAGTCCAGTTTCTTTCTAATAGCTTTTTGAGGGCATTTTTTACATCCTTGTTTCTGAAACTGTAGATTATTGGGTTAAACATGGGAAAGACAACAGTATAAAACACTGCAACTACCTTGTCAGTGTCCAGGGAATAGTCAGTGGTGGGACGTAAGTACATAAACAGAAGTGTTCCGTAGAACAAGGAGACCGCTATGAAATGGGAAGTACAAGTGGAGAATGTTTTGCTCCTGCCCCCTGAGGACTTAATGCTCAAAACAGTGATGAGGATACAGAAGTAAGAGATAAATATGACAGCAAAAGTGCTGGTCTGGATGAAGCCACACAAGGCAAAGAGCAGAAGCTCATTGATATGGGTATCTGTGCATGATAAAGCCAGAAGAGGTGGGATATCACAGAAGAAATGATTAACAATATTAGAGGCACAAAATGACAGCCTGAATGTGAGGCAGACATGTACCATCGAAGTCATACTCCCACTGAAGTATGCCAGCACAACGAAGCAGACACAGACTCTTCTAGACATCAGGGCAGGATAGAGCAATGGGTTACAGATGGCTACATAACGGTCATACGCCATTGCTGCCAGAATGAGGCACTCAGCGTCAGCAAGGCAACCAAAGGAAAACATTTGTAATGCACAGCCATAGGGAGAGATGCTTTTCCTGGATGCCAAAAAATTCATCAGCATTTTAGGAGTGATTGCTGTAGCATAGCAGATGTCTAAGAAAGACAGGTTGCTAAGAAAATAATACATGGGGGTTTGAAGACTTGAATTGATCTGAACTAAAATTATTAAACTCATATTTCCCACCACTGTTAGTGAATAGACTATAAGAAATACCAAGAATAGTGTGACTCTGAGAGGTAAATAATCTGTGAATCCAACAAGAAGAAACTCATTTGGCATGGTATAATTACTCTCCAACATCTTGTGTTTCTTGTCCAAAAGAGATGGTATCAGAATACACGAGTTGACTTCAGTGATGTATGAAGCAAGAATATCTTCATTCTCTCTTCTAAGGAAGCAAATAGAAGGATAATAAAATCACAGTTATGATGAAATTTTCTATGACATATTTGCTCTGTTTTCTTTTCTGTTATTTTCTTTAAAAAAAAGGTGATAAAAAATCTTCATTGATACGAGAGGGTGTTTTTCAGAGGTGGTGTTTTGAGAGGCAGTAACTCTTTAAAAGCTGTGCACTTTAAGAGAATGTATTTGTTCCTTCCAAGCAGAAATGGAATGAATGTGGCTCGGTTGATTAAGACCCAGTAGAATTGTGAAAATTGGCAAAATCCTTAAAGCAAAGCTTTATTTTCCCATCCTAAAATCCTATTCTTCCATGTGAAGGAAAGTTGAGAAAAACTCTAGGAAAAAAGTTCCCACAAGTAAACTAGATAATTCTACAGAACAATATCTGTGATCTTGGGAAGAAGTTTAACTTAACAGTTAAGACACAACAGTTATTGTAAGAGATGACAGGGTTCAAATCTTAGCTTTCCCACTTACGGGTTGTGTGAGATTTATTAAGGTTATTTAACCACTATGTGATGGTTAGAGGAATAAATGAGTATATTTGTAATTATCGTTTATGTTCCTGGCATATAATAAACACTAATATGAGAATTTATTAAATAAAATTCATTAAAGCAAATAAATGGACATTTTTGTTTCTTTTTAATTGCTCACTCAATACTCAAATTTTTAAGTCTATTTATTTATTTTGAGAGAGAGAGGGAGAGCATGAGCCAGAGGGGTGGAGAGAGAGAGGGAGAGAGAATCCTAAGCAGGCTCCATGCTGACAGCATGGTAGCCCCACATGGGGCTTGATCCCATGAACTGTGAGACCATGACATATGCCAAAACCAAGAGTCAGCCACTTAACCAAAAGAGCTACCCAGGCACCCTTTTTGAAGTTCATTGATTTATTTTGAGAGGGAGAGAGAGAGAGCATGTGTGTGAGCAGGGAAGGAGCAGAGCCAATTTTATTTTTAATAAAATACTCCGGTGTCTCAAAATTCATCTTATTTTTGACAGCATGTGTACACGATCTGTGTTTTTTCATAAAGAAAACCATTGTGTGTGTGTTTGTGTGTGTGTGTGCGCGCGCGCGTGTGTGTGCATGTGTGTGTTCTATGCAAATATATTGTTTGACAGCAGTAGTAAATCTCCTACACATGTCCTGTAAGTATTGCTTTCCTCTCCCTGGGCTTATGTTTCTTTCTTGCCTCTGAGGTAAGACAATGTCTGATTTGAGATCCAAGAAACATGTAGTGTCTTGAAGAACAATTGTATCTCTGCACTTATTAATGGACTTTTAAGCTACCTATATGAGAAAATATATGCTATATAACCAAAAGGAAATTAATCAAGGAAAAAAACAGAATGTGTGCAAATAAAAAATAAATTATGGTGTAATGGAATATATTCAGCAGGAAGTTAAAGATTAGTAATGTTAAAGTAACACTGTAGTGAATAGTAAGGCAAATAAATAATGGAGGTCTATTCCCTCTCCTGTTCTTGGTAACTTCAGAGTGTGTCCTCCCCCCAACAAAATGACCTGTAATCTTCTAGGTACACTTAGAAGAGATCAGTCTTATTTGGGAATTCGATCTTAAAAAGGAAAAACCTGACTGAGAAAACATGTAAGGTGAGTATCAGAAACTATGAGGAAGCAGTCCAAACCCTTAAAATAAAAGAGAAAAAAGTTTACGTGGCTATGCTGTGCAAATGTCATTTCTAAACTTTATGTAATATTCACATCCTCACTTCAATCTGTCTTTTCTTTTTTCTCTAAAGTAGTGGTTTAAAAAAATCAATTTAGTGGGGCGCCTGGGTGGCTCAGTTGATTAAGAGTCCAACTTCAGCTCCGGTCGTGATCACACGGCTCACAAGTTCGAGCCCTGTGTAGGGCTCTGTGCTGACAGCTCGTAGCCTAGAGCCTGCTCTGGATTCAGTGCCTCCCTCTCTCTCTGCCTCTCTCCAACTCGCACTCTGTCTCTCCCTTTCTCAAAAATAAATAAACATTTAAAAATTTATAAATAAATGAATAAATTCTAAATAAATAAATAAATTCAATGATTAAAGTGGCTAAAGTATCTGTAATTAATTATTTGCTGTAACTACATTCTATATTGAACTTTAAACAAGGAGTTTGCACAGATTCAGTGGTTAAAGAATCAATTCAATAATCATGGGGTGCCTGGGTAACTGAGTTGGTTAAGCATCAAATGATTTTGACTCAGGTCATGATTTCATGGTTTGTGAGATCCAGCCCCTCACTGGGCTCTGCACTCACAGCATGGAGCCTACTTGGGTTTTTCTCTCTTTCTCTCCACTCCTCCCCTGCTCGCGCTCACTTTCTCTGAAAACAAATAATAAAATTTTTAAAAGAATCAATTCAATAATCATAACAAGCTTTCCTCTAAATAATTTTTGTCAACCTTCTAACTATATAATAGATGTTAAAGAACCAATTAAATAACAAAAGTAAACCAAATTTAGGAGGTTTTTTTGTCATTGGTTCCCAAGGATTGTATCAGACAAGATATCACTATTAGCATCAGCTTTGTGACTATATGAGTAACAACACTCTACACTGAGACCTCCAGATTGTCACATTTGCCTGCTTATTGGGATTGGCTTGATTTTGTTTTCACTGGTACAAAAGAGGCTACAGCAAGGACTAGGAAATGGAAAAAAAAAGGTAAGTGTCTGGATACCTGAGCTCTAATCCTGGTTTTTCTACTACAAATCATTCCATCTTTACTCAAACCTATCCTTGTTTCTAAAATCAGACCCGCTTTATTTATTGAATAGAATTGCCCTGTAAGCAAACAAGACTGCGTATTCAAGAGCTTCATGATTGGGTAGGAAACTTTCATCTTTGTTTGTAGAATATTAATAGAAATTCTCAAATCAGGCAAGTTTCTTGAAAATGTTTTATTTCCTATTGGAATCAACAAGCCAATGACTTGTACTGTACTGTACTGTAATGGTTAAACACACAATATTTGAGGTAGGCAAAATTGACTTTAATCTCAGATGTGGTGTCTACGGTTTTGTAAGCCATTCAAGGTTTGTATCCCTAATTTTTTAATTTTGTTTATTAGCATAATAATATTCTATAAAGAAGGTTGAAACCAAGATTAAACTGGATAAATTATAGCACTATTTACAGAGCTTATTGTATTACAGATGCATAAAATGGATCCATATTATTTATTATTACTATTAATGTCATTATGATTATTCAATTATTCAGTATCTGACACAAAGTCACAGGTTCCCTAAACTGATGTTTATAGGAAGAAATACAAAATAGTCATACTGTATGTGAATATACATATGTGCTCATAGAAAGGGAGATTCGACTTCCTAATGAGGGTTAGCTTAAGCTTACTCAATTAATTATATCATTGGGTTTTCCCAAATTCCAAACTAGACACAGTCAGCTCTCGCCTCCTGACAATAATGAGCACAATGAATCAAGCAGTACTTTAGGAAAATGCCATAGGTCAGGTAAGTGCAGATTTATGCCTCCACCATCCCCTGTCCACTCCCCCTGCCCACATATACACATAAACTAAGAAAACACCACAGATAATCAGTGAACATAACCTTTTATCTAAGGCAACATTATCTTTGTTACATTGTCCCATTCACAGCAGACAGTCACCTACCTTAGCACCATCTAAAACTTTGAATTATAGAGTTTATTTTGTATAAACTGCTGACAACACTTCTCTCCAAATTTTACAAATGGACCTTATAAGGGATGGGTATTTATCTCCTAGTCTGTGACAAGTGGGACATTACCCCAAGATAATCCCCAACCCCAGGAGGACTTGGGTATGCAACCACTTCCTTTCTAGTGGTGTGGCTTGAATGGTGTTTTGTATTGTGTTGTGTTGTATTGTATTGTATTATTTTTTAAAATAATTTTATTTTAGAGAGAAAGAGAGAAAAAGTAAGGGAGAAGGGCAGAGGGAGGGGGAGACAGAGAGAGAGTAAGAGAGAGAGAGAGAGAGAGAATCTTGAGCTCCACACTCAGCACCAAGCCTTACATGGAGCTTGATTCCACGACCCTGGAATCATGACATGAGCCAAAATCAAGAGTGGGATGCTCATCCAACTGAGGCATCCAGGCCAGGCACCCCTTAAATGGCTTCTTTTAAATGAGAGAGATGAAAACTGGTAATATAATTGACTCTAATATAGCCAGTTACAACACAACATGTCTCCATCACTGGGAAATGTTTCACTAAAAAAATAAACATTTTAATAATACCAAAGAATAAAAAACATGCTTTCTCCTGTAAATTCTATGATTTCTACTAGATACTGAAAGACACTTTAAAGCATTAGGTATTTGAGGGCCTTCTAAATTACAATCTCAAAACTAATGAGAAGAATCCTAGGCACCCTGATTTTTGTTTGGTTTTCAACTATCTGAGTGACTACAAGAAAACATGCCTTGAATGATAAGACACAAGAGTAAGAGCTTATGAGTCAGGTAAACTGGATCTTAATGTTAGTTTTGCCATTTCATAACTGTGAGCCATTAAGCTATCTATTTAATCTCATGGTTATTAATTTTTAAATTGTGAATAATAATTGTCCATCTCATGATATTCTTGTGAGGGTTGGGATAATGCATGTAACACCTAGCCCCTTGTTCAGCACATTGTATTCATTTAATAATGGTTAGTTTTCTTTAACAATTATAGCAGCATTTACAGCAGTATTTCTTAGTAATTAAAACACAGTTCTAGATTTTGTTATTGACAACAGTGTAGAGTTTGTACTTTAAGACTCTTACGGTAGGCAGGATGGAGAACAGATAAATCCAGGATGCTAGACATTGCAAAGATCTCACTTCTTTCTTATAGCCAGTGGGAAAATTAAAATCACTTTTGTTGCAACTAGAGGGTTTTTTTATTTAATAAGCAAAAGATCATATCTTTAACAAAAGATCTGATGCCAAAATCACTTTTCTTTCTTTCTTTTTTGTTCTTATTTCATTGACTCACCCTACACATCTGGTAAAGAGAAATACAAAACTAACTTTAAAAAATAGTAATTTCTTCCTCTTTTTAATTGGAAAACAGTGTGGAGGTTCCTCAAAAAACTATCAATAGAACTCCCCTATGACCCAGCAATAGTACTGCTGGGGATCTACCCAAGGGATACAGAAGTTCTGATGCACGGGGGGACATGTACCCCAATGTTCAAAGCAGCACTTCCAACAATAGCCAAATCATGGAAAGAGCCTAAATGTCCATCAACTGATGAATGGATTAGGAAGATGTGGTCTATCTATACAATGGAATACTACATGGCAATGAGAAAGAATGAAATCTGGCCATTTGTAGCAAAGTGGATGAACCTCGAGGGTGTCATGCTAAGTGAAATAAGTCAGGCAGAGAAGGACAGATACCATATGTTTTCACTCATAGTTCTAACAAAAGAAACCTAACAAGGGACCACGGGAAGGGGAAGGGGGTGGAAAGTTAGGGAGACGGAGGGAGGCAAATCATGAGAGACTCTTGAATACTGAAAACAAACTGAGGGCTGAAGAGGGAGGGGGAAAGGGGAAGGGGGGATGATGGTCATGGAGGGGGCGTTTGTGGGGAAGAACACTGGGTGTTATATGGAAACCAACTTGGCAATAAACTATTAAAAAATAGTAATTTCTTCATTGTATTTTTAAAATATGTGATTTTAAAGAACATTTCCCTTTCTATAAGGTGTGTGTGTCTTTTGTTAAAACACAAAGATCCTTCACTTTAAGGGTACTATCATGTCTTACAAACAGTGATATGGGGAGAAACAGTAGTAAGACAGCTATGCCCTTTGAAAGCAGAAAATGGATTAGATAACCCCTTCAAAGTATCAGGAAGATGAGGACCTTGAGAAACCAGCAGAAACCAAAGGAAATAGACAAGAGTGAGGACCTCACCATAGAAACAGTCTGTCTCATATACGACAAGCACCAGCCCCTTGCATTCCCAGCTGTTGTGAATAATCTTTCATTTTGCTTTGCATTCTCAAGACTTAAAAGCTATGAATAGAATTTTTGATTAGCCAAGAGTAGTGCATATATTCAAGTATTAGTTTCTAGGGAGCTAGAGGATGAAATATTTCTCTTCTTAGCCTCAGTTATGGGGCTGAGAGGGCATGATGACATTCCTGCCTTCCAATCCAGTCCAAGCACTTCTGTGTGCCTCAGAGGAAGTGTGACTCACCTGCATACAAACAGTTGAACCAGAGTAGGGAGGAGTCATTTTAGGGGTGTGTTATCAACTGTGCACAGCCCATACCAAGAAGTCCATCCACATATAACTTCCCTGAACCTCCCCTTTGCTACCAATTGTATTCCTTCATGTTCTTGACCAACTGGCCAAACTGAAATAAATCTCTTCTACCAAGCAATGTAGACATAAAAAAATATATATATATTTGGGCCGCCTGGGTGGCTCAGTCGGTTGAGCGTCTGACTTCGGCTCAGGTCATGACCTCACCGTTTGTGGGTTCTAGCCCTGCATCGGACTCTGTGCTGACAGCTCGGAGCCTGGAGCCTGCTTCAGATTCTGTGTGTCTTCCTCTCTCTGCCCCTCCCATGATATGCTCTGTCTCTCTGTCTGTCAATGATAAATAACTATTTAAAAAATTTTTTAAACAAAAAAAATGTTTATTTCTAGAAGCTCTACTTAATGGATAAATTATCCAATATTCTTTAGGAATTCCTTACCCTGAGGTAATAATATTGTTGCGAATATTCTTTATAGTAATCACTACCATATGTAGATCCTTCCAGAAACCAGGCTTAGTTTTTTTTATTTTTTATTTTTTGTTTTGCTTTTGCTTTTGTTTTAACTCTTCTGCTAATTAGCCATAGAGTCCCTTGGTGCCACACTGTGCTGGGAAAGTAAATGGAGGGTCTCCTGAAAATTACTTGGACCTTCAGGATTTGCTCAGGCCCAGCTTCACATAGGCAAATTCCATGAAATAATAATGTCTACATGGAGTACCTGACTTTATCAATAAGAGACCTTATAACTCCATGTTCGTAATAGAAAATTTGGGACTTGTGATAACCTGGTGTCTTATGGTCAGGCATTTCTATCTCAACCAGAACACAGTAGCAAGATAATGCTTGTTTTTCAAACTGAGGAAAGTACATTTGCTGAAACAAAAATTTGATCTATTTAAAATTTCTAAAGGGTTCTCCTATTGCACATAATATTTTGATATGCCCATGTCAATTTGGAGAATGCTGTATGAAAATAACTGAGGTCTGGAACTGCTTGCATTACAGTCAGAAGAGTCCTTCTTGCTATACATCCTGCACAGAGTTGTCAACCTTTAGGAGGATCCACTGAGTGGCTCAAAAGTGGATTCACCCATAGAGAAGATAAAGTCTCCAGAATTGAAAGCTGTTTATTGATATGTTGCATCTTTTACATGGTAGGAAACACAAGATTTAGAAAAAGTGTGCTTCCACCTAGGAAGGATGTGATATTGTGATGTATGATAAGAAATACATATGTGGTCTTTGTCCCAGGTTCTAGCACAGGGCTTCCAAAACCCTTGGAATTTTCCTAACTGGTGAGAGAGATAAAGATGTCTTCTGCTATGTTAATAATGAGGTAACCTTTGAGATGTTCCTAGGTCACCTAAGGCTGGGAAAGGGGAGGTGAAATTGGTGATGTTGAATCCATTGGCAATGGCCAATGATTTAATCAGCTATGCCTATGTAGTAAAGCCTCCATTAAAACTTGAAGGTATGAGATTGAGTAAGCTTTCAGATTAGTGAGCAATTGGAAATTCAGGGATAGCAGTACCTCTGACAAGGCATGGAAGCTCCACATCCTTTCCTCACACTTTGCCCCATGTATCACTGTCATCTGGCTGTTCCTGAGTTATGTCTCTTTATAATAAACCGGTAATCCAGTAAGTGAAATATGACTCTGAGTTCTTTGACCCACTGTAGCAATTTAGTTAAACCCAAGGAAGAAGGCCCTGGAAACGTCTGATTTTTAGCCATTTCAGTCAAAAGCACAGGTGACAACCAGGACTTGTAATGGGCACCTCAAGGGAGTGAAAATCTTGTAGGACAGAGACCTTAAATTATAATCCATGGAAGGGGTCATTGGAAGCTCCAATCAATAGCCTGTCTATCAGAAACATGGGTAACAATACGGGACTATGAATGACATTTGAGGGTGGGGGCAGTCTTTCAGGACTGAATCCTTACCCTGTGGAATCTGATGCTATCTTTAGGTAGATAGTGTCAGAATTGAGTTACATTGTAGGATACCCTGCTATCTACCATGCTAATATACAGAGCATAGCTTGCTTGGTGGTGTGTGGGGACACCCCCTTCCGCACATTGGTAATTGAGAACAGAACTAGAACACAAGATCTATCAACATGCCCTAAATGACTGTACACACAGAAACGAGGCTTCTAGATTGCTGATATTTGCAGACACCAAATGATATTCTGTTCTTCCGTATTGCAGATAGTTGTGTATTTTCATGGACAGGGCAAGGCAAACTAATAAATTTTTTTTATTTTTCAAGAACCTGAGATTTACACATTTAGAGACAAAATGGTGAGAATTCTATTTGCCCTGCCAAGAAAAAGCAAAATGATTCAGGATGTTTGTTCTTGTGTAGAGTAGGGAAGTGGAGAAAGCATCCAATTGCTGAAAACCTACATAGGTTTTCATGGACTATACTGTAAGCGTCCCATCTTAGGAATATTAGTTATAAAATGAATTAATCAGCTGATTATATTCATAAAGAATAATTAACTAATATTTTAAAAATTAATTCATTTTCTATACTGACAAAACTAGAGAACCAAGTCACAATTATGTAAGAATCACTGTCACCAACTTTTTTCATCTTGGTACTCTGCAGTCATGGGTTAACTCAGTCAGTTTGGATCTGCATATTCTAAAGGTCTTCAAGGATGGGCCTTTGGCTCCCAAGAGATAACTTTTGAAACCTTGGAATATCCTACCTGATGAGAACATCTTTGCATGCTGGGTTCCCACCCCCAACAGTTTAAACTAATGATGTGATTTATGATAAATGCCTGTTTTTGTATACCTGGGGTTTCTTTGAACACTTTGGGCCAGGCTGAATCAGTTTGAATTCTGGAGTGGAGCAGTTGGAGACTAAGTAACCAAGGACAGTTATGTGGGCTCTCCAAGCCTGAGTACTGCCCTTCATAGAAACCCTGGACACTAAGATTTGATTAAGCTTTTCTGATTGGCAAGACTTCATACCAATCGTCAGACAACATTGCTTGGAAAACCAAGTGCAGTCTGTGTGACCTTATCGGGAGTCGACAAGAGGAGGCTATGCCTGGTTTCCTCTGGACAATGCCCCATACACCTTTTCCCTTTGCCTATTTTAATCCAACCCTGTAACTACAATAAACCATAACCATAAGTATAATTGTGATTCTGAATTTTTTGAGTCCTTCTATTAAATCACCAAACCTGATGGTGGTCGTGGGCACCTCTGACCTAAGTACTATATTCAAAAAATTTCCTCAAGGGTTTTTTTTTCTTTTATTCTTTTAATTAAGATTATAAACTTGCTTGTCCTTCACATGTAAAACATGAAACTTAATCTACTTCAAAAATATAAAATAAATAATAGAAAACAAAAATAAATGAATTCATATAAACTTACCTCCCAAGTTAAATAAAAAAACAAAAACTTTGAGAATTGCCCAGATTGGAAGGTCTCTGTGATCACCCCTATTATCCTGCTTCTTTGACAGTAACAACCATCCTTTTGTATATTTCATTCCCTAGCTTTCAGTTTAAAAATCAATTCATCTACATTCTTTAAACACATTTTCAATAAATCTACTTTGTTATTTTTGAATATTATAAACGTGCTGGCATCCAGTTTGTCCTCTAGATTGCTTGTACTTTTCTTCAATATTATATTTCTAATGTTCTTATGTGTTCCTGCACTCTTTATTAACTTATTTTTTAGTTTTATTTATTTATTTATTTATTTGAGAGAGAGAGAGAGAGAGAAAGAGAGAGAGAGAGAGAGTTGGAGAAAGGCAGAAAGAGAAGAGAAAGAATCCCAAGCAAGCTTCATACTATCACCATACAGCCCGGCAACGGGGGCTTAATCCTGCAAACCATGAGATTTTGACCTGAGCTGAAATCAAGAGTCAGTGGCTTAACTGACCAAGCCACCCAGGCACCCCACTGCAGTCTTTAATTTTACAGTTTTGTAGTATTATTTTACCTTGATTTGTCAAATTAAATTTCTGTGTCATGACTACTGTCATGACTAATGCTTCTATGAATGCTGCTTTACATATCACTTGGTGCATAGGTAGGTATGAGTTTTATCTAGGTACATCCCTAGATGTGGCATTGATTGGGTACAGAGTATATATATGTTCAACTTTAAAACATAACAAAATGTTTCCTAAAGTTCTTGCTTATATTTATACTCCCAAAAACAGCACAAAATACCTCAGGTTCCATATATTTCCTAACAGTTGTTATAGTTACATATATATATATATATATATATATATATATATATATAGAGAGAGAGAGAGAGAGAGAGAGAGAGAGAGAGAGAGAGAGAGAGAGTTATATGTATATATAGGTATATAGGTATAGAGTTATATATATTCCTGACTTGTTATAGTCAGGCATTTAACATTGCTTTTGCCAACATAGTAGGGGAGTCAGATATTTAAATCTTTAACATATCTGGAATTATTATTATTATTATTATTATTATTATTTTGCCAATTGTGTTAAGTAAGGATCTTTTCTTTTTTGAATGCAGACAGTATAGTTTCCTGGCTGCTTTTTAAAAAATATGTATTTCCCATTCATTTTCAGTGATATCCTATAATGTATTACAGTTTTATTTACATGCGGATCTGTTTCTTCTAATCATCACAGGTGTATCTGACTCTCTTCTAATCATCAGCCTGCATTAAACATTCTTCATTGGTAAGTTTTTCTTCATTTAATGGCAATGCTGTCTGTTAGATCCTTCTTCAGGAATGACTTAACCTTTTTCTTTTGGGTTATTCAATAAATATTTAAATTAGCTTGTTACGTTCAGAACATTTTTGAAATTTTGTTTGGAATTGTGCTGTATTTAAAGATCAACTTTGTAACACCTATATCTTTAAACTATGAAACCATCTTTATAAACATAGTATCACTATTCATATTTATTTAAAATCTTTTAATGATGTTTTATAATTTTCTTTACAAATGTTTTGAGTATCTATTGCTGGGTTATTTTTTAAGGACATTTAATATTATAAATGTTAGCCTTCACAAAATTACACCTAAATATTTTCTGAAGGGTGAGAAAATAGAACTAAGTTTTGGATCAGATATGCATCTCCGAAATTCAAGAACTCAGATGAACGTTTTAATTTATTCTCATGATTTTCTGTTTTACCCTTTCCATGAATCTATTCCATCTACATTTTAAAATTTTGTTTTGCTTTTGTTTTTTCTGCCAGCTGCACCTTCCATTGAATTGTTACCTAAAATTGACAACATTTAACATCATTGTCTTTTATATAATTTTAAAGTGAATATCACTAACCTTGTTTATTAGTTTTGATAATAGCATACCAATTTAATCTTAGGTCTTAATGTTTGAGCCTGCAAATGCAATTTATCTGGCTGTCTTGTACCATTGTTACCATAAAGGAAGATACAGAAAAAGGAAAGAAAACAAAACTTTTGCAATGACAAATATTTTGAAACAAAAATTCAAGCAACTGAATCATAATCTTTTGATCATTAAATTGCAAAAGAAGACGTGCCGTTAAAGGTAATTGTCCACTATTTTCAAAAGCATCATCATGTCACCTTTTTAAGCCACAAATTGGCAGTGCTGATGCTACTAACCTTTTGAGAAAGATCAACCGTTCAAAATTAATGCCCAACGGATCTCATCAACAATAATTTTTCGTGCATTTTTTACCTTAAATTCAAGGAGTATACAGTTCAATTATTATTGAAGGGATAAGTACCATGGTAATGAATATCTTGAGAGAAAAAATAATCACTCTACTTTAAGAAAATTAAGATTCCTTATTAACTGTTTTTACTTAATATAATAAATCCCTTTGAAAATTATGAACTACTACCTTTTGCATTGGGAAAAATATAAGGCTCAACATCAGAAGGCTTCCTAATTATGTTATTTCTTATTGAATCTCAAGAGAAATTAATAGACATCACAGTTACTTAATGAATCAACATATTTTTCATTCTTCTAAGTATGAAAAAATCCACTCATGTGGATTGTAATTTTCCTACAATATTAATGCATTTATTACATTTATTTGGTTTATTAATTTAAATAAAACTATGATAATAAAATATTAGCATTTTGATCCTTAAATAAATTGCATAGATAAAAATGTTTACAACCTAGGAAGTGATGAATTATGGTTCTAATTATTTATAAAATGACTTAAATATTTATAATTTTACAGTTTACAATATAATCAAGTCTATTCATACTTTTATTTATCTACAAATACTTGTTGAATGTCTACTATATGACAGACACTGTTCTATTAACCTGGTCAATATTATAAAACTTTGTGCTCCAAAAAATTTGTTAGAAAACTAAAAAAGTAAAAAATATATAAACAAGTAACTGAATATGATAAATTTTGTTATTAACACATCCTGAGAATATAATAGGATGAGTTTTTATAATTAAGAGCTTTATTCTACCTTTGATGTAGAAGTTTTAAAAATATATATAAATATCACAAAAATCTGAATCAAAAAAATGAGTATCCTCTTTATCATGTAACTCAACGATTAACAAAAATATTTAGCTTATTCAAAATTATCCTTTCAAACTCCAATTTTACATCGAAGTTTTTTTGTTTGGTAATAACTGAGTAAATGACATGTGAAAACACAGGACTTACCTTACATCTCATAAACTATAATGGCTCTTTGATGAGTTCAATTTATACTGAGTCAAGAGATTGCAGTTATCACAACACTAGAGTTTATTTCTTATGCACCTCCTGTGTAAGGTAATCAGAAGGAATCAAATATAACTGAATACATACATACATTGAAAGAAGTTTATACAGATGTGTAAAATTCTTCAGAGACATTATTAAGTTAAAAATTAAAATAAATCCTTTGGATTTAGCAAAAAGCAAGTCACTGATGGCATTAAAAAGAAGGCCACAGGAGAAAAACCCACAATATGGAATATGGGGTTCTCAAACTCTCAGACATCTCTGCTCAGAGATACATTAACCAATCCCCCCTCTATGGAAAGTAATTCTAAAAAACTCAATATTTTAGCCCTTAATTATTTATGTTTATGTAACAGAAATGAGTACATTATAAAAGTAATAACCAAGAACATCATCAGGAGTCTAAGCCTGCCAGAGCAGCTTTTGTGTTTTCTGTTTTTCCTGTATTATTACAAGAGAAGTCATCTGTGGCAGGACAGAAAAATTTGAACCTATGAACACTAAATCCTGTTAAGAAACTGATGCCATGAGTTGTTCTCTTTAGGTCTGACAGGTCATAGAAATCATGGCTACTTTGGTTAGTTACTGTGCAGAAACAGGTGACTGCAAACACCACACCACTTATGTCAGATTAAAGGTCAGGATTTTGGTGAAGTTTATAACACAGAGATCTTCAAAAAGAAGACCAGACCTGTCCCCCTCATCTCCTCATTATTCGATAGGGACATGGAAAGTCTGCTAGATATGTAGTGAGCTTGAATTTGGGAAGACAGCCCTACTCTGTGGCTTCCTCTTTTTAGGGACTCAGTGTATGTGTGTATGTATGTGTGTGTGTGTGTGTGTGTGTGGTGTGTGTGTGTGTGTGTGTGGCCTTATCCCCGAATGGCAAATATCAAGTCAGGTGCCAACGCCTGGATTTGGGTCAGCTGTTCAGAGGAGTGCTGAGAAACACCATTTCCCAGAACTTGATGACCTTGGAACCCAGGGAAAGATTCAACCCCCTGGTTGATCAACTGAACATTAATTCACAGAAAACAAAATACAAGAAGAAAAGAAAAAGGGAAAGCAATAAAAGAAGGAGAGAAAATGAGAGAGAAGGAAAGAAGAAGGGAGGGAAGGAGAAAGGAATATGATGTCAAACCATGTACCCAAATCAAGGGAAAAGTTATAGACCTGAAGTTAAATTTAATTTAAAAATTCTGGTATAAAACACAGGAGGAAATAATTTCACCTTGAGTTAGGAACATTTCTCTTAAATATTGCACAAAAACACAAACACATAAGTAAAAGTTAATCATCTGTACTTAAAAGTATAATTTGTTTTCAAAAGGACACTATAAAAGTATAATATATTTAAATAAAAATATATATTAAATTATATATAGCATATATAATATATTACATAAAATATATATAATATATTTTTATAAAAATATAAAGAGTCAAGCTACAAACTAGAAAAGAAATACTGGCAAAGTGCATATCTGTTTAAGGATTTGTATCCAGAATGTATAAAGAATTCTTGTAACTCAATAACAATAAAACAAGCAACCAAATAACAGAATAAGCAAAAGATTTTCACAGATATTTCACCAAAGGAAAAATAAAGGTAGAAATATGCTCATGAAATGTTCAATATGATTAGGCATTAAGGAAACTTAAAATCAAAATGAGAAACATATTCATAACTATTAAAATAGCTAAAACTTTAAAAAATAAAAAGAAAAAACCAGAAAGAACATGCCAGGTGCTGAAGAATATTTAAACCAACACAAATTCTCAGATATTGTTGGTGGCAATAAAAAGCAACACGATAATTTTGTTACAGTTTTCCAGTCTTAAACAGCTTACACTTACTGTAGATCCTAGCAATTTTATTATTTACTCAGGATAAAAACGTAGGTCCACAGGAAGAGGAGCTTTATACATAATTGTCCTAAACTGGAAACAGACTCAATGGCCATTAACTGATGACGCACATATAGGAGGGACTAGCTTAGTGATATAATGGGGGAAATGGATGAATGTAACAACATTGTTGAATCTCAAAAGTTACAATGAAGGACAGAAGCCTACTTAAAAGGCTACATGCTATGGTTGGGTTGCAAATTGGGCCCAAGCATAGATGGCAAAGGGAGACCTAAGAAAGAGGCAGTCCACTCCAGATTGGTGGCAGGCGCCTTGCCTGCATTTAGTCATGTTTTCAGTCCAGAAGATCTCAACAGCAGCTTACTCTCTCAAGGCTACATCCTTGACATGGCTGCTAACATTGGAATAATGGCAGAACATCCATTTTAAGGACAGGAGAGGAGTAAGGAGCCTCTGATTGCCTAGGTTCAGATCACAACTCAACTGGAGGTCACATCCTCTCAATCACCTACTGCAGCATGATTCTATTTAGATCACATCTGGCAGAAGGCAAAAGCATGACATAATCACATCAATGGTTTCCCCTGGGTTGTCAGAGGCTGGGGAAGGAGATGGAATTGTCTATAAAGGGGCATAAAGGAATGCATTAGACTGGTGGCAATATTCTGTCTTGATTGTGCGGGTGGTTGCAAGACTTTCTTTGTCAAAACTCATGAAACTGTGTACCTAAACATGATAATAATTTACTGTAGGGAAAGTATTGTACAGCAAGCCTGACTTTAAAAAGCTGACAGCTTCCAGGGACATTTGGGTGGCTCAGCCAGTTAAGTGTCCAACTTCGGCACAGGTCAGGATCTCATGATTCGTGGGTGTGAGCCCCACATTGGGCTCTGTGCTGACAGCTCAGAGCCTGGAGCCTGCTTTGGATTCTGTGTCTCCCTCTCTCTGCCCCTCCCCTGCTCATGTTCTGTCTCTCAAATAAATAAATAAATAAAATATTTAAAAATTTAAAAGGCTTCCAGCTCATTGTTTTACCATTTTTAACCATGTGTTAAATTGAAATTTTTTAAATCATTCTTTCAGTTTCTTCTTCAGTGAATCTCAAAATTTTTAGTTGTAATCTTTTGTTAGATAAGTTTAATATTGTTTTTTGATCTTTAAGTTTGGTTGAATATTGATCTCTTCTTTGTTCATAACATTCTCTCTTTCCCTTGCTTCTGTGTTAACACACACACATTTTAAATAAATATTATGGGGTCACTGGGGTGGCTCAGTTGGTTAAGCATCTGACTTTGGCTCAGGTCATGATCTCAAAGTTTATGAGTTCAAGCCCCACATCAGGCTTTCTGTTGTCAGCACAGAGTCTGCTTCAGATCCTCGTCTCCTTCTCTCTCTTCCCCTCACCCGCTCTCTCTCTCTCAAAAATAAATAAACATTAGATAGATAATTAAATAAATAGATAATAAACATTATATATTTGTTAGAGATCAATTAGAATGTAGTTTTTAATGGTATAAGGATGACATATTTACAAGTCAAGTCATGTATTCAAGCCATATATTGCATGATGTTAGGGATCTTTTTTAGAAGTACTCTCCTTGCTCTGATGATTGGAAGACTGGATTTACTGGAAGATATATGCAACATATGTGTGCAACACATATATGTGTATATATGTACATATATGTGTATATATATATATATATTTATAATGTTCTAAGTTACTATGATAAAAAGGAACAAGATAAGAAAATTAGGTAGCTGAGTATTCTTTCTGTTTGAAAATTGTGATCAAATTGATTCTCCCACTTTCTAACAGTTTGTCTACTGAAAAGTCACTTAATAGCTTGAAACTTCGGCTGCAGAATGTGTAAAATAATAGTGTGAACCTCAAAGACTGGTGTGGAGGACTAATTGGGAATTTAAGTGGACCAATGTAATACATTATAAGTTGTCTATGCAAATAGACTCTGTGCATATGGGTGCCCAGTGTATTTGTTTGACAACTTGTTTTATTTATATTTAGAACTGGAAAATCTGTTTTTTACAACCCTTTTAGGATCAGAATCACAGACAACAATTGCAGAAAGCCAACACAATTATAAAATCATAAAAAAGAAGTTAGGTTTTTTCATTTATTGTCTTATTTGCTCAGGGTATAGTAATTCTTTAAACATTGTACAATGGATTTAGTTTCTCATTATCATGAAATTCACTCAAGATGAGAGTTGGGTTGAAGGATAAAACTTGCCCAAAGGGAAAGAGCATGTGTGAGTGCACATGAGTACACACATACCACAAACACATGTACACACAAAGAGAAAAGAAAAAATAATAATTATTTCAATTAATAAAAAGGGAAGGGAAGAATAATAAATTGGTAGTGGACCATGTACCCATTTGGAATAAGCTACCAATGCATAGAGTAAGGAAACATAAATGCCCAATTAAAATTAATTTTTTGGCAAATGGCAATTTTTCAATTTCATTAAATTCCAGTGTAGTTACCATACAGTGTATAATATAGTGATTCATCAATTATTTTGGCAAGACTTTAAAATAACATAGAGATGAATAAGTACTTGGTGATTAAAGGCCGTACATAATGTTTGATTCCATATGTCTGCATGTCATCATATTGTGTTCTCCTTTGAGACTGGAGTTTCTGCCTTTAGAGGATTGATTCACAATTAAAACTCATAATCTGGTTCCAATGGTTACCCATTTCTCTTTATGAAAAACAACATAAAAGCGTGGAAATGTGGATCTTATGGAAGGTGTTTTAAATTTTAATAAACGGTTAATTCAAATTTGGATTGCATTGCACTGTGTTTTAAAAATCAAAATTTTCTACTTTTGATGTTTAAGCTTCAACTGAGAACTCTTAATAAAAAAGAAAATACTACACTATACAGGTAAGACACAGGAAATAATTTATCAGGATTTGGCACTATTATGCACTGAGGTGGGCAAATAGCATGTCTGTTACTATAGGATGCTGAGAGTGTACTTTGTAACAAGAACAATTGTTTGGTTCAGTTTTATTTTTTCTTTTAATTTTTTTAATGTTTATTTATTTTGAGAGAGAGAGAGCGAGCGAGCAGGGGAGCAGCAGAGTGAGCTGAAGACACAGAATCTAAAGCAGGCTCCAGGCTTTCAGCTGTCAGCCCAGACCTATCCAGGGCTTGAAACCACAAACCATGAAATAATGACCTGAGCTGAAGTCAGATACTTAACCAAATGAGCCCTCCGATGGCCCTTGATTCACTTTTAAAACAATACAAAATCCTTCATAAAATTTTATGAGAGGTGACAACATATTGGTTATTTGAAATGGTCACTATATTTGCTCCTTGGTGTAGACAAGAATGATTTCTGGGAGTTAATGAATGAATTTTGGTATTGAGAAATACTCAGAATGCTCCTGAGTGGGAAAAAAATACAACTGAGTTAAAAACACATAAATGTTCACAAAATTAGAGAGTTTTCAGCAAGGATATATTTATCAGTTGAATTTGGATATTAGCAGGAATGAAAGAATACACCAACACAGACTCGTTTGCAGAAACTGAATGGGATTTTTTCATTAATGAGTTCATACATACAATTGCTCATAGAGCTTATCTATTTGTCCCCCAATTTTCCACTTCCTGGATCACTGTATTTACTGTGCTGTCTTATCCTAGGTTGTTTTTCCTTCCCCCAAGCACAAAACCTCATTCATGTTTCTATTTCCCATAAACTTAGGAGAAGACAATATTGACACCTAATGCAACTTTAAGCAAACTGTATCTGTAACACATGAGCAGCAAAAACAGTACTTCACTGACTGAGTTCATCCTCTTGGGATTAGCAGACACCCTGGAGCTCCAGGCCATCCTCTTTTTGCTTTTCTTTGTGATTTACACACTGACAGTTCTGGGGAATGT
>CM053575.1:13178502-13204964 GCA_028646485.1 Cryptoprocta ferox
TCCTCCACCATCACCCCAAAGATGCTGGTAGACTTATTATCAGAGAAGAAAACCATCTCCTTTGCTGGCTGCTTCCTGCAGTTGTACTTCTTTATCGCCTTGGCCACAACCGAATGCATCCTCTTTGGCTTAATGGCATATGACCGTTATGTGGCCATATGCAACCCCCTCCTTTACTCCTTGGTCATGTCCAGGACAGCCTGCCTCAAAATGGCAGCAGGGGCCTTTACAGCAGGATTCCTGAACTCCATGGTTAACACCAGTTATGTAGGCAGCCTGCCATTCTGTAGCTCCAATGTCATTCATCACTTCTTCTGTGACAGCCCTCCACTTTTCAGGCTCTCATGCTCTGACACACACCTGAATGAGAGCATCTTTTCCACATTTGCTGGTTTGAATATGGTCGGGGCTCTGCTAATCATCCTCACCTCCTACTCCTACATTCTCTTTTCTATCTTCCATATGCATTCAGGGGAGGGAAAGCGTAAAGCAATCTCCACATGTGCCTCTCACCTGATGGCTATAGCTCTGTTCTATGCTACTGCCATCTATACTTATCTGAGACCTAGTTCCAGCTACTCTCTGGGTCAGGACAAAGTGGCTTCTGTGTTCTACACAGTAGTGATCCCCATGTTGAATCCTCTGATCTACAGCCTCAGGAATGAGGAAGTAAAGAAGGCTTTCTGGAATTTAACCACCAGGAGAAGGATTCCTCCATTTGTCTGATATGCTTTGTAAATTTTTTGAACTGATTTTTGTGGAGGTTGATGAAGTATACAGTTTTCATTAAGATATTTCTAAGTAATTGCTTTTCCTTAATTCTCAAATACATGTCTCCAAATTGGTATAACATAAACTTCCCATCTTCTATGTGGACTCAGGAATTTCATCTAATTATTCTCTGTTTTGGCTGGGTCCTCAAAAATAGGTCTTATTTCTAATACAATCTTGGTTAGTGAAGAAAGGGATTTGGTATTTAGAATCAAAAGTTACAATATCACATGAAAGTAGCCATATACAATATTTGAATTGTTCTCTTGTTTTTTCTTATGCATTTTTATTCTACCATTTGTGATTTTAAGCTATTTTTATATATCACCTGTTTAAGATGCTTTAAATTTTAAGTAGATTGTCATCTTAATTTATTGAATTATCTTCCAGAAGGATGTTTAAATCAAATTTCAAGGCTACAGTTTTAATTGCGATATTAACTCTCCTCCTCTTTCTGTCCTGTATCCATTTCCTTATACACATATATACTCACAAATAAAATAAATGTGAGCTTGTGCAAAAGAGGGCTGTCTAGAAAAGAGGTCATTGGACTGCACCAATTATAGCTGTCTTAGTCCATTCTCTTGTCTTCCAAATTTCTAACCATTCTCTCCTTTTCTGTCTCTTGGACTGACATATTCCAGAAAGCCACATATACATGCGTTCAGGTGCTGCAGAGTTTAATCATGGCATAGTCCAAAGGAAGTATATCAATGTTCAACGGGTGAATCTGACACATACACTTTACTATATGCTTATGAATTTCCTGCTTATAGGTATTTATAGGTATCTATCAATTGTCAGCAAAAATCCATTCAAATTATTGTTAAAGCTAAATTTTGCTAACATGGAAGTAAACACTTAGAGTTTTGGGGGAGAGATTCCCCCTGGCCCTTGCTCTGATGTTGCTCCTGATAGAAGTGATGTCCATCTCATCTGAGATACAACTACATCATTGTGTCCTGTCTCAAAGAAGTCATCCAGCTTGTACATTCAATGTCCCCAATGGTCTCTGTAAATGACCTTCCCCAGACAGGTGTTCATGAAGTGATTGGCATTGTGTATGTACCTGTGGGCTGTATTCTCACTCCCCCAGTCCACAATGGTTACCTGGCCTAGACCCCTTACACCAAAATGATCATTTGTTCTCTGAGATAATTCTCTTTCACTGAGTGGCTTGCCTACAATCATCTGCACCAGCTACCTGATCACTGGTTGTATCCTTTCTCTTTTCCTTGTCCCCAGTATTCAGTGGAATCATATATGGGACCAAGATATTTCACAACTAAATTGTAATAATATGTCCCATCCATTGAAAGTTTTATTTTCTGGAAAAATTTAGCAATAGAAAGAATGTTTGGGAAATAAAGTCCAGTTATTCTAAGATTTGGGTTTTAGATGTATCTTATTTAAGGGCATGTTCTCTGCTCTCTAATCAGGCTTCTTACATTTACTTAATCTTGTTTATAGAGGCTACAAATACTTCCAACTTTGGGAGTGATTATCACTTAATTACCTAGCCTGCTTTTTAATTCCTTAAATAGTATTTCTTATATAAATTTTGATTGTTTCTTTAACTTATGAACTTGTAAAAAATATTTTTAAATTATCATAATTTCTTATATAATATACAATGCATTTATGTGAAAATATTCCCAATATTACTTATTTTCTTTAACTCAAAATAAATTTGGTCTGTAAAATCACTGATATTTCTAATTATTATATTGAGTGGACAAACAAGTTTGAAATAATGATAGAATCAATATTCAAAAATCACAGAGCTCCAAATAAACAATCAAAAAATATTAATATTGAAATCCTAAATTTAGGGAGAAAAAAGTTGATATTATAAATTTTGGTTTAGTTTGTTAAGTGTAAGTTAACAAAGGAAACAAGTAATTTCCATCAGTCTATTAAAAATGGCAGGTGGACCTTTATAGAAAATAATTAAGTAAAGGCTAGGTGCTGAGAGTACATGAAGTAATCATCCCACTTAATTTCACACTGTTCAAATGAAATAAAAGATAGTATTTTAACTCATAATAAGCATCTTTCAAAGAATATAGACAAGCAAAATTTTGTCAAGAAGATGAACCCCAAGTGGTTGGCTGGATGCGGGGAACATGAAATACAAATTAGTTGAGTTGATGTGAAAATATGTAATCTGTAGAAAAGGAATGTACAAAGAACTGTATGGAATGAAAATATAGCTTTATTAAAATGTATAGCTTTATAGAAAGAAACCTAAATAAGTCTATTGAAAAAATATGTAATGCATGCCAAATAGAATGTGTGGCATCACGAAGCAGAAATTGCACTATTGTTGCTAAACTGAGATATAATTTACTATTTTGTCTGGGAAATTGGTGCATACAGTATTTAAGGTTATTTTTAAATTTTGTGATTTGAATCTTGATGTGAAAACATTGCATGTGTCCCTGTACTATTCCAGAAGAATTCTTGGTATATTCTCAGGCGCTTAACCACTTAATAACTCCCAGATCTGCTACTAAAGAGGAAGGTGGTGAATATCAGCTAAATAATTTTAAGGTTTTGAAAACAGGAGAGCTACCAGATGAAGACCTATGTCAAAAACTAAGTTTCCAAATTGTACTCTGAACCTTCAACCTCCCGAAGTTTCATGATAATTTTAACCATGTATTGTAAGCAAATAAAATCAATAAAATATAATTTATTTGTTAAGTGTTTGTTGAAAGTGTGTCAGATTCATTTATACACTGAGGAGAGAAACAGAGAGGTGAAAAGAAGGTACAGACTTGGAAAGGATATGGAAACAGAAGGTTTATTTAGCTAGGAAAAAAATAAGCAGGGTTAAAAAACATGTGAAATAATATTGAGGTGCGATTTTACAAATCATAAAATTATCATCCCCCAATTATGCATTACAGAAGAGAACTGTGTATTAGAATGATCTGAAATGCTAGATTTGGTGAAAGTAGTTAACAGGAACCACACATTTAAGGAGCAAATGCTAAAGATATTATCCCTGGCTGATTGGACGGACATAGCTTTATCCTCCAAAGGCAGGGTTCAATAGAGATGATAAACAGAGATAAGATAATGCCAACAGAGATCAAAAGCAGAGTGACAGGAAACAAGTTTTATCTTTAAATGGCTATTGCCAGTGATTTTTTCCCCTAAAATGTAAACAAAATTTCTTATTTCTTAATTTTTATTTTTCCATTTAAAAATTGCATGTGTTTTACATTATCCCATAAGGATTGACTGATAATTTCATATAAGACCCATATGAAGTAGTTATCTACTATTTATCTGTTTAGGTGAACAGATCATGATAGACTTGATGTGAAAAAATCCGTAATTCCTACCATGATTCTTCAGTGGCAAAAGTCAACATTCATTCCACCATTTAAAAAGTAATGTTTAAATTGTCACCAAATAAACTAATAGAAAATCTTAGTTTCTAATAGAAAATCCCAATAATACAAATATTAAGACATTTTTAGTGATAATTACTGAATTGTCCATGACATTAAAACTATATGGATCTATGTGATAATGAATGATATTAATAAGGAATACAGAGGTGTCTGGATGGCTCAGTCGGTTAAGCATCCAGCTCTTGATTGCCACTCAGGTCATGATCTCATGGTTGGTGAGTGTGAGCCCTGTGTTGGGCTCTGTGCTGACAGTGCAGAGCCTGCTCAGGATTTTCTGTCTCTCTCTCTCTAATAAATAAACATTTAAAACCATTTATTAAACACACACAAAAATGTCCTTCCCTCCCCCACTTGCTCTGTGTGTGTGTGTATGTCTGTCTCAAAATAAATAAACATTTTAAAAAATAAATTACTAAGATTTGTTTTAATAAAAAAAGGAGAAATAAAAGAAATGTGAAGGACTTCTATACTGGCAGACCACGGACCTCTATGATCTATGTCTTCAATAAACCAAGGTAAATACTTTAAAAATTATTAAATCAACTTTTTTCAGAGCTCTGGATATCAACCAAAGGTTTGATACAATGAAAAGAGAATTTGCGCAATAAAAACTGATGAATTTTGGTAAGAAAAACAGTTTATGGTGTTGTAACTTGACCTAATCCAATCACAGTTCCCACAGTTGTGCAATAGCCATGAACCAGCAGTTTGACAACAATATTAACAGTTGTGTAGAAACTGGATTGTGTAAACTGAGATTGGACTCCTAAGGATGTCCCATCCTCAGAGCAATCAATACATCCTATAAAACGTAAGGAAATACAGGCTTTTATATTGTATTATAATTAGATGAAAAGACATTACTAACAATGAAATATCCCAGGTATGTGGATATTAAAAAGTTATCAAAATAATGTATCCCAAATGACAAATTAAACTGTTAAGTACTGGACCATGTAACCTAAAATATAAATAAATGAATATATATATATATACATACATACATATTAAAAGTGATATAATTGCTGTGAAGTCTTAATTCTGCTCCTGAAACCATTATTCCACTATATGATAACTAACTTGGATTTAAATTTTAGTCACTGCACACAATTGAAGACAACACTATATATGATTAGTGACTTGGGAAGGTTAAATGGTGGAGGCGTGAATTACAGAGTCCCTGAAAAGCCCCAGAGAGTTATATGTAGTTGTATGTGGTGTTATATGTAACTGTCTCCGTACTTGGAGATGGATATGTACCAGTGAGCAACACAAATGTCCTGGAATCAAGGAGTTAATAATAAGAAGAGGTCAGATTACGGAATAGAAGTTAAAGCATAATATCATAAGGGGCAAGCTAGAAGTTTATATAGGAGGGATGTGAGAGCCTTACAGTAGAAATATTTAACTTCACCTACAGGACTAATGGGTCACTTGTCATGGGATGTGATACACCACCTCAGTTCGACGGAGAAACAGATACTTGGCAGTCAGAACACTCTATAGAGTACAAAGTTTTCTGTGCCTCTTGTAGTATATAGCAGAGTACCTTATATAGTTAGATGCTTGTTGAATGCTTTAATAAATAGAGAAAAGATGAATACATTAACTAATTAATTTGCATAATTTACCAAAGATTTGCAGCGGTGATAAAAATTCACTCTACCTTTCTCTCCTAATAGTTGTAAAGCCCTCATAATGTCATTTTCCTATCTTCCACTTCACAGTACAGAAAACTTGAAATTCAGTGTACTCTATCTTCTGGTCCAAATTCTTTTTTTTTTTTCTTATGTAAGTATGTGTAACTACAAAAACCCCAGAACTCTAGATAGTTTCTTTTTTAAAAAAATTGTTTCTATGTTTATTTACTATTGAGACAGAGAGAAACAGCATGAGTAGGGGGGAGGGGCAGAGAGAGAGGGAGACAGAATCCGAAGTAGGCTCCAGGCTCTGAGCTGTCAGCACAGAGCCCGAGGCGGGGCTGGAACCCACAAACCACGAGATCATGACCTGAGCCGAAGACGGACGCTTAACCGGCTGAGCCATGCAGGCGCCTCTAGATAGTTTCAAAATTACATTATTTGAGGTTCAGAAATGGTGTTTTAATACTTTCAAATTTAGTATTCTCCGATTTCATACATAGATACAGGGCAAATTTAACACTGTGAATGTCCTAGGAGGGGAATTGCTCTATTCTCCAAAGATGGAGAGCATGGGGAGAAAGGTAAAGAGGAGTGGCCAGGAGGCTACCATTCCTCAGACCATACCCCACAGGGAGAGAATCTTCAAGGCAGCGCTGATGCAACCAGAGACAGCCTTAGTTATTTTCTAAGTTACCACCTGATAAACAGATATTGAGTTTAAAAATGCGACATCACAGAGAGAAGACGCCCCTGCAGTGAATAAGGGGCTTTTCTCAACCAAAGGTGCACTGATCAATATAAGTAAAGTATGAGTTTCACAGAAAAATAAGGATGGCTGGAAATTGTGCCTTGAGTAATTCAAAACCAAAATTTATATTACATAAGACCATAGTCTTTATAAAAGAGCGACCCACAGCGATTTTCTCATAATATAAAAAGGTAAGCAGTCATCATTTTACCCTGCTTATTTTATTGCACTGTATTTGTTTAGTTTAAGATTCAAAAGTCATTGGGGCGCCCGGGTGGCTCACTCAATTGGCTAAGTGTCCAACTTCGGCTCAGGTCATGATCTCACGGTTCGTGGGTTCAAGCGTCACATCGGGCTCTGTGCAGACAGGTCAGAGCCTGGAGCCTGCTTGGAATTCTGTGTCTCACTCCCTCTCCTCTGCCCTACCCCATTCATGCTCTGTCTCTTTCTCTCTCTCAAAAATAAATATGAAAAAGTTTTTAAATAAAAAAAGAATCAAAAGTCATAAAACAAAACGCTTTCTTCCAACCAGATCCCTTTATGAGATAAGTCTTACGAACTTTCAAGAGAGGTCCAATTATTGAATAAAAATTAAAGCATAGTATCATAAGGGTCAAACTAGCAGTTTATATAGGAACTATATAATTTATAACTACAAGCAATCAATCCTACATTTTTATAACAATAAATAAGATATAAAATGGACATGAAATCCTCTTGCCACTGTAAAAAATTTATATTTCTTAGTTGTATTTATATTATTAGAATAATAAATTCAAAATTGTGTTACCTATAGAATGTTCTATGAAGCCCATTGAAGGCTTTTTTTTTTTAGTATAGTTGACATACAAACGCACAATGTTATATTAGTTTCAAGTGGACAGCATCGTGATACAACTCTATACATTATACTCTGCTCACCACAAGTGAAACTACCATCTGTCACAATACAATGCTGTGAAACCCATTCGTTTTGATTAAGAATATGGACTCTGGCATATGGGTGAGTTTGAAATCAGGTTACATCCTATCTTCCTGATATTTGGAAAGTTACTTAACCCCCGTTATGCCTCTGGCCCTTTAAGCAAAATGTGGCTAGTAACAGCACCTACATCATTTAGAATGCAATAAAATGAGAGGCACCTGCATGGTCAGTCAGTTAAGAATCCGACTTCAGCTCAGGTAATGATCTCACCATTGGAGAGTTCGAGCCCCGCATCAGGATCTCTGCTGTCAGCTCAGAGTCTGCTTTGGATGCTCTGTCTCCCTCTCTCCCTGCCTCTGCCCCCAGCCCTCCTGTGCTCGCTCTCGCGCTCTCTCTCTCTCTCTCTCTCAAAAATAAATAATCATTAAAAAATTTATGGAATGCTAGAAAATGAGATAACACAGGAAAAGTCATTAACAGCGTGGTTAGCATGTAATAAATGTTCAAAACTTGTTAACAATAAAAAATAGTCTCAAATAATCAGGACTCTCTCTCTGCATAGCTATGCTCATTCCTGCTAAAATAGAAATGTTGATAAAGGAAGAACTTTGTATTGAATACATTCAGGATTTATTCATAATAAAACACACTATATACTACAAAATATACGTCGATATACATCATATACTTATGTAGTATATCATATATATCAACATATATATATAACATATGTAATATATGTTCATCACACATATCTGGGCCACTGAAAATTCTATTCTTTTTCTACTGCAATTGTTTTTCTGAGGAACTTCTGAAGAAAAATAAATATATAGGAAAGATGATATAAAATTTTGAAACTTTTGAGAAGATATAAAATTGGAGAGATAATTATCAAAGTGTGAAGAGAGGACAAAAACAAAGAAAGAGATCAGCAAAACAAAGGCAGAGATGATGGCAAGGGAGGATTTGAGGAGCGTGCACTCAGTCCCAGTTTATAGAACATATTATCCGAACCTGAAACGTCCAGGTCCTGGTCCCTCCTCTTGACCATTCTGAGCCATAAACAGAGAGGAACCAGGAAAGGGCATCTATTTTCAGGGTATGCTGTGAAAAATTAAAGTCAGAATAGAGATTCACTGAACTAAGGAGGGAGACATTTAGGATTTGTGAAAAGTAAGAAACACAAAGCAGAAGTTGTAAATTGTTTCAGTAGTTTGGGATGTGTCAGAAGTAAGAGGAACCTGGTCTTCAAATAAGAAAGGGGGAGGGGTGCCTGGATGGCTCAGTCGGTTAAGCGTCCCACTTCGGCTCAGGTCATGATCTCGCGGTTCGTGGGTTCGGGCCCCGCGCGGGCTCTATGCTGACAGCTCAGAGCCTGGAGCCTGCTTCAGATTCTGTGTCTCCCTCTCTCTCAGACCCTCCCCTGCTCACGCTGTTTCTCTCTCTCTCTCTCAAAAATAAATAAAACATTAAAAAATTGCTTTTAAAGAAGAAAGGGGGGTGTATTGCAGGGAAAGGAAGGGGAATTTGAAGTCTGGGAAATTGGGCAAGAGACTCAAAACTCATGGCAATATGGGTTTTGGAGTGACAATTTATGAAAAAAGTCACACTTTAGCATTAATGAAGGCTAGCTGAATATCAAAAAAGTGATGCGGTGTCTGGGATCCATTGCGGTGGCAGAGAAAGCAAACTTACCTGGTCACCAGACTTAGGTGGTCTAAAAATGCTTACTTATTGAAGGAGCTGGGTAGAATCAGTCCACAGTGCACTTAGCGCTGTGCCTCCTGGTGGTCAGTCAGCTGTAGATATTTAGAATACAGTTGACCCTTGAACAATAGTTTGAACTGCACGGGTCCACTAGTTCGCTATATGTGGGGTTTTTACAGTACACACTGACAATGTGTTTTCTTTTTCTTTGGATTTTCTTTCTCTAGCTTACTTTAATTTTTTTAAATGTTTATTTATTTTTGAAAGAAAGAGAGAGACAGAGTGCAAACAAGAAGGGACAGAGAGAGAGGGAGACACAGAATCTGAAGCAGGATCCAGGCTCTGTGCTCTGAGCTGTCAGCACAGAGTCCTACTAGGGGCTCGAACTCAGGAACCGTGAGACCATGACCTGAGCTGAAGTCCTGTGCTCAACCAACTAAGCCACCCAGGCGCCCCTCTCTAGCTTACTTTATTGTATGACTACAGTATATAATACATACAACCTACAAAACATGAGTTAATTGATTGTTTATGTCAGTAATTAAGTTTTGAGGGAGTCAAAAGTTATATCAAGATTTCTGACTGCCCGGGTGCGGTTGGTGCATTGTTCAAGGGTCAACTGTATATATTATATTCATAATACACAGTATTTATTCAAAATAAGCTATACTATATACTAAAATATGTATGATTGATATGTTTATAATTTATATGAATAGTATATTATATATTCAAAATATATATATTCAGAAACGCATACTTAGAGGTGAAAGTAAGGTATACAAAAATAGATTTCACATTTTGTCTGGCCTTAGATGTGTCAACCCTAAGATCAAATTCTCTCACACACTTTATTTTCCGTTTTCTTTGTTTAATTACCCCATAAAAGCCCTAAACTTATCTGATTATTCCTAAAGTCCTAACATTTGGAATATAAGCAGAATTACCAAGATTTTGGAGAGGGGGCATGGTAAGGTTAAGGACATACTATAACAAAATCTTATATAATTTATTTTACATTCCGAGCATATGACTTACTATGATACATGATTTCTAACACAACTGTATATGATACATTAAGTGAAATTGTTTTCTATGATGGAAGCCAGGCAATACTCCCTGTTTTCCTGATCAGATTCTAAGTCTCTTTTCCAGTTAGTGAGCAGCCCAAACTGGCCTGAGGAGAGCCTGGCTATGAAGTCCTAACTGACCACCTTGCCCTGTGGTTATCTGAGATGTAGTTCACAGAGGAAACCTCAAACCAAACACGAAAGAATCATAAAAACTGATTGTAAATTAGAAGGTGCAAGGCAGGGACACCTGGGTGGCTCAGTCAGTTAAGCAACCAGCTACAGCTCAGGTCATGATCTCGTGGTTCTCAGGTTCTAGCCCCACATTGGGCTCTCTGCTGTCAATACGGAACCCACTTCAGAATCTCTGTTCCCCTCTCTCTCTGCCCTTCCCCCACTTATGCCTTCTCTCTCACTCAAAAATAAGTAAACATAAAAAAGAAGGTGTTAGGCAGAAAAATACAAATAAAGTACCATAGACACCAGATAAATCAGGAAGGAGACACATTTCTCATTAGAGAATGTCCTGTTAACTAGTGCAGTTTTTATTCTGAGAATAGCCTACCTGATGTGGTTTTTTATTTTATTTTATTGCTGTTTGTTTTGCTGTGTTATCCATATAAATATATATATTAATTGTATATACATTAATAATATATAATTAATAGCAGGAAGATTAGTGTTTAAGATTACTTTCTGTTTTTATATACTGAAATTTGGGGATGTTGGATTTGAAATATATCACCGAAGATACAAAACAAAAAACAGAAAAACTGGATATTTATCCTGTGTCACTGGATTTGAAATCATCTCTTTAATATGTCCCATTCTGCAATGGGCCCAGCAATTGAAGAGAATTCTAAGCCTTGAAATCGTTTTCTTTGTAGATGGAATCCATGGGACAAAATCCTCCACGAGGGAATCACACTATATTAACAGATTTCATCTTTCTTGGCTTTTCTGATGTTCCTGACCTCCAAGAATTTCTTTTTGGGATGTTTTTGATAATCTATGTGGTTATTTTGTTGGGAAATAGCCTCATTATCATAATAACCCAGGTTGATCCCTCCCTCCAGACTCCCATGTATTTTTTCCTTGGGAACTTTTCTTTCTTGGAAATATGTTATGTGTCAGTCACTGTCCCCAGATTATTAACAGATCTTTGTAGACAAAATAGAAGTATTTCCTTTCTGGCCTGTGCTATTCAAATGTATTTCTTTCTGGTCTTTGGAGCCACTGAATGCTTTATTCTGACTGCAATGGCTTACGACAGATATGTTGCCATTTGCAACCCCTTACTCTACCCTCTCATCATGAACAGTAGGCTGTGTATCCACCTGGCAGCTGGCTGTTGGAGCACTGGGATTCCAGTACATATAGGGTTTACCTACCTGATCTTCTCTCTACCCTTCTGTGGGTCTAATCAGTTGAATCATTTTTTCTGTGACATACCCCCAATACTTCAGCTGGCCTGTGGGGATACTTTTGTGATTGAGATATTGGTTTATGTAGTTTCTGTACTAGTTGTCACTATTCCCTTTATGTTGATTCTTGGATCTTATGTGAAAATAATCTCAACCATCCTGAAGCTGCCGTCAGCTGCTGGGCGAGCCAAGGCATTCTCTACCTGTTCTTCACATCTCGTGGTTGTGGCTTTATTCTTTGGATCAGGCATCATTACGTATTCAAGACCAAAGTCCAGCCATTCAACAGGAATGGACAAATTTCTTTCTCTCTTTTACACCATTGTGACACCAATGTTTAACCCCATAATATACTGTCTGAGAAACAAAGATGTTTTGGTGGCACTCAAAAAATTCCTACCAAAATGGATTGTACTATGACTCAAAAACTTAACTTTGTAAAGTCTGTTTGCTTATTTATCAGTCTCCATGCATTCATGTTGGCTCTTCTCCTATTTCTCTATGATTCTCAATTATTCTATGTAGCTGTTGTCATATTTTTAGCTGATATGAAATAAACTCGACTGTATTTTTTAATGTTTATTTATTTATTTTGAGAGAGAGAGAGAGAGAGAGAGAGAGAAAGCATGAATGGTGGGTGGGCAGAGAGAGAGAGGGAAAGAGAGACTCCTAAACAGGCTCTGTGCTGTCAGTCCAGAGCCCAACGCTGGGTTCAAACTCACAAACCATAAGATCATGACTTGAGCCGAAATCAAGAGTCTGACACTTAACTTACTGAGCCAACCAGGTGCCCCACAGTTGTTATTTTTAAACAGTACATTAATACCTCATTTAATCCAAAGTATTGAAATATTTAAAATAACACACAGGAGTTATTAAAGGTGCTGTTGCTGCTGTGTTTTTTGTTTTTTGTAAGATTCCAGAATATGACCAACATTTTCTGTTTCACAGAAAGATTATTCATTTTTATATCTCCAGTCCCAACATATTGTATGAAAAATATTAGCCATCTAATTAACTTTGTTAAATGGAAAAGATGACACATAGTAAAAGTTGAACTACTGGTATTTTATCTGCTCATAATCAATAATCACATTATAATTAGGTGACGTCATGTAAAGAAAGGAAGGATTTGAATCCAGCAGCAGTAAGTACAGTTGATGTGTTACAGATAATTGACATTCCATCTGTTTGTTATTGGTGATTCATCAGCTACTCCCTAAAGCTGAATTCACATATGAGATAGGGGGCCCCATGATCTCCTTTCCAGGATCCAGTCTTCCTCCGGTATACCAGCTAATCTACTTCACTTTTGTTACTTTAATTAGAAGACTTGATGGTAATTTTGACATACAGGTTTTAAATTTATAGAAAGGATACAAATGTGGGGAGGAACTGATAACAGTTTCAGGTAATTGAAATGAGCTTTATATAAAACTATTAACATGTTAGCTCTGGTGGGACACCTGAGTGGCTCAGTCAGTTAAGTGTTCGACTTCGGCTGAGGTCATGATCTCATGGTTCAAGGGTTTGAGCCCCATGTGGGGCTCTGTGCTGACAAATCAGAGCCTGGAGCCTCCTTTGGATACTGTGTCTCCCTCTCTCTCTGCCCCTCCCCTGCTAGTGATCTGTCTCTCTCTGTCTCTCAAAAATAAATAAATGTTAAAAAGCATGTTAGCTCTGGGCTGTGTGAGTTACATTTCTTATCTCTTACTTCCTTCTTGAAATAGAAATCAGCAATTTCCCTTCTTTCTTTTTTTTAAAAGAAACTTTTTGGTGTCTTAATGACAAAGAAATAGGTGTGCAGGAAGACAAGAAAGAGTAAATCTGAACATTAAAGAAGCAAAATTTGATAAAACCCATATTAGTTATTACTGTTCTTCTCATATCTGTTTCCCCCACACCTTTCTGGATTCTGTAAACCTCTGGGCACCAACCATTCCATGCCCTTGGGTATTCCCACCAGGCCTCCCATAATATTCCTTGGAAAATACAAAGTACCTTCACTCCTCCTCCACCTTCTCCATCACCCTACTGCATATATCACCAGAGTTCTTTAGAAAGAATAAGAGAGTTCATATAACACACCTTCTCTACAATTCTTCCCTGGCATACAACCTCAACTGAGAGAAAGAAAGAAAGAAAGAAAGAAAGAAAGAAAGAAAGAAAGAAAGAAAGAAAAATGTTAAGAAGCAATTATGAAGGTAGTAATCATACAATTTTAACAAAATATAGCTGTGTCACATTTTGGTAACTCTCATAATATTTCAATCTTTTCCATTATTATTTACTTGTTATGGTGATCTATGTTCAGTGACTTTGATGTCTTGGGGTTCCATGAACTGCACTCATGTAAGAAGGCAAGTTTAATCAATGAATGTTGTGTGTGTTCTACTGTTCCACTGACTGGTCGTTCCCCTGACTCTCTTCCTCTCCTCAGGCCTCCCTATTCTCCGACACACAAGAATATTGAAATTATGATAGTTGATAATCCTACAATGGCCTCTAAGTGTTCAAGTGAAAAAAAAAGTCACACTTTAAATAGAAAGCTAGAAATGATTAAGCTTAGTGAGGAAGGCATGCTCAATGCCAAAAATAGACTGACAGGTAGGCCTCTTGCACCAAACAGCCAAGTTTGTAAATGCAAATGAAAAGTTCTTAAAGGAAATTAAAGTGTTTCTCCAGTGAACACAGGAATGACAAAAAAGTGAAACGGCCTTATTGTTGATGCGGAGAAAGTTTTAGGTGTCTGGATAGATCAAATCAGCCACAACATTCCCGTATACCAAAGCCTAATCAAGAGCAAGGCTCTGACTCTCTTCAGTTCTATGAAGGCTAAGAGAGGTAAAACTAGAAGAAAAGTCTGAAGCTAGCTCATGAGGTTAAAGGAAAGAAAATGTCTCCATAATATTAAAGTTCAAGGTAAAGCAACAAATGCTGATACAGAAGCTTCAGCAAGTTACCAACAACATCTAGCTAAGATACTAATGAAGGTGGCCTCACTAAACAACAGATTTTCACTATAGATGAAGCAGTCTTCTCTTGGAAGAAGACACCATCTAGAACTTTCATAGCAGGAGAGGAGAAGTCAATATCTGGCTTCAATGCCTCAAAGGACAGACTGACTCTCTCTTTTGTTAGGGGCTAATGCAGCTGCTGACTTTAAGTTGAAACCAGTCCTCATTTACCATTCTGAAAATCCTAAGGCCCTTAGGAATTATGCTAAATCTACTCTGCCTGTGCTCTAGAAATGGGACAATACAGTCTTGATGACAGCACATCTGTTTACAACATGGTTTACTGAATATTTTACACCCACAGTTGAGACCTGCTGCTCAGAAAAGATCTTCCATTCAATATACTACTCCTGACTGACAATGCATCTGACCATCTGAGAGTTGTGATGGAGATGTACAAGATTAGTGTTGTTTTCATACCTGCTAAAACAACTTAGCAGCGCTTGGATCAACTAATAATTATAACTTCCAAGTTTTATTATTTATGAAATGCATTTTGTAAAGTGATAGCTGTCATAGAGAGTGATTCCTCTGATGGACCTGGAAAAAGTAAATTGAAAAACCTTCTGGAAAGGATTCACCATTCTGGATGTCTTCACTGAAGGAAGTAGTGGGATTCAAGACTTTAGTGAAGGGGGCCACCTGGGTGGCTCAGTCGGTTGAGCTTCCAGCTTTGGCTCAGGTCACGATCTCATGGTTCATGAGTTCAAGCCTTGCATCAGGCCTTCTGCTGTCAGTGCAGAGCCCACTTTGGATCCTCTGTCCCCCTCTCTCTGCTCCTACCCCACTCACACATGCACATGCTCTCTCTTTCTCTCTCTCTCTCACTCTCTCTCTCTCTCTCCCTCCCTCTTTCTCTCTCTCTATCAAATAAACAAACGCTTTAAAAAGAAGACTTTAGGGGCATCTGGGTTACTCAGGCTGTTAAGCATCTGACTTCAGCTGAGGTCATAATTTCATGGTTTGTGAGTTCTGGCCCCATATGGGGCTCTGTGCTGACAGCTTAGAGACTGGAGCCTGCTTTGGATTTTGTGTCTCCCTCTCTCTCTGCCCCTCCCCCACTTATGTACTATCTCTCTCTGTCTCTGAAAAATTAATGAACCTTAAAAATTTTTTAAAAGAAGACTTTAGTGAAGGAAGTAATTGCAGACGTGGTGGGAATAGCAAGAGAGCCCGAGTTAGAGGAGGAGCCTGAACATGTGACTGAGTGGCTGCCATATCATGGTCATACTAATGAATGAGGAGATGCTCTTTATGGATAAACAAAGAAAGTGATTTTTTATGAAATGGAAGATACTCCTGGTGAAGCTGTAAAGATTGTTGAAATGACAACAAAAGACTTAGAGTAGTCCATACACATAGGTGATAAAGCAGCCACAGGTTTTGTGAAGATTGACTCTGATTTGGAAAATTCTACTGTGGGTAAACGTTACCGAACAGCATCATCTGTGACAGGGAAATCATTACTGAAAGAAAGAGTCCATCGATACAGCCAATGGTGTTGCTTTTATTTTAAGAAATTGCCACAGCCACCCCAGGCTTCAGCACAGCACCCTGATCAGTCCAGAAGCCATGCACACAGAGACAAAATGCCACCAGCAAAACCATTATGGCTTGAAAGTTGAGATGATGGTTAGCATTTTTTAGCAATAAAGTATTTTTATGTTTAAAATTTTTTTTACATTTATTTATTTTTGAGAGACAGAGAGAGACAGAGTGCAAATGGGAGAGGGAGCAGAGAAAGAAGGAGACACAGAATCCAAAGCAGTCTCCAGGCTCTGAGCAAGCTGTCAAGACAGAGCCTGATGCAGGGCTCAAACCCACGAGCCATGAGATCATGACCTGAGCCAAAGTCAAACGCTCAACCGACTGTGTCACTCAGGCGTCGTTTTAATTTTTTTTAAATATTTATTTAGTTTTTGAGAGAGTGCAAGCAGGGAAGGGGCAGAGAGGGAGAGGGGGACAGAGGATCTGAAGCGGCTCTGCGCTGACAGATTGACATCAGTGAGCCCTAGCAATAAAGTGTTTTTAACTTGAGCTACGAATATTGTTTTTTAGACATAATGCTACTGCACTCTTAGTAGGCTACAGTATATTATAAATATAAGTTTTATATGCACTGGAAAACCAAAAAACTCATTTGGCTTGCTTTATTGCAATATTCAATTCATTACTGTGGTCTGGACCTGCACCCACAATGTCTCTGAGGTGTCCTTGTAATCAACTTTGATCTATCCTTGAAATGCTAATAAAGTCTGTTGAAAGCAGGGCTAAACATGTGCATGGTAGAGACTCTCTTTTGTACCTTGGTTCTTGGGCCTGGGCACTGATGGGTGGTGTCATCTTCAAGGGCATCACAGGGTGATAGGAAAACAGAACCACATCTGAGTCTGAACAAACCCTGAGGGAAACCGATTAGGATGGGTTGGGGCTTAGTGGTGTGAAGAGCCAAATCTGCTAGCTGGCTGTACCTTATCCTGAATTCTGCTTGTCTTTTGTCATTCTTGAGTTTAAGTAGAATTTTGATTAATGCTCATGTTCTATGAGGCAGTAAAAGTGGATTTAATGTCCACACTCTGCATGCAATAATAAAAGGGGAAGAAATGCATCCGTGCAAACAACATGGTAGTGTCACCAGGGATTTGAACACATTATCTGTGGTCCTAGAATCATAGGCTGGGCTTAGATTGCTGCCAAGGGACAGATGTAAGGTTGGACCAGAGTGTTTGATTTGAACTCAAATGCAAATGAATCCTTGAAAAATGGATTGGAATTATGTGAGCTGTGGTTTTGCTATGAATGAGGCACCATTTGCTCAAGCCAGTCAGATAGAAGTATAATGTTTACTTATAATTGTAACTATGGGAGATTATCCAATTTGCATTATATGGAGAAGGAAGATAATACTATACAATTTAATGTAAAGATACACACATATGTGACTCCATGCATGTGTAAGTGTATGTGTGTGTGTGTAAATAAACCCAATATTTGTATGTTGATATCTTATCTCCTAATCCCTCAGAAGGAAACTGTCATGGAGATAGGATCTTTGAGGAGGTAGTTAACTTAAAATGATGTTGGATCCATTATGACTGTTAAACCTGTAAGAAGAGATTAAGACACTGACATGAGAAAAAAAAATCACTGAGACAGAGAGTGAAGACTGCCCATCTACAAAAGTAGGAGGGAGACTTCAGGGGAAGCCAACCCTGGCATCACCTTGATCTTAAGCTTCTGGTACCTGGAACTGTGAGAAAATAATATTTTTGTTTGTTTGTTTAAGCAATCTGTCTGTGGTACTTTGTTATGGCAGCCCTAGCAAAACAACACAACCAATATGGCATATATATGTGTGGTTTATATGCATGTATGTGTTTTTCTGTGGATATAGATGTTTAAACATACTATATATATATATGTATATATATATACATATATATATATATATAAATTTATAAAGAGTGTTAAGCTTAAAAATAAAACAGCCAATTATTTTCATTGCAAAATTGGTTTATTCAGTGTAGCAGAGAATTGTACTTCGGGCCATGCAAGCTATGCGAAAAACATTGGCAAGTCCAGAGAAAAAGAAGAGGGACTACTTTTTTACAGAGGAAGGAGGGAATTGGGAAGGGCTCTTGTAAACAAAAGTCTTTAGGAGTAAGTTGAGAGTTCAAGTATAGAGGTTTTGCATTGGTTGGGTTGTGACAGTCCTTCGCTGGCTGCACTGTAGTCAGGGGAGGAGGAAACCTTTTTTCCTCTTGCTGGGGTAGTACAGTATAGAATTCATCCTGTTGGGGATACAAGATACATCTCTTCCTGTTGGGTCTATTGACCACAAGTGGAAGGAAATAAGTGCTCTCCCTACTGGCCTCTTGATTCCATCTTAAATGAGTTTCCCTTTATTCAATTTCACAGAAGCAAATGGATGACAGTTTCTGCTTGTGTAAAAACTGCGTTGGTGGTGAGTTGACTATGATCTTTATTTTAAAATGTCCAAGAAGAATAGAAATACACTAATAAATGAAAACACAACACTTTAACCATAGCTTTTTGATCTGAAGACAATTAGATTAATTTTTATTTCTTTCAATTTAATGTTTAATGTGAAAAGTATACTTTATTGGCAAACCAGTTTTTACCAAATACTCTTTTCATTGCATCTTTCACATCTTTGTTCCTCAAACTATAGATGATGGGATTCAGCATGGGAATCACAATTGTGTAAAATACTGACACTATCATATCATGATCCAAAGCGTAGCTGGAATTAGGTCTCACATACATGAAGAGAACCGTACCGTGAAAAATTGATACTCCAGTTAGGTGAGAGCCACACGTGGAAAAGACCTTCCGCCTCCCTTCAGCAGAGTGCATCCTCAGAATGGCCAACAGAATAAAACCGTAAGAGACCAGGACTATGAGGATAGTGGATATCTCAATAGATCCCGCAAAGTAAAAGACTAGCAGCTGGTTTATGTGAGTGTCAGAACAAGAAATGGCAAGAAGAGGAGGGATGTCACAAAAGACATGTTTAATTTCATTGGATGCACAGAAGGATAGACTAAAAGTAGCCACAGTGTGTAAAGTAGCATGCAGAAAGCCACCAACATAGCAGGAAATTATGAGTGGCACGTAGACTCCGGGTGACATTCTAACTGAATACAGGAGAGGGTTGTAGATTGCTACATAGCGATCATAAGCCATTGCAGCTAAAATAAAACATTCCGTGGTTCCAAAAGTAACAAAGAGAAACATCTGTGCTGCACATCCAAGGAACGAAATGGTTTTATTCTCTGACAAGAAATTGACTAACATTTTGGGGGTGACAGCTGAGGAGTAGCAGGCATCCAGGAATGATAACACACTCAGAAAATAGTACATGGGGTTGTGGAGCCGAGAATCTCCAATGACCAATAAAACCATTCCCAAGTTTCCTATCATGGTAAAAAGATAGACTGCTAGAAATAGGAAAAATAGGAAAACTTGCAGCTTAAAATCATTTGTGAAGCCCATTAATATAAATGTAGTGACTTTAGTCACATTTTCCATCTGAATCCTGTATAAATCTAAATCTAATGGCACTGCTGACATTTCAGATTTTATTTATAGGTTTTAAAGAATGGTTTTTTTTTTTGAAAATACAATCTACTTAATCATATCCTCATGTCTATTGCTTAAAAGGACATATCGATATCTTTGGCACTCAAGGAAAAGCCAGCGATGAAGAAGTTGGGTCCGAGTGGATGCATCACCCTGTTCAGACAAATTAAATAAAGTATTTCATTTCATCATTGGCTACATTTGCCATGTGTAAAATAGTGGCACTTTTTGTGGTTTAATTTCTAGTTTATTTTCTGTTAAATTTAATACCCCTTATTTTCATATTATATCATCTTAAAATTCAGAAAGACAAATAAATATAGGAATTTGGAATACAAAAATATTATAATATGAGGTACACATCTAAGTACTAATCCCAGATATTCTACGACATGCATGGAATGCCTTTCCATAACGTGCATAATTTGCAAAATGGGAACAAATACACTTGGACTACGAGATTGGATTGGGTTTGAATGACAAAGTCAATGACAAAATTTTTCCAGATTACTAGAAAATGGGGTAAATTAGAATTATCCAATTTGTTATAGAAGAAGCCTTTTCCAATAACTATTTGATGTCCTGTTTTCTGACTATTATCTCATTTCATTAGTATTTCTAGAACGGTAGCGAACAGAACGAAAGACCTAATGGAACTAGATGCACTTTCAAACTAAAACACAGTAATTTTGTTTGTTTGTTTGTTTGTTTGTTTGTTTTACAGTTTGGTTTCTTGAAACACCTAACAGGAAGTTCCCCATGTTTGGCCTCCATAGTTTATTTTACTGTTATTGTTTTTCAAATTTTAACTTAATATCAATTCAAGATTTTCTCTACACATATAGTTATCATCCCTGCAAAGTCCTTGAGTTGTATTTTAAGACACATTTCTTTGAAAAATAATTCATGGCCATTCCTTTACTGTGTTATATAGTTGCTTACATGGAGTTTCTATATTTACTATAAAATAAATATCAACTGATAATAGGTAATAAAATTGTTTATTGAAGTTATTGCTAAGAGAATAAAATCACCATGTAAACCACAATGTCATGTTTTATTACTGCTCTATTATTCTATGCTGTCAGACAGTTTCTCATTCAGCAAAGCATGAAGAAAGGAAAGTATATAACAAGCAAATAAAATGTTAAAGAGTCACCAGTATCTGGACTGAAGCCTCCATCAATGAAACATAAATATAGAGCAATTGTGTACTCACCGTAGGGATCTGGAAGAATGATGGACAAAAAATATGAGGTTCATTTACTTCACCCGAGATGGCTCTTCATCAAACCAGCATTCTGTCAACTATTATTTGAAGAAATAAGAACTGATGGTTTTTACATTCAGCTGATTTCACTTTGAGAGATAGAAGCTTGAAAGACAAAAATATCGATCCCAAATTAAAAAAAAAAAAAGTTCAATCTGGGAAACTAAAATCATATCATGACCTCACTGTTCATGAGATAGAGTCCTACGTCCAGCTCTACACTGACAGCACAGAGCTTGCTTGGGATTCTCTCTCCCTATCCCTCTACCACTTCCCTTCTCATGCTCTCCCTCTCTCTTGCTCTCACAAAATAAATAAATAAACTTTAAAAAGGTAGAACCCAGGCTGAGATTTGAGTTCATACCTTCTAAAATATTTTGTAAGTGATGAAAACCTTTTCTTCTTACCTGTAGAAGTGACCTGCTCACTCCGTTAAGTTATACTATAAATATTAAGCATTTGGATTTATGTACCATGTTCTTGAGCTCTTCTTGAAGTCCACAGTGATGCCCTAAGGACAAAACACACTAATTCTCTTCTGGGACAGAAAAGTAACAAGATGACTTAATTTTTTCCATAATGAACAAGTGAATAGTTCTGGAGTAATTAACTACATGAAAAAAATGATTCTATGAATGCACTTTGGCGTCTGGTAAACATCATTCTCAGAGGAAAAAAATATGCGTAGAACTGGAAAAGAAATCTGATGCTACAGGATGTAATCCAGGCTCTAATACTAAATAGCTATGTGCCACTGCATGGATGACCTAAATTCTCTGAATTCCAGTTTCCTTTTCTTGGGAATAACACCTGTTTATTTCTCTCAAAATTCTGTAATATGCATATAATGAAATAATATGAAGGCATAACCTATAACAGACTTCAAAATCACTTAATAAAGCTTACTATTCTTATTTAACTTTTAAATGGTATACTTCTAAGTGCTACACGAGATATATTTATGTTGCTTGAGAGTTTAACAGAGGAGATATGATATAAATACATGAATAGAAAGTAATTATAAAAGATATGGGGAAGTGTACAGACAACCATCATAGTTTACATAGTATAACATTAGAATATTAGAGATCTGACAGAGATAAATTGCAAACTTTTTGTGTTGTCTAATATAATGGTCATGTATTGTCTTTGGGATCCCATATACTAATCTATATATTAGTACCTAGCTATTTATTTAAAATTTTCTAATTGTAAACAATAAATAGGCACCTGAATTGTACACTCAGAGGTTCTAAATTAGTAGTCAAGGAATGTTGGCCATGATATCTGGGTGAGAGAAAGAAAGAAAGAAAGAAAGAAAGAAAGAAAGAAAGGGAGGGAGGGAGGGAGAAAGGGAGGAAAAATTTGTGGGCATTCCAATTGAAAAGATGGTATTTGTAGCCAGCCCAATTATGGACAAAGGATGTATTAATTAAACATAATTCCAGAATATCAACACATTCAATGTAACTCTAATTAAAATTTAAAAAGTATTTTTGCAGAAGTTGACAGGGTAATTCTACAATTTATGTAAAAAGGCCAAGGAAATCAGGTAGTCAAAACAATTTTGAAAAAGAACAATAGTGTTGAAAGATTCACATGAGTAGATCAAAATTTAACAGGAAGCTAAGCTAAGAGGGTGTGGCAGTGATGAAAAGTTAGACATACCCTTGTCTCAAAATGGATCTTAGACTTTAATATAAAACTTAATACTACAACAGTTGTAGGGAGAACATAAGACATTTATGTGACCATACATTAGTCTCCAATCTGTATATAAAAAACAAAATTCATGAACCATAAGAATGAAAAATTATAAACTGTTCATTATAATTGTATTTTTCTGCTTAGTGGAAGACACTGTTGAGGGAATGAACCAGACACAGACTTGTACAAAGTATTCACTAGATAGCTACCAAATAAAGGGTGTATATCCAGAATATATAAAGAAACCTAAAAACTCAATAATTAAAAAAACTAAAAATGTATATAAACTTAAACACACCATCATAGAAGATACACAGATGTCAACTACGTGCATGAAAAACTGTTTAATAGCATTTGAGATTAGGGAAATATAATTCAAAACCACATTGTGATCTCATACACCTACTAAAATGACTACAATATTTTAGAATGACTAGAATTTTTAAAGTTTGATAAGAAATGACAGAAAAAAGTACTTACAAGGATACAGAGAAAATAGAGCTCTCCTCCATTGCTAGTAAGAAACAAAATGGTGCAGCCATTTTAGAAAACAATCTGATAATTTCCAATGAAGTGAAATATACCCTTATCTTATATCCTGGAAATCTCACTCTGTATTATTTACCCAAGACAAAACAAAACATATGGACACACAAAGTCCTTACTGCAATATTTTAACAGCTTTATTCACTATATTCCAATACCAGAAATAATTCAAATGTCTATCAGCTATTAATGGATAACTGTGTACATTCATTATTCTTACTCATTCCTGAGCTTATTGATTTATGCTCAGCTTTCTGACATATCCACAGTGGTTCTGTTGCCAATAACAAATAAATTTTTTGTCAAATCACATATTTAGTGAACTAGTCTACTTCCCCCAATAAATTCACTGGTAATTAGGGACTGTTTTACTGAAGAATAAAGTCTCTCTTGTTAATATTTAAGGTCCCAATACTAAAAAATTATTGTGAATATCCATGTTCCTTTCCCCCTTTATTTAGCATCACGTACTTTTTATTCATTTCAAAAAGACATCAGCTAGTAAAGAATATTGAGAATATTGTAATGGTAAACCTTTTTGAGAACAACTTCTGAATGATTCTAGCTTATCTTGTTACAAGTTTTACCATTCAACAAAGGGATGTTGCCTCTTTCTGCAGTCAAATGCTCTCTCCCTAAGCTATACCCCAAGGCGGATGTTGTCTCTTTTTTATTTAGAATTTAACCTACAATTAATCTATGAATATATTAACAATAGAAACTTTACAAAAAAGATATTGTAGAGGTTTTTCAGTATGGTGATGTATCTTTTAAGGTTTTCCACCACTAAATTTTTCCCCCCAAATTTTAAACTAGTTGAGATGGATAGCTCTTTGGAAAAATTGGAACTTAGTTACCTGAACAAGTTCAGAATTTTTTTTTTGCACCTCTTTCTTCTACTTCTCTGTTAGCCTTATTTTCTGTTTGTAGAAATGCTTTGACTATGCATGGCTGAGTCATACTAATGACATCCTCAGAGTTTCATGCCTTCTTTACTAATGCAAAACAATATGAGTGTCTCCTTGCTTTTGCAGAGAAATAATATGAAGAGAATTTAGTTATATTGCTCAAATATGGAATCACCTATTCTCTAAGATTTCTTTACTCAACTATTAATTATTTTGGTGCAGGATATTAATAGAAATTAAAATCAATGTGCTAGAAATATTTACTGCATCATCTTGCCATGTCTTCTGGGTTGAGAAAGATGACACCTGAGAAAAGAATCATTATGGTGCCTAAACAAATAGTAAGAAGTTACAATTGAGAAAACCACATTTTGTTTGTTTCTTGGATTGGTTGTATTCCTTCAGATGTTTCCTGCTAAATACTAGCAACTGATTTGGATCCATTTTCTATAGTACTGGATTAAGTGATGAGTAAGGCTTAAAAAAAAATCTCTCCCTTCTTTAATATAATGCTTGTTTGAACCATTTATTTTTGACACACGCTAATTTATCCATCTGGTTCTTTAATAACCTAAATAGATATGATTCTAGTAATACCATCTTACAAAAACAACATAAATGAGTTAAGACAATAATTTCAGAGCTCAGAATGTTAAAAGATAGTAACTGATAGTCAAATGTCCATACATGGTGTCAACCTAGAGAAATAATGGAAGAAAAGCCACCAAGAAGGTGGGCTGGGCATCTAACTTTTTATTTCTGCTCAGGTCGTGATTCCAGGGTCCTCAGATTGAGCCCCACACCTGGCTTCATGATGAGCATGGGAGTATTTGGGATTCTCTCTCTCTCTCTCTTTCTCTCTCTCTGCCCCTCTCTTTTTCATGCATTCTCATGCATGCACACACACTCTCTCTCTTTTTATGTCTCTCTCTCTCAAAATAAGTAAACTTTAAAAAAAAGAAAGTGGATTTTGTAACAATTATGGAATGCCTCCGTTCCAGTATTCCAGTGCTGCCTAAAAAATTACTCCAGACCTTTTATCTTGGAATACACAATTGTATGGTATCTCATAAATGTATTGGGTCAAGAATTCAGGTAGGGAATATCTGGGTGATTATTTTGCCTCATATGGCACTGACTGTGGTCACTCAGGGGTATTCAGAGGGTGATAAGCCTAATCTAGAGTGAATAAAATGACTTGACAAAAATCCAGGTTTGTGTAGCTTTTATTCTATGGTGGGGGGGGGGGAGGTTAACATTAGAAAAACACATTTGTTAAGATTATTTAATATAAAATAATGAAATAAATCAAATGCAATCATGTGTACAGGACTGTATTTGCAATATTGGGGTAGTCTTTAATTGGATAATCAGAGATTAGAAAGTATTTTTTCATCATAACTGGCACTTTGCATGTCATTTATCTCACCAATGAAACTTTTACCTAGATAACAGAATTTTAAGTGTGACTACACTTTTAAAAAGAAAAAGAAGGGGCGCCTGGGTGGCTCAGTAGGTTAAGCTGCCGACTTCGGCTCAGGTCATGATCTCAGGGCTCATGGGTCTAGCCCCGCATGAGCTCTGTGCTGACCGCTCAGAGTCTGGAGCCTGCTTCTGATTCTGTGTTTCTCTCTCTGCTCCTCCCCCACTCCTGCTCTGTCACTCTCTCTCAAAATTAAATAAACATTTAAAAAAGAAAAAAAGAAAAAGAAAAAAGGGTAATTAAGTGAAGTTGTAAAAGAGAGAAAGACAGAGTAAAAATTTGTATACTTAGTATTACTGGCATATGATATAAATATATGTAGATAGAGAAAATATTCCAAAATCTACAATGAAATCATTATAGTTTATAAATAAGTTCAACATGTTGGTTTAATACAGTCAGTAAAAAAAAATCAATTTATTTTTATAAAAAAAGCAAACATAATTTTATATTAAAAGTGCTGTGCAAATAAGATTCAATATATCAAATACTTGAATACTATAAGTCTATCCAGTAAACTATGATATAATTTGAAGGGAATTTAAGAGAAATAAATAAATGGATACTGTAACATGTTAATGTATTGGAAAACTTAATACTGAAAGAAGTCCATTTTCCTCAATATGAATCACAAATTCAATGACATAGAGTAAAATCCCATCTATGTGTGTATGCCAGGGGGGTGTTTGTGTGCAGTTTAACAAGCTGATTCTAC
>CM053575.1:13205464-13223853 GCA_028646485.1 Cryptoprocta ferox
GTTCCATCCACATTGCCACGAATGGCCAGATTTCATTCTTTCTCATTGGCATGTAGTATCCATTGTATAGATAAACGACATCTTCTTGATCCATTCCTCAGTTGATGGACATTTAGGCTCTTTCCATGATTTCGCTATTGTTGAAAGTGCTGCTATGAATATTGGGGTACATGTGCCCCTATGCATCATCCCTTCTGTGTCCATTGGGTAGATCCCTAGCAATGCTATTGCTGGGTCTTAGAGGAGTTCTACTGTCAATTTTTTGAGGAACATTCACACTGTTTTCCATAGCAGCTGCACCAGTTTACATTCCCACCAGCAGTGTAGGAGGGTGCCTGTTTCTCCACATCCTCACCAGCATCTATAGTCTCCCGATTTGTTCATTTTAGCAACTCGGACCAGCGTGAGGTGGTATCTCAGTGTGGTTTTGATTTGTATTTCCCTGATGATGAGAGACGCTGAGCATCATTTCATGTGTCTGTTGGCTATCTAGATGTCCTCTTTGGAGAAGTGTCTTTTCATGTCTTCTGCCCATTTCTTCACTGGGTTATTTGTTTTTCAGGTGTTGAGTTTGGTGAGTTCCTTATAGATTTTGGATACTAGCCCTTTATCTGATAAGTCATTTGCAATTATCTTTTCCCATTGCGTTGGTTGACTATTAGCTTTATTGATTGTTTCCTTTGCATTGCAGAAGCTTTTTATCTTGATGAGGTCCCAATAGTTCATTTTTGCTCTTGATTTCCTTGCTCTTGGGGATGTGTCGTGTAGGAAATTGCTGTGGTTGAGGTCAAGGAGGCTGTTTCCTGCTTTTTCCTCTAGGGCTTTGATGGTTTCTTGTCTCACATTGAGGTCCTTCATCCATTTTGAGTTTATTTTTGTGTATGGTGTAAGAAAGTGGTCTAGTTTCATTCTTTGCAAGTTGCTGTCCATTTCTCCTAGCACCATCTGTTAAAGAGGCTGTTTTTTCCATTGGATGGTCTTTCGTGCTTTGTCAAAGATTAACTGGCCATACATTTGTGGGTCTAATTCTTGGTTCTCTATTCTATTCCATTGGTCTATGTGTCTGTTTTTGTGCCAATACCATACTGTCTTGATGATGACAGCTTTGTAGTAGAGGCTAAAGTCTGGGAATATGATGCCTCCCATTTTGGTTTTCTTCTTCAATATTACTTTGGCTATTCGGGTCTTTTGTGGTTCCAAACAAATTTTAAGATAGTTTGTTCCAACTTTGAGAAGAATGCTGGTGCAATTTTGATTGGGATCGCATTGAATGTGTAGATTTCTTTGGGTAATAATGACATTTTAACAATGTTTATTCTTCTGATCCATGAGCATGTAATGTTTTTCCATTTCTTTGTGTCTTCTTCAATTTGCTCTGTAAGTTTTCTATAGTTTTCATCGTACAAATCTTTTACATCTTTGGTTATGTTTATTCCTAAGTATTTTATGTTTTTTTGTGCAATTGTGAATGGGATCAGTTTCTTGATTTCACTTTCTGTTGCTTCATTATTGGTGTATAAAAATGCAAACGATTTCTGTATGTTGATTTTATACCCTGCGACTTTGCTGAATTCATGGATTAGTTCTACTAAGCTTCTGGTGGAGTCGGTAGGATTTTCCATGTAGCGTATCGTGTCATCTGTGAAAAGTGAAAGTTTGACTTCATCTTTGCAAATTCTGATGCCTTTTACTTCCTTTTGTTGTCTGATTGCTAATGCTAGGACTTCCAGCACTATGTTAAACAACAGTGGTGAGAGTGGATATCCTTGTCGTGTTCCAGATCTCAGAGGGAAAGCTCTGTTTTTCCCCATTGAGGATGATATTAGCTGTGGGCTTTTTATAAATGGTTTTTATGATGTTTAAGTAATTTCCTTCTATCCCAACTTACTCAAGTGTTTTTATTAAGAAAGATGCTGTATTTTGTCAAATACTTTTTCTACATCTATTGACAGGATCACATGGTATTATCTTTTCTTTTGTTAATGTGATGTATCACATTGATGGATTTGCGAATATTGAACCAGCCCTGTAACCCAGGAATGAAACCCACTTGATCATGATGGATAATTCTTTTTATATGCTGTTGAATTTGATTTGCTAGTATCTTGTTGAATATTTTTGCATCTGTATTCATCAGGGATATTGGCCTGTAGTTCTCTTTTTTTGGCTGGGTATCTGTCTGGTTTGGGAATTAAAGTGATGCTGCCTTTGTAGAATGAGTCCAGAAGTTTTCCTTCTAATTCTATTTTTTGGAATGGCTTGAGAAGAATGGGTGTTAACTCTGCTTTAAATGTCTGGTAGAATTCCCCAGGAAAGCCATCTGGCCCCGGGCTCTTATTCCTTGGGAGATTTTTGATAACTGATTTGATTTCTTCACTGGTTATGGGTCTGTTCAGATTTTCTATCTCCTCCATTTGAATTTTGGTAGTGCATGTGTGTTTAGGAATTTGTCCATTTCTTCTAGGTTGTCCAGTTTTTTGGCACATAATTTTTTATAGTATTCCCTGATAATTCCTTCTATTTCTGAGGGATGGGTTGTAATAGATCATTTTCTTTCGTGATTTTGTCTATTTGGGTGTTCTCTGTTTTCTTTCTGGGAAGCCTGGCTAGAGGTTTATCAATTTTGTTTATTTTTTCAAAAAACCAACTCTTGGTTTTATTGATCTGTTCAACTGTTTTTTTTGGGGGGGTTCTATTTTGTTTATTTCTGCCCTGACTTTTATTATTTCTCTTCTTCTGCTGGGTTTGGGGTGCTCTTGCTGTTCCTCTTCTAGTTCTTTTAGGTGCTCTGTTAGATTTTGAATTTGCGCTTTTTCTAGTTTCTTGAAATAGTCCTGGATTGCAATATACTTTCCTCTTAGGACTGCCTTTTCTGCATCCCAAAGAGTTTGGATTGTTGTATTTTCATTTTCATTTGTTTCAATATATTTTAAAATTTCTTCTCTAATTGCCTTATTGGCCCAATGGTTCTTTAGGAGGGTGGTCTTTAACTCCATGTTTTTGGAGATTTTCCATACTTTTTCTTTTCTTTTTTTAAATTTTTTTAATGTTTTATTTATTTTTGAGAGAGAGAGAGAGAGAGCGAGCGAGCATGGGAGGGTCAGAGATAAAGGGAGACACAGAATCTGAAGACAGGCTCCAGGCTCTGAACTAGCTGTCAGCACAGAGCCCGATGCGGGGCTCGAACCCACGAACCGTAAGATCGTGACCTGAGCCGAAGTCGGACGCTCAACCGATTGAGCCACCCAGGCGCCCCCATACTTTTTCCTGTGATTGATTTCAAGTTTCATAGCACTGTGATCTGAAAGTGTGCATGGTATAATCTCAATTCATTTGTATTTATGTAGTGCTGCTTTATGACCCAGTATGTGATCTATCTTGAAGAATGTGTCATGTGCACTTGAGAAGAAAGTGAATTCCTTAGCCTTAGAATGTAGAGTTCTAAATATATTTGTCAAATCCACCTGTTCCAATGTGTCATTCAGGTCCACTGTTTCTTTAGTGATTTTCTGTCTTGTTGATCTATCCATTGCTGTAAGTGGAGTATTAAAATCCCCTGCAATTAGCACATTCTTATCAGTAAGATTGTTTCTGTTTGTGATTAATTGTTTTATGTATTTGGGTGCTCTCAAATTCAGCACGTAGATGTTTATAATTGTTAGCTCTTCCTGGTGGAGAGACCCTGTAATTATTACATAATGTCTTTCATCTTTTGTTACTGCCTTTACTTTAAAGGCCAGTTTGTCCAATATAAGTATGGCTACTCTGGTTTTCTTTTGACTTCCAGTCACATGATAGATATTTCTCCATCCCCTTACTTTCAATCTGAAGGTGCCTTCATGTCTAAAATGAGTCTCTTGTAGACAACAAATAGATGGATTTTGTTTTTTTTTATCCATTCTGCTACCCTGTGTCATTTGATTGGAGCATTCAGTCCATTTACATTCAGTGTTATTATTGAAAAATATGGGTATAGATTCATTGTGTTCTTTGTAGGGTTCATGCTTGTAGTGGTATCTGTGGTACCTTGTATCCCTTGTACATTTCCCTCATAGGGTCCATCTTAGGATTTCTTCTAGGGCTGGTTTTGTGGTGATGAATTCTGTCAATTTTTGTTTATTTGGGAAAACCTTTATCTCTCCTTCTATTCTGAATGACAGGCTTGCTGGATATAAGATTCTTGGCTGCATATTTTTTCTGTTCATCACATTGAAGATTTCCTGCCATTCCTTTCTGGCCTGCCAAGTTTCAGTAGATAGGTCTGAAACCACTCTGATAGGTTTTCCTTTGTATGTTAGGGCCCTTTTATTCCTAGCTGCTTTCAGAATTCTCTCTTTATCTGTATATTTTGCCAGTTTCACTATGATATGTTGTGCCAAAGGTTGATTCAAGTTATGTCTGAGGGGAGTTCTCTGTGCCTCTTGGATTTCAATGTCTATTTTCTTCCCCAGATTGGGGAAGTTCTCAGCTATAATTTGATCAAGCACCCCTTATGGAACTTTTTCTCTTTCTTCTTTCAGGAATTCCTATTATATGGATATTGTTCCGTTTTATTGTATCACTCAGGTCTTGAATTCTCCTTTTGTGCTCCTGGATCAATTTTTCTTTTTCTCAGCTTCATCTTTTTCTATGTCTGTGTCTTCTAATTCACCTATTCTCCTCTCTGCCTCTTCAATCCATGCAGTTGCCACCTCCATTTTATTATGCACCTCATTTATAGCATTTTTTAATTCATCACAGCTATTTTGACGGTCCCTAGTCTTTGTATCAGTAGCTTCTCTGATGACTTCCATGCTTTTTCAAGCCCAGCAATTAATTTTATGACAATTGTTCTAAATTCTTGCTCAGTTATGTTGCTTATATCCGTTTTGAGCAGTTCTGTGGCTGTGACTTCTTCCTGGAATTTCTTTTTAGGAGAGTTCTTCTGTTTCATCATTTTGGCTAGTTTTCTGTCTCTTGTCAGTTTTAAAAGCTCGTTATGCACTGTGTACCTTTTAGTATTGCTATATTAAAGGAGGCTTATTGTCTCTCCAGGGCCTGTCCATTCAGGAAGTGTTCTTTTAGTGGTGTCTCCCAGTATCTTTTGTTGTTCCTTTGGTTATTTTGTTTCCCTACTCAGTGATATTTGGGACTCTCCACCATGTGTACTTTGGCTTGTTTCTTGAGGTACCCCTGAAAAGGAAAACAGACAAATACACAGGGAACAAAAGCACGCAAATGCACAGACAAATCAAACAAACAAGGCAACCAAAAGTGGAAAGAAAAAAAAAAGAAAATAAAAAAGGGGGGGACAAAAACAACAAAAGATAAAAAGTAGTCTAAAAGCATAAAACCCGAAATCCCAGCTACAAATAAAGAGTAGGGTGAAGGCAGTGCTGTTGGAAGAGGATATACAAAGAGAGAAGTGACAGGGGTGGGGAGGAAGTAAAACTGAATGTTGACCAGGCAGAGAGACTAAAAGGCTTAATTCAGAGAGAGAAAGAGGAGAATATGGTAGGACATGAGGAAAAAAAATGAAGATAATGTTGCCCAAAGAAACTATATAGTCTGATTATTCCAGAGAGAGAGAGAGAGAGAGAGAGAGAGAGAGAGAAAGGAAGTTAGTATCAAGAGAATGGATTAAGTATGACTGTTTAGGCCAACCAATGTGCCTCATGCCCAGTCCAGTGGAGGGGAGAGATAAGAATGAGATAAGGGAAAATATATCTGAATAGCAAGGATTGATCTAATCATGGCAATGCATCGATGTTGGTCTTGCCTGGGCTCTGGAAAAAACAAACAAACCAAGGCTGCTCTCCAGTGCCGATGAGCGTGGTTTGGTGTAGGCAGGTCTTGCCTACACTGTGGTCCAGTAGGCCACTCCCTGAGGCCCCGTCTTGATGGTTGTGGGGAGAAGAATGACGGTGCCCCAGTCCTTTCTCGAACCAAACATTGCAACCCACTTTTTTGGGTCTGATCTCCCTGTGCTGTGGGCTGGCCAAGTTGTATTTTCCAAGCCCCACCTTGTTTCCAGATCCTAGTCCATGCACTTTAATGATACTGCCTGAAATGTACTCCTACAGGTGGGCGGCTTCCTACCCTGGGATATAGTAGGGGGAGTAGGGAGCAGTCTCTCCTGGGCCTCTGTTTCGGATTGGGGTGCCAAGTCCAAGGAAAGCACCCCAGCTAGAGAGAAAGGATCCTTTGGTTATAGATGGGATGATAGGATCCCTCTCTGTCCTGGGCTGAGATTTTTCTCTTCTCTAGAGACAGCTCTATGAGCATTTTCGGCCTCTCTTTCTCTTCCCCTCATCTCTCCATGGCTCTGCATGCTCCCCGATGCTCTGCATGGAGTGGGGCCCCCTCCCCTCCGAGCCTCTGGGTCCCGGCCCATTTTTATCTTCCCCAGTTAGCATTCACGCACCTATGAGGTGGTCTTCTTAGTGGACTCCGTCTCTTTTCCTCCCAGACTCTTGTGGATCAGCTCCTTCTTAGATTAATAGATGTGGGCGGGCAAAATGTACAGAGCTCCCTACTTCTTCACCATCTTGCCTAGAAGGAAGAATTTCTGACTGGTCATTGTTCCTTAAAGATTTGCTGCCTACATTTACAAAGGATTCATTAGATAGGCATAAATATTGAAAATCAACAAAGTTAATTGTATCTGTTCAAATAGAGAAACAATACAAACAACTGATCATAATGATTTTCTTGATATACAATGAATACATATTTATGAATACATATACAATTTTCATGATTACACAAATAATACAGGCTTATTGCAATAAACTATAGCTATCAGTTAAATGAAAGACAAAATAATAGAATATTTTTCTCTGAGATATCCACAATTGACATTGGTTATCATATTTTATTGATCATTTGCAGTGTGTGTGTGTAGTATACAAGTTATGTGTGTGAGATCTATGCTTTTTTAGTAGATATATTTTGTGAAACTTTATTTCCATTTCCCTAATTTTCCCATCACACTATCACCTCTAGAAAAGTACATTAAAAATACATTCCTATGACATTCTCCCCTATTTTAATTAGAGGCAAATATTTTAATAATACTATTCACTTTTGTCAAATCACAGGACTGTACTAGATAGATACATTTAATCTGATATTAGTATATATCATGCTTACTATTGACTGGTATTAGTGCACCAAAATCATTTATAAAACTATGTTTTCAGTAAAAGGTGCTTTTTTCTTTAAGAAATTATTTCTTGTAGAGTCATTACTGGATATGCATATATTTATCTATTTTAATGTTCATTGTCAACTTGGGTATTAAAATGACTGTTACAGTTCCATAGAAATGAATGACATGGGTTCCAATAAGTGATATAACCATGTCTATATTACCGTTAAGTCTATGATATCAGTCTTTGTCGAGAGTTCTTATTGAGAAAGGACAATAAGACACAATAAAACTAGAAAATTACCAATAGAATGATTTTTTTATTTGATGCCACGTACATAAGTGTATGATTTGATGCATTACACACTGCAAGTAGTTTTTTATTTGGAAAAAAGTTACAACTGTAAAACCAGATATTAGAGTTTGATATAAACATGTGTTGAAATTTCAGTACCAATATACAAGAAATTAATTCCTGCAAGTATAACATTTTTAATGAAGTGCATTATTTACAAGCAATCTTCTCAGTGCCATGATGACATCCTTGTTCCTCAGACTGTATATCAGGGGATTAAACATGGGAGTCACAATTGTGTAGAAAAGAGAAAGCACTTTGTCAATTCCTGCTGAGTGACTGTTTTTGGGTCTTAAGTAGGTGATAATGGCAGATCCAAAGAACAACACCACAACGATAAGATGAGATGAACAAGTGGAGAAGGCTTTGGCCCGACTTGTGGCTGATGGCAATTGAAGGACCGTGGAGATGATTTTGCCGTAGGAGATAAGTATCAACAGAAAAGGAATGGTGACAATCAATACAGCAACTATGTAGACCAACATTTCACTCACAAACGTGTCCCCACAAGCAAGCTTGAGGATTGGGGGAATGTCACAGAAGAAGTGGTCAATTAAATTAGAGCCACAAAAGGACAGAGAGAAAATCTGGAACGTTTGCCCTATCTGGACTGGAATTCCACTGATCCAGGCGCCAGCCACCAGCTGGATACAAATTTTGTGGTTCATGACTAGAAGGTAGTGCAGAGGGTTACAGATGGCCATATAGCGGTCATAGGCCATCACTGTCAGCAGGAAACACTCTGTGGCTCCCAACACAAGAATACAGCACATCTGTGTAGCACAGGCAACTAATGAAATTGATCTCCTCTGGGTACAAAGGTTCATAAGCATTCTGGGGAGAGTAACTGATACATAACAGATTTCTAAAAAGGAAAAATTGCCAAGCAAATAGTACATAGGAGTCTGGAGAGCAGGATCCAATTTTGTTATTAGGCATATGATGCCATTACTCATCACGATAACGATATAGATGATCGAGAACAATCCAAATAGAAGCCACTGGAGATGGGGAACATCAGCAAAGCCCAAGAGAACAAATTCTATCAATTCAGTTAGATTTCCTTCTGCTGGTTTTCCTTTGTGTTTCATCTGTGAAAGGGGTAAATTTAGCATGTACTTTTAGTTTACCTTAGCAGATCAGTACCTGTTCTCTAAATTGCATTAGGGTGTCTATATTGGTTTTCTTAACCATTGTAATTGTTTCTAAGCTAATAATGTTACTATTTGTGTATTTCTCACTTTCTCAGTTTAGATCCAATGGATTATACACCACCTTCAAATTTCCTTGAAGATTATTGCATATACTTCCCGAATATAGCCAAGGATAAACCAAACTACGCCCTGTTCAGCACAGACACAGGAAAAATTGGCAATCGCTGAAGATAGATCTCCAGCTTTGCCATTTGATCCCACTTTTCATTTCATTCCTTGACAATCCTATTGTTCTTAACGATGATTTTTTCTCCACCACATTTCAGTAGTACTATATCAGATTTTGTCTTCCTCATACATTTTCAACTGCCTGATTGAACACTCTCATTACCCTACAACACTTATTGATCCTGATCATACATTTTCTTATTATATAGTTCACGTTATTAGGCAATTTACCAAAAAAGGAATATTTATACACATAGGGGAATAGAATAGATACATTTTAGTAGGATAATAAGTGGGGAACATTAAGAGTGGAACAAGGTAGAAGGAGCAGAGGGTTTTATTCAGGAAAAGTTGCCTGGGAGTGTAGATAGAGATAGAAATACTCAAGCTGTGAACACTGGGCAAACAGGGATGTCATAAAGTGTATTCATTACCTGTGGGTATGTGAGTGGGCAGGGGGGGAAACAATGTAATTCTGTGTGCTACTTGCATCTCCACTATCTCTGTTGTTCCTCACAAAGTACTTCAAGCAACAGTTTCTAAACTCACTTCTGCAGGCAAGAACATCAAGACTTACCAGTGATAGATAATTTGGTCTTGTGCACATAGGTTTTGTGATTACAAGTCATTGCCTATTTTTTATTGGATGTACATTTGAATCCTAACTGCATGATTGATTATCTGTGTGACATTAAGCAATTGTTTAGATTTTTTAAGGCTTGCTTCCTTATTCCTGATAATTAAATGAGATAATATTGGTAAAGTTACCTAACACTTTTATTCTGATTGTTTATTATTTATGGTTTTATAACTATAATCATGAATATGCTATGAATATGATTTATGTTCTTAAGTCTTTAGTCCCCAGGACTGTACCACATTGTTCAGAGAAGTTGCATTTATTAGATTTATTAAGTTACTTGTTGGTTATCACTTTTATTTTTTCATTCTTTCCTTTCATCAGGGTCAGGACTACTAGCGTAAGGTGAGTGAGACTCCTCAGGTACAAAATTTAAGAGCCATTCACTCATTCTCAGGGCTGATTCTGTGTTGCATAATCCAGAAAGTAAATGCCTCCTCAGATATTGCACCCTTGGAAACTCTTGGCTTAAGATGCCTTTCACTTCTCCATACTGGTGGAGACTTTACTCACCAAACATAGCATAATATAGTGTCATAGATAAAAAATACAGTCCAGCCAAGATGGACTGGATTTAAGTTATGGCTCCAACACCTGCAAGCCGTGTGACTTCATGAGAGATGCTTTATTTCCTTGCGCTGTGGTTCACCCAACTCCATTATTGGCTAAATACTGCACCAACACTCAGTACTTTTATATTAATTAATTGATTTCATATATGTAAAACAACTTGAAGTCCTGAAAATCTCTCTAAAAGCAGCAATTATTACTGTTATTAAAAACTAAAATTATTTCTTCTATGGTTCAGTGGCCCAACTTTGGCTCAGGTGACAATCTCATGGTTCTTAAATTCAAGCCCCATCTGGAGCCCTGCTTCAGATTCTGTGCCTCCCTCTCTCTCTGCCCCGCCACGATTCACGCTCTGTCTCTCAAAAATGAATAAAATTTAAAAAATTTAAAAAAACCTAAAATTTATTCTTCTAAATTGTACTCCCTGTTCTAAGCAGTATGGAAAAAATTCTCTAATTTACTTTCTCTGTGTATCATATGATTAATATGGAAATGGAATGAGACCTTAAAGCAATCAACAGAATGTAATAAAAATGCCAAGCACTTAAGGTGTGAATTCTCCATGAATTTTTTGCCAATATATATGTTTACATTATTATCTCTGCTCTGTGGAGCTAATGCCAAGAGTGCATATCTATGTTCAGCCAAAAGCATTGCAATTTGGCTAAATACCTTTCACATGCATTTTCTTTCATTAATACTCTTGACTTGGGAAGTAAGGACTGTGACTATTTTCCCAGTTAGGATCAATGTAGATCTTACAAAATGCTTGTATATCTGATGGTGCTGAGTATTTGATTCTGAAATTAAGTAAAGCAGCAGACATGTTTTAAATAAAGTCATTACTCTCAAAGGGGAGAAACAGATTAATATATAAGAGAAAAAATTCCAGTCTTCACGTATCACTTTTACAAATGGCATATATTTAATATAAATGATTTTATGCTTATTATTGGAATAAAATTACTTCCAGTGCTAAGTAAAATATAATTTCTAATTGTTCAAACCCAACATTTCAGTGATGATATCATCAATGCATAACATGAAATAGTAAGATTTGTGTATGTATTTCTTTTTTAAAGAAATAAAGAAATATTTTAAAAATATTTTTCTAACGTTTTTTTATTTTTGAGACAGACAGAGCACAGTGAGGGGGTGGGCAGAGAGAGAGGGGGACACAGAATCCGAAGCAAGCTCCAAGGTCTGAGCTGTCAGCACAGAGCCCAGCTCGGGACTTAACTCACAGACCATGAGATCATGACCTGAGCTGAAGTCGGATGCTTAACTGACTGAGCCACCCAGGTGCCCCTGTGTATGTAGTTCTTAAGAGTGGAACAAGGTGGAAAGAGCAGAAATTTGCTTTGGGTGCTCTCATAGAATTATATACTCCCTTTCTTGTAAATGTTTACGTTTTTATTGATAAAGGGAAATACAACTTAATGTTGTTATATGGTTTAATTTAAATCCAAGCCTCTACTCTCTGAAAAACTCCAATGATCAAGGAAATGTATAACAACATTCCAGTTCAGTTAAATATTGAAAGCCAACCAAGCCTTAGCTATATTTTGTATTTGATATAATTAGCAACTTAAACCTTAATTTAAAAATAATACTGAATTTAAAATTCTTTTTCATTATTTTACTAATCCTTAACTCTGTCACTTTTTCCTCAAAATAAATGTTCTTAGATTCCCCGGTGGTTATAACATTAGTTCATGGATTGTTTTGTTTTACATCTCTTAATATATCATCAGGTTGAACACATAAATGTGACAATTATTTGTTACAGAGTTTTGCTCAAAATGAAGTTTCCTATAATATTATGTGTACTTAGAAAAATACTACATTATTACAGTTTTCAGTATTTCAAAGTGACTGAATACCATTATTTATCATTATTTCATTATAAATTTTATTTAATCAAATCAGATATATAGAAGAGTCACTCTAATAAAATAACATATTTGCTACTTTGTTAAATAATAATTTTATATTTAAAAATAGGTTCTAAAGCCTAATATCAGTATAAATTAGTTTATGTTTACCTTTTTTATTTGGGATTTCTGACTTTTCTCACTTTAGAGGTAATGATTCAAATCAATTTCTGTAATTGAAAATCACTTGTTTCATCAAAGATACTCAAGCCACCTTTATAATATTCTGTGCTTTCTAAATACAAACTGCTCTTTAAATAAAAGTGGTTATCTTTACCCCAGGGATTTCTTCCACCTGGCAAATTGACATTTCTAATTAGAAGCATCAGTTTGGCATTCTCTAATATGTTATATTTATTTTTTTCCACAAAGTTCTTAGTCTTCCTAGAATACGTTCTGTTCAACCCCTCCTTGGAATAAAGTGCACAGCACATCTTATTACTTAGACATGAACAGGGTGCTGAGCATTACTATCTGAGACCATCCAAAATCGAAACACATCCAATGCTTACTTGATCCATTATAAATGCTTTGAATGGAGCTTCTATTCCTGTTAGATTGAGATCTTGAGCTTATTTTTCTTATGTTCTCCTGTAAAATAGGTTCCTTGGTCACTACTTAGAGGCTGGCCTATGTAACCATTGTATTAAGTGTTCTGATGACAAGTGTTATATACAAAACTACTATACTATTGGCTTCTTCATGGCTGCCTTCCAACCTGAGAGTTAGCCTTTGAATGCATTACCCATGGTTCAAAACTTCAAATTTTAACCCAAGGTTAATCTGAATCAGGGAGAATTTTTTTTCTTTCTTTTGAGGAATATCCCTCACTGTCTTTTCCCAATTTCATGTTACATTTTCAAAGTGTGAATATTTTCAAGCTTTACTTAGGGTAAAATGTGAATGTGAAGTAAGTCCAGCTGAGATAATGGGAAAGACTCTGAGCAAATGATCTGTGAATTCTAGGGTTCAATTCTGGGAAAGGCAATTTTCTATTTTTCATCAGACTGTTTAAGAATCTTGGCTTGGGATCAATTTCTTACATCAAAAAGAGGATATTGCTTTCGTTATTTAGTAAATAGTGATTTCTAGGGGTTCGTTATTAGGAAGACAAAATATTTCTGAGATTGGGAACTCCTATAGCAATGTGATAACAGGGAGTAATTAGGGAAGCTAAGCAAGTGCTCAAGGTCATGGAAGAGAACGTACAGGGGAGCTGGATGTGACAGCAAAGGAGTGAGAGGTGGGCCAGGCTGGAGTTCCTGAGGATGCATATCCATGAAACATGTGCTGACGACTTCAAAGCCTCATCATCAGCAAGATGGAGTACTAGGCATGGGTAGAGAGATCTGATGGCCTTAAGTAGAATCTTGAGAAAAAAATACTCAAATGCAAGTAATAATTTGTCTTTCAGTAAAGATAGTCTACCAAATTGGCCAAATACGGACATATAAAATAAATGCTCTTGGAACAACTGGGCAGCCATAGAGGAAAATGGATTAACTTTTGTCAAAAGCACATTACAGCAGTAAAACTCCCAATGCTAACCCAGGTTCAAGTACTTCAGAAAGTGATGTGAGGTGAGCATTCTAAGCAAAAGCTCTTATGTTTTGGAGTAATGGAAGTTCATGACTCAAACTCTAAAATGTGGGACACAAAAAATTCTTAGTTCTACTTGATGGATAGATGCCTTAATTATGATATAATGTCCTTATTCATATCTTGTTACAATCTTTAGTTTAAAATCTAGTTTTTCTGGTATAAGTATGGTTACTTTACCTTTCTTTGACTTCAAGTAGCATGATAGGTGGTTCTCCACCTACTCACTTTCAATCTGAAGGTGTTCTTAGGTCTAAAATGAATCTCTTACAGACAGCATATAGTTGGATATTGTTTTTTTTAATCCATTCTGATACCCTATGTCTTTTGACTGGGACACTTAGTCCTTTTACATTCAGAGTGATTATTGAAAGATATGGATTTAGTGTCATTGTGTTATCTGTAGGTTTCATGTTTGCGGTGATGTCTCTAGACTTTCCTAGTCTTTCCAGTCACAGAACCACCTTAGGATCTGCAGGGCTGATTTAGTGGTCATGAACTCCTTGAGTTTTTGTTTGGGAAAGTCTTTATCTCTCCTATTCTGAATGACAGCCTTGCTGGATAAAGGATTCTTGGATACATATTTTTCCTGTTCAGTACATCGAATATTCCTGCCAAGTTTCCCTCTTTCCAAGTTTCAGTGGAAATGTCTGCTATTACCCTTATGTGTCTACCCTTGTAGTTTAAGGCTCTTGTTTCCCTAGCTGCTTTCAGAACTCTATCTTTATATTTTGCCAGTTTCACTATGATATACTGTGGGGAAAACCTATTCTTGTTGATTCTGAATGGGGTTCTCTGTGCCTCCTGGATTTGGATGTCTGCTTCTTCCCCAGATTAAGGAAGTTCTCAGATATAATTTCTTCAAGTAAAACTTCTGTCCCTTTCTCTCTTTCTTTTACTGGAATTCCTATTATATGGATATTATTACATTTCATTGAATCACTTAGTTCTCTAATTCTCTAATAAATGTGCTAGTATTTTCTTATCTTTTTTGTGGCTTCATCATTTTCCATAATTTTGTCTTCAATTTCACGTATTCTCCCCTCTGCTTCACCATCCTTGCAGCACTGCACCTAGTTTATTTTGCATCTCATTTAAAGTATTTCTTAATTAGTCATGACTATTTCTTAGTTCCTGGGCTGCAGGGCTGGTTCAATATTTGCAAATCAATCAACGTGATACATCACATTAATGGAAGACAGGAAAAGCACCGTATGATCCTGTCAAGAGATGCAGATAAAGTATTTGACCAAATATAGCCTCCTTTCTTAATAAAATCCCTCAAGAAACTCGGGATAGAGGGAACATATCTTACCATCATAAAAGCCATATATGAAAGGCCCACAGCTAATATCATCCTCAATGGGGAAAAAATGAGAGCTTTCCCCTGAGATCAGGGACACAAAAGCGATGTCCACTCTCACCACTGTTGTTTAACATAGGGATGGAACTCCTAGAATCAGCAATCAGACCACAGAATTAAACAAAAGGTATCCAAAGAGGCATAGAAATCAACTTTCACTTTTTGCAGAAAACATGATACTCTACACGGAAAACTCAAAAGAGTCCACCAAAAATCTGTTAGAACTGATACATGAATTCAGCAAAGTCATAGGATATAAAATCAAGGTACAGAAATATGTTGCATTTCTACACACCAATTATGAAGCAACGGAAAGAGAAATCAATAAATTGATACCATTTACAATTGCACCAAGAACCATAAAATACCTAGGAATAAACATAATGAAAGATGTAAAAGATCTGTATGCTGAAAATTATAGAAATCCTATGAAAGAAATTGAAGACACAAAGCAATGGAAAAACTTTCCATGCTCATGGAGTGGAAGAACAAATATTCTTAAAATGTCCATACTAACCAAAGCGATCTACACATTCAATGCAATCCCAAAGGAAATTACACCTGGATTCTTCTCAGAGCTAGAACAAAAAATCCTACGATTTATATGGAACCACAAAAGATGACAAATAGCCAAAGTAATGTTGAAAAGGAAAACCAAAACACGAGACATCACAATCCCAGACTTTAGCCTCTACTACAAAGATGTAATCATCAAGACAGTATGGTATTGGCTCAAAATCAGACACATATACCAATGGAATAGAAAAGAGAGCCCAGAATTGGATCCCCCAAGTGTATGTCCAAATAATCTTTGACAAAGCAGGAAAGAGTATCCAATGGAAAAAAGACAACCTCTTTAACATATGGTGCTGGGAGAACTGGACAGCAACATGCAGAATAATGAAACTGGACCACTTTCTAACACCATACACAAAAATAAACTCAAAATGGATGAAAGACCTAAATGTGAGACAGGAAACCATCAAAACCCTAGAGGAGAAAACAGGCAACAACAACTTTGACCTCAGCCATAATAACTTCTTTCTCAACACATCACTGAAGGCAAGGGAAATAAAAGCAAAAGCGAACTATTTAGGCCTTATCAAGATAGAAACCTTCTGCACAGCAAAGGAAACAATCAACAAAACTAAAAGGCAACTGACAGAATGGGAGAAGATATTTGCAAATGACATATTGGATACAGGGTTAGTATCCAAACAACTCTGTCAAGAACTTACCAAACTCAACACCTGAAAAATAAAAAATCCAGTGAAGAAATGGGCAGAAGACATGAATAGACACTTTTCCAAAGAAGACATCCAGATGGCCAATAGACACAAGAAAAGATGTTCAACATCACTCATCATCTGGGAAATACAAATCAAAACCACATTGAGATACTATCTCACACTGGTCAGAGCGGCTAAAATTAACAACCCAGGGAACAACATGTTGGTGAGAATGTGGATAAATGGGAACCCCCTTGCACTGTTGGTGGCAATGCACACTGTTATAGCTGCTATGGAAATCAGTGTGGAGGTTCCTTAAAAATTAAAAATGGAACTACCTTACAACCCAGCAATAGCACTACTAGGAATTTATCCAAATGATACAGGAGTGGCTGATTCATAAGGGCACATGTGCCTCAATGTTTATAACAGTGCTTTCAACAATAGCCACTTATGGAAAGAGCCCAAATGTTCATCAACAGATGACTGGATAAAGATGTGATTTATATACACAATGGAATACCACTTGGCAATGAGAAAGAATGGAATCTTGTCATTTGCAGCAATGTGGATGGAACTGGAGGGTATTATGCTAAGTGAAATAAGTCAGTCAAAAAAGGCAGATATATGTTTTCACTCATATGTGGAACTTGAGAAACTTAACAGATGATGATGGGGGAGGGGAATGGGAAAAATAGTTTCAAACAGAGAGGGAGGCAAAGCATAAGAGCCTCTTAAATACAGAAAACAAACTGAGGGTTGATGGAGAGGCATGTGAAAGAGGGGAAAATGGTGATGGGCACTGAGGAGGGCACTTGTTGTCAACTGGGTGTTGTATGCAAGTGATGAATCATGAGAATCTACACCCAAACCTAAGAGCACACTATATACACTGTATGATAGCTAATTTGACAATAACTTATATTTATAAATAAATAAATAAACTTTAAAAATATTAAAAAATGGGCTTCCTAAATATTGTCTTTTAATCTTAACTAAAACGTTGTGTAGAATATGATTATGGCTGGTTTTATACAATACTCTTCATCAGTATTGTATATAATTGTGTTTTATTCATTTTTATCAACCTCTGGTTTACCTCTGGGTTAAGAATCACAATCATTTCTCAATATAATTTGATAATAATTTGCTATTGTGAATGATACAAAGATGAGCATTCTTTTTTATTTATTTTTGAGAGAGAGTGAGAGCACAAGTTGGGGAGGGGCAGAGGAAGATTGAGGCACAGAATCCGTAGCAGGCTCCAGGCTCTGTGCTGGTGCGGGGTTCAAACCCACAAACCATGAGATCATGACCTGCGCTGAAGTCAGATGTTTAACCAACTGAGCCACCCCGGTGTCCTAAAGGTGAGAATTCTTGGAGATGTCCCCCTGGCACACATATGGTTGGATTTTTGCTGGTACACGCCTAGGCATAAAATTCTCTAGATCAGATTCTTTAGCTGTCTGCTAAAGTAGTGTACCAATTTCCATCTGAGCATTGGGTGACAGCTCCCTTTGCTTCACATATTTTACACATGGAATATGCTTGGTGTTTTTATTTTTTATTTTTGTCTTTTTGATGGGAGTGTCATGGTGATATTGTGATCTTAATAAGAAATACATATGGATCTCTGCCTCAGTCTACTGACACAGGGCTTCTGGAAATCCTGTATGTTCTTAAGTGATAAGCTCACTTGGAATATCTTATATTCTACTATTTGGTCTTTGATCTTGGTTACTGACATGGTGCCCCTGAAACTCAAGATTTCCTGGGTGGTGGCTGTGTCTTTTGTTCTAATGAGGAGACCTAGGGTGGACTCCTGGATGACTTCTGGATAAGAACTGATCACCAGAAAGACAAAGCCATGATTAGAAGCTTAGAATTTTCAGCTCTCTTTACTTCCATTTTGTTGAGAAGGGAGAGAGGCTGAAATAGAGCTAATGGTCTAACAGGCTTACATGATGAAGCCTCCAAACATCTCCAAAGCTGGGTATCAGAGAGATTCCAGGTAGATGAACACATTCATGTACCAGGAAGGTGACATATCCCAGTATATGGGGACAGAAATTCCTCCACTCCGGAACCTCCGAGAACTTGCCCCAATATATGCATCTCTTTATCTGGGGGTTCATCTGTATCCTTTATTATATTATTTAATAGCTGGCAAATGTAAATACTTCCTTGA
>CM053575.1:13224353-13252415 GCA_028646485.1 Cryptoprocta ferox
CTGGGTATCAGAGAGATTCCAGGTAGATGAACACATTCATGTACCAGGAAGGTGACATATCCCAGTATATGGGGACAGAAATTCCTCCACTCCGGAACCTCCGAGAACTTGCCCCAATATATGCATCTCTTTATCTGGGGGTTCATCTGTATCCTTTATTATATTATTTAATAGCTGGCAAATGTAAATACTTCCTTGAGCCACTCTAGCAATTTAACTGTACCCTTGGAGGGGATCATGGGAACCTTTCCTCTATAGCTTGCTGTGGGGGAAAACCTCCACCTATCTGGGGACCAGAAAGTATCAGAAATGAAGCATGCTCTCTGAGGAATAAAGGATATTCCTGGGGAAGAAATAACACAGTAGGAAGAATGGAGTTTTACCAACAATTGGAAGAAAAGACTGAATTTATCCAAAAAAGTTGAAGATCTCATTTGGTTTTCATTCACATTATTCTGGTTACTAAGGAGCCATTTTTGTTCTTCCTTCCCCCACCTCTCAGCTATTTGGATTATCTTCTTTTGTGAAAGAGCTCATTACATTTCTTGTCTTCGCTTTTTGTTTTGTTTTGTTTTGTTTTCATTTTGAATACTTCTTTATATGAAGTATTTGAACCCCTTGTGTTGAAAAAAGTTCTCTCTGAATGGACCCTTGGATGAAAAGTTCTTCAAAATGCAGTTCAAAAACAATGTTTTCCACTATGGCAGCTAATTTTATTAAAATATTTTTCTCACCCAAGGTCATGAAGATAATATACAAAACCTTTGAAAATAATATACATTACCTTGAACACATCATTGCATTGCATTTCATATGCAGTTTTAAAAAGTACCTAGATTTTTTTTAATAAATGACATGAAGTAAAGGTCAATTTCTATCTTCTTTCTGTCCACATATCCATTTAAGTCAATACAGTTTATTTAAAGACCATCTTTTCTATATTATTCTGTATTATAAATTTTTACATGTTCAAATGTGTCCATATTCTATAGTCACCAACATATATTCTTTAAAAGCTTTCCATATATAATAATCTTGACTAGTTGATTTTTCAACTAATTATTATTTATTTATTTTGAGAGAGAGAGCGCATGTGAGCCAGTAAGCAGGAGAGGGACAGAGAGAGAGATTAATTTCAAACAAGCTCTGAGCCAGCACAGAGCCTGGTGTGGGACTCGATCTCACAAACCGTGAGATCATGACCTGAACCAAGACCAAGAGTCAGATGCTCCTCTGACTGAGCCTCCCAGGAACTCCTTTACTAGTTGATTTTTTAAGTCATTGGTAATGATAAATAAAGAGAGGAACTAGAATATACACTATGAATTTTAGGGGAAATTTGGAACATAAATTACTAGAGAAAAGATACTATATATTTTAGTAAAGAGTCTCAAATCAGCAGTGAATTTGTGCTGAAAGAAATTAGTAGATCAAATAGGAAATCTGTTAAAAATTATTTCCTGTTTATTTATTTATTAATTATTTAATATGCTTCTTTATTTTGAGGAAAGGGCAAAGAGAGAGGAAGAGAATCTCAAGTAGGCTTTATGATCAGCACAGAGCCTGATTATGAGATCATGACCTGAGCTGAAATCAAGAGTTTGATGCTCAACTGACTGACCCACCCAGATGCTCCAGTCTTTTGTTTTCAATTAAACTACTCAGAATATAACCCTGATACCAGAAAGTTCAGCATGAAATGGTAAATTCAAGAAAGAATAAGGAGAGCCAATTCATATTCAACCAATTCATATTCAATACTTAATAACTTCAGATTAGACAACAGAAGAATTAAGTAGAAAAAGAGATAATGAGTTCAAATTAGTAGCTAATGCACTAAAATTTAAGGTAGCCAGTTTTTCAAGGTCATCATGATCTCCTTATTCTTCAGAGTGTATATCATGGGGTTACACATCTGAATGACAGTGGTATTATAAGAGAAATAAATTTGTCCTGAAAAGCCTGGATTTTGGTCAAAAATATGTAATGATTTTGGATCTGTAGAATCAAACTACAACTATAATGTGAGATGAGCAGCTGGATAAAGCTTTGGCTGGTGGTGTTGCCAATGGCAGCTTGAGGATGGAGATAATTTTACTGTAGGATCTCTTAAGAACGAACACAAAAGGGATAATGACAAACAGGAGAGTAACTGGAAAAGCCAACATCTCATTCAGGAAAATGTTCCCACAGATCACCTTGAGTAGTGGAGGGATGTCACAGAAGAAGTGACAAAATGACAGAGAGAAATTTGGCATAACTACCCTATTTTGACTGAAACTCCACAGATCAAAGAGCTAGTCAACTTCAGGTGGATACAGGGCTTATGGTTCATGACTAGAAGACATTGCAGAATGTGACAAATGGCCATGTAGTGGTTGTATACCATCAATGTCAGAAAAAAGCATTCTAGTTTTCCAAGAATAAAGAGAAAAAATATTTTTGTAGTATAGGCAGAAAAATAAATGCCTCTTATCTGAGTCCAAAAGTTAAGGGATATTCTGGAAAAAATACAAAAACATAACAGATTTTCAGGAAGGAAAACTTACTAAGAAAAAAAATGCATGGGAAACTTAAGAGTCTGTTCAACTCTGGTTATGATAATAATGATGCCATTTCTCTTAAAAATTATCACATAGAGAAGAAAAATATCACATACACACGCACAGACGCGCGTGCGCGCGCGCACACACGCGCTCACACACACACACCATTCAGACACTAGAAATACAAGAAAATATCAAAACAATAAATTCCATCACTGAAGTCATATTTGATTCTGTTTGGTTGTGTGTGTGTGCTCCATCTGTAAATATAGTGAAATTCGTCGTTTCCCTCTTGGTTGAAACCATTTTCCTACCCACTAGAGGGGTTTGAGGAATTATATATAAATTTATCTCCACTCAAATTTCAGCATTTTGTATCCTAGCATTAAAGAGAAAAACTGAATCCTAAGGTGAATGTATGCTAAATCCTAAACATATCAACATTATAAACATACAATAATAGATTACATACATTTTAATGGAATTGAACGAAGAGTTGTAGAAATATATTTTCCTTTTGTGTTTGTAGACATCACAAAATGAGTGTTTTACTCCACATAGTAACAAACAATCCTATAGCAGAGACTTTTATATTTGTTAGAATTCCCAGTGGCATGCTCACCATAAAATTTTGAATTTCATTTTTCAGTAATGAACTCGTCCATGCAGCTATTTGCAAGGATAGCACATGCCTTTCCTCACCTATAATAGTGCTATGGCTCTTACTGATTCTGCAAGAACTTTGTTTTAAAAGTGTATTCCATTTTGTTTAACTATCAAAATCAAAATCATTATTACCTGATCTTTCAAGATCTTCCATATCGTAACCCATCATACAACAGATACACGAGAAATGTTTTCCAACTCATTGGTTTATTAATGATACCTTTATGAAATAAATTGTGTAGATAATATCATCTCAGGAATGCAGGATGGTTCATATAACTCAGAGTGTCTTCCTATCTGTGAGTAGTCATATTCATTTAAAACTTCTTATTTTAATAACATATCTGAGATGAAGCTTATGGAAATTTCATAGCATAAATTATTATAAAATATAACTATTAGACAGTAACCCAAATTATCTGATGGTGAAGTGTTAGCTCTGTTTTCAGTGCTAGGGGGTACCTGGGTGGTACCTTATTAACCCTAAGAGAAAATAAACACATGCATAGATTTCTCCAGTTTGATTTTGGAAAGGTTCTGTGGAGTCTGATGAAATTTCAAAAAATTAACTTATTCATTTTATTACAATTAAGTTTGAATGGATTTATCTTCATTTATTTCATGTAAGCCTTATTCAATAAGAGATTTAATTTCCAACATTTTCTGTGTTTTTTTAAGTATTTAAATTTTTGCTTTTTTATTCTGTTATTTTTTAATTTGTAAATTATTATTTTCAACAAGTAAGTAAGAGCACTTTTATATGTAATTTTTGGTACCGAGAGACATGCCCAATTTATAAATTTACCACTTAAATAAATCTGATAATCATGCACATTCTTTTTTAAATTTAATTTGTAAAAATCCAAAAATTCCTATTTGTCAATATTTGTATAATTTTTATATTCTATATTAACTCTCTGATTTGTCAAATCCTAAGAATCCCTTCATTAAGTCTATACTCATTGACATTTTTCTCTTTCCATCCTTTTTGGTTTTGAAGATTATCATCAGTCCATATTCACTGACAGGCATTTATTTTAACTATGTCCACTTTTATTATCTTAAATTTGTACATTTTTGTGTCTATTGTTAAAGGCCTTTTAGTTATCTTTTATTTTTTTTAAAGTTTATTTATTTACTTTGAGAGAAAGAGATACCAGGGGAAGGAGAGAGAGACTCCCAAGCAGGCTCCACACTGTCAGCATGAACACCAACGTGGGGCTCGAACTCAGAAGCCCGGAGATCCTGACCTGAGCCAAAAATCTAGAATCAGAAATAACCCAGTGATCCACCCAGGCACCCCAAGATTTCTTAGTTTTATAAAAAATTACTCTAAATATTATATATCCTGAATCCCTTTATTTTTATTTTTAATTTTTTTAATGTTTATCTAATTTTGAGATAGAGAGAGACAGACCATGAGTGGGAGAGGAGTAGAGAGAGAGGGAGACACAAAATAGCAAACAGGCTACAGGCTCTGAGCTGTGAGCACAGAGCCCAAATCCAGGAGCACTGAGATCATGGCCTGAGCCAAAGTCAGACATTCAAACAATTGAGCCACCCCGGCGCCCATCTTGGTTCCTTTTAGTTCATAAGAAAAATCTGTTGTTTCTTTCTTTCTTTTCCTTTTTGTTTCACATTTTATTTAAATTACAGTTAGTTAACATACAGTGTACTATTACTTTCGGCAATAGAATTTAGTGAGGCATCACTTACATATAAAAATAAAAGATGGTTTGGCAGATATTGAAATTTCTCTGCTAGATGCTAAATATACTATAAGATATTTGGCAACAATAAGAAAGGGAGTAAAGCAATAATTTTCTTTACTATGAACTTTTATGTTTTCTGACTAAAAAGTTATTATTTCTTGTAATTTACATGATACATTCTCTTTGTAATAAATCCAAACTACAAATAAAAATATAATAAAAATCAGAAACCATTTGAAATCCTACCACTGTCAGGAAGCCAATATTTTCTTCTATTCCACATTCTCCTTGATACTAAGTGGGCTAATGTGCATAATGCTCATTACCACTTGCATGTGTAAATTGTTTTATGAGGTGATGAAATGCTAACCTTCTCTGTTTTAAAAAATACTTACATTTTATACATACATTTACTTTCTCTCTCACATGTCAGGAAAGCTTGGAATGTGTTCAGTGAAGGGGCTCTACACATTGTCTTGAGAGGCTGTGCTGTATTATATGGCGTTGATGTACTCCAGTGTCTTAATATGTTCCAACTGAGAGCACCTTTCCTTTGCTTCCTGCTTTATTTTGCACTATGAAAAAACCTTTACTAACCACTATTGAGCAAACATGTTTTCTCAAAATTGTTAAACAAACGCAGGTATTAGATTACAGATTATAAATTAGATTATTTTTATAAACTAGATTGTTGCAATTGAAATCATTCGTGCTTTGATTTGTCAGAAGCTCTTAATCATAGGAAAGGAAGGTTCCTTAACATGATGTGAGGTTGCTATGATGATATTAATGTACACTGTTGAGTAGCAAAACTAGAAGATATTTTTCTCTGTTGTCTCTACATGACAAACATATAAGCAAATTCTTTCTGCAATTTCAGGTATTTGAGTCACATTAATATCTTCATTAGTAGTTTTCTCAGTGCTGCCATGATGTCTTTGTTCCTCAGAGTATAGATAATGGGATTCAATGTTGGGATCAAAACGGTGAAGGAAAGAGATATCAATTTCCCAACTCCTTCAGACTGATTTGACTTCAGTTGTGTATAATTGATAGTAGCCGTTCCATAGAATAAGACTATAACGATCAGATGAGAAGAACAGGTAGAGAAGGCTTTTTCCCTCCCTATGGCTGAAGACAATTTCAGAATGCTGGAGATGATTTTGCCATAAGAGACCACAATCAACAGAAATGGAAGCATGAGGATTACCACTGCAACTACATAGACCACTAATTCATTAACAAATGTGTCCCCACAAGCTAGCTTGAGTACCGGGGGGATGTCACAGAAGAAATTATTAATTGTGTTAGACCCACAAAAGGGTAGAGAGAAAATCTGGCATGTTTGCCCAATTACAAATGGAACTACACTAATCCAGGAGATAGTCACCAGCTGGACACAGATCTTGTGGTTCATCACTAGTGGGTAGTGCAGAGGGTTACAAATGGCCACATAGCGGTCATAGGCCATCACTGTCAGGAGAAGACACTCTGTGCTTCCAAATGTAATGAATAAAAACATTTGTGCAGCACAGGCAAAGAAAGAAATGTTTCCTTTCTGGGTCAATAGGTCCATGAGCATTCTAGGCATGGTGACCGTTACATAACAGATTTCTATGAAGGAGAAATTGCTAAGAAAAAAATACATGGGAGTCTGGAGAGCAGAGTCAGTTCTTGTTATCAATATTATGATGCTGTTACACATCAGGATAGTTAGGTAGATGACTAAAAATATCCCAAAAAGAATCCAGTGGAGATTGGGAATATCAGAAAACCCCAAGAGAACAAATTCCACCAGTGTAGTAATATTGGAAATTTCTGTTTTAATTGATTCTCCATCTGCAGACATAGTAAATTAAAGACGGTTAATCCATTAGCATTTTTAAACCACATTTTTCTCTCCTGTTAACTGAAATAGATGCATTAATGTATTTATATAATTTCTTAAGTTACTTCTACTACTGCTTTGTTCTTTCTAGGAAATGATATGTGAAACCTCAAAAATGAACTTAAAGTCACTTCAAATCAATTCAGGAAAGAAAATCCAAATATATTTTATACTTGTATATATTAACCCTAGAGATAATGAAAAGAATGCGTTGATACTTATAACATATTGTGCAGGAATAATATGTAGTTATTGCACCCTTATTATGAGTGAATTATGCTACAGGCTTTTTCTATTGTTTTTGTCTGGGTTCATTTATTGTGTGTGTATTCCATCTTCTTTCAAATCAAATCTTTTCCCTTAAAATATTGTTTAATTCTTATTGAAGAAGAGTTTTTAGTCTTCCCATTTATTTTCCAATGAGAATCAATTTCTTAAACCAATCCTTTGTTCCTGAGGGAATAAATATATGTAATATTATTGTACTATTATTGTATTAATGTACTTCTCCCATTACTCCTGTTAAATATTGAAAGCATTAATCCTATCCCAACAGTAACCTTCCCTATTAACACATCTTATGCAATTTATGATAAATATCAATTAACCTTTAATTCAATCTAGAAAAATAACCCATTCATCACACTATTTTTTTATATATTACGTTTTATCTATGTAAGATTTCATGATACACTGTGATATAATTTGCCTTATTTCACTTAATATTCTCATTGAATATCAGGCAGTCAACAATGCTTAACAATTCTAGCATACTTTATAGAGATTTTGTCTCCAACTTTCCAAAACAAGTGTGTTTTCCTACTTCATCAAGTCTACTATTAGAACGAGTTTTCAAAATGACCTTAAGTGAATCATTTTTACTATACATATGATTATTATTGTTATTTGACATATATATGATTTTACTTTATCATTAGGAAAAGTATGAACTATGTGGATTATATTAAGTAGTGTAGAGGTCCAGGGCAGACTGTTTCAAAATATACCACAGTGGTATAATGATTATTTTGTTTTACAGTTTCTAAAGATTCATTTGTATGGAACCATAAAAGACCCAGAATAGCCAAAGTAATGTTGAAAAGGAAAACCAAAGTGGGAGACATCACAATCCCAGACTTTAGCCTCTACTACAAAGTTGTAATCACCAAGACGGTATGGTACTGGCACAAAAACAGACACAAAGACAAATGGAATAGGATAGAGAACCCAGAAATGGACCCACAAATGTATGGCCAACTAATCTTTGACAAAACAGGAAAGAGTATCCAATGGAAAAAAGACAGTCTCTTTAGCAAAAGGTGCTGGGAGAACAGGACAGCAACATGCAGAAGAGTGAAACTGGACCATTTTCTTACACCGTACACAAAAATAAACTCAAAATGGATGAAAGACCTAAATGTGAGACAGGAAACCATCAAAACCCTAGAGGAGAAAACAGGCAACAACCTCTTTGACCTCAGCCGCAGCAACTTCTTACACGACACGTCTCTGAAGGCAAGGGAAACAAAAGCAAAAATGAACTATTGGGACCTCATCAAAATACAATGCTTCTACACTGCAAAGGAAACAATCAACAAAAGTAAAACTCAACCAACAGAATGTGAAAAGATATTTGCAAATGACATATCAGATAAAGAGTTAGTATCCAAACAACCTGAACAACAAATAATCTAGAGAAGAAATGGGCAGAAGACATGAATAGACACTTTTCCAAAGAAGACATCAGGTGGCCAACAGACACATGAAAAGATGCTCAACATCACTCATCACCCAGGAAATACAAATCAAATGCACATTGAGATACCACCTCACACTAGTCAGAGTGGCTAAAATGAACAACTCAGGGAACAACAGATGCTGGAGAGGATGTGGAAAAATGGGAGCTCTCTTTTACTGTTGGTGGTAATGCAAACTGCTGCAGCCCCTCTGGAAAACAGTGTGGAGGTTCCTCAAAAATTAAAAGTCGAACTACCCTATGACCCAGCAATAGCACTACTAGGAATTTATCCAAAGGATACAGGAGTGCCGATTCATAGGGGTACATGTACCCCAATGTTTAAACAGTGATTTCAACAATAACCAAATTATGGAAAGAGCCTAAATGTCCATCAACTGACGAATGGATAAAGAAGATGTGGTTTATATACACAATGGAATACTATTTGGTGATGAGAAAGAATGAAATCTTGCCATTTGCTGTAATGTGCATGGAACTGGAGGGTATTATGCTAAATAAAATAAGTCAGTCAGGGAAAGATATCATATGTTTTCACTCATATGTGCAACTTTAGAAATTTAACAGAAAGACCATGGGGGAAGGGTAGGGGGGAAAATAGTTACAGAGAGGGAGGGAGGAAAAATTAAGAGACTATTCAATACAGAGAACAAACTGAAGCATGCTGGTGGTTGTGGCTAGGAGACAGGAAAATGGGTGATGGGTATTGAGAAGGGCACCTGTTGGGTTGAGTATTGGGTGTTGCATTTAAGTGATGAATCACAGGAATTTACCCCTGAAACCAAGAGCACACTGTACTGTATGTTAGCCAAGTTGACAATAAATTATATTTAAAAAAAAAAAGAATCAGCCAGTCCTAGAGGAGCACTCTGACAGCCCCTCTTTTGTCTCCAGAAGCAGGAAATAAATTTCCAGTGTGAAAGTTACCCTCCCTGTACCAGAAGGTAGAGAGACATTCTTATCATCATAAATAGAGAATTCAGGGTAGAATAAAACCATTTGAACAAACCTTGTACCTTTTGTTTTTTTACTACCCTAACCCAAATTCTGTTTGGAATTCCTTTGCCCAAAATGTATAAAAAATGGGGTGCCTGTGTGGCTTAGTTGGTTAAGCAACCTCTTCGTTTCAGCTCAGGTCATGATCTCATATTTTGTTGTGAGCTTCTTTCAGCGTGGATCCTGCTTGAGATTCTCTCTCTCTCCCTGTTTCTGCCCCTCTGATGCTTGTGTGTGCTCTCTCATTGTCTCTCTCACTCTCTCTCTTTCGAAATATATAAAAATAAAACATTCAAAAATGTATAAAAGCAACATGACATGTTTTTCTGTCTCAAGTTTTTTATTGGGCCTCTGTGCACACAAAATTAACTTTATTTTCATGTCTCAATCTGTCTTGCATTAATTTAATGCCTAGACCAGGCAGAAGAATCTTGAAGGGTAGAGAAAAAAATTTCCTCTCCAAGAGTAGTTAACTCATTTTCAGATAAAGATCTCAGAATTTTATGCTTTTCTATTTTGTCCTTTGAATTTTGAGCCCCAAATTTACAAGTATCCTTAAATAAAAGAGTCTAGTAGCACAACTATAGCTTACCTTTATGGATTTGCATGAAGCTATTTATGTGACTGTAGGTGTTTGGTAAGTGTAAAGTTTTTAAGTTCTTCTTTTGTGCCAGTAATTGGCTGCAATTCTCCAGTACTCTTAATAGCTCCCAACATTTAAATAAGTAGCAGTCATGCTGGGGGACATCTCTCGTGTATCATTTTGATTTCTAGGAGATGGCTTCTGTTTTGCAGTCATTACAGTCCAGTTTTTTTTAACTTTCTCTGTAGATAATCTTTAGGTCCTTCTTGGCACAAAGCTCCCTTGCTAAGGGGGAGTCCCTGGTGGAGAAATTCCACTTAATTGATTTGTATTACTTTCAGGAAAAAAGAAACTTAAAAAATCTTTCTATCTATTGCATTTCATAATTGGTGTGCATTTGCTTTTCCCATAACTCACTCAGATCTAGATCATCACAGCCTTAGAAATATCTGTCATATATTTCATCACATGAACATGGTATGCTTGGTTATTTACTACATTAGGTGGGGAGATCCCTTTTCAAAAGTGGAGAACTTTGTTCCCAGATTAAGTTTTGTGGAAATTGAAGAATCTCCTGTCTGCTTGACAAAAATCTAGATGGTTTTGTTCATGTTACGGTGTCCACTCAGGCATCAGGGCAAGGATCTAGCTGATTCCAATTGTAAACTTCCTCAAACAATAAGCATTTTTCACAAAATTATTTGGGAAAGAAAAGAAAAGGAAGCTTTCCTGTCAAAATTATTTCCTATTTCAACTACTGCTAGGTAGGTATGGTGAAAAAATTATCAGGCATAAAGTTGCAAACCCAATATCTACTGGTACTTGGAATTACATTTGCATCTTGCTTTTTAGAGTTCTTTGACCATTTGTTAAAATAGTGCTTTTCTATTTGTCAAAATAGTATATTTCCAAAACTGCATTTTATTTTTGTATTTTAAGCCTGCTTATCTTCACTATAGCATTCTTCATATAAATTGATCCTCTGTACTCATTACTGTAACTAATTTGGTATTGCTGAGGGACTTCCTTCATGTTTCATACAAATGAGAACTTTATTCATGATTTGCCTGAAATAAGATGTCAGTTACCTATAGGTTATGGTAAATTAAATGCCCATACCCACAGGAGTAGACTGATTTAAACTCTATCCTCTCCCTTAGTCAGAGAATTGAGTGCTTCTTTATTTCATTAAAAATCACCATGACTAAACCAAATTTAATTTAAATGGACACAGTTCATTAGATACGTCAGTGGTTTAACAAAATAGAGCAACATCTTCCACTCTTACCATAGTACAATTTTGTGGTCAGGAATTAAGAAACCCTGGTTCTTTGGGGCTCCTGATGGCTCAGTTGAGTAAGCATCTGATTCTTGATTTCAGTTCAGGTCATGATCTCACGGTTCCTGAGACTGAGCCCCACATTGGACTCTGTTTTGACAGCATGGAGCCTTCTTGGTATTTTCTCTCCGTTTCTCTCTGTCCCTCCCCTGCACACACACACACAAACACACACACACACACACACACACTCTCTCTCTCTCTCTCTCTCTCTCTCTCTGAAAATAAACTTAAAGGAAATGAAGAAGAAACTGGTTCCTTTCATCTAAGAATCCCATTTTCCTCTAGTTTTTTCATATTTCTAGTTCACTATTGGACCCTCAGTATTCACACAGCTGAGGATTAAAGATAGAAAATAAGGAAACAAATTCAATGTTAAGAGCCTCAAAAAAAATAGACACATAATTTCTCTCCTTGTGCTATTGTAGAAACTAACTACATGGTCTAATGTAGATATGAGAGTGCTAGGGAATTTTGTTTACTGTTTGTCTAAGAAATGGAAATATATTTAGAGAGAAACAAGCCAGACTCTGCCACAGAGCTTTCAGTCTCTTAGAATATGTTATAGCATGCTATAATATGTAAATATTTAATTTCTTTTTTATTACAGAGAGAGAGAGTGAGAGAGGGCACAGTGGAATAGAGAGAGGGAGAGAGAGAATGAAACAGGGTATATGCTCCTGTGGAGCCCAATTTGGGGCTTAATCTCATGACCCTGGTGTCATAACCTGAGTCAAAAGCAAGAGTCTGACACTTAAATGACTGAACCACACAGATGCCCCAACATGTGAACCTTTAGACTGAGGTTCTAGCATGACATTTACATAACAGTAATTATTTGTAGTACATATCTAAATTGTAGCTTTTTGGGGCACCTGAGTGGCTCAGTTGGTTGAGCGTCCGGCTTCGGCTCAGGTCATGATCTCGCGGTTCGTGGGTTCGAGCCCAGCATCAGGCTCTGTGCTGACAGCTAGCTCAGAGCCTGGAGCCTGCTTCAGATTCTGTGTCTCCTTCTCTCTCTCACCCTCCCCTGCTCATGCTGTCTCTCTCTCTCTCAAAAATAAATAAAATATTAAAAAAAATTGTAGCTTTTTAAAAGATATATTTATGTCTAATGGAATATCATATTATTTTATAGTTTCTGTTTGTTTGTTTATTTGTTTGTTTTAAAGTTTATTCGGAGGGGAGGGGCAGAGAGAGTGAGGGAATCTGAAGTAAACTCCAAGGTCAAATCATGAATCATGGGATCATGACCTGAGCTGAAATCAAGAGTTGGATATTCAACTGATTGAGCCACTCAGGCTCTCCAGTTTGTTGCTTTAAATACAATCACTGGATATAATCCTGATATCAGAAAATCCAGCATAAAATGGCAAGTTAAAGAATGAGTAAAGATAATCAATTCATATTCAAGCAGGAAAGTAAACTACAAAATAACTTCAGATTAGACAGCAGCAGAATTAAGTGGGAAAAGAGACAATGAGTTCAAATCAGTGGTAATGCAGTAAACTTTAAGGTAGCCAGTTTCTCAAGACCATCATGACATCCATATTCTTCAGAGTGCATATCATGGGGTTAAACATCAGAATGACAACGGTATTAAAAGATAAATAAATTTGTTCTGAAAAGTATGTAATGTTTTTGGATCTGCAGAATCAAGCTACAACTGTGATATGAGATGAGCAGGTGGAAAAAGCTTTGGCTGGTCTAGGTGCCAATGGCAACTTGGGGATGGTGGAGATAATTTTATTGTAGGATCCAAGTATCAAAAGAAAAGGGATCATGACAAACAGCACAGCGACTGGAAAAGCCAACATCTCTTCCAGGAAAATGTCCCCACAGGCCAGCCTGAGTAGTGGAGCGATGTCACAGAAGTGACTGATTTAGTTAGACTCACAAAATGGCAGAGAGAAAATCTGACATGTCTGCCCTATTTTGACTGGAACTCCACAGATTCAAGAGCCAGGCAACATCAGCTGGATACAGGGCTTGTGGTTCATAACTAGAGGACATTGCAGAACATGACAAATGGCCATCTAGTGGTCATAGGCCATCTTTATCAGGAGAAAGCCATCTATATTTGCAAGCATAAAGAGAAAGAAGTATTTTCATAGCACAGGCAGAAGAATAGAGGTTTCTTTTCTGAGTCCAAAAGTTTAGGAATATTCTAGAAAGAATACAAATACATAACAGATTTTCAGGAAGGAAAAATTACTAAGGGAAAAATACATGGGTGTCTGAAGAGCCTGTTCAACTCTAGCTATGAGAATAATGATGTCACTTCCTGTAAAGATTATCACACAGACAAGAGAAATATCACAAAAAGAAGCATTCAGAGATTGGAAACATGAGAAAATCCTGAAACAATACATTTCATCATTGGAGTGAGATTTGCTTCTGTTTTGGTGTGTGTGTGTGTGTGTGAAAATAGTGAAATTAGTCATTTACCCTCTTGGTTTAAACTTTTTTCTAATCCCAAGAGGAGTTTGAATAATTAATATATAAATTTATCCCCACTCAAATTCCAGCATTTTATATCCTAGCATCAAAGAGCAAAATTGCATCCCAAGGTGACTGTATGTTAAATCCTAAACATATCAGCATTGTTAACATATAATAGTTGGCTTGCAATTTTAATGAAATTGAAAAGTTCTAGAAGTGTGCATCTTCTGTTTTTATTTGTGGACAAGACAAAGTGAATGCTTTACTGCACATAGTAACAAACAATCCTACAGAAGAGACTTTTATATTTGTTCCAATTTCCAGTGGCCTGCTCACCATAAAATTTTGAAATTCAGTTTTCAGTAATGAACTGGTCCATACAGCCATTTGCAAGGACAGCACGGGCCTTTCCTCATCTGTAATAGTGCTAGAGCTGTTACTGATTCTACATGAACTTTGCTTTAAAAATGGATTCCTGTTTCGTTTATCTATCAAATAAAAATCATTATTGCCAGATCTTTCAAGATCTTTCCTTTACTATAACCCATCATACAACAGAAACACGATAAATGTTTTCCGACACATTGGTTGGTTAATTAATGATGGCTTTATGAAGTAAATTGTATAGATAAGATGCTCTCAGGAACTCTGCCTGGTTCATATATTTCCAAGTGTCTTGCTGTCTGTGACTAGTTATTCTCATTAAAAAAATTTTATTTTAATAATATATCCAGAATGAAGCTTATGGAAATTTCATAGCAGAAATTATTGTAAAATATAACTATTAGACAGTGACCCAAAACATCAGATGGCGAAGTGTTAGCTTAAAGTTTTTAGTTCTCTGGGGTGCTTGGGTGGCTCAATTGGTTGAGTGTCCACCTTCTGCTCAGGTCATGATCTCACAGTTTATGAGTTTGAGCCCCACATCGGGGTCTCCGCTGTCAGCACAGAGCCAAATTAGGAAGCTCTGTCCCTCTCTCTCTCTCTGCCATGCCCGTGCTTGCACTGCGCTCTCTCTCTCTCTCTCAAAAATAAATTTTTAAAAATTAAAAAAAGTTTTCATTCTCTGTTTAAAGAACCGTCTTATGAGAAGAAAAAAGTTTTTTTAAGTATCTAAAAATAGGAAGTCCCATGTTTGTAGACTATTCTTTTAATTACACCATTCTTTTTTTTAAAAAAATTTTTAACGTTTATTGAGAGACAGAGAGAGACAGAGCATGAGCCGGGGAGGGGCAGAGAGAGGGGGAGACACAGAATCCGAAGCAGGCTCCAGGATCGGAGTTGTCAGCACACAGCCTGACGCGGGGCTCAAACCCCCAAACCGTGAGATCGTGACCTTAGCCAAGTTGGCCGCTTAACCAACTGAGCCACCCAGGCGCCCCTTAATTATATCATTCTTAATGAAAAATCAGTCCTAGGAAATTATATGTTTTAGGGAAAAAATTATAAATTTAATCTCCCTTAACAGGGCATACATCTTTTTCTACAGTGAATCATAGAAGCATATATATTACGATACACCAGTACTTTGTTTATTAAAAAAGGATTTATTTTAAATAAGCTTCAGTTATTTACCTGATGGATTAACACAAACATCCTGTAGTTACGTAGCGTTCTGTGATCTCCAAAGTGTTTAGTGCCAGTTTTGCTTTCAATTTTCTTTATCATAATGGAAGTGAGAAATCCAAACTGTAGGCTTTGACTGGAGTGCAAATTTTGTGCTTAAAAAATCTTCATTACACGTCAACTGTTGGTCAAATCTTTGTTCTCAGAACTTTACAGTATTCTAAAATAAGTGAGGAATATTAACACAAAATAATTCATAGTTTCTCTTCTGGCTTTGGTTATAGCTAGAACAGTTTGAGTATATGTGCTTGTATATATGTGTGTGTGTGTGTGTGTGGACATATATATACATATACATATACAATGATTATATAATCATATATGCAATAAACTTTGTTTTAATAAGAAATTGGGGTGCCTGGTTGGCTCAGTTGGTTAAACGTCCCACTTAGGCTCAGGACATGATCTCACAGTTTGTGGTTTCAAGCCCTGAGTCAGGCTCTGTGCTGACAGCTCTGAGCCTGGAGCCTGCTTTGGATTCTGTGTCTCCCTCTCTCTCTGCCCCTCCCCTGCTCGTTCTCTCTCTCTCTCTCTCTCTCTCTCTCTCTCTAAGAATAAATAAACTTAAGAAAATAAAAGAAATTGACATTTTTCCTCATATCTGAAAGTCATATTTACTTCAAAATATATATGCTTTAAAAATAACAAGTTCCCCTTAAATGAAAATATCCCTCTTATTCTTCTGGTTTTATTTCTTCTCCATGGATCACCTTCACCTTACGCTTCTGTTTACCATTCATTCTTATTTGTTTTTCAGACATTCTGGATGATTGTCTTTGAGGACAATCACCCCATGGAATTCAGGTCCCCTGGCCATCCACCTTACCCCACATCAGATCTTTACAAGGAACAAGAATGCTCTTGAGAAAGCAGCATATAATTGTCCATCAAAGTTTACTGGAGAATATCCAAACATAAAATAGTGTGCGTGGGACCCTTTCCTATCTCCACTTTCCTTAAGGTTCCTCCCTTCATCTTTTACCTGGGCCTTTGAATATAGCAACACTAGACTTCTATCATCATTATATGTGCATGTTTTATTTATTTGGATCTATTTATTTTCCTTTTTTTCTTTTAACACTAACACAATACTGAATTGTGTATTAATTAATTTATTAATTGTCATCAGACAAAATGGAATCTATTGCAAGGGACACCTCTAATCGTTGTTAAAAATAAATATTTTACATGGAAAACATATCAGAGGGGAAGAAAAAACCCTACAGTGCCTGATACTGTTTACAGTCTACTTCTTTAATCCCTGTAAAATTGTTTGGTAGCTATAACTGAGATGTGCAAACTGACTCCCATATCACGTTCTGATTTGCAATGAAATGTTTGACTCACGTTCCTTTTCTATCCCGCTCCCCGCCTCTCTCTCTCTCTCTCTCTCTCTCTCTGGTTCTAAGACAAAACTCCCCAGGCTTGCCTCAGTTCCTAAGATTTTAAATGAAAGCAAGACACCGTTTCAATCGACTTTCAATATTTTTCAATAAAATCTTTTGCCTTTTTCTTTGTGTTATTGCAATAAATTAATCATGACCCTAAAATAGCTGTAACATTTTGGAGATTTAATTAAGATCGAATATTACTTGACCTTAAATGAGGGAGGTTGCTCAGCTGGGCCTGACCTAATGACGTAAGTCCTTAACCTGTATGTATAGCAGCCAGAGACAGAAAAAAATAATAGAGATTCAAGGTAAGCCAAGTGGGAGAAGGAAGAGGGCGTGGAATGGCTTTGGCTTCTAGGAATCAACAGTTGTTCCTAGCAGACATGCAATAAGGAAAAATGGATCTCAGCCTCACAGCTTCCAAAAGCTGGATTTTTTCCAGTAACCCAACAGAGTTTAGAATCATATATTTTCCCCTGCAGCCTCCAGACAAGAATGTCACCCAGCTCGTACCTGAATTTCAGCCTCTGGGACCCTCAGCAGAGAAAACAAGTCACACCATGCTGGGCTTCTGACCTATAGAAACTGGGAGATAGGGGCGCCTGGGTAGTCAGTGGGTTAAGCATCTGACTCTTGATTTCGGCTCAGGTGATGATCTCAGGGTTTGTGAATTTGACCCCCAACCTGTGCTCCATGTGGACAGTGTGGAGCCTGCTTGATATTCTCTCTCTCCCTCTCTCTGCCACTTCCCACCCCCACCTCTCTCTCTCACCATCTCTCAAAAATAAGTAAATAAACATAAAAAAATAGAGGCTGAAATAATAAACTTGTGTTAAGTTGCCTTTAAATAAAATCCTTGCATGAGTACATTCTGTGGCATCTGATTAGTTTTTCCACAAACTGGAGAAAACAATGCAAATGAGTTATATTCTTTTAAGGTTAATGATGACATTTTTTATAGATAGAAAATACTTGATTAATGATTTGGCATAATCAGAGGTATATATTTTTCTAATTGGATCAGTATGGTAAAATATCAAAAAATTAACTTATTTATTTTATTACAGTTAAGTTTGAATGGATTTATCTTCATTTATTTCATGTAAAGCTTATTTAATAAGAGATTTAATTTCCAATATTTTGTTTTTTTAAATTATTTAAATTTTTGCTTTTTCATTCTGTTATTTTTTAATTTGTAAATTGTTACTGTCAGTAAGTAAGTAAAAGCACCTTTATGTATATTTTTTGGTACTGAAAGAGAGACATACCTATTTATAAATTTATCACCTATAGACTCTCTGATAATCATTCACATTTTTTTAAATTTAATTTGTAAAAGTTCAAAACATCCTATTTCTCAGTATTTGTATAATTTTTATGTTCTTTATTATCTTCCCAATTTGTCAAATCCTGAGAATCCCTTCATTAATTCCATACTCACTGACATTTTTCTCTTTCCTTCTTTTTTTTTGTTTTGAAGATTATCATCAGTCCATATTCACTGGCAGGACATTATTTTACCTATGTCCACTTTTATAATCTTAAATTTGTCCATTTTTGTGTCTATTGCTAAAAGCCTTTTATTTATTTTCAATCACTTTTTAAAAAGTTTATTTATTTACTTTGAGAGAAAGAGGCAGCAGAGGAGGGGAGGAGAGAGAGACTTCCAAGCAGTTTCCCCACTGTCAGCATGGAGACCAACACGGCTCGAACCTGAAACCATGAGATCCTAACCTGAGCCAAAATCTAGAATCAGAAATAACCCACTGGGCCACCCAGGCACCCCAAGCCCTCTTATTAGTTAGTTTTGTAAGAAATTATTCTAAATGTTATATATGCCAATTCCTTTTAGTTCTTAAAAAAAAAATCTGTTGTTTCTTTCTTTCTTTCTCTTTCTTTCTTTTTCTTTCTTTCTTTCTTTCTTTCTGTTGTTTCAAGTTTATGCTTAAATTCCAGTTAGTGAGTATATAGTGTAATATTAGTTTCAGGAATAGAATTTAGTGATTCATCACTTACATATCAAAAATAAGATGATTTGGCAGATATTGAAATTTCTTTCTAGATGCTTAATACTATGAAAGACATTTGGTAGCAATAAAAAAGGGAGTAGTGCAAGACTTTTCTTTGCTATGTTGTTTTGCTATGTTTTTGGACTAAATAGTTATTATTTCTTGCAATTTTCATGATACATTCTCTTTGTAAGAAATCCAAACTACAAAAAATAATTAAAGATCAGAAATCATTTGAATTCCTACCACTGTCAGGAAGCCAATATTTCTTTTTCTAGTCCACATCCTCCTGGATACTAAGTGGGATAACGTGCATAAAGCACACTACCAATTTGCACATGTAAAATGTTGTATGAGATTATGGAGGATTAACCTTCTTTGTTTCAGAAAAATAGTTACATTTTATACATACATTTACTTTCTCTCTCACATGTCAGGAAAAGTTGTAATTTCTTCAGTGAAGGGGCTCTAAAACGTCTTGAGAAGCTGTGCTGTATTATATGGCATTGATGTACTCCAGTGTCTTAATGTTCCAACTGAGAGCATCTTTCCTTTCCTTCCTGATTTGTTTTGCACTAAGAAAAAAACCCTCTTGAGCAAACATATTTAATAAAAATTCTTAAACAAACACAGGTAATCATCATTCTTGGACAAATAATTATTTCTATAAGATGAGTTTTCATTGATACAGTTTTTAAAAAAAAAGAAAAGTGTTATGATTTTTCTATCAAAAGAAAAATGTGAAATTACTGCCTGAGAAGGATATAGAATTTATTCCAGAGGATTCAAAAGAAGCCCTTTAATGAAAAGACTATTTATGTGGTGCATTACTTTCCTAGGCATAGTGTAACCAAATACCACAAACTGAGTGGCTTAAAGAAACAAAAATGGAATCTTTCACAGCTCTAGAATCCAGTCTAAAGTCACAGTGTTGTCAACCTCTCTTTACTCCCTCTAAAAGCTCTAAGGGAGAATCATTCTTTGCTTCGTCCAGCATAGGGTGGACCTTGACCTTCCTTTGTCCTTTGTTGTGGCACTCCCATCTCTTCTCCACCTTCAAATGATGTTATTTTCAGTGTCTTTATCTATTTTTTAAACTTCTCTTACCATTCTGTCTCATAAGGACACTGCTCAGAGGGTATAGTGCCCACCTTACACCAGGATGATCTCATTTCCTTAATTTGATTATATCTACAAAGTCTTTTTTTTTTTTCCAATGAAGGCACCTTTGCAGATTCTAAATGGCTATATGTTTTAGAGGGACCAACATTCAACCTGCTACACATTAATGTTGATAGTTTACTGTAAAAATTCCAGACAGTTGTAATACTGAATAGATATTAACAAAGTAAAACCTGAAGCTACGCGGGGTGGGGGTGGGGGGATGATGTCACCAGAGAACAGTGGGTACAGGGATGGTAAAGGGGAAATTCTCAGGACTCGTAGTCATAAAGCAACATGGACAGTGACAAGAGATAGAACGAAACAGAAATGCAAAGAAAACACTAAGATACTCCTGCTTCCACCATCTTGGCTGCTGTCCGTGTATGCCATTGGCTAAAATTAAACATAGGTACAAAGAAGGACAGCAAATATATCTGACGGAATGGGTAGGTTAAAAAACTGATCAAAACACATGACTCTAATCCCTGGTCATAAGATACACTGAGATAACTATCATCGTATTGTTCAGGCCATCTCTTAACTCATAGTTCACAGTAGAGGAAACATGGATCTTCAAATTGGATTGCTGCAATTGAAATAATTTGTACTTTGTATAGAAGCCCTTAAGCTAATCCCATGAAACTGAGGTTCCTTAACATAGTGTGAGGTTGCTATGATGATATTCATGAACATTATTGAGGAATAACACTAAAAGATTGTGTTACTGTTGTCTCTGAATGACAAACATATAAGCAAATTCTTTCTACAATTTCAAGTATTTGAGTCATATTAATAACTTTGTTAGTAATTTTCCTAGTGCTACCATGATGTCTTTGTTCCTCAGAGTATATATAATGGGATTCAATGTTGGGATCAAAACGGTGTAGAAAAGAGAAATCAGTTTCCCAACTCCTTCAGATTGATTTGGTTTGGGTTGTAAATAAGTGATGGTAGCCGTTCCATAGAATAAGACTACAACAATAAGGTGAGAAGAACAGGTGGAGAAGGCTTTAGCCCTCCCTTTGGCCGAAGACAATTTCAGAATGCTGGAGATGATTTTGCCATAGGAGACCACAATCAACAGAAATGGAACCATGATAAATACCACTGCAACAACGTAGACTGCTATCTCATTCACAAATGTGTCCCCACAAGCTAGCTTGAGTACTGGGGGGATATCACAGAAGAAATGATTAATTGTGTTAGACCCACAAAAGGGTAGAGAGAAAATCTGGCATGTTTGCCCAATTACAACTGGAACTCCACTGATCCAGGAGACGGTCACCAGCTGGACACACATCCTGTGGTTCATGATTAGAGGGTAGTGCAGAGGGTTACAAATGGCCACGTAGCGGTCATAAGCCATCACTGTCAGGAGAAGACACTCCGAGCCTCCAAACATAAGGACAAAACACATTTGTGCAGCACAGGCAAAGAAAGAAATGTTTCCTTTCTGGGTCAATAAGTCCATGAGCATTCTGGGGATAGTGACTGTTACGTAACAAATTTCTAAGAAGGAGAAATTGCTAAGAAAAAAATACATGGGGGTCTGGAGAGCAGAGTCAGTTCTTGTTATCAATATTATGATGCTGTTGCACATCAGGATAGTTAGGTAGATGACTAAAAATATCCCAAAAAGAATCCAGTGGAGATTGGGAATATCAGAAAACCCCAAGAGAACAAATTCCACCAGTGTAGTAATATTGGAAATTTCTGTTTTTAATTGATTCTCCATCTGCAGACATAGTAAATTAAAGATGGTTAATTCATTAACATTTTTGAACCACATTTTCCTCTCCTCTTAACTTCAGTAGATGCATTAATGTATTTATGTGATCTCTTATTTCTTAACTCTGTTTCTAGGAAATGATATGTGAAATCTCAGGAAAAGAAATGATGATCACCTAAAATCAATTCAAGAAAGGAAAACCAAATATATATGTTTTATACTTGCATGTAATAATAGAGATAATGAGAAGTATGCATTGCTTACTTAGCATATTGTGCAGGAATAATATGTAGTTATTGAACCTCTATTATGAGTGGAATTATGATATAGGCTTTTTCTATTGTTTTTGACTGGGTTCATTTTTTCTGTATTGGTTGGCATATTCCATCTTTTTTCAATTCAAACCTTTTCCCTTAAAATATTGTTGAATTCTTATTCAAAATGAATATTAAGTCTTCCCATTTTTATTCCAATGAGAATCAATTACTTAAACCAATCCTTTGCTCCTGTGGGAATAAGTATATGTAATATTACTGTTCTCTCCCATTACTTTTGCTAAATTCTGAAAGCATTAACCCCATGCCATCAATAACTTTCCCTATTAAGACATTCTCTGCAATGCATGGTAAATATCAATTAACCTTTAATTCAATCAAGAAAAATAGCCCACTCCTCATAATATTTTTCATATATTCCTTTTTATCTATGTAAGATTCTATGATCCACTGTCATTAATTTCATTGCAGCCAATTGCAACTCCCTTCTTTATATTATTTTCTTAATTTTACAGATTAAAGTGCAACTTTGTTTAAACCTAATTATTATTTTTTCAGGGCATGCAAATGACTAGCGTACAAAAATGGGACACACACACACATGCACACATAGCTTTACTTCACTTCATATGTCATCTAACATCAGGCAATCAACATTGCTTAACAATTCTGTTATACATTATTGATATTTGTTCCCCAACTTTCCAAAACAAATATGATGTGTTTTCCTACTTTATCAAATCTACTACTCCCATCTCCCCATCTCCATTTTATATCCTTGCCAGCTGATGTTTTGCCTTAATAGTTTGGTAAATAAAAAGGAACAAATATTCTCTCATATTTTCATATTTCAATTAGAACTAGTTTTCAAAATTACCTTAGCTGAATCATTTTTATTATAAGTATCATTATTGTTATTTTACATATATCTAATTTTACTTTCCTTTATCATTAGGAAAGGTAAGAACCATATGGATTGTGTTCAGTAGGGTAGGGATCCAGGGAAGGCTGCCTTAAAACGTGCCACAGTGGTGTAATAATTAGTTTGTATTAAAGTTCCTTAGGGATCAGCCAGTGCAAGAAGAGCACTCTGAACCCCCCTATTTTTGTCTCTGGAAATAGGAATAAATTTCTGAGGTAAAATCTACCCTCCCTGTAAAAAAGTTAGAGACATTACTATCTTCAGAAATAGGGAATTCAGGGAGGAATAAACCTATCTGAACAAACCTTGTTACTTTTGGTAACTGACTACGCCAGTCCAAATTCTGTTTGGAATTCCTTTGTCTAAAATGTGTAAAAGTGGGACACCTGAGTGACTCAGTTGGGTAAGATACCGACTCTTGATATCAGCTCCAATCGTGATCTCACAGTTTGTGGAATCAAGCCCCATATCCAGCTCCACACTGACAGCATGGAGCCTGCTTTGGAATCACTCTCTCCCTCTCTCTCTGCTCCTCCCAAACTTGTGCTCTCTCTCTCTCTCTCTCTGTCTCAAAAGAAACAAAAATAATACACTTAAAAAATGTATGAAAGCAACATGGTCATTTTTTCTTGAGTCTCAATTCTTTTATTGGGCCTCCGTGCACACACAATTAAACTTCATTTTCTTCTTGTAATCTGTCTCATGTTAATTTAACTCATAGACTTGTCAGAAGAATCTTGAAGGGTAGAGAAAAATATTTCTTCTCCAAGAGTAGTTAACTTATTTTCAGAAAAAAATCTCAGAATTCTATGTTTCTCTATTTTTGTTCTTTGTATCTTGAACCTCAAATTTAGAAGTGTCCTTAAATAAAATAGTCTAGTAGTACAATATAGCTTACCTTTATGGATTTGCATGAAGCTATTTATGTGACTCTAGGTGTTTTGTAAACTGTAAACTTTTTAAGTTCTTCTTTTGTGGCAGTATTTGGCTGTAATTTTCTAGTACTCTTGCTAGCTTCTAACATTAGGTGCTTTTAAATAGGAAGTAGTCATCCTCATCCTGGGGGACATCTTCTCTCATGTATCATTTTGATTTCTAAGAGATGGCTTCTGTTTTGCAGTCATTACAGTTCTTTTTTTTTTTTTAACTTACTATGTAGATAACCTTTTCTTCTCTTTAGGCCCTTCTTGGCACAAAGCTCTCTCACTAAGGATGAGTCCCCTGGTGGATAAATTCCACTTACTTGTTTAATTACTTTCACGGAAAAAAAGTTTAAAAATCTGTCTATCTATTACATTTCAGATCCTTCATAGTTTTGCTTTTCTTTTTTATTTCTTTTCTGATTTGCTTTTCTTACTTTTATTCCTATAACTCATTCAGGTCTAGATCATCCACAGCCTTAGAAAAATATGCCGTATATTTTATTATATGAACATGGTATGTTTGGTTGTTAAATACATTAGGTGGGGGGATTCCTTTTCAGAAGTGGAGAGCTGTTCCTAGAATAAGTTTTGTGGAAATTGAAGCATTTCCTGTCTGCTGACAAATATCTAGATGGTTTTGTTCATATTATGGTGTTCACTGTGACATAAGGGAAAGTATCTAGCTACTTCCAAATGTGAACTGCCTCAAAAATATTCATTTTCAACAAAATTATTTAGGAAAGAAAGATAAAAAAATTCAAAATTTCCTGTCAAAATCATTTTCCTATTTCAGCTACTTCTAGGTAGGTATGACGATAAAATTATAGTGCATAAAATTGCAAACCCAATATCTACTTCTACTTGCAATTACATTTGTTTCTTCCTTTTTGGAGTTTTTTGACTATTTGCCAAAATAGTGCATTTCTATTTGTCAAAATAGTATGTTTCCAAAACTGCATTTCACTTTTGTATTTTAAGCCTGATTATTTTCACTATGGCATGCTTCTTATACATTAGCCCTCTGTTCTTATTATTGTAGCTTATTTGGTATGGCTGAGGGACTTCATGTTTATATACAAATGGGAAGTTCATTCATGATTTGCCTCAAGTAGGATGTCAGTTACTTAGCGGCTGGGACAAACTGAATGTCCATCTCTTATTGGAGTAGACCGATTTAATCCCTATCCTGTCCTATTCTTAAGACAGAGAATTGAGGGCTTCTTTATTCAACTAAATATCACCATTACTCAAAAATTTTATATTAAAACTGAAACAATGCCTTAGATATGTCAGTGGCTTAACATAGAATTAGGAAGCATTTTTCACTCTCACTACAGTACAATTTTGTGTTCAGGAATTAAGAAACTGGTTTGTTGGTGCACCAGCATGACTCAGTTGGTTAAGCGTGTGACCCTATTTCAGCTCATGTCATGATCTCATTGTTCCTGAGGTTGACATTGGGCTCTGTGCAGACAGCATGGAGTCTGCTTGAGATTTTTCTCTCCCTTTCTTCCTGCCCCTCCCCTGCTGATGCTCGCTCGCTTGCTCTCCCTCAAAATAAATAAACTTAAAATAAAAAGAAGAAGAAACTGGTTCCTTTCACCTAAGAATCCCATTTTCCCCTAAATTGTTCATCTCTATAGTTCCCTATTGGACCTTCAGTATTCACACAGCTGAGAATTAAAGATAGACAGAAAATAAGGAAATAAGTTCAATCTTAAGAGCCTCGACACAGAATAGGCACATCACTTCTATCCTTGTGCTTTTGTAGAAGCTAATCACACGGTCTAATGTAGATATGAGAGGGCTAGGGAATACTGCTTACCATATATCAAAGAAATGGAAATATATTTGGAAAGCAACAAGTCAGAATGCCACAGAGCTCACTTTGTGCCACTGACAATGTGTTATATCATGCTATAACTTGTGAACCTTTCCCTTTTTTTCTTTTTCTTTTCTTTTTGTTTTAGAGAGAGAGAGAGTGCACACACTCAAGTCAGTGGGGCAAGGCAGAGGGAGAGGGAGAGAATCTTAAAAAGGTTCCAGACTCAGTGTGGAGTCCAAAGTGTGGCTCAATCTCACAACCCTGAGATCATGACCTGAACCAAAATCAAGAGTCTGATGCTTAACCGACGGAACCACCCAGGTGCCTCAACATGTAAACTTTTAGACTGAAGTTCCTGCATGACATTTACATAACAGTAATTATTCGTGGTACATATCTACATTTTATCCTTCTAAAAAGAAATAATTTATGTCTATTGCAATATCATATTGTTTTATTCTTTGCTTGTTTTCAAAGTTTATTTATTTTGAGAATGAGAGAGGGAGAGAAAAAGAGAGAGCAAGTGTGGGGGAGGGGTTGAGGGAGAGGTAGAGAAAGAATCCCAAGCAAAATCCATTCTCAATCTCAGGAACCATGAGATAATGATCAAAGCTGAAATCAAGAATCAGATGCTTAATCAACTGAGCCACCCGGACACCCGATTTTCATTCTTAAATTAGCAGCATTATTGGGGCAGAGTTTACATAAAATAAAGTACAACTTTTAAAATACATTAGATGAAATTTGAAATTTGATAAAATCTGATGGGCAGATACTCTTGTGAAACTATTACCACAATTAAGATACAAACATTCATCATCTTGAAAAATTCCATTGTGCAGCTTCACAATCTGTTTTCCTTTCACCTCCAAACCCAGGGAACCACTGATAGATTTCTGTAGCTTTAGATTATTCATAATCAATGAGAATGTCCTCTTTTATTCTGGGATCTTTGCCTAGTGTAAGGACTTTAAGATTAGATGCATCTTTGTTGTATATATCAATAGCTCATTGATTGTCATTGCAGAGTTGAATTCCCTTGGATAAATATACTTCAGTATGTTCACCCATTCATCTGGTGATGGGATTTTAGTTGTTTCTATCACATATAGAGTTGTGCATATTTCTGAACAAGTTTTGGAGTAGGGCATATATTTTCATCTGTTTGGGGTAAATATTTAGAAGTGAAATAGTTGGGTTGGGTTGTAGGTGTGATGTGCAATCTTTTAAGAAACTGTAAAAATATTTTCCAAAATGATTATAACATTTTACACTTCCATCAGCAGTGTGGGAAACTAATAATAGCTTGACACCTTTTCCAACTCTTGGCATCATTAAAGTTTTCACTTATTGCCATACTTGTGCATGGGTTGTGTATTTCATTATGATAAGTTTTGATTTGCATTTCTCTTATGACAAGTATGTGCATATTTTTTATGTTCTTATTGCCTATTTGTATGCTTTTTTGATGATGTGCTCATTCAGTCCATTTGCTCTCCCCCCCCGCCTTGGTTGTCAGTATTATTGGGTGGCAAGTATTCTTTATGTATTCTGGATACAAATTCCTTGTCAAAAGTGCATATGAAGAATGTTTTCACCTAATACAATATTCAGTTTGATTCTGAAATGACTTAAAGGTCTCTTTAATTCATAATCTTTGCTCTTAAAAGGGAAAAATTAATATTCAAAAGAAAAAAATCCAGTCTTTATGGGTCACTTTTGGAAATGGTAGCATTTAATATAAATAGTTTCACTCATTAATTAAATACAATGGTGTTTGGTGCTAAATAAAATATAATTGTGGGGTGTCTGGGTGACTTAGTTAATCATCTGGCTCTTGATTTTGGCTCAGGTCGAGGTCTCACGGTTCGTGGGATTGAGCCCCACTTTGGGCTCTGTGCTGACAACATGGAGCCTGCTTGGGATTCTATCTCTCCTTCTGCCCCTCTCCTGCTCTCTCTCTCTCTCTCTCTCTTTTTCTCTCTAAAAGAAAAAAAAATCTTTAAATAAAATGTAATTGTATCCAACTTTTTGTAATCAAATTATCAATGTATGACATGAAGTATGTAAGATTTGTGTATTTTTTTCTCCACATGAAGACTAGGTAGAAAGAGTAAACTTGTCCTGAATGCTGCCACAAAGTTACCCATATAACTATTTTTTCTTTTGAATGTTTAAGTCCTTATTAATCTAGGAAAATAAAATTTAATGATCTAATATTTCTATTTTAAATTCAAGCATCAATTGCTTGGAAGAATTCAAATAATTAA